>OW203739.1:16166783-17366783 GCA_934045075.1 Yponomeuta sedellus
AACTGCAAAGTAGGTAGTCGGGGCTGTAAGTAATGCAATTTGCTTAAGTCAGATGTCGCTGCCTGTACGTAATACAGAGAATATTGTAAAGAGGTTCGAAATTTCACTGATGTCGTGAGTCGCCCATTGGCTCAATTGGTAGAGCGCTGGTACGGATAGCCAGAGGTTGCGGGTTCGAATCCCGGCATGGGTGAAATTTTTAGCCTCTAAATAGGTTTTTAAATTTGTTCCTTAGCACGGGTTAGTGCATTAAAAATAAAAATAGTGTAATCATGTGGGTACAGTGATATCGTTCCGATGTTAAACCTAACTGCAAAGTAGGTAGTCGGGGCTGTAAGTAATGCAATTTGCTTAAGTCAGATGTCGCTGCCTGTACGTAATACAGAGAATATTGTAAAGAGGTTCGAAATTTCACTGATGTCGTGAGTCGCCCATTGGCTCAATTGGTAGAGCGCTGGTACGGATAGCCAGAGGTTGCGGGTTCGAATCCCGGCATGGGTGAAATTTTTAGCCTCTAAATAGGTTTTTAAATTTTTGCCGATATATTTTTTATTATTTTTCGTCTGGTAACCCTAGCTGCGATGCCATAGCGATTGGCGCAATAAAAGCTCGGAACACGATCGGCTGTTGCAGACGCGATGACATAAGTGCAGTCGTCTGGTAAAACAGTATTGTGCTCTCGTTTTTTGTTACAAGCGAGACAGACGTTATTGGGTCAACTTTGGTTACGGTCGCCTTTATTTTGGAGACGTCGAAGCGTTTTTCCTACGACCACCCAGTCAGTTTGGTGACCTGAGATTTCCACACTAAATTCCCCGGTTAACAAGCCTTTACTCTACTGTTAACAGCTGTCAGTTGGCCAAGTTTATACATAACATAACATTTACATACTGGCACATACATTGCTTCTGACCCCACACTAGGATACCCTGTGTCGTGGGAACCAGAAACAACGACATCACAAACATGTAAACATCCAAGATCTGGGGTTTTTTTTTGTTCCCAGCCGGGGTTCGAACCCGGGACCTCTTGCATGGTAGGTAGATGCGCTACCGCTACGCCACAGAGGTCGTCGTTAAAAAAAACACTTGACAGCTGTTAACAATAGATTAACAGATTGTTCTCATCTTCTTCTTAAAGTGCCTCTCAATTACTGGAGGTTGGCAGTCAGCTCTTTACAGCGGTCTTCAGTGCAATTCTGGACAGCTCCTCCGCGGTTTTTACACCGGTCCACTCTTTGATGTTGCACAACCATGACATTTTTCTCCTGCCCGGCCTTCTCTTTCCTTCCACCTTGCCCATCAAAATGACAGACACTACACACTAACAGATTGTTAGTGTGCGAGAAGCTAGTGGTTAGCCTCATAGTTGGGCCATTGTACGTAGCAAGCGCGAAGAGATATTAATACTACAGACAATTTCCTCACGATGTTTTCCTTCACTGTTAGCGAGTGGTATTGCTACTATACTTCGCAAATGTACATAGCTTCTAAAATAAAGTTATAGTTTTGTGCCGGGATTCGAACTACGACCTCCCGATTGAGACGCCGACGATCTTTTGCTCCCAAGATTTGAGACTGGCAAAAGTTAATACATCCTTCATGGGGCATTGTATACGCTTCTACAATAAAATCCCTGAAGATATAATAAGTTTGACTGAAGCGCGGTTCAAAAAATGTGTAAAGTACACATTGTGCCAAAAGAGCTACTATAATATTAAGGATTATTTAGATGACAATGATGTCTGGAATTCAAGCATGTAAAATTCACGAGTTTTGTAGAATCTGTGTAAATTCTGTTAATGAAGGAATTTGAAAAGACTAAGTTTGGAGTTTTTTTGTCCATTTTTTCTCCAAAATGATCCAGATTTTGAAATGGACACCTAGTTTGACTTGTAACGTTCATTAAGCCGCAGTATCTGCGCTACTTTGAATAAAACCTTTTCATTTCATTTCTACCGCTCCGCTAACTCTGCTCTTTCTCAAGTGTTCGTAACTTGGAAAACGCGTGGTGACCAAGTCCATGGAGCCAATCCGCTATTTGACTCTCTTTTTAAGTAAGTCTTAAACGGTAAATAACTCTTCCATTAGACCAAAAAATGTTTTAGTATATTTTTTGAGGACCTAAAGCCAACATAAAAATATAATTTAAAACTTTATTTTCCTAAACAGCCAAAAACGCGGTCATCCATTTTTGTCTATGGTTTGAAGTCCAAAAAATTGTAAACAAATGACATTCAATTTTCTTTAAGTGATCTCTGAGCATAGTGAAATAACAACAACGCAACCATGATTTCATTGAATGAACATCCAAAATATACCAATTATCATTATTGCATTGTTAGAGAATGAAAAAACACGTCAATAAAGACCCCCGGGAAGTTGTGGATTCGTGTACCCAGTGAAATTAACATTCTAAAAACGTGGCTCAAACTTGCCAAAAGAGACTCCAACTCTTTATCAATTGAAACTCGGGTGTATTTATGTGAAGATCACTTTGATGTAAGTCCTATAATAATCAATATCCACTGGCTCTGGCTGAAAGATGTTTGTTTACATACTTTAGATGGTTTCTAGATGGCGGATAGCGTTTTCGCCGTTACGAATGAAACGAGAGAAAAATTTTTTTACTTTGCAAATTTCGCAGCCATCCTGCATTAAATACTATAGGAAATATTCATTTATCGCGTAAAATTTGATGCGTGTCAAATAGCGGATTCTCACTTTATCAGCAAATAAGTCGCATACGACTCTAATGCGTACTGACTTAAATTCTACATAAAAAGTCGCATGGTATTACCGTGCGACATTATGACACTTCAAAGCGAGCGAAATTCGATAGCAAATTTGCGCATACGACTTTGTGAGAACACATGTGGCCGATTCTCACTTCATTAGCAAATAAGGTGACATGGAATTCTACGTAAAAAGTCGAGCGACAGCCAAAATCTGTATTCTGAACGCAATGCTAGATTGAATTCGAATGAGAAATAAATGTCTAATCACTTTGTCGAGTTATTTTACTTTTATGCGACAAATGTTTAATCGTTTGAATATTTAGCGTCTACGCTTTTAATTCGCATGGGCGAGAATCGGCCCCCAGGAAACTGATTTTTATGCGACAAATGTCTAATCCTTGGAATATTTTGCGTCTACGCTGTCAATTCGAATGGGCGAGAATAGGCTCCGATATTGTCATAAATACAATTTTATTCTTTAGTTTGAGTTCTCCTGACTGTCTGACATTATTTTACATAACATTAATTACTCTCTCTCTCTCTTCTCTCTCTCTCTGAGAGAGCAATGGTACGTTTATAGGCTAAAAAAATATATTATATTTTTTTGGTTTTGAATAGAAAGATTGACGAAACAAATATATCTATATTGCGAATGTGAATGGAAGTTCCGGTAAGGGACGTCCCAGGCGGATATACGTCGACCAAATAAGGGTGTTTTAGTAAAGGGGAAGATAAAAAGTACCCGGAACCGGCGTCCGTGCATGCAACGACTTATGAACGTTGATGAAGCAAAGGTGATCTGTCAGGTTGGTAACAAGTGGCAAGTGGCAGTCCATGGTCACTACCTACCCCTCTGGGATACAGGCGTGAGATTGTTATGTTAATTATAATTTTGGTGCAATTATTATTTAATTCAGGTACATGTACACTTATTATGACTAAATTGTCTGTGTCTACGTCCATTATTCGGTATTTCCACTGACCTGGTTGCTGCCATCGGAACCCGCCACTTGACCGCAAACAGCCACAACAAAACGCCTTATCAAGCCTTATCTATTACCGGAACGAACCTTGCCCCCAATTGCGGCGCAATACGAGCCAAATTCCAATGACATAATCCGCAAATGATGCAATTCTAGGGGGCCGATTAAGCCGGGCGATCGGACGGCGAATGTGGGACGAAGTGAAAGTGGCACGGTTCTGCTGGAGCTAGGCGCGTGGACCAAGTTAGGAGCTTTGCTAGATAGATAAAATATTCTTTATAGTAAACAGAAATTACAGTAAAAATACTAGCTGTGTTACCCCCGGTTTATCGATTTTCTATCGGAATAAGATATTTTCTCACAATTAAACGTAACCGGAACCGGCGTGCGTGCATGCAATGACTTATAAACGTTGATGAAGCGAAGGTGATCTGTCAGGATCGTGGCAAGTGGCAGTCCCTGGTCTCTGCCTACCCCTGAAATGAAATGAAATGAAAAGGTTTTATTCAAAGTAGCACAGAAACTGCCGCTTAATGAACGTTACAATTCAAACTAGGTAGGTGTCCATTTCAAAATCTAGATCATTTAGGAGAAAAAATGGACAAAAAAACTCCTAACTTAGTCTTTTCAAAAGTCCTTAATTAACATAGTTTACATAATTATTATAAACATAGAACTCATACATTGTACTGGCTTTCATTCCAGACCTCATTGTCATCTAAATAATCCTTTATATTATAGTAGCCCTTTTGGCACAAAGTGTGCTTAACATACTTTTTGAACCGCGATTCAGGCAAGCTTAATATCGCACCCTCAGAACGAAAGAGGCCTAAGTCAAAAAATAGTTTAAATACTCAAAAAAAATCGCAAAAAATTGAGTACCTAACAATCATAGAGAGAAAAAGGTATGCTCTATCCGATGAATAGTAAAACAAAGGCATGGGAACCAGTGCTTAAGTGCATGAGACCCCCTTGCTAGAAGTGTGACTGTAGAATAAATAATAAAAAAATCAATTTAATTTAAATTAATAATCGGTATCTTTAAGTTCATGTAAAGTAATTAGTTTATAAATTTAATTTTAACTTCAATTACTAATAATCAATATTGTTGACTTTATATAAAAAATAATTGGTTTGTCTATTTTGGAACGTAACTTCATAATTAACTTTTGTAATTTTTGCCGAGGGTAGTAAACTAACCGTTAATGATTTCTAAAAGACACCTGTCACCTCAGTCATCCGGGACCACGGCACCTGAAAAAGTGCCGAAACGTTGGAAAATTGTAAAAATGTAATAAACGAGCATAAATCCGTATAAAAACAGTTTTAATTAAAACAAAGGCACTTATTGTACAAAAAGAGCATAGCGAATCTTCCGTCCACGGCATACCTTTTTATGACTTAGGTCTCTTTCGTTCTGAGGCTGCGATATATCTTCAGGGATTTTATTATAGAAGCGTATACAATGCCCCATGAAGGATGTATTAACCTTTCCCAGCCTAAATAGTGGGAACAAAAGTTTATGTTTATTTCTAGTATTTACATTGTGTTGGCTACCTAAAGTTTTAAAGTTTTCCCTTGTGATACAGGCGTGAGGTTATGTATGTATGTATGTATGTATGTATGTATGTATGTATGTATGTATGTATGTATGTATGTATGTATGTATGTATGTATGTATGTACTTATGTATAAAACGTAAACTATGTGTTAATACAGGGTGCCAGCTAACTCCATACCGAGTTTTATTAAAATCGCTCCACGCGTTTAGACGTGAAGATGTAACAAACACACACACTCACAAACCTTCGCCTTTATAATATTAGTGTGAAGTGTAGTGTGATCTGATAATATTAGGGTGATAGTACAATTGGCGGCCTTATTTTATTACTACGAGTAAAAGAAATGCTAGCTTCTTATATTACCACTTTAGTATTCCATACCTCAAAGTTTCGATTCCCAGTGTGGGCATGTACCAATGACTTTGTACTCTAAGTTGTGTATTACACGTGTAAAGTTATAGTAGCAATACTGTGAGGAAAACATTGTGAGGAGACCTGAGTGTCTGAGGTGTTGAAATACTTCAGCGCATGAAAGTGCTAATCCGCTGTGCTCACGCGTGGTAATTAAGCCCGTACTCTTCCTCTGAATGAAGCTCTGTGCTCTGCAGTGGGAGGCTTATAGGCTACTTTAAAAAAATACCTCAAAATGAAAAACGAAACTCTTATAGGATCACTTTGTTGTCCACCCATCCATCTGTCTCTCACGGCCCTTTATCTCGGAAATGAGTAGAGGAATCGAGTTCAAATTAAAAACCGTATACTTAAGCCTCCATTCCCTTGAAATTGTCAAAAAAATCAAACTTCAAAGTTATATATTTAAGACTTTTAGTCCGGATTTACTTACGGGTGTTGTTATATCGGAAAAGTCCGACCAGGTTTCGCTCCGATTCGCAGAGCTTAATCATGGTGAGCAGAGACGGAGCTCGCGTCGTCGGTTGCTCGTCTCACACTACGGGCAAGCGCGCGGCGCGCCCGCGCCGAGATAGGTGGGGCGGGTGCCGAGGGATTCCCGCTGGCTTGCGCCGCAGCGCCTACTGCTTTCCCGTCGTCAATGCCACTAGGCATGATGGCACAGGCACAGCTCACGACATCTTCGTTCTTGCAGTGTCGATTTCGATATTCACTATCACTGCACTTTCGTAGAACCGGTTTCCAGGCCGGCGGAAGAGCCTATCCACTGTCTCTATTGAAATTCGGGTGGCGACTTATTTCAATAGCCTCGCGCATTTTTCGTGATATATTTAACGTATTAAACGGGTCTAATCGCGATTATTTATTAGGTTAAACGTAATTACCTTATTTACCGACGTTTCGGCAGCGTTACAGTTGCCGTGGTCTCAGGTAGACAGGTAATTACGTTTTACCTTATAAATAATCGCCATTAGAACCGTTTAATATGTTACTATGTATGAGTATCGCGAATCACTAAGAAATACCTTATACATTTGGAGGCGTGTTGGTTGGTGCCGGCGTAAAGGTTAAAGACGGAGACGATAGATATTAATAAGAGATAAGAGAAACCTTTTAGCAAAACCGAGAGGATTCTTTCACAGGCGTCACACTGTTTTGATCATTGCCATGACTCCCTGCGCACATAGAGTATGCGCTGCATCCGTTGCACGAGCTCGGTATCCGTGGCATGGATGGCGGAGACGCCACACATTGTTAAGTTTTTTTTTGCTCTATAAACATTTTTTTAATTTTTGTATAGTAGCGTAAGACGTCTACTCGGGCCTCTGCAAACATGCCAGATGCACCACAGAGATTGAATCTATATAAATAAAATTCAAAGTCCTGACTGACTGACTCACTCATCAACGCCCAGCCCAAGCAGTTGGACCTAGGAAGCTGAAATTTTGCACACAGGGTCTATATATGACGTAGGCAAGGAATAAGATCGGACTTTGTAAAATTCAACCCCTAAGGGGGCGTAAAGGGGTGCCAAAATTTGTATGGGAGGTATAAAGAATGTTGTCTAATTTTCTTGAAACTTAAAATAAATACTCTTCAACACAATTGATTGAGCACGTGTTTCGCCGTTTTTCAAACACTTAAGCGGGGTTGCAAAAAAGTCCACGAGGACGGAGTCGCAGGCAAAAGCTAGTAAATAAATACGAGCGATGACCGACGTCTGCGTAACAGAGCGTTTACAAAACGCTATCTTCCACCCCTTGGGCCACGCAGACGTAAGCTCTAGTTAGATGCAGTTAGTAGGAAGCTGTCAGTGTATCGCGCCCTATAGGGTGGCGGAGACGGGCGAATAAGATATCCGCAATCTGAAGCCGGCCCGGTGTGGCTTACACGGCGTTTCCTCAATTCAATTCTATTGGATTGATAGCGAGAAAAACTCGGGAGAAAGGTATGAGGTCGTTCAGAATGATCTAGAGCGGTATAATACATACTCGTAAGTTCTACAGGGTGACTTTGAAGTAGATTGACAAATTTGTCTTTAATTTTTTACGCATGTCGGGGGACAGACTCTTATTAAATACATTTAAATTAGAAAACATTTTTCAACGTCATCGAACTTCCTGCCACTTTGAATTTGGATTCACAATTTCGAGCAAAGGTCGAAAATCACAAAATATATTATGTTGTACCATTGCCGATAAATGATGAATAATACTGTTTTTCACAATAAAAAGAACAATTTCATAAAAATAATACATACACCATAACCTCATGCTCAGTCAAACAAGGTGTCCGATTCAAAATCTAGATGATTTTTGAGAAAAAATGGACAAAAATACTCCTAAATAGCTGTCGTCGCACATCGCACCTTATAGGGTAACCGAGACAGCCGACCATCCGCAATTTCCGTTTCCTCACTGCAATTCTGTCGCTTGGGAATGTGGTTGTTAAGAAAGATCTAGAGTGTTCTTACATACTGTGAGTTCTACTTTGTGGTAAGAAAGTCTTCCTGAGTGAAGGGGACTTCCTGTCATCTTCAAAGAATCTGGATACAAAATGTTTCAATGGAACCAAGAAAGGGTAAACCCAGCGTAGGATCCGTGGCCCAACGCCAAATACATAAATAAACAATTTCCACAAAGCACAATTACTTGTCTTGGTCCTAAACTAAGATACTCTATAACCGGACAAAGACATCACAAACATGCAATGCATGCTTGCAAACCCCGCGTAGGAGGCGTGAGGCGTATTAGCCCAAATCTATATGAGAATGGTAAAGGAAAAATTATCTGGCTAGAGTGGTAAAGTAGCGAAGATAAAGATTAATAAATATTCACGGACATATTACACAGATCGCATTAGCCCCACACTAAGTACAACTCAATGACTTGTCATACAGGTGCTCACTAGATTTAACACAATAAATACATAGATAACATCCAAGACCCGAGACGAACTAGAAAAGTTCGTTACCTACTTCGACTCGGCCGGGGATCGGGCACCAGCGAGGCTGTCAGATGATGTGCTGTCGGCTGCACATGTGCAGATGATCATGCTGCGACGCAACTATTCGCTCCATTCCTTGGCTATTCTCACCCATAATAACTCTTTCAATGTCTTTTTTCAATAGTCTGGATGATTTGTGTTATACAAACAAGGTTCGCAGCGAACTACCTAATTCAATTAAATGTTCTGTCATTGCAACAAAATTTTTAGTAAACGCGCCTCGACGTGTCGCGCAGAAATCTGTGCCGGTACTGCAACGAGGCGCAGACAGAGCAGGACAGAACACATGTCTGCGCAGTGTTATTATCGTCAAAATCTGGGTTGCTGTATCTAAAACTTCAAATTGCTGTATTTATGTAACAAAGTCGCAGATCTGCCGTATTATCTTCTAATTAAATAATTAGTGATTGAAACACAAAAATAATAAGTATATTTTCAACTTTTTATATTTTCTTCATCATATTTGTTTCCAATACACTGCTCGTGCAATGAATATTTTTCTTTGTTTTTCATTTTGATAAGCATATCTCCTGACACCTGAAATTTTGTGCAATCGCCTTGATTTCGAATAGATTGTTTAGCTAAGAGTGATATATAAAAGATATAGCATGAGACGTCTAGTTCAATTTATGTCAGCAGGAAAATTTTCTTTGGGAAATCAACGTTTCATTTGTAGTATTTTTTGTTATAAGCTTACGAGCACGTTGGACTTGAATTGCCGTATTATATGATACGGTAGTCAAAATCCTGCCGTATACCGTATATTTGAAAAAACATCCCTGAATTACCGTATATTACGGCAATTGCCGTATCAATAATAACACTGTGTCTGCGTCGCACGTGCCTGCTCCGCAGCGTACGTAGCTCAATAACGTTCCATGCTTTACAAAATCTGCGCTGCGCTGTGATGCGTCGCCTGCGTCTCGACATGCGCCCAGCCTAGGGTTACCATATCTCAGGATTTGTGGATGTGGATTGGTGGAGATTTTAGGATATTTCGACTTTTATCAGGATTGCGGCCGGAATTTGCAAATCTCGTGATATCTCAGGATTTATAATAAAACACAGGTTAGATTTTAAAGATATCTTTAATTGAAAGTTAAACAAACTAAAAATTATCTTTTGGTAACAAGTGAACAGTTAAAATCAATACTTGTTTATCTAAGTAAAACAAACTTGCAGTTAAAATCAATACCTACTTATTTATCCAAATAGGTACTTAAAGTTTCATGGTATTTAATATTTGAAGAAACTTTTAAAACTAACTTTTTTTCTTTATTATTGATTTATAAAAGGCGTCACAAGTTAAACTCTTCAAATTATATTGAACTAAAAGTATAGCTCGAACTAAAGACACGTGTAGTCGGTTTCTTTCTTTCCAACATATTGACCTGCCATAATACGTTTTAGACAGAGAAAATTTTCAAAGAAATTTCAATACTTAAATCAGGCCTTTTCTCCGGTCTTTTGATTTTCTCATCTGGTAACTCTATCCCAGCCTCAATCTTTACATTTGGTTCCATGGAGCAGATTTTTTTAAGAGTTTCAGTGAATTTTGAGCGCCTTACAAAACTCATTGCGTCACACAGACCACTAACCGCAGGGCCGCGAGCCGGTTAGTTATAAGCCGGTAACGAGAGAGTACTGCAATGTATCGAATGTGACATTTTGTATTACCCAACTCGCAGGTACCTGCGGACTAGTCGGTTCGCGTTTGACGGCATTGGTTATTTCGTCGAGCACGCAATAATACGGGCTATTTCTGTGTTAACCTAGGGTTGTTACTGAAATCAATTCGTAAAACAATCATAAAATATAAGGTCATCATCGAACATCGGAATAAGAATCTGAAATATTATGTATTAAATTTTTTAACCTTTAAAATAAATTAAAAAAAATTAACCTAGCAAAAAGTAAATTCTCGGACTTACCAGAATTTACCATAGGGTAAATTTTCTAGGGTATCAGATCGAAATAACCGAATAATGTTCCTGATATACAGATACTATTCATCCAGACCATAAATGGCATCCACTGCTGGTGTGGTAGCAGTATCAAGTGGTGGTAGCTCAGCGGTAGAACGCTGAAATCACATTTGAGAGGTCGTTTTAAGTGGCGTGCATTTGTGATTTTGTATTGTCAACACCACTGACGCTGAAGACATTACCTACAAGGAAACCGTGTATGAGATGTTTAGATACCTCAATCCGCTATACCATTATACCATTGGCAATCCGCGGCGGGCACCTGAGAGAATGTTTGCTTGCTGAAGTATGCTTTCGATTTCAACCCTGTATGTCCCCACTGGTGGGGCGCGGGTCTCTTCCCGCGTTGCAAGAAGGTTAGGCCATACTCCACCACGGGGGTCAAGTCCGGGTTGGTGGAGGTTTGTAAGACGGCAGGCTTTACTGTCAGAAGTTATCAAGCTGCCCATAAGGCCTTTGACATGGCTTAACGACTGCCATTACATGACAGCCGGCACCCACGGCTTCACGTGCCTTGCGAAGCACGGAAGCGTTCGGAAAAATGCCACCAGCGGTAGTAAAGGGACGGGTAAATGATCAGCCCTTCGTTCCCGGTTAAGGTGTTCGTTCTTCAATATTTGTGCTCGAAGTATTTTCTCATTACCTGAAAATTCAGTAATTGTTGATGGACTCCGTTCCATTTGCTCTGTTGATGCAGTACTGGTACTTGGCAAGGAGGTGTTGTTTATGTCATCTGATATTTCTTGTGGTGGCAGGATTAAGGGTTCAAAGTTCTGTGGCAGCTGCTGTGACACACTTGGAGATGTATTGGATGGAGTCGATGAAGATTGATTGGTTTCATTATGTGTTTCTTGATCTGTAATTAAAGACAAAAACATTTAATTAAATTTAAGTGGATATAACTTTTTGTGAAAATGAAAATAAACTTACCATTATAGTCAGAATCAATAGCATTAGGTATTTCGACAAAGAGAGCTGGAGCTGTATGTGCTATGTTGGGATCTAGGTCAGCATCAGGGCAAGGACCGCCTCCTCCAGTAGCCATTCTATGTTGTTCCCTGTTCCCTGGTGAGTGCATCTCTTTGGCGGGTTTTCATATTTTGCCAAAGACGTTTCAATTGTTCCCCTGATGCCTGAATCAAAGAAATTCATTTAATGTCATGTCCATTATCATCATACATTTCAATAAATTTAAATAAAGAAAACTGAAAACCGCGAGGGAGTTTTGATTAATAGCGCAAGTTGCTAGTATGTTTGGTTAGGTATATCAAACTGGCAAAACTGGGGGTTGAGGTTAATGACTTTAACATATTGAAGTTATATAAAAGGTTGAAATACTTACTAACTCGCAGATAACAGCAGAATTATTAAATTCTTCTGCAATACGAGTCTAAACCGCCTTCTTTAGGGCCGCGCTTACATTATCAGTTTTTTTTATTTTCTACTATTTTCTTATGCCTCTTCAATATTTCCACGAGTAGGTTTCTTTCCACAGTGGTGAAGTTCTTTTTTCGTAACTTTTCACTCATTGTTTTAAAGCTGTAAATAAAACAACATCGAATACCTATTTAATTGTGATTTTTTGTAAACATAAATAAACTGACGTCTATTTTATCGCTGACATTTATAACGTTTCGTTCTGGAAACAAAACAAACAGAAGAAGAGTGCTCGATATGCTTTCTTTACAATAAAGATTCGGTACGCCATGAACTAATAAGTAATTATAGAAAATTGGAACATATATTATTTACGAATAAATAAGACTTATTTTAGTTTCTTCTGTATATTCCACATAATTTTATGGTTACGTTTAAGCAACATGCGTAAAACGGAATACAAATCTACACTAGTATTTTTCTTGTCATGGAAAACAAACTTTGATCAATAGATTATCTGATTGCAGTTCTGAATCTCTTCTTAAGCAGTGATTGGCTGATCTCTACTCAAGAACTGTTTGAAAATAAAGCGAGTGCTTGAGCATCGATTCAGCGCTCAAGTAATGATTGGGCGATCTGAGATCAATCTGTGCTTGAGCATCGTTCTGTAATACGGGCCTAGACCGTAAAAACCTTTAGAAGGTTTGGACAGAGTGGCACATGTAAAAAAAACTGTAGACTACTCGGATGGTGGTGTACACATCTCATAGTGAATTCCGATTTTTGCTTCAGTTTATAGGCGTTTAGAAGGAAACAGTGTTGTCGCACATCGTGCTAAAAATTTACTTTTACGCTGAATCGAGCTGCTCGAGATTTCCGCTTACCAACACATTCAGCGATTCATTTTTATATGATAGATTATTATTTATCACATCACACTATAATATTATTAAAAAACTATTTAGAGGCTAAAAAATCCACCCATGCCGGGATTCGAACCCGCGACCTCTGGCTATCCGTGCCACGTATCCTGGCACGGATAGCCAGAGGCGCGGGTTCGAATCCCGGCATCGGTGGATTGTTTAGCATCTAAATAGGTTTTTTAAAAATTGTCCTTAGCACGGGTTAGTGCATTAAAAATAATATAACTATAATATTATACAGGCGAAAGTTTATGAGTGTGTATATATATTTGTTACTTCTTCACTTCTAAACAACTGAACGATTTTAGTAAAATTTGGTATGGAGTGAGCTGACAACCTGGCTTAACACATGGGCTACGTTTTACTAAGGGAAAATGCCTTACTCCCATGGGAATCTCGATAGAGCGCGGGTAACACAGCGGGGCACAGCTAGTAAGAAATATTTTTGTAATTTCTTTTTGTACGTACAATAACGTGTTCTCTATCGATCTACTATGCGTACAATTAAACTGTACGCATACTGCCGGGTATTGACCCAAGCACACGGTGCCACTTAGCGCTACAAGATCTGGGCAAAATACATTGAACTGCCTAGTGTGAAGACATTGAAATGGAAACGTGTGTGCAATTAGTACCCGAGTGCGTATAATAACGAGTTTTGGCAAAGTTTTTGTTTTGTAAAATTCGACGATTACGCCATTTTAAGTCAATTAATGAGCCATGCTTTATTGTGCGCTTGCGCAACCCAGCGCGTACGTCGGATAGCTTGACGCTAGGCTTGTAATAATAGAACTTGTAGACATCTGGAGTTGCTTAACCTGCGCACTCAATGTGTGAAAATGTTTCGAGGGTACCAAACAAAGCCAATGTACAGTCGCGTGCACTAACATTAGTTTGTTAGCGTTTAGAATATACCTCAGCCTCTAGAGTAAGCTTCGGTTTTCGCCGAAAGCACACGAGTGTAATACTACTTCGACTTCTGATTTCGAAATTAAGTGTCTATTTATTTATTTTATTTGTCGGGGTTACAACAGTTGTGGTTATATGTAACTCAACACATAAAAATAATCTTGTAGTAAAATACACAAGTGAATAAGGTAAATTAACACATCCCTTAGAGTATCTGAGAACACATCAGATTGTACTTTACGAAAATAAATGTTTTGTGACAAACTGGGCCTCATTTCACGGAAGTGCAACTCATGGTCCCCAGTGACATCTCGACGTACACACATCACCAAGTTGATTAACACACAGTATCGAGACAACTTACTGCACATCGAGCCGCGCGAGTGAACCAAGTTCACGCAGCAGTACCACGAGACACGGCCCTGTCATATTAGTTCCGATTTCGGAATTAAGTGTCATATTAGTTCCGATATTTCTATTACACGAATATATCCCATTCTACCCGATAGTAGCCGAGGTATATTCTAAAAGCTAACAGACTGTATGCACTTCAGTACCGTGTCAAAGTCAAAATAGTCAGTTATTTCTCGTACATCAGGCTAGAGGAGGTTAATGTGACGAGGTATTGTGTTACCATGTTAGTGCACGTGACTATACAGTGGGGTAACTGCTCTCTCTCACATAGAGATATCATGTATGCAACTGAAGATGTTCGGTCTTATTTAGAAACACACGATTCCTTTAAACACTCGAAGACGCTGAATTATTTTTATTTATTTTATTTTGTTTATTAAGTGAGTACAACAGGTGTCAATCAAATAAGTTTAAATAGATTTAATTAGTCTGTGGAGGAGACTGGTTTGACTAATTGGTTTTACAAGGAATAAACTTCACCACAGATCAAAAAAAGCACATCTGTTAAGTGTTTTAGAGGAATTGTGTGTTTATAATAAATAACGACCTTAAGTTTTTCTCATACCGATATTTCGATTCGTTTTAATTTATCTATAAACTCTAGCCTGAAACGGTGAACATTGTCAGGATTGTGGCAAAACCTGGTCTTTGCCAATGTTCACCAAAAAGTATTTTTAATTAAATAAAAATATTTTATCAAATAAAGTATTAAAACTGGTGCTAAATAGGGGAGCGCTCGCCCAAGTTACTAAGTTATTATTATTTATAACGTTCTGTATTCTATGAATTCAATTCCCAATTTATGGACACAAGGTCGAACTTGTAATGGCTTTACTTTATTAATATGTGTTGGTAATCGGTGGGTTAAGCTATGCTAGGCTATGCAGTGCATATCGAATTGTCGTAATAAACCTTTTTTTTTTTCTCAACTCTGTCCTAACCTGGACGACTGTTTCTGCCAATGACGAGTCAGTCATGGGAGTGAGACTTCCACTTTGGTCGGTTTAAAAAATCCTAATTAATTAATTAATCCAAAAAAAAAAAATTGGTTTGTCTATTTTGGAACGTAACTTCATAATTAACTTTTGTAATTTTTGCCGAGGGTAGTAAACTAACCGTTAATGATTTCTAAAAGACACCTGTCACCTCAGTCATCCGGGACCACGGCACCTGAAAAAGTGCCGAAACGTTGGAAAATTGTAAAAATGTAATAAACGAGCATAAATCCGTATAAAAACAGTTTTAATTAAAAAATCCTTTCATGAACTGGATTCCACGGGGAACCTAAAACCCAAAGGACGTCACACATTATACTATCACCAGGGTTAGAATATTAGTAAAATATAGCAGACGCTTTACAGTTGAACAAATAACATAACGTTTAGCATTAACATACAGCCTATTGTGGGGCCAGAAGCAATGTATGTTGCTTCTGGCCCCACAATAGCCACGATACCCTGTGTCGTGGAAACCAGAAACAACGTCACCACAAACATCCAAGACCTGGAGATTTTTTTTAATAAATAAATGAAGCTATCGTTTTGACTAAACCATTATTTGTATTACACTATTTTTATTTTTAATGCACTAACCCGTGCTAAGGAACAAATTTAAAAACCTATTTAGAGGCTAAAAATTTCACCTATGCCGGGATTCGAACCCGCAACCTCTGGCTATCCGTACCAGCGCTCTACCAATTGAGCCAATGGGCGACTCACGGCATCAGTGAAATTTCGAACCTCTTTACAATATTCTCTGTATTACGTACAGGCAGCGACATCTGACTTAAGCAAATTGCATTACTTACAGCCCCGACTACCTACTTTGCAGTTAGGTTTTAACATCGGAACGATATCACTGTACCCACATGATTACACTATTTTTATTTTTAATGCACTAACCCGTGCTAAGGAACAAATTTAAAAACCTATTTATTATTTGTATATCTAGTACGATGGCACAAGACGTTTTGTGGCCCTAAAATGACAGAATTTGACAGCTAATGCGTTGCAAAGTCGCGACCTCTTGACATTTTTCAATTATCACTATACTATACATTTAAAGCGCTTTGTTTTATATGATGTTTATATTGTTTTTAATGCACTACGCCGTGCTAAGGACAATTTTAAAAACCTACTTAGAGGCTAAAAGTTCCACCCATGCCGGGACTCGAACCCGCGACCTCTATATAATTCCGATGTAAAAACCTAACTGCAAAGTAGACTCGGGGCAAGTGATGCAAATTACTTCAGCCAGATGTTGCTGCCTGTACGTAATACAGAGAGTATTGTAAAGAGGTTCAGTTCGAGTCCCGGCATGGGTGGAATTTTTAGCCTCTAAATAGGTTTTTGTAATGCGTATTTTTATTTTCCAAAAAGTAAACATCAAAAATTTTAATATCTGTGATAACTTTTTTTAGAAGACACAGTCTAAGCCTAGAACGTAATATCAACATCCTAGGACTTCAACCGATTTCCGCTAAAAACGCCCGTTTTTGTCGTCTAGTCGAAGTCCTAGGATTTTGATCCTGTGTTCGAAACATAATTATCACAGATAGGTATCAAGATATTTTAGTTTACCTACTTTGAAAAACCTATTCTAAATATTTGTATTCCATTGGTGGCGCTATTTACCATCCCCAAAGCGCCTTAAAACGCACGACTACCGTCGTTTTACACCTATGCATGGCTCGATACCCACACATGTCAATGACTAGTTAATTCAAGTTATGTGCATTTGTGAATTAGTTTTATACGAGTAAGCAACAGAGTGCTTAGTGCGAGTTTGACAGATCCAATCGAATAACTTTACTACCGCGTTAATCGAGCATTGAGTAGTGCCTATGAGTAAGTTAACCGTTCGAACTGGCAAAACGCTGTCACAGTACAACTCGCACTCGCGTTTGTTCGTGTTTTGGCTGGTAAACGTGTTCACATCTCAACGTAAACCATTACAACTCGCACTCAGCAATTTTAATTTCCATACTTGTCGCTAGGTGGCGCTTCCTCGATGCCATAGAAATATGAGTTTACGTTAACGCGATCGAGTAGTTAAAAAACTCGCACTAAGCACTCAGAACTCGCTAACCATGAAAGAATACATTTACGTTAGGCAACGTTAGGAAACTTAGGCCCACTTGCGGCAGCCCGGGTTAGCTCATTTAACTCAAGTTAACCGTGCTAAGGACAATTTTAAAAACCTAAAAAATTAGAAGCTAAAAATTCCACCCATGCTGGGATTCGAACCCGCGACCTCTGGCTATCCGTGCCAGCGCTCTTTCCAACTGAGCTAATGGGCGACTCACCGGCATCAGTGAAATTTCGAACCTCTTTACAATATTCTCTGTATTACGTACCTACACGAGTTAGTAAATTAAAAAGAATATAATCAAGTTAACAGGTTAATACGATCAATGCGCATGCAAAATTATCGATTTGACCGGTTAACTCGAGTTAAATGAGCTAACCCAGGCTGATACAAGTGGGCCCTAGAGAGCTACTGCGTAACTTTTCCGACGCGTGGACTCGTCCGATTTAACCTAATGCTAAACGTGAAATTTGGTCAGAGGTTAGGTGCTGGATGGGTGAACGTCCTGTGACTGCCGCTCTAGTGGCATTTTTTTCCGGGAGTTTACGTACTTCGCGTGGCACGTTAAGTCGTTGGTGCCAGCTGTCATATAATGCCAGCCGTTAAGCAATGTCAGAGACGTTATGGGCGGCTTGATAACTTCTGACAGTTAGGCCCGCCACTGTCTTACAATCCTTCACCAACCCGGACTTGGCCCCCGTGGTGGAGTATGGCCTAACCTTTTTGCTATGCAGTAAGAAATTCGTGCCCCAGTAGTGGGGGCATACCTACAAGAGTTGATCATCGAAACGTCAAATAGATACATACTTTGACACTTTGCAAACATAAAAATTGACATAACATAACATTTACATTCAGGCACATACATTGCCTCTGGCCCCACAGTAGGATACCCTGTGTCGTGGGACCCAGAAACGACGACATCACAAACAATAAACATACCCATTGGCTCAATTGGTAGAGCGCTGGCACGGATAGCCAGAGGTTGCGGGTTCGAATCCCGGCATGGGTGAAATTTTTAGCCTCTAAATAGGTTTTTAATAACAATAAACATCCAAGACATGAGTTTTTTGTACGGGGTTCGAACCGGGCCTCTCGCATGGTTGGCAGATGCGCTTCCGCTGCGCCACAGAGGTCAGCGCTGGTAATGGCCAGTTTGTGGTGGGCCGAACTCTTTCTCCGGGAGACGGTGTTTGCCCTGCATTGGGACACATGTAGACTGCTTATGTTATTTAAGAACCTTCCGGCGACAGTACAGTGTATTTATTCTTACTTGTCCAATTTAGTAAACAAGATTCTAACCTTAAAATTGCGATTAGATGCCTAAACTAGACATTTTCTCGCAAATTCAATGAACTATGTTTATAAAATTGGCAGCGTGTTATCTAAAAGAGTGTTCCAAGTTACTTCATTTATGGAAATATGGCAGTTTTGGACTAAAAAGTCACAGTTTAAGGGTAGAATCTTGTTTACTAAATTGGACAAGTAAGAATGAATAGACTGTAAATATCATGATTGTAAGTAAACAATTCACCGCTACCTTCCAACTTGTGGTGGGCCGAAATCATTAAATTGAGCTTAAGAAACACGAAAACAAGACAATAACACACTTTTACAACATGCTAATGCCTCCGTGCCGATAATAAAAGGACACCAACTCAGCATCCATTGCTGTGAACAACACAATCACCATCAATCAACAGATTTTCTGTTGGGACCATTATTTGTTATTCAATTACACATTTCATCAAGCTCAAATCTCATTTCGGAATCGTGACCATCTCTAACGCGACTTGGTAATTAATTCCTAATGAAAACACCCACGTAATTTTGTTGCACAGACGCCGACGGCGACTGCAAGCGGCGCAGCGCTGAGCCTCAACAGAAGATAAGGTAAACACCATTCGTTACTCGGACGCCGTCGCGCGCGCACGTTCCGAGCCCTTCGCGCCGTGTGCCCTATTGTGTGCGTGCTAGAGGTGGATTTTGTGCGTTCAGTGGTGTCGTTGTGGCCTTGATGCAATCGGATTTCGATTTGGAGTGAGTTTTCTTTTGTTTTCGCGGCGCGCGAAGTCGGCGTCGCGGGGCATTTTCCACGTTGCGGCCAAGGTTGCTTTCCCAGTTTGAAAGTTGCTGTGAAGGGACGCAGCGTGAGGAAAACCGCCGCTTAGTGCTCCACACGTATTGATTGACATTGTATTTTCTGTGGTTTGATACCGACTCACTATCGTTTCTCATACGCTAGTATCTTGTAAGGCTGACTTGCACCACTTGGTTAAAGATTGCTTAAGTAAGCACTTAAATAAAATTTGATTTAAATGGTGACATTGAAGAAATGGTGCAAGTTGGCCTTATTCTATTATCAGAGGTCTTCTCTGTATACACTTTGGCCAACTGAGAACTGTTAAGAGTTTTACGGATTGTCAACTTACGAAAAACTAGGGGTAAGCCCGAACATCCGAAAGTCGGAACATCCATTTTAAATGAGTTAATCATTTAAAAGGGATGTTCCGAATACAACAGCGGGATGCTGTATTCTTCGCAGAGCGGGTATTCCCGGCCATTGGATGATTTTCCTCTAATTATCTAGATTAGGTGAACCGTGGCCATCGAGTCCTTATTCCCCTTTGAGAGCATTAGATAGAAAAATAAGAAAATTCAAGATTTTTTTAACATTGACATGCGTATAATGTGTACTTAGTTGTTGAAAAGTAGTGCTACGGGTGACTAATGTAAAGAGATATGTACATTACACGATCCGGCCGGAAGTGGGCAAAATTTTAGGATTAGCGACTATTTGGTGAAGTCGACTAATCGACTCGACCTAGCCGGGCCGAGGAGTGTTTTTTTATTCGTTTTTATGTAAATGAGACTATTAAATCTCAATTAAAAAAAATTGCTTTTAAAATATTTAAACCTTGATTCGGTTAGTTAGTATGAAACATAAAATAGAGAATGTCCAATATTTCCTTAATAATTTAAGTGTTATAATTATAATAATTAGTCTTTTCTTTTTCGACAATGATTGATACTGAAGAAATAGTTCTGCTATTTTGCTTTATCTTAAATATTTTAAACTGATATCGTTGAGCTTGCACGGGCCCGGCCCGGTGCAATGTGCATGGACCTTAACTTGAGTAGCCTTGCCATTAGTGAAAAAAATCATTGTTTTACCAACCGCAAAGCAATGTAAATTCAAGGCTACTATTGGATAGCGCAGTTGGACGATACGTTGAGATAATTCACAATAGATTTGTATGGAAACCAAGTTCACCAGATCATTGACAATGACGCCGGTCCTACTATTGTAGTATCCGATGGGTAATTTTATCGGCGTAATGCTTACACAGCTGATATTATAGACATTTTTTTACTTTTCTTGATGGCGGATGACAACCGTTTTCAATGTAGCTGTCGTGCGAGAACTGAACTCAAGCGGTCTTATTTTTATATCAACTCTTGTATGTCCCCACTGAGCTGCATGGGTCTCTTGCAGCATCGCAGGTAGGTTAGGCCATACTCCACTACGGGGGCCAAGTCCGGGTTGGTGGAGGATTGTAAGACAGTGGCGGGCCTTACTGTCAGAAGTTATCAAGCCGCCCATAAGGCCTCTGACATGGCCGGCACTATATATATATCTGTGGTTACGTTTTTCCCGTTGCCACAGACTATTGAAACTGGCTCTGAGGAATGTTTTTTGAAATCGGAAAATGGTTTAATCGTCGCATAAAAAAAGTTACTTCAAGTTGCCTAAGTTTTTTTTTATTAAAAAATACATACATCATAATACCTCCCATCCGCCGAAACGACAAGGAAATAGTACTATACTAGTGCTATGTTCGGCAAATAGCTTGAACAAAGAGTTTGCGCAGTCAGGATGAGCTTGAGATGTACGCGCAAGAGCAAACATTATTTTTTTGTAATTATTGTTAATTTGACTAAAACATAAGTAAAAAAAAGTCCGAGGCACATCACGGCAAAGTGAATTACGCTATGCGATAATAAGGATTTTTTGAGGCATATGGGTTTTACAAATAATACCGAGGACCTTCATTTTGTAAACATATAACTTGCTCGCTCCAAAGCAAATGACTTACTCACGAAGTGAAGGACTTACTCATTCAACCTATTTAATATTGGAGTTACATTGTAACATAAGTCACGGAACAATTAATTACAATTAACTGCCATGCTGCCATGCTGTTATCAGTAAAATTACACAGTGCAATATTAACTTAAAATAACATCTGGTCAGAGTTTCATAAAAGTACAATTCATAGTTTATTATGACAGTTGCGCATTGCGCATCAGAGTTTTCCTGCGTAATCGTATTACAGCGTACGATTAAGCTACCTGTAGTACGTATAAACATACGTAGGTAGCAACATCTAGCTTGCTAGGCTGCAAGTAATTTGCATCACTTGCAGCCCCGAGTACCTTTGCAGTTAGGTTTTACATCACAATGATATCGCTATACCCACATGATTACATTCTCTTGGCACTGGTTAGTGCATCAAAAAGAATGTAATTGTATGGTTTACATTTGAATTTCGAATTGCAGTTCTATGATACGGGCCCCTGAACTTTCTGGGATTTACGGCAATAAAAGTTTAATTCACATTGAATTGAAGTCATAAACATACAACGAAATTATAAATACCTTGTATTTTTAAATACTTTTTATGGACTGTTTTTTAATTTTTTATACATTACGTTCGAACCGCAGTTATCTTTGGTTATCAGTCACTGTTTTGTTGATAAGGAAATCAAACGTGACAGTCGTCGTTCTGCTGACAGCACGACGTATCAAATTTACGTCACTAGACATGTGCGTAATTACGCAGTGGTTATTTTAGTTTCGTAACGTTATTTAGTGAAGTAAACACTATTAACGGTAGACGAGCAAGATTCTAGTAACGTCGTCTAGTAAACAAAACATTAGGAATAGAATGGTCAGAAATGTAATGGAAAAATATAAGCCTCTTACATACCTTTTACGTACACTTTTGAGGATGCCTCTGCTCACCATGCTGCTTACAGGTTTTTTAAGTGTGAATCTTGAAATATCTAAAAAAAATAATTTCATAAACAATTATATATTTTTACAACATTATATTTAATATTTAAAAACTAAAAAAATATTTAATTATTTTTTCTAACAGCCAACATAAAAAAAAATGTTTTCATCAACAAAATATTGAATAAAAAAAAATAATCATTCGTTTTTCTAACAGCTAACTTAATTTTTAACAACAAATTATTTGATCAGCCACCAGTATTTTGGTCATTTGCTAAGCACGTCTTCAGCAAATAAACTAAATATGGTGGCAACTTCATTTATAAAGATCAGCGAAGTAAATAATCATATCACCGGTTGCTTACTAATAAATTTATGCAATCTAGAATTTTCTGCTGCGCATGTCGATAACTTTAATACTCAAAAGACTTATTGCTCACCCGAGTCTTAGTTTTATTTTATACCAATAACAAATTGGCTATCAAGTTGCCGACCATGGTTTCTGCCAACGCCTCCGGGATACGGCGTGAGTTTATGTAATGTACCTACATAAAAAGAATGTCGGCAGCGGTTAAACGCAGAGCTGCGGTAGGGACTTGGTTTTCTAAGTTAAGTACTTTTATATTCTTTTTAATGCACCAACCCGTGCTACGCTAAGCTGCGCTAGGTACTTGGTTTTCTAAGTTAAGTACTTTTATATTCTTTTTAATGCACTAACCCGTGCTAAGGACAATTTTAAAAACCTATATAGAGGCTAAAAATTCCACCCATGCCGAGACTCGGTCGAATTATTACAATAGTTGAACCGTGCCAGCACTCTCCCAACTGAGCTAATGGGCGACTTAGGTACCGGAATCAGTGAAATTTCGAACATCTTTACAATACTCTCTATATTGCGTAAAGGCAGCAACTTCTGGCTAAAGTAATTTGCATCACTTGCAGCCCCGAGTACCTACTTTGCAGTTAGGTTTCACATCGGAATGATATCGCTGTACCTACATGATTATATTATTTTTAATGGACTAACCCGTGCTAAGGACAATTTAAAAAAAACCTATAAATTAGAGGCTACCCATGCCGGTACTCGAACCGCAACAGCGAGATCACAAACATGTAAACATCCAAGACCTGGGGTTTTTTTTTGTCCCCAGCCTCGGTTCGAACCCGGGACCTCTCGCATGGTAGGCAGATGCGCTACCGCTGCGCCACAGAGGTCGTCGAATGGCGCGAGTCACGCGAAAATGTCAGAATCAGTGTTACAAATGTCAGTCGTTACTTCCCAGCTAACTGGGGGGAAGTACATTAATTGTCAAATTAATGTACTTCCCAGTTCATTAATTGTCACATTAATGTACTGGGAAGTGACGACATTTAATACGCGCGACTAGCACCGTTGCACATACTACCCAGGCTGGTTCTAGTCCAAAACGTAACAGGCAATATCGCAATTCGCAACTCGTGATGCAATATGCATCTCGCAATGCAACTCGAAGTGCTTGTGGCCTAGTGGAACCGAAGTGATTGGAATCAATCACTTGAGTTAAGCAACAACAAGCGCCGTCAGTTGCATGATGGGTGACCTTCCCGTGACCACTGTTAGTGGCATTTTTCATAGCGCTTCCGTGCTTTAAAATCTTTCTTTAAAAATGTACAAACGGCACGTTAAGCCGTTTGTACATTTTTAAAGATTTTTTAATACAGTTGCTCAAAAAGTGGCGTATTGCAGGGACGTATAGCGTGCGGGATGTGGGCTATTACACACTCGTGCTTTTTTTACCTTTCTCGCACTCGTGCGTTCTCTTTCCCAACTGTCAAAATAATGTCTATTAAAAAGAAAAACCAACCATGAAGTTTTTACTAAAAAAAATCATAGAAGTTTTTTTTTTATTCATGCAAATACATATATTTCTAAAAAGAAGCTACTAATTTGTTTCAATATCAGATTTAATGATTTGATTGAATGAGTTAGGTCAGGTTTCATTTCATCTCATTAAATTTAATTTTCATTTCATATCAAAAAAAAAAACTAGGTACTGAAGACTTGGCTGTATGGGCATAGTTCCCTTTGCCTACCAGAATGGGTAAAGAAAAAAAATCTGCTTACATTCTTTTACGGTTGGCGCCATTTTCCAAATAATTTTTCTTTATTAAATTGCAAGGTTGAGGTATGTTTTGTCCTTTCCTGGCTATCATACCTAACACAGGGCATCAGTTTAACCCTTTAACGGGTAGCGCTAGTATACATTTTTCATGGTCATTACTTCATTCCAAGTGATAAGGTTCAATTCATAGTGGGAACTATTATACCACTGCCTGGTAAAGGGTTAAGCTCAGAAAGAGATGATTGTCTTCTGAATGTTAGGTCACACTCACATTCAGATCGAAGGTATGTGCCCTGTACTGAACTTTAATTCACTTCCAACGTGTGAAATAGTTCCTTGATGGGGCCTGCCTTGGAAACGCTGGGTACTGTGAACTTATACGTGCTAAATCAATTACCATGTTCGCTCCAATTACAGAAGCATTAATCGCTTTATATGTTAGAACATTAGAACGTTAGATTTCCATCACCTTATATGAATGGAGCTTTTCAACACGGAAAATTCCACTCATTTCTAATCTGTGGATAAGATCTCCAAGTTACACGTACTATAATAATATGGTCGGCTCACCTATTGGTCGTGGTTTTGATTCCCGCTGGCCAAGTTTGCTTATCACAAACTCATATTCGCCCAATTTGTTGTAAAGAAGAAATGCTTTACAAAAATGCTTTACTGTGAATAGGCTTATTATATCTGTTTATCGTTTATAAGCGATAGCCATTATTTTATTTTATTAGGATAAAGAAACAGTTGTACAGTGGGTGGTAACAGCATTTTAAGTAAGATTGAAGTATTTTAAGTAATTATACAACCTGAATCGCTTACTACGAATTGGAGAAAAAGAAAGGAGAGCTATTTAAAGAAAGGTTACTTTTTGAATAAGGTAATGTAATTATACTATTTTTATTTTTAATGCACTAACCCGTGCTAAGAACAAATTTAAAAACCTATTTAGAGGCTAAAAATTTCACCCATGCCGGGATTCGAACCCGCAACCCCTGGCTATCCGTGCTATCTGGCACGGATAGCCAGAGGTTGCGGTTTCGAATCCCGGCATGGGTGAAATTTTTAGCCTCTAAATAGGTTTTTAAGGTAATGTAACTCACGAGATTAATATATTATTATTTTAAACAACGATATATTTTAGGTACTCAATTTTTTTTTACTTTTTAGAAGGGCATATATTTTTCTTTAGTTAATTCATTTCTTCCATAGTTAAAGTGAAATTTCTTACTAGAATAATGTGATTATATTAATTTTTTAATGCACTAACCCGTGCTAAGGACAAATTTAAAAACCTATTTGGAGGCTAAAAATTCAGAGGTCGCGGGTTCTAATCCCGGCATGGGTGGAATTTTTAGCCTCTAAATAGGTTTTTAGAATAATGTGGCTCGTGTAGACTCTGATTTTATTGCTCCAGCGAACTTTAGCTTTATAAGTAGCTATGACCAGCGGAGACACACCTCCCATCTCATTACGGAAATCACTCACTTCACGATTGTTTGTCGAATATCGTTAAGTCGACGAGACTTCCTCAAAAATCCCTTCCCCTTGGATATCTGAGCTGCTCAGTCGTGTTTAAAGTGGACCCCTATATTTTGTAAAATTAAAATAATTGAAAGTTATTCAAAGTTTAATCGAAGCCTAGTACCAGGCTCGCATAGAATAGTGACGTGTGATAAGTCAGTGGATGATCTCGTTGTGTGCGTGTGCGTTCCTGTATTCGTGGATCTTGCGTCTCAACGCCACATCTCATAGCTGCAAGCAAACGAAACGAGCCAGATATAAAGCGCACAAGTCAAACAAATCATCTGGACACAAGTCACCGTATACAGCTAAGGCAAAAACGCCGAGGGGTCAACACTAAGTGGACGGAAAGCAAATACGTATGAAAGCGTCGATTCCCACCAGATTACCTTGACCTCCGAGCCGGACTATTAACTGACGTTCCCAATAGTATTGCGCTCCTGATACTTTAACCACACGAGAAGATGAAAAGGACCAGCGGAAAGGTTGCTCACTCGCCGCCATACTCTGACCGGAGTGCGCCGCCAACTCCCAACCCAGACTTTCTTTGCGTCGAGCCAGAGACGGACTATGCTCCTGTTTTAACCGAAAAATCTGTGACCGAGTCGACTTTTCTACGAGAACTTGGAGCTAACTCGGAATTGCAACACTATGAGTCGGTGCCTGATCTACGCCGTATGGCCGAAATGACTAATGAAAGGAAGAAAAGAAAGTTTGAGGAGAGTGACATAAGTGGAAGCGAAGTAAAAGAGATGTTTGCCTCATTATCTAGGGACCAAGCAGTACGTTTTGAAAAACTTCATTCAACCATCAAGTACTTACAGGACCAAAATGCACAACTAACGCAAAGTGTTGAGCACATGTCGAAAATGAACGACGAGTACTTGTTGAAGATATCTCAGTTTGAAAACGAGAGAAAGGAAGATAAAAAAGTTATTGCAATGCTAGAGGAACGAGTAGAACACATGGAGCGGAAATCCCGAGCTTCAGGTGTGGAAATTCGTAATATCCCTAAAGGCACACACGAAACTAAGACGGAACTGTGCAAAATTGTGATGAATGTCGGAAAAACCATTAATGCCGGTATTGAAGAAAACTCCATAAAGGATGTATACCGTATTAAAACAAAAGACCCCTCATCAAGTCCGATTATTGTTGAGTTCGCCACAGTCCTACAGAAGGAAAAACTCTTAATCGGAGTGAAATCGTTCAACAAGGCAAAAAGAGCAGGAGAAAAGCTGAACACTGGCCACCTTCATCTCCAAGGTCCTACCAAACCTGTGTTTGTGGCAGAAACCCTAACAAGTAAAGCTCAGAAGCTATTCTACCTGTCCAGAATGTTCCAGAAACAACATCAGTACACGTTTTGCTGGTCTACAAACGGAGTGATCTACCTCAGAAAAGATGAAAACTCACCTCACATCAAGATCGGCACGATCGCGGATCTAGACTCTCTTAGGAACGCTAAATGACTAAATTCTAAGTGCGACAGCAAAATTGTTTTGCAGTCTTTATTTGCTGCTGTTTTGTACACTTTTCAATACTTATACAACTATACCGTCCTTATTGGTAAAGTTAAACACACTAAACATTACACACAATCACTTTCACTTCTAGTAATCATAAAACTAAACCTACAAACTACTTATGTCAATACCTACCCCAAAAGTATAATGGTCAAATTATGTTATTTCACATTTTATGGGGAGTAAACCCACAGATGATATTGATGATGTCACCCCCCACAGAGCTTTTGAATCCGAAATTGAACTAATCCCCCAAATTATATCTGCTAAAAATAAAACAATTAGTATTCTAACTCAAAACATACGTAGCATATCACGAAATTTACCAGATTTAGAAGTTCAGTTGAGCAAACTTAGCTTCACTTGCGACATTATCATATTGACGGAATGCTGGCTGTCTTGTACACCAATATGCCCTAATATAAAAGGATACATCGCTTATACAACAAAAAACAACGGTAACCAAAATGACGGCATTGTTGTATACACAAAAAGTGATCAGTCTTACAAAATAGAAGAAACCGCTATAAGTGAAGCAAACTGCCTAATTATATCAAAGGGTCAAGATTTAGCGGTGGTAGGAATTTATCGTTCACCGTCATATAAAAATAAACAAAAATTTTTTGATTCATTAAATTCAATACTGACAAAAATCACGCACTTTCCTAACATTGTGTTGATGGGCGATATAAACATACCCATTAATGACTCGAAAGTTGACGATGATGGTGACTATTATCTAACATTAAACGCTTTTCATGGTCTATTACCTGGACACTCTTTTGTCACTAGAGATGCAAGTGGAACTTGTCTAGATCACGTCATGATCAAAACTAAACACCAAGCAACTACAGTTGTATGCCAAACAACGGTAACTGACCACAAAGCTGTCTTGTTGTCGTTAGACTGCAACCCAAATCCCATTACTGAATTTGCTATTCAATTCAAAAAGTCTATTGACGCAGAAGGTTTGGATAACGACATATTGACCATAAACTTAGATCCTATATACAAAACTAACGAACCAGATATACAAATGGATTACCTAACAAGTAAAATACAATCGGCCATAAATAAAAACACTAAAATAATAAAACTACCAAAACGTGCACGAATAATAAAGCCGTGGATAACCCCAGGTCTTCTTCGATGTATCAAAAACCGAAATGTACTTCACAAAAAATCTGTAAAAGCACCAGATAATATTATTTTAAAGATTACTTATAGCAGATACAGAAATCATTGCAATAAAATATTACGTAAAATTAAAACCGCATACGAAAGGGATTTAGTAGCAAAAGCGGGAAATGATAATAAAAAGCTCTGGACAGCCATAAAAGACATTACAGGAACTACAAAACAAAGATCAGTACCTAAAGAACTCCTTAATTTAAAAACCTCTCCAAAGCAATCACTTAATGAAGTAAACAAGTTTCTAGTTAACATGGGAAAGAACCTTGCTGAAAAAATCAAACTTCACAAAGACGACACAACTTCAATATCAAAAACCAGGACAAATACCAATATTGACTCATTTGTTCTTCTGGATACAGATGAAAGCGAAGTAGAAACCACAATTCTAAATTTAAAGACTGATTGTGCTACGGGATATGACGAAATTCCCTCGAAACTTTTAAAACAATATAATAAATTCTTAATACCACCACTAACATATATATTTAACTCTTGCTTTCACGCCGGTATATTTCCTAAGTGTCTTAAAAAATCTATAGTTACACCTGTGCATAAGAGTGGAGACAGAGGTTGTATCAACAATTACCGACCAATTTCAATACTACCCTCAATCTCAAAATTATTAGAAAAAATGTTAAACAACAGATTATCACAATTCCTGAAAAAAAATAAAATTATTTCAGATAACCAATTCGGCTTTCGCAGTGGTAAATCTACTGACGATGCTATACATGCTCTAACTGATCACATAGTTACAAACTTAGACAAAGGTAATAAGTGCGTGACAGTATTTCTAGATCTGGCAAAAGCCTTTGACACGGTCTCTGTTCCACTGTTAGTCAAAAAGCTGGAAGCCATAGGTATAAGAGGAAATGAGCTGTGCATTTTTGAGAATTACCTTCTCGAAAGATATCAAAGTGTCAGAGTTGATACGCATGTCAGTAAGGAGGCCTCGATTACCTACGGAGTGCCACAAGGCAGTATCCTTGGGCCTACACTCTTCCTGATATACCTGAACGACCTTCTCCGTATGCAATCTTTTCCAGGTAGAGTTATCTCCTATGCAGACGACACCGCCCTTTCCTTTGCTTCTAGTACTTGGCCAAAAACCTTTGAGATGGCACAAAAAGGATTTGATACAGTATATACGTGGCTTTGCGCAAACCAGCTTACGTTAAATATTGACAAAACAAAACTTATTACTTTCTCAATGAGGCAACAAAAGATCGATAACAAATTAAATATACTTGTGCACGAATGTCCATTTCAAACGAGGAATTTAAAAAGCTGTCAGTGCCCGAAATTAGAAAAGGCAAATTCTATTAAATATTTAGGCATTATCATTGACCATCACTTAGATTTTAAAGAACATATTAAGCTAACGACCTCTAGAATAAGAAAATTAATTTATATATTTAAAAAGCTTAGATACGTTCTCGATCCGTTTCGTTTAAAGCAGGTATACTATGCCCTTTGTCAATCTCTTTTGAGCTATGGTATTTCCTGCTGGGGCGGAGCGTCAAAAACTATTTTAAAAAAGCTGGAGGTTGCTCAAAGGGCCGTTTTGAAAGTCTCAACTTTTAAAAATATTTGTTTCAGTACAAATGAACTTTATAAATATTGTGAGGTTTTAACTATACGACAATTATTAATCTTAAAAATTCTGTTGCACCAGCACTCTAAATGTAAACCAAACTCTTCTTTAGTGGATAAAAGGCGTAAATACAAGGTCTGTGAATATGACAGATCCTTTAGGACAACCTTCAGCCAAAAATTTTCACCTTTCCTGGCGCCTTACATCTACAATAAATTAAATAAGTTACTGGCATTTCATACCTGTGACTATCATTATTGTAAAATTATATTGACAAAATGGCTGCAAAATCTGTCATATGCTGAGACCGAGACACTGATGGCAGTAACGAAATAAAAATTAGAGTACTAAAAGTATAAAGTTAAAAAGAGATAGATAAAAAAAGGCTTGTTTTGTATGTTCACCATATCAGGCCAATAACTTATGAATCAATGTAAGATTCATAATTTAAGAACAATTACATAATATATATATCTGCTTTCCATAATTTAATGATGTAGGTTTATACATTACTTTACATAGTTACACACTAAGATATACATTAAAATATAAAACAATACACACCCTCTCACACACACTCACTCACAAACATTATTACACAAAGAGAGGTTCCCTACTCACAGCACACTTTTAAATATTTTAAATGTTATGCATGATTAATAAATGTTAAAAAGTAAACAAAATTTTAAGTTTTAAAGGTTTTAAAGATAACACCTTAATGTCACTTCTTTGGAATTATATTACATATTGATGTACGAACACGCCCTCTAAATAATTACCATACCTTTTGGGATGAGGCGCTGCGTACTGTAATACAGGCAATAAGCCTAGCTCAGTAGCAGATGCTGTATGATTTTGTGCTATTGAACGTATCAGTCCTGTGTAACTTAGCCCTATTTTGTATTCTTTGGTCAATAAAAATATTCTTATTCTTATTCTTAAAATAAACACATATCCGAAACACCTTTGACATCATAAATCAGCTCATTGCCGGCATCACACTTTTCTGTCGACCAACTACGAAAAACTCTCTATTCATACATTCACTGCGACCACAAGTCTCAAGGTGTGGCTTTGATAGTAACACTGGAAAAACGGCCAATAGAAGTGACCGCTGCTTTCACACCTGTAGTATTTCTTGGAAGTATCAAATGCAACTGGCGCTGGTAAGTTAGACACGAAATCTGTACCCAACCAAGCAGATCTGTGTTCTAGCAATGATACATCGCGCAGGGATGTCACGTTAGTACGGGAAGCAATCTTTTCCAAACACATTGGCCCCTGTCATCTCACTAAAGCTTAGAGCAGAGGTATCTAGCCAAACAGTATGGTAATAAGCGCCAAATTTAGCATAGTCCAATTAAGCCGGTCCCTCGTTTCGCACTGATTCTTTGACCGGAGGTGCCTGCAGAGATTGCCGTTGCCTGAATTCGTGTCCAAACCAGTTGGCCCCTGGACTTGAACGAAGGCTGAGGGTAGAGGTGTCTAGCTCATCGGCTATGGTGCGTTCGAAATTGAAAGTGTGCCGTGGCTGGCGCCGGCCATTCGACGGCCTTGCCCTCCTTCGCGTTGCGTCGACTTACGTGCGCCGTGGTCTTGCCCTGGGAGCCTACTCGTGCGTCAGTAATGGCTCGTCTGTGCTGTGCAATTTTGCGCACGCAATCACACGAAGTCGCTGCTCCAAGCCAATTCTCGCCCATGCGAATTGAAAGCGTAGACGCAAAATATTCGAAGACCTTTGTCGCTTAAAAATAAAGTAAGAGAACTCGACAGAGTCATTAGACATTTTCTCATTCGAATTAAATTTAGCATCTTCTTCATCTTCAGGCTATATTATGTAGTCCACTGCTGGACATGGCCTCCCCTAATAAGCGTCATAGCGCCCTGTCTTCAGCTTGCCGCATCTAGCATCTGCAAGTTTAGCATGGCGTGCAAAATACAGATTTTGGCTGTCGCTCGACTTTTTATGTAGAATTCCAAGTCATAAGGCTTAAGAGTCGTATACAAATTTTTTGCTAATGAAGTGAGAATTGGTTCCCTGGTTTCGTGTTACGTTTAAAGATATCGGGAATTAATGCCAGTTCAATGAATTTTTCTTAGCGTGTCGATGGCAAGCCGCCGTGGTGAAAGGATTTGCCAATCATCGTAAGGGACTCTAGAGTTCAATGCTTTAAAACTAGGTTTTAGAATAATAGGTAAACTCTAGTGCTTAACTAAGAAAAGATTCTGAAAATACTAAGTTTGGAATCTTGTGGTCCCTTCAAAATTTAGATTTTGAAATGGACACAGTTTTACTTGTAAGTCAATAAGTTATAGTTTCAGTGTAATTTTGAATGAAATATATTGATTTTACTGATTTGATTTTTACCATTTTACCATTTTCATGGCAGAAGCATAGAGTTAGACTTTGACTAAAAGTTTATCATGTGGTAACGAGTGCACATAACTGTAGTTTTTTTTACTCAGCACTTGGCCTCATAGTTGGTCCATAAGACTAGAATTTCCTCACGATGTTCCCCTAACAGTCAGCGATCGGTATTGCCACTACAACTTCACAAATGTAGGTATGTAACATAGTAATTGATTCATGCTGGGATTCAAACCCTCGACCTCCCGACTGAAAAGCTGGTGTTCTACCGCTAGGACCGTGTATTTAGATAATACAACCTATTACTAACCCAAATTTTAGCGAGTTTTTCTACTTAAGTATATTTATATTCCTAGTTATTCTAGTTTGGGACCAGGGAGCCGATTCTCGCCCATGCGAATTGAAAGGGTAGACGCAAAATATGCGAAGGCTTTAACATTTGTCGCATAAAAATAAGATAACTCGGCAGAGTCATTAGACTTTTTTTCTAATTGGAATTCAATGTAGCATGGCGTTTAGAATACAGATTTTGCTCGACTTGCTGTCGCTCGAGTTTTTACGTAGAATTCCGAGACATAAGCCTCAGAGTCGTATATGAATTATTTGCTAATGAACTGAGTATTTGCTCCCAGGTCAAGTGATTGTGTTGTGTGGAAGTTATTACTATTTTAAAAACCTATTTAGAGGCTAAAAATTTCACCCATGCCGGGATTAGAACCCGCGACCTCTGGCTATCCGTGCCAGCGTTCTTTCCAACTGAGCTAATGGGCGACTCGCCGGCATCAGTGAAATTTCGAACCTCTTTACACTATTCTCTGTATTACGTACAGGCAGCGACATATGGCTGAAGTAAATTGCATCACTTACAGCCCCGAGTACCTACTTTGCAGTTAGGTTTTTACATCGGAATGATATCGCTGTACCAACATGATTATATTATTTTTAATGCACTAACCCGTGCTAAGGACAATCGAATCCCGGCATGGGTGGAATTTTTAGCCTCTAAATAGGTTTTAAAAATTTGTCCTTAGCACGGGTTAGTGCATTAAAAATAAAAATAGTATAGTTATTACTATTGTTAATTATTTATAAGTGTAATTACTCTCTGAAGTTACCACGGGACATATCTGTAGACACAATTCATTCGCCATCGTGAGCCCGCCACGCAAGAAACGAAAGTCTTTTCCAAAGTAGACCCCCGGTGATTGGCCCGCGCGTTTACACATCTCTCGCTATTGCGCGTTTATTGTGAGACCTTGACTCGACTTGTGCAACTCGCTGATTGGACTCGCGAATGGTCCTTTTGTTTTGTTATGTAAATGAGGATCGAACGCCTGCTTTTGGTATGACGTTCTAATGTAATGCTGGTAAATGGTGTCTTTCGCTTTCAAATCCTTCCAGCTCCACCCACTATCGCTTCGATTCGCAGTGCGGGTATGCACCTATGACTTTGTTTATTTTCATAGTTGTGCACGTTAGTCGTAAAGGAAAACCTCGTGAGGAAACCCGCCGCTTAGTTGACTTAGCCGCCGCCGCGTGTATTAACTTGTCTTTCCTGAGAGCTAGGCAGACTAATTCAGAATAAAATACTGCTGGGAATGCTTACTCCTTCTAAAAAAAAATCCCAGGCAATGCATTGTTCGGGGTCGTATCCTAGAACATGGGCTTACCAAGGAACAAAAACAGGAGGCGTTGGTCAGGACGCTCATACCCGAAAATTTTCTATTAAAGCTAAACCTCCGATATTGAATTCCGAAATATCCTTCATATTTTGCGATTCTGTGAGAAGAGTGGTCCCTCACCCATCTAGCGTGATTGGAGATGCCACTGAACGCTGTATAAATCATCTCACTATGTAGATGCAAAGGGCGTACTGTATTTATTGTCTTTTTATTATATTGTTAGTATGGGTCTTACAACCTTACATAAATTAATTTTTGTGTTATTTGTTTACAACACAACATCAACACTTCATTCGCTCCTTCCAGGTCAGCGTCAACAAAGCCGCGCCGCCCCGACCGCGCCGTCTACGTCCCGCGCGCCTTGCGAGGCTCTGACACCTCCTCATCAGAAGAAAACCGCCCCCCAGACACCCGCAAACGGACCAGCCAAACGACCCCCGCGCCCCACGCCAAATGCCCCAAATCCCCCAGAGACAAATCCCAGCCGGGCACGCCGAGAAAATCCCTCGACAAAAACTTCTGCAACGTCTACACGCCCCCGCATCTCAGGACGCAGCGATCTCAAACGGAGAAAGAGGCCGAAACAGAGCCACCCGTGCCAAATAGTGTTAGTGCAATAGAATATACGAATATAGGCGATAATTTCTACATAGGTGACTACTTTGCTAACGGACAGCTCGGCCTGTACAGCCCTAGCTTTTACTACACCAGCGAGTACGGTGACAAAGGATCCGCGGATAATAGCCTCAACGACTGCGCGGACTTACAAGACCTGGAAACCGATGAGTTGAACATGGCCGCGCCCGAAAGCAACACGAACGGCTTAATAGACAACGGATACGCTTTAAACTTCAACAAAGACGAGGATGTCGACAAGAATGTCTTGAGACGAGCCTCGGAGGAGATCAACAGAAGCAGCAAGAGAATAATCAAGCAGAGCTTCGACACTGATGTCCTGGTTATATCGGACCCCGTAGAAGAACCAAAAAAAGTCGAGCCTCCTATAGAAGCCGAGGTCAAGCCAGCCGAGGTCACACCACCTAAACCAAAATTAAAACTAGAACCTAAATTGTCACTAAAAAGAGAGGAAAACGACTGGGACGCTGTGTATGACGACAGCGGTGAGTGTCTCGACCCCTCTCTGCTAGAAGAACTTACGGCGACTGTGGGGAAAGTTCAGATCAGCAAAGCTAGGAACAACTACGATCAGTATCAGACGCGTGGTCAGCAAATCTGCAGTGGGCCCTACGATGAAATGTTCGGTCATGTGATTGAAGTGTTCGATTTTCCCAGTGAGTTTAAGACGAACGATTTGCTCTCAGTCTTCAGTGAGTACAAGGACACCGGTTTCGAGATCAAGTGGGTGGACGATACGCATGCCTTGATTGTGTTCAGCAGCGCCAGAATTGGTGAGTTTGTCCCAACCTGTTTTTTTACACACTTTTGTTTGATTTCACATGTGCTTTTGAAGTTCCAAGTTGCGAAGAGTAGTGGAAGACTATTCTGGGCATTTCGCTCGTCGATCGTGAGCGCAACGTCGTAATTTGACAAAAGAAAATTTGATGTGGTCGGACGGTATGATAGACAAAAAACAAAATCAAATCAATTTTATTTACGTACGTAAACAGAGAGTATTGTAAAAAGATTCGAAGTTTCACTGATGCCCGTGAGTAGCCCAGTTGGCAGAGCGCTGGCACGGTTAGCCAGAGGTCACGGGTTCGAGTCCCGGCGTGGGTGGGATTTTTAGCCTCTAAATAGGTTTTTAAAATTTTATTTCAACGTAGAGAGCTTACATTCTGTTTGCTGAATGTACAATGAAAAATGTAAGCCGCTGTCTTCGCCGTAGTGTAGAGGAGAAAAAGGCAGCGGGGAATACTCCATTCCGATCGTCTTTTCTCAAGTCATCTTAAACCTAGTAGGTACATCATTTAACACCTATACGTTTGATGAGATTCCATGATTGTAAACAATAACTTTAAATGCCAAAACATATATCTACATTGCAAATTTTAGCCAAACTCGCCCATCCACTAAACGTGATTGGTGGGATTAGTGGGATGTTATTATGAAAGTTTTGTATATTTTGCTGATTATCGTGCAGCCATGCTTGAACGGCTTAATCATGCAGTCTATTACGTCCCACTGTTGTTCACAGGCCTTCTCTCAAAGAGAGATTGGCGATTTCAAGCGCGTGATGTATGTATAGGGAAGAGCGGGTGATCGTGCTCTGCCACTATAAAGGGAAATTTCCCGCCAGGCAGATCGTATGCCTGGGGTCGGCCGGTCCAACTATTCTTAGTCGGACGTTATATTTATGGTATGTCATGTAAAACACTTTGATGGCGCGATGCAGGAATGTTAGAGTTTGTAGTGCGCGCGCACACTTGTCATGTGCTCGTGAACACCTGAGTTGACCTGAGTGACTCAGGTGTTCACATATGTGTGAACACCTGAGTCACTCAGGTTTTCTGAAGATGTTTTTCTTCACCGTTAGCGAGTGGTATTGCTAACTTCACAAATTTACGTGAATAACTTCAAAATAAAGTCATTGGTCATGCCGCGGGAGTTAAGAATCCCGAATGAGCACCCGATGTTATATCGCTTCGCAACCACCGCTACTGCGCCGGCGGTGAACGGCTTAACTGATCGAATGAATAATATTTTTTTTAATGCACTAACCGTGCTAAGGACAATTTTAGTTTTATCTCATTTTAATTTTGACACGGATAGCCAGAGGTCGCGGGGTCGAATCCCTTTTTATCCTCTAAATAGGTTTTTAAAATTGATTCGGATGAAACTCGGCATGAGCGTAGAATTAAAATATTATTTTCCTAACATTGATGTTAATCTGTCTTATTTGTGTTAATCTGTGTCATGAAAGTGAAAACCTGTAATAAGCTTACATTACAGTTATTATTTCGAAGTTATTAAGTAAGTCTTAAAGCTGTTTGTTTTCCAAGTAGGTAAATAAATAGTTGTGAACGTAATCGCGGCCATTTTGTAGTCTTCATTGAATAGATTCTTGAATTAATCTTAATGCAACGCACACGTAACAACATTATTTATTTCAATTCCTATCAGGAACTTGTTGCTTTTTTAAAAAATAAATAACTAATTTACGAGCGTAAATTTGAGGCCAATTCTAAATGTTACATTCGCACGCCAGTTAACGCAATATTTCGGATATGCGGCGAACAACCTCGTGTCGTCTACATAATGTATGGATTGGTTACCGTGTTATACTGCGGCCGTTATTGTATATGATACTTTTTGTATTGAAATGAAATGGTTTTATTCAAAGTAGTGCAGAAACTGCGGCTTAATATACGTTACAATTCATACTAGGTGTCCATTTCAGAATCTAGATCATTTTGGAGAAACAAATGGACAAAAACTCCAAAGTTATAGTCTTTTCAAAGTCCTTAGTTAACAGAGTTTACATCAATTTTACAAAACTCATGTATTGTACTTGTTTTAATTCCAGACAACATTGTCACCAAAAAACCCTTAATATTATAGCAGCCCTTTTGGCACAAAGTGTACTTTACACATTTTTTGCTAACCGCGTTTCAGTCAAACTTAATAAGAGTATATCTTAATTAATTTCATTTTGTTACAAACGCAGTTTGGTTTTAATTTAGAAACTACATGCCGGATCAATAGGGCTCTTTGCCAAATCGTGCTTACAACTGTGAATAACAGAATAAAAAAGAAAATTTAGCCTCATAAGACTTGCATTTCGCGAAGAACCGACAACCGTTGGGGTAAACGTGTTCTTGAGTGGAGACCGCGACTCGGAAAACGTAGTGTAGGACGCCCTCCGACCAGGTGGGATGACGATCTGCGAAAAACTGCCGCCAGATGCTGGATACGGCAAGCTGAAGACAGGGCGCTATGGCGCTCATTAGGGGTTGGCTATGTCCAGCAGTGGACTACAGCCTGTAGAAGAAGAAGACTTGCATGAAAAAAGACTCCCCGAACGACGTACTCACTGAGCCCGTACGTCTGGCGCACCCTGGGCAACAATCAGCGAGTTCCTAACTTCTTCAGACTATATTAGTCCTCTGCTGGACATAGTCCTCCCCTGATGAGCGCCATAGCGCCCTGTCTTCAGCTTGCCGCATCCAGCATCTGCCGGCAGTTTTTCGCAGATCGTCATCCCACCTGGTCGGGGGCGTCCTACACTACGTTTGCCGAGTCCCTAACGCTGATTGGCAAATCCGTTCACCACGATGGCTTGCCGTCGACACGCTAAGAAGATAAGACTTCATGTAAACTATTCTCAAGGCTGTAATGTCTTCTTGATAAATTTATTACAATTCTACGCATGATCAAACCTCGATTTGTGTCTTTCAAGCGTATTGGCAAAGTTTCATTTCGATCCGGCATGACTTTTGTAATGTAATAAAAAACAAAACTACGTTTTTATGGGAATCTCTCCGTGTCTAAAAAAAATTAACTGTAAACGGCGCCTTAGGGTATAACTTTTTTTGAAAGAATAAATGGAAGATTCATTATTAGTTTCTCCACATAATCTTAATTGTGAAACAACAACAAGCGCTCGTGGCCTTATCGAACCGAGTGATTAAAATCAACATCAGACGCGCTCAGGTGCAGACCGTCCCATGATTACCGCTATTGGCATTTTTTCCGAGCGCTTCCGTCCTTCGCAATGCTCGCCGTTGGTGCCGGCTGTCATGTAATGGCTCGATAATTTCTGACAGTAAGGCCCGCCACTGTATTATAATCCTGCACCAACCCGGTCCCCGTGGTGGAGTATGGCCTAACCTTCCTTCGATGCAGGAAGAGACTCGTGCCCCAGCAGTGGGGGCATACTACGGTTAATATCGTAACAACTTTGAAGTTCGTTAAGTGAACATTTTGTTTTACTAAAAAATAAAATATTTGAATTGAATTATTTACAGGAGATTGCAACATTTAATAAAATTATACACTCACAATCAGACAGAGGATGCTGTAACATCCGTAAATTTTAATAATAAAAATAACAATAGATCACTTATGATGAGTTCCCGCGAATGTGTTTTAACCCTTTACCAAGCAGTGGTATTATAGAAACCACCTTGGGAGTGCTAAATAATGGAATAAAAGTCATAACTTGTTTTATAATATTTAGCTATGCAATTTAATTTTTAAATGTTTTTCAAACAATTATATTGTAATAAAGTCTTTTATGTTTGGTGTTAGTGGTATTTTAGCCTTTATCTTTTTATATTTCCCTTTTATAGATCCGTATTGGCCCTCTGTGTTACCCGCGGTTTATCAATTTTGCCGTGGGAATAAGATATTTTCCCTCAGTAAAACGTTGCCTATGTGTTAATCCAAGGTTTCAGCTAACTCCATACTAAATTTTATTAAAATCGCTCCAGCCGTTTAGACGTGAACAAGTAACAAAATTACGCACAAACAAACTTTCGCCTTTATAATATAAGTGTTATGTGATTAGTGTGATGTGATGTGATTTTGGAATTTTAACACACTTTTATGCGAACCCTACTTATGACATTGAAATAAAATCCAAACCCAATTGAAAATTTATGCTACCTCTGCCTGTTACAGGGTTAACACGCTATTCCAATAAAGATAACGTCATATTTAATAACAAACTCATTAAACTAAAATATTATACGATGATTACAAATAATAAACACTAGCATAAACCTAATGACTGAGTTACCGACAAAGTAATAAAATGAAGCCGTAATTCCGTGAGCAATCCTATAACTTGCATTTAATTGCATAACTACCAGGTTTCGAGCGAGTAAATATGCAACAGATAATTAATTTATATCAATCGAAACATCTAGCACCGGCGCAGTTGAGAACCAGTTCAATTCTTAACAGTTATTAAGTTAATGAATCGCTTGTGGCCTAGTGGAACCGAGTGATTGGAGTCAATCACTTGAGTTAAGCAACAACAGGCGCGGTGAGGTGTTGGATAGGTGACCATGTTGTGACTACCGCACGTGGCCTTTTTTCCCAGCCCTTCCGTGCTTCGCAAGGCACGTAAGCCGTTGATGCCGGCTGTCATGTAATGGCAGTCAGTAAGCCATGTCAGAGGCCTTATTTGCGGCTTGATAACATTTGACAGTAAGGCCCGCCACTGCCTAACAATCCTCCACCAATTCGGACTTGGCCCCCGTGGTGGAGTATGCCCTAACCTTCCTGCGACGCAAGAAGACACCCGCGTCCCAGCATTGGGGACATACAAAGGGTTGATATCTAACTTAATTGCGTATTTTTCTTGATTTTTTTTTTGTTTTCGACATAATTCAAGTGAATAGGGAATTAAGTTAATAATGTGTAGTGCTTACGAAAGTTTTATGTGATTAAGCACTGCATTTCGACGTTGGAGAACATGGATGTCAGCTAGTTTAAATATAAAAATATCGTTTCACATTGTTTGTTATCAAACTCCTCTGACACGGGTCTACGGATTTTAATTAACTTTGTGTATTTAGTATCTAACAATAGGTTGTAAGGTAATTATTATGGCAATACACCGTCTGTGGGTTCAATATTCCCTCTGTGTGGTCTGTCTATCTGTTATATTCTTTTTAGTGCACTAACCCGTGCTAAGGACAATTTTAAAAACCTATTTAGAGGCTAATAATTCCACCCATGGCGGGACTCGCGACCTCTGGCTAACCGTGCCAGAGTGCTGTCTATCTGTGTATTGAGTGAGAGATACTCTTCCCTCGATTTCTGAAATAATATTTGCATTTAATTTCATCCAATTGCCCCCATATTACCGCACTCCATTGTCTTGAACCCAAGACAATAGCGGCTTTCAGTTATCAATATGCCTTGTTTGGGCGTAATCACGTGATGTAAGTCGAACGTAACTTTTTCATACATTCGCCGTGGGTAAGAACAGATATTTAACTGAGAAACATATAGCTGAGAAATCGCAGGCCTAAGTAGGTCGTATTCCGTACATGGTGATGGTTATCTTGTGTTTTTGCGTTTTCGCAACTTTATTTTTTCCGTTTGACTTTGTCTCAGAGAAGTTTTTTAATAGCAGCTTTCATAATTCTCAAAACAAAACATAACATAACATTTACATACAGGCACACACATTGCTTCTGGCCCCACACTAGGATACCCTGTGTTGTGGGAACCAGAAACAACGACATCACAAACATGTAAACATCCAAGACCTGGGCTTTTTTTTGTCCCCAGCCGGGATTCGAACCCGGGACCACTTGCATGGTAGGCAGATGCGCTACCGCTACGCCACAGGGGTCGTCGATAAAAGGATATTGACTTTCAATTCTTATTCTATACACTCGTGATTCTCAGTTCTGTTACACCTGACAGTTCCGCACTTAGCCTCACAAAGCAAGCGGTTGTTAACATCTCAGACACTGGGGTTTCCTCACGATGATTTCATTCACCCTTTGCGAGTGGTATTGCTACTACTACTTCACAATTATACAGTCTGTTAGTTTTTAGAATATACCTCGGGCGCTAGAGTAAACTTCGGTTTTCGCCGAAAGCACACGAGTATAATACTGGTTCCTGCTCTGTATAAAACTATTCTTCACTATTTTGAAAAGTTATGTAAAGTTAAGTTTCATATTAGTTCCGATATTTCTATTGCACGAATATATCCGATAGTAGCCGAGGTGTATTCTAAAAGCTAACAAACGTAACTTAGAAAACAACGTTATTGGTTCATGCCGGGATTCGAACCCAAGGCCTTCCGAATGTGAAGCCGGCGTTCGACCGCTGCGCTAACGTTCGCCCTGTAAATCCTCTCCCGCAGACTGGTTTAATCAGCGTTTTTAGAGAGTTTGGATGAAAATAGTGTTTTTATAAAAAAAAACCGATAGTAATCTTTAACGCAAACAAACGAAGATGATACTCTCGAAAATATATCAATAACTAGCTGACCCAGCGAACTTCGTACCGCAAAACAGTCGATTCTTTATTTTTCCTTCTGTAAGAACTATACTTCAAGGAATATTGTTACAAAAGAATAAGCGAATTCGGTTCAGCTGCTCTAGAGATTTGCGCTTACCAATACATTCAGCGATTCATTTTTATATTATAGAAAATGTAGGAAATTCGTATTGATGGAAACTGACACTTAACCAACACCGATTTGTATCCAAAACAGTGCTGACCTCCTTTGAGCCAGTGTCGTGAATTCACATCATCAATTACCTATAACCTGTGAACGAACTCTAAAAGCAAATACCTACTCGTAGGCAACAGCTTTTGAACTTTATTCCCAGAGACGTAGAGATGGAAATTACAATAAATCCTATCAATCTTCACCGTTTATTGCAAATTAGGCGTTAAATCCAAGGTCGTAAAGTTTCGTTTCCTACAGCGGAAACTGAGAATTCTTTCGACATGTCATCCGACGATTGCAACTTTTATGTAACTAGTTGGAATGACAAAACAAAATGAGATCAAGATCGTTGGCCATATTTTGAGACTAGTTTTGCCAGTCACGCACGCCAGTGCTTCATTCTATCTCGTTATTCTAAAGTCGAGAAGCGCTCGTGGCCTAGTCGAACCGAGTGATTGAAATTAAGGCAGATGTCGCTGCCTGTACGTAATACAGAGAATAGTGTAAAGAGGTTCGAAATTTCACTGATGCCGGTGAGTCGCCAATTAGCTCAATTGGTAGAGCGCTGGCACGGATAGCCAGAGGTTGCGGGTTCGAATCCCGGCATGGGTGAAATTTTTAGCCTCTAAATAGGTTTTTAAATTTGTCCTTAGCACGGGTTAGTGCATTAAAAATAAAAATAGTATAATGAAATTAAGCACTTGAGTTAAGCAACAATAGGCGCGGTCAGGTGTTGAGCGACCGTCACGTGACTACCGCTAGTGGCTAGTGGGACTAGTAAAGCCTGATGATGATGAGGCCGCCAACCAATGAAAGGGAAAAGTTGTAAAAGTTCCATTGAAAATTTTCACCTTACCGCGATAAATTATATGAAATCACCCTTAAAAACTTATGTAAAGGTTAAAAATTCTACCTATGCCGGGACTCGAACCCGCGACCTCTGGCTAATCGTGTCTCTGTTCCTGCCTGTACGTAATACAGAGAGTATTGTAAAGAGGTTCGAAATTTCACTGATGCCGTTGAGTCGCCCATTAGCTCGGTTGGGAGAGCGCTGGCACGGCTATCCAGAGGTCGCGGGTTCGAGTCCTGGCATGGGTGGAATTTTAGCCTCTAAATAGGTTTTTAAAATTGTCCTTAGCACGGGTTCTTATTCTTCTTCAGGCTATATGTTAGCACGGGTTAGTGCATTAAAAAAATATATTATCATTACCCTTAAAGTAGGATTTATTCCTTCTCTTTCAATGTGTTTGTTTTTGAAGCTTGTAGTTTCTTTAACATAGCTGACGTGGGAATCAATTAAACATAAATCCTACTTGAAGGCAGCCGACATTAAAACTCGATGTTTACGATCAAGAAATCCATTTAATTTATAATGTCATTGACCCTATCTGATCACCGAATCATTTCAAACAAGATTATATTCTTTTTAATGCACTAACCCGTGCTAAGGACAAGTCGCCCATTAGCTCAGTTGGGAGAGCGCTGGCACGGTTAGCCGGAGGTTGCGGGTTCGAGTCCCGGCATGGGTGGAATTTTTAGCCTCTAAATAGGTTTTTAAAACATTTCAAACAAATTACGTAGTTCAAAATGGTTTTCAATATTTTCAATTAAAGTTAACAGAGAAATAATGAAATGTTTATCTCTATATTCATAACATGAAGCTCACAAGGGCGTCCCACGGCTATAAAATTGTGTTCAGAAAAATTAAAATCTGAGACTGCACGCATCATTTCCCTATTAAAATTTCAAATCAAATGTTAAAATTTATCGTCCCCCTTTTATTTGAACAAAACAAACAAACACACACACAATGTGGCAAACAATTCGTTAATCTTTTTATGTGATTTAGGTATATTTATTGAACTTTTTATTTTTTATTATTTTTGATACTTAATCTTGTTAATTAAATATCCATAGTGGGCGACTTTCTTTTAAGCATGGCTAAAAAGAATAAAACGAAATTAAAACTGTAGGTAGTACAGTCTGGTATTGTAAAAGCTAGTGCGAAATCACAGTAAAATGAAATTTCCGTAAAATGTTCCATCTATAATATTTAAGATACTTTCCTTTCATGTGGCATAGCCGTGGGACGCTCTGTATATTTATTAATTAATTACATTATATTTATTTATTTTTACAGGTATTTAATGTATTTATATTCTTTAAAAACCTATTTAGAGGCTAAAAAATTTCACCCAGATTCCAGAGACCCCGGATTCGAACCCGCAACCTCTGGCTATCCGTGCCAGCGCTCTACCAATTGAGCCAATGGGCGACTCACGGCATCAGTGAAATGTCGAACCTCTTTACACTATTCTCTGTATTACGTACAGGCAGCGACATCTGCTGAAGTAGATTGCATTACTTACAGCCCCGACCACCTACTTTGCAGTTAGGTTTTAACATCGGAACGATATCACTGTACCCACATGATTACACTATTTTTATTTTAATGCACTAACCTATTTATATTCTGTTTGCGGTAGGTTATTTTTAAGGTTTTTTGTACTTTGTTTTGTACACGTATGTATATAAACTCGTATATATATATATATATATATATATATATATATATATACCTGTTTTTTTGCCGCTGCTCTGACTCCCCATGGTTTGCTGGAACAAATCTCCTTAAGATCGCCTTTGAATTGTTATTAGTTTTCTAAGGGCCCGTTCAATGTTGCCGTGTGCAATGAAGTATAGTAAAGTTACCTACATCATCATCACAATTAGGCTGCGTCAGTCCACTGCCTTATATAGGCCTCTGCCAAGACACACCACTGGACGCAGTCTCCGGGTGCACAAAAGTTATCTACGCGATGGGAGAGTTGGAAATTCGTTCCTAAACGCATGTTTTTTCCCATCTCACACTTCCTAGGAGCCTAACAATAAAATGCTAGTTTTCCCACATATGCGCTAGCAAGATAAATACCACATGCCATCAACAGTTCCTGATGAGAATACTCTACGTGAAATCAGAGTTATCGAGAAACGCCTGCAGTCGATTGTTCCGTGCCGTCGTCAAATGCCGGGTACGGACTTAGGCCCTTTACACACTGAGACTTTTAGCATCGATCTACTTTAAGGCCTGCGCAGGCGATCGAATTTTGTATCGTGGAGACACAATACTTGTAAAAATGTCCTACGAGTACTTGTCGCGGACTCAACGCCTATATACGGTGTCCGGTGATTTGTTCCCCGGAAACTGGAAATACGCTATGAAAGCAAATAATCTGAGATTACGTTGTGTTGTAGTTTACATGAAGTTGAAATAAGAAACGGCGTTTTAAAAGAAAACACCGAACTTTTGTCCACTCCGGTCTCTTGATGTCCTCAGTAACTTGAGGGCCTTCTTGTACAGGGTACTTTTAGTCCTTCGTGTGCGTGAAAGCCTGCGCAGACGATGGACAATCCCCAGAGTACTTTTTTGTCCGCCGATATAGATCTCGTATAAATTGTATCGGCCCCCCCGAGGAGACGCGGCGTTTCCTTGCCCCGTCGTATGGGCGATGGGCGCCGCTTGGGAGCCAATCTGGCTCCCCCCCACCAGTCGAGCCCTCCGGGGCGCCCTCTTGCCGGGTCTCTGGCTATTCGGGCAACTTTATGCAAATACGATTTGATAATAAATATTTTTTATGTGTTTGTACCTCTGCGTTAAAAAAAAGGAAACCATGAATGATCGTTGATGAAGCGAAGGTAATCTGTCAGGATCTTACTAAGTGACAGTTCCGTGCCTCTGCCTATCCCTTTGGAATACAAGCGTGAGCGTACGAGTATGTTACGTTTGGAATAAATTGACTAGACATGGAACACCACGATACATAATTGTTCGGGGCCCTAACTAGCACTACCAATGAAAAAAAAATCATACCCGGCATGGGTGGAATTTTTAGCCTCTAAATAGGTTTTAAGAAAAATCATAACTAGTTTTATAATACGTTTTTATCTTTAGATCACTTTTAAGTGATCATGAAAAATCTTAACAACAGTGAAAACAGTTTTTTTAGAAATTACAGTCTAGAGCCTATGATCAATAGATCAGAACTTTAATCGATTTCCGCTAAAAACGACCGTTTTTGGCGGAAAGTGATTAAAGTCCTTGGTTGCTGATTCTAAGTTCTAGACTGTATGTTTTAAAAATAGTTGTCACAGTTGTTAAGATTTCTCGTGTTCATTTTTAAATAAAAACGTATATTCAAGTTATGATTTGGTTCCGTAAGTGGCGCTAGTTAGCACCCCGAAACACTTTAAGAGGCACGCACGTGCGAAAAAGATCACGCGAAAATAGCGCCTTAAAATCCCATTAAACGATTTAAACACCGTGAGAAAAATAATCGCCGCCATTTTACTCGCAATGCGTACTAAGCCTAAGCGATATGTGGCTATGGACGTCATTGAACTTCGCTCAACTTCGCCGCAATGTCCACATTCGTTCCGTCGTCGTTCAGTTGGTCTGTACCTGGCAAAACTCATTGTATATTGTCAGCGAGCATGTAAACCTACTGTTGAATTGTTTTGTTGCGCTTAGGCTGGGCGCATGCTGAGACGCAGGCGACGCAGCACAACGCAGCACAGTGCAGTACAGGGCAGGGCAGTTGAGGCAGGCATAGGCCCCCACCGCATGCTGCGACGCAACTATTCGCTGCATTCCTTGGCAATTCTCACCCATAATAACTCTTTCAATGTCTTTTTTGAATTGTCCGGATGATTTTTATTATACAAACAAGGTTCACAGCGAACTAATTCAATTAAATGTTCTGTCATTGCAACAATAATATTAGTAAACACGCCCCGACATGCACGCGTCGCGCAGAAATCTGTACCGGCACTACAACGAGAAGCAGAGAAGGGCAGACACATGTCTGCGTCGCACGTGGCTGCGCCGCGCCGCAGCGTGCGTAGCTCAATGACATCCCATGCTTTATAAAATCTGCGCTGCGCTGTTCTGCGGCGCCTGCGTCTCAGCATGCGCCCAGCCTTATTCTCCGCTCTATTTACTGCGCCTCCGCCGACCGGCTAGACTGCACCAGAAACCAAACGTTGCGTTCGATTAGATTAGATCTCTTGCACACCATACTTAACAAAATACATAACAAGAAATTATTAAGTGTCTTAAGTTTTTATTATTAGTTTGTTATATTGCACAAAAAAACATAACGAACGTTAATTTATTAATTTTTTTGTTCATTTTTTCAATTACTTTACAGTTAAAAAATTGCATGCTTTAAACTCACCAAATAACTGCTTAGTATATACATATTTGCAGTAACAACAGAGAAATATAGTTCAAGCTAAATGCTGTTGATATAAAAAATATATTAAAAAAACTATATTTAATATTATACTTAAACTTTTGAGTGGTCACTTTACCTTGGTGTTGCTTTGAACTCCCATATCATGTATACTTAGTCATCTTGTTTTCTATACCATGCATGAAATTTTGAGGCAGTCATAAAATTTTATACACCATAAAAAAATAAACCTGTTAGATTCGCAGTCTGCCTTTGGTAACGTCGATTGCTTTACAAATTTTCAGTCGTGTGAAATAACGTAACTGGCTTTGAATATAGATGGGGCTCGGAAAGCTTGTGTTAGTTTGTGTTAATAACTGCCCAGTGTCGGTGTGCAACGCCATTTTTTGGTAGGGGCAATGCAAATGAAATCTTGCAAACCATTTATGACAATCTCAGAAGTCCTATATAGTCACTGTATCTCTGTGCAAAGCGCGAACCGCAACTGACTTAGGTAATTTTCTATACCTCTTCATTACATTGCATAATCTCATGCATGTCTACTGGAGGGGTAAGCATTTGCTTTTTCATTTCATCAACACTCCATATCATCAACCCTTTGTATGTCCCCACGGGTCTCTTCCTGCATCGCAGGAACGTTAGGCCATACTCCAAAACGGGGGCGAAGTCCGGGTTGGTGGAGGATTGTAAGACAGTGGCCGGTCTTACGCTCTGGCATGCCTTAACGACTGCGATTACATGACACCAAGGCTTAATGTGCCTTGCGAAGCACGGAAGCGCTCAGGAAAAGATGCCACTAGCGGTAGTCACGGGACGGTCACCCATCCTGCATCTGAACGCACCTGTTGCTTAACTCAACAGGCGCGTTCAGAACCCTAAAAAGACGTCATTGACTAAGTCTTAATGGTACTTAAACTGACTTGCATTGAAGTACACTTTCTGTATTTTATTATTTTATAACCGCGTCGCGAATTGTTCTACTTTTTCTGTACGAGTCATTTGAGAAGATTTTTTGCACTAAGGTCTACTAAGTAGTGACTGGAGACGAGTTTCTTACAGAAGTTGTAATGTTCCGCATTCTTTTGCAGATATGTTATGTTTGCTTCACACGCATGCGTATAGCGGTCGCAAAGCTACTCACCAGGCGCGGATCTTGAATTTGTGGGGCACTGGGCTGAAACTCTTAGGGGCCTATCTAAGTACTCAACCAATAGCCGTGTCAAAAAACTGTTTATATTATTATATATTCATTATTGCACAAAAAAACATAAATATTCATTAAATCTACTCGAGTATTGATAATAGAAAAGGCGACCTTATTGTGTTGGTGAAAATCTCTTCCAGACAACTTTTGGGTGTGAGAGAAATCGAAATAGTGATAGAATATACAAAAACGAAATCAGCATTAAAACATCCTCCCTTAAATCAATTCATAAAAGTATGCAATTTTCATCAATGTTTTCTTATGACGTTATCACGTAAAAATATCGTCCGTAAACCGAATTTACAGACAACCACTTTTTCATTTTTTTTTCATATCGCACACCTACATGAAGGGTCGCACAATTCGAAATAATCCAAAATCAAGTTTTCGCGCCTATCGGAAGCGTTGAGAATTACACTAACTTCAAAGACACCTGTGTACAAATCTCCATTAATAAAATTTTTATTAATGGAGATTTGTGTAATTCTCAACGCAGCTTCCGATAGGCGCGAAAACTTGATTTTGGATTATTTCGAGTTGTGCGACCCTTCATCAAGGTGTGCGATATATTCAAATTATCGCCTACTGTTTTAGTGGGATCTGGGGGCCCCTTGTAACCTCGGGGCCCTGGGCCGCAGCCCAAGCAGCCCTTAGGTAGATCCGGCTCTGCTACTTAAGGCGCTTCGGGGTGCTAACTAGCGCCGCCAATGGAATAAAAATCATAACTTAAAGTGTTGCTACTAAGTCATTCGTCGTCAGGCTTTACTAGTCCACTGCTGGACATAGCCCTCCCCTAAAGAGCGCCACGTTGTGCTATCGTAGGGGGTAATGCCCATAATCCCCACGCTGGGCATGCGGGTTGGGGATCGCAGTTCCGTGGAATTGTACTGCAGGGGGCGCTGCTGCCCACCACCCAGTTTGTGTCCTTTAGTCGCCTTTTACGACACCCGCGGGAAGAATTGGGTTGGTGCTATATTCTCTAGGCCGACGCAGCAGTAAGTCACTAAGTTATTGTGTTGTGTGAACTTGTGTGGAAGTTATTATGTTCGTTATCAACCCTAGTATGTCCCCACTACTGGGGCACGGGTCTCCTCCTGCATCGCAGGTAAGTTAGGCCATACTCCACCACGGGGGCCAAGACCGGGTTGGTGGAGGATTGTAAGACAGTGGCGGGCCTTACTGTCAGAAGTTATCAAGCCGCCCATAAGGCCTCTGACATGGCTTAACGACTGCCATTATATGACAGCCGGCACTAACGGCTTAACGTGCCTTGCGAAGCACGGAATCGCTCGGAAAAATGCCACTAGCGGCAATCACGGGACGCTCACCCATCCCGTAGGTACCTGACCGCGCCTGTTGTTGCTTAACCAAGTGATTGATTACAATGACTCGGTTGGCCGAGGCCACGAGCGCTTCTATTATTATGTATTTATTACGTTTTCCAAGTGTCGAAATTGTATGTACAGTCTATTTATTCTTACTTGTCCAATTTAGTAAACAAGATTCTAACCTTAAAATTGAGATTAGATGCCTAAACTAGACATTTTCTCGTAAATTCATAAACTATCATGAACTATGTGTATAAAATTGGCAGCGTGTTATCTAAAAGAGTGTTCAAAGTTACTTAATTTATGGAAATATGGCAGTTTTGGACTAAAAACTCACAGTTTAAGGATAGAATCTTGTTTACTAAATTGGACAAGTAAGAATAAATAGACTGTAGGTATTTGAATATTTTAATAAAGTTATTTACATAAAAAAACATTAAGTAACAGTCTTTGTATATGTTTCATATAACACAGATGACATTCAGGAAATACGACGCAAACATTTTACATTTTGTTAATTAATGTCAATGTACAATATATGCTACTTTAGGTTCGAATCTGCGTTGGGATTTAATGAAAATATACATTTAATTCTTATAAAACAATCATATGTCGTGGTAAACAGGTAATATGGTGTGAATATGACATTCCATCTTATCATCTCTCTAACACCCTTCATCCTAAAATATTAACAAAACATTAACACTGTTTTTCAGGACGACAATGGTCGTTATTTGCCTCAATTTGGTAGGTTACAAAGCAATAGCAGTACAATGTCATTCGAGAGATAACCCGCGCAAATCAAATAGGCATCTCTCGCAAAGAAGATCGAATCGCGCGAGGCGCCGAGTTAAGTAGCACGGGTTATATATTTAAAAAACCTATTTAGAGGCTAAAATTTCACCCATGCCGAGATTCGAACCCGCAACCTCTGGCTATCCGTGCCAGGTTTAAATAGGTTTTTTTTTAATTTGTCCTTAGCACGGGTTAGTGCATTAAAAATTAAAATAGTATAAACGGGTTATATATACCATTGCAATGCGATTGGTTACTAGACTACCGATAGTGTGAATGAAACGACCATTACCAGAGTAACATGACTCTATTGAACAACTATGCATTTTAGAGACTCGCCCCCTATATCCTGGGTAGATAGACAGATCACGTCACCCACCACCTACCACGATCCTGACAGATCTGCACGTTTCCTTACCAGGAAATTTCATCTCTATGTCTCTTACGCCCACCGCAATACCCGTACATTCCTCCACAATTAATGTACGCTACTTTTCGGTCGAGCCTGTAGTGGGATTTAAAAAGTAGTATAATTCATATCATGTGTCTTAATAGTTAAGGGACTTCCCAGGCGGACATAGATCGACCAAATAGGGCATGTATTAGCAAAGGGGAAGACAAAAAGTACCCGGAACCGGCGTGCGTGCATGCAACGACATATGAACGTTGATGAAGCGAAGAAGGTGATCTGTCAGGATCGTGGCAAGTGGCAGTCCCTGGTCTCTGCCTACCCCTCTGGTATACAGGCGTCAGTTTATGTATATAGGTCTGTTGACTTAAAGTATACCAAGAATGATATAGAAAGCAGTGTTGCTTTACTCAGTAGACACTTTTAAACTTGCTAACGGTCGAGAAAAGGCGACATTGACTTCCTCTTTGGTCTATCCATTAAGGTGCTTAGCTACCAAGACTGAGGTCGTGGGTTCGATCCCCACTGGGGGCCGCCGTACATTTGTACAAGTGGTCTCAGCCTCGTATTGATATGGTGTAGAGTGGTTGAATATAATTAACATACCATTTCCATCATCCACCCTCAAACACTTAATATCCTAAAACATAAACAAAACGTAACATAAATTCATGTCTTTATCACGGGGAGTAGACAGAGTCCATGGTCTGCCACTTGCCACGAACCAGACAGATCTCTTTCGTTTCATCAACAATCATTAGCAGTCTTTCGTAAGTCGTATTTCCTAACCAGGAAATGTCATCTCTATGTCTCTTACGCCCACCGCAGGCCTCGCATATTCCTCCACACAGGCTACAAGACAAGCCCGGCGGGTATCTAGCACGCCGCGCCTCACTTACCCGCCATTACGTCACTGATAGTTCGTTGAACCTGCGTCTGATGATGTATTTCTTCGTATAGGGCAATGGCGCCTTTTTTACTTAGCCTCTTTTGTGTCCCACTGCTGGGCATAGGCCTCCCCTTCTGATACGATATCAACCCTTGTATGTCTCCACTGCTGGGGCACGGGCCTCTTTCTGCATCGCAGCAAGGTTAGGCTGTACTCCACCACAGGGGCTAAGTCCGGGTTGGTGGAGGATTGTAAGGCAATGGCTGCCCTTACTGTCAGAAGTTATCAAGCCGCCCATAAAGCCTCTGCCATGACTTGACGACCGCCATTTCATGACAGCCGGCGCCAATAGCTTAACGTGCCTTGCGAAGCATTGCGAAAATGCCACTAGCGGCGGTCAGCGGTAGACGGAGTTTACACGTTCAGTCTGATGTCAGTTCAGTCCACTGAATAGACAATCAGTCTGCAGTCTAAGCCAGACTGAAAATCTAAACTCAGTCTAAGGTTAGATTTGTTTCCTTCTCAGGGAAACTGATTTTAACTCCCTTCGACTTAACCTTAACGATAGGTGATATTCTGAATAAGACGCGTGTATTATATTTCCTATTTATGTTATTAACTGCGAATAGATCGCGAAACGATTAATCTGTCATCGAATTGTCATAGTAAAACGTGCCTGAATAATTAATACGATGATGCTAGTCGCGCATTTTAATCGCACGCCGATACTTTTTATCTTCCCGTTTGCTGCATCATCCCTACTTATGTTCTACATCATGTCGGCCTGGGACGAACTATAGGAAAGAGCGGGTGATCGTGCTCTTCCACTATGAACGGAAATTTCCCGCCAGGCATATCAAGCCTGGTGACGGTCGGTCCGACTATTGTTACTCGGACGTTATATTTATGGTATGTCATTGAAACACTTTGATTGCGCGATGCAGGAATATTGGAGTTTGTAGTGCGCGCGCAGAGTTGACATGGGCCCGCCACAGAACAATTAACCATGGCTAGAAGGGAAGACGGCCGGTGGACCAGGGCAGTATCGGAGTGGTGGCCAAGGGAGGGAAGGAGGTGGGTAGACAGACCACCGAAACGATGGTCAGACGACATCGTGAGGGTTGCAGGTCAGAGATGGATCAGATGAGCACAGGACCGTGAGAAATGGCGAAATAAAAAGGAGGCCTATGCCCAGCAGTGGGTTGATGTGGGCTGATTATAGATAGATAGATAGATATAGAAACCATGGTTTACTGCGACTATACGATGTAATTATCGATCGTAATTCGATGTAATGTAATTATTCGATCATTGCAAAGTTGATCAATCCCAAGATTAACAAGTAGACTCTGCAGCAGAGTCCATTACAAGGGATAATGCGTAGCAGCTACTCAATATCCCTTGTAATGGAATACGAATTGAAGTTTTATGAAACTCCGCCCAGGGAGCCAATTCTACTTCATTAGCAAATAAGTCGTATACGAATCTAAGGCGTATGACTTGAATTCTACATAAAAAGTCAAACGACTGCCAAAATCTGTATTCTGAATGCCATATCACATTGAATTCGAATGAGAAAATAAATGTCTAATGACTTTGTCTAGGTATTTGTGAATCATTATGTTCCATTTTCTCAATTGTAAATTGAAAATTTTATAAAATCTACAAATTCACTACTAAATCGATACATATTCCAGCAAACAAAAGTTTTCAAATCAAACAAACTCATTTTTCTTTGGACTTTCCTATCATGAAACGAACGTCAACTGTCAATGAATACGTTCATATTTCATACGCCTTTGGAGTCGCATGGTAATTGCCATTCGACATAATGATACCTCAAAGCGAACGAAATTTATTAGCAAATTTGCACATACGACTTTGTGAGAATACATGAACTGATTTTTATGCGACAAATGTCTAAGCCTTGGAATATTTTGCGTCTACGCTTTCAATTCGCATGGGCGAGAATCGGCTACCAGTAGACATTTAAACAGGTGCGGTGAAGTGACCTATTTCCATAACCAGAGATTGTTCATTCTTCAGTGAAAGGTCTACCTATAGGGTCGAGTACAGAGGAAAGTAGGTGGTTCTGTGTAGGCAGTTACCTAGCTCGATTAAAAAGTGTTTGTGGGAATATGATCTCAAAGCTTAGTGGGTAAAGGTGGGTTTGCTCTGTGTACGTGGAAATGCAATGAGGTTGTAGGTCGTGAGTTTGTTTTGATGACGTAACGGCGAGGAAGCCAAGATACGTACAGCCAGTTGCGGAGAAGATACCAATACTCAATACTGGCTGGTACAACAAAAAAATAGATGCTAATAAACCGTTGATAAACACATTAGTCATCTCATTCATTCAGGAGACTTGCTTCTATCTTTCTTCTTCTTCTTCTTCTTCTTCAGGCTATATTAGTCCACTGCTGGACATAGCCCTCCCCTAATGAGCGCCATAGCGCAAGGTTGTACCATCATTGGGGGGGTAATCCCCACGCTGGGCATGTGGGTTGGGGATCGCAGTTTGATAGAATTGGCGGTGCTGCCCACCCCCCTGTTTGTGTCCCTTAGTCGCCTTTACGACACCCGCGCTAAAAATTTGGGTTGGTGCTATTCTCTAGGCCGACACCACACGGCTTCTATCTTTACTGACATTGAACTGATTTCAAACTTACTGCTAGTTCTAGGATCTTTAAATTCTGTTCCGAGAAATCATGACCTCCTCCGTTAATTATTTTAATTCAGTTTGTTTCCTGATAAAAGTCGCTGGTATTACGATTAAAACGACGCCCTAATACTACAGGACCTTTCTACAATACTCCGTATTTATTATATGGTTGTGTGGCCGAAATTGCTATTAGAAAAAGAAAGAGATTAATTTTAACAAGACTCATCATCACAGAAACAAAATAAACGAAATGAATAATAGCCGTGCCGTTTGTGTACTTTTGTAAATATTCTTATACATACATACATACATACATACATACATACATACATACATACATACATACATACATACATACATACATACATACATACATACATACATACATACATACATACATACATACATACATACATACATACATACATACATACATACCTCACGCATGTATCCCAGAGGGGTAGGCAGAGGCCAGGGACTGCCACTAGTCACGATCCTGACAGATCACCTACCCTTCATCAACATTCATGTGATACATTATATTCTAAAATCTCGATCGCTTCCTTATGTGTAATTTTCCATGTGTCTCGCATGTAATGTGTGGTGTGCCACTATAAGGAAACGAAAAGTAAACCATAGAATAATTTACGGATGTTACATCTTTGTTCAACGGCAACTAGTTACACAAATCAAAAAGGTTTAATTCAAAGTAGAAGATATACTGACTGGCCACAGACCCCTCCGTTCTTCTGCAGTATTACGTGCACTTCGATGTGTCAGAGGCCGTTTAATTCTACTGCCTTATACCCGTACACTATTGTGCCAGTTCATTTTAATTGAACAACATGGGAAGAGATTCGCTCTTGTTCTAGGTATAGGGCGCCTAATTAACTATTTTTTGTTGTTCGAGTGAGCTAGACAGAGCGTTATGGGCTTCAAACATGGCGAATATACTATCTTTAGATAGATAGATACAATCGGTATCGCTCTTCTTCTTCTTCTTCAGTCTATATGTTAGTCCACTGCTGGACATAGCCCTCTCCTAATGAGCGCCATAGCGCCCTGTCTTCAGCTTGCCGCATCCAGCATCTGCCGGCAGTTTTTCGCAGATCGTCATCCCACCTAGTCGGAGGGCGTCCTACACTACGTTTGCCGAGTCGCGGTCTCCACTCAAGAACACGTGTACTCCAATGGTATCGCTCGACATACATATTTTCGTAAATTATATTATATATTATGGCGAGCCAAATCAGAGGTCTTAAGGCTGCTTGTAAACTTCTGACAGTAAGACCAGCCACTAGTCTTGCAAGCCTCCACCAATCCGGAATTGGCCTCCGTGGTGCAGTATGGCCTGTACCTTTCTCAGATACCTAGATCTATCTATCTACCTTTCTCAGGGAAGAGACCCGTGCCCCTCAGTGGGGACATAATGGGTTGATAATGATGGCGAGCAATATGTATCCATAAATATTTTAAGTGACGTCCTTGGTAGGAGAAGTGTAATACTTCCGATCCATCAAGATTCTATTGCATAGAACTGAAATTCATAGTTTACTATGATACTCGTAGTTCTATTGTATAACTGATCAAGCTACAGATTGACAATTAGGAAGAATTGTCACCTGAATCTAATTCGAATTGTAATAATTAACTAAGAATTGTAGTTACAACGTCATAAAAACTAAATCCAGGCTATTAAAAGTTACGATAAGTAGCTGTTTTAATTAGCTTTTATTTTAAAAACCTATTTAGAGGCTAAAAAGCTTTTATTTATTTACAGTTTTGTACTAAAACTTATTGGACTAAAGCTTATGTAACTAAAAACTTAATCTTAGTCAGATTTTCTCTATTGATTTGGTGCTATCAACGTGTTACTAAACTTAACCTAATCCCAAAAGTAGACAAAATCTTCAGACAAAACAGTACACTCGCGGTCATTAACTCTGTTTAAAAAAACACACAAATAGTTCTACATTCGTAATCAGTCTAGCCTAGTCATAAGTCAATCCTAGACTAATACATGGGCTGAATACATCTGCATACATTGCGATTCTTCAAAGCGCGACCTTGTGCCATCCAAATGAGGCATGACGCGTCGTTTTCTGAGTCAATTACTCGTCTGTGCCTAACGTAATTGTATGTAATGTGAATTTTCAATCATAAGTGTATGTTATAATGTAGATTTTCAAGTTCGATTGTAACGAGATGTCTAAAGACGATCGCACATTGGTCAGAATCGTAAGCGCCGCATTTTAGACGGTTTTGCATGAGACCTCGGAACCTTTGAATTGCTTTGACAGTAACATTGGCCGGGCCAGGACTGCTTGAGCGCGTCTGCGGAAGTAGGTTTTAAAATGAAACAGTAACGGTGCTTAAAAAAACACCATTTATTATAATATCCTAAAGCGCCATATAAAATAGACAACATCGTTCTAATGTTATCATCAGTTAAACATAATTATATTTTCATCAATGATGCTAAAATAGGATAAGTAAATTGTTATAATTTTTAGAAAATAAATAAACTTCAAATAGTTTGTGGCAGATACTTTACAAGGGAAATACTTTTACGGACAATTTCCACTGCATTTATTTACAATCGTGTTTTTAAAAGAACATAAGTGTTATGATTTTGTAGGGGCTTCTAAACGTTTCTTATTATATTACACATCGGTATACAGGATCCCTGGGTTACTTACTTCCTTAGCAGTTTGCCCAATCTCAGCCAACACTGTCGCCATTTTAGTCCACCGACCGTCCTACCGCTTCACCACATCACCATTTTACTTGCCCAGGAGTGGGCACTATTTACGAGATGGAGCGCCCTGAGCTGAGCTAATAAATTAAACAACGTTCACACAACACAACACTTATCCTGGTCCCAAACTAGGATACCCTGTGCTATTGTAACCAGTTAAGAAGATCACAAACATGGAAATATACCCAGACCATTTGTACAAATGTACGGAGGCTCCTAGTGGAAATCGAACCGACCCAACGCTCTAAACATTTCCGGAAACCTGACCTTTGCGATTGCAATAAGTATGGAGTTTGACAGTAGACAAATTGGAATCGTTTAGCCAATCTGCCAAGCTCTTTTGGAGATGTTTTGACTAGTCACGAAGGAGAGCAAGGCACCGTTTCCACAATTTCTCGCTTTTACTCTACTTTGTATATCACCTACATAGTCTCCATCCCTCGTAAAGGCACCCCAAATTGAAGTCTCGCTACCATACATAAGTGTTGGGATGAGCACACCATTATGAATAGCCAATCTAGCGCTTTTGGAGATGTTTCGGCTGCACACAACGAAGTGAGTTCGTAAAGGCACCCCAAATAGAAAAATTCTTTCACTTGACCACCCTTTCAGCTCTGATCCTTATGTAGCACTCAGTCATGTCATCTTTTTCGAAGACCATTACTTTCGTCTTAACACACATTGATGTTCATTCCTTTCCTTTTAAATACTTTCGTCTTACACACATTGATGTTCATTCCTTTCCTTTTAAATGCCTCATCCATTGCTGTTACTTGTGTCTGCAGATTATGATTATTATTGACGACCTCTGTGGCGTAGCGGTAGCGCGTCTGCCTACCATGCAAGAGGTCCCGGGTTCGAATCCCGGCGGGGAACAAAAAAAAAAGCCCAGGTCTTGGAAGTTTACATGTTTGTGATGTCGTTGTTTCTGGTTCCCACGGCACAGGGTATCCTAGTGTGGGGCCAGAAGCAATGTATGTGCTTGTATGTAAATGTTATGTTATTATATTATAATTTCAGCTGCCGAAGTGCTGTCGACTCCTAGGCCGCTGGTCCGATGTCGACCGCTGCACGCTGCCACCACTGAGTCCCGGAATAAGGCGAAGAAGTGCGCGGAATTCCTACAACCCTACAGGTGAACCATCGTTTTTAATAGCTATCTCCATTATGCTTCTTCTTAGCAACTCGATGCCCAGCCATCGTGGTGAAAGGATTTGCCAATCAGCGTAAGGGTATCGCTGATTGTTGCCCAGGGTGGGCCAGACGTACGGGCTCATTGAGTACGTCGTATCGGGAGGCTCCATTCTGCTTTTTCAAGAGATTTATGAGTTAATCGACTTTGCAATGTGCCACGAATTGTCACTGTGGGTCGTGAATAGTATAGCTAAGAAATAAGGACCTGCTTATCACAACTTTGTGAACAACTCATCAGTGAGAAACTCAAATGGATGTTTACACTATTTTTATTTTTAATGCACTAACCCGTGCTAAGGAACAAATTTTAAAAACCTATTTAGAGGCTAAAAATTTCACCCATGCCGGGATTCGAACCCGCAACCTCTGGCTATCCGTACCAGCGCTCTACCAATTGAGCCAACGGGCGACACACGGCATCAGTGAAATTTCGAACCTCTTTACAATATTCTCTGTATTACGTACAGGCAGCGACATCTGACTTAAGCAAATTGCATTACTTACAGCCCCGACCACCTACTTTGCAGTTAGGTTTAACATCGGAACGATATCACTGTACCCACATGATTACACTATTTTTATTTTTAATGCACTAACCCGTGCTAAGGAACAAATTTTAAAAACCTATTTAGAGGCTAAAAATTTCACCCATGCCGGGATTCGAACCCGCAACCTCTGGCTATCCGTACCAGCGCTCTACCAATTGAGCCAATGGGCGACTCACGGCATGGGTGAAATTTTTAGCCTCTAAATAGGTTTTTAAAATCAAATGGATGTGTTAATTTATCGGGTGTATGTTATTTTATTGATTGGAATCAGTCACTAGAGTTAGGAAACAGCAGGTGCGGTTAGGTGTTGGATGGGTGACCATACCGTGACAACTGCTAGTGGCATTTTTCCCGAGCGCTTCCGTGCTTCGCAAGGCACGTTAAGCCGTTCTACTATACTCTAAACAATACTATGCTATACAATACTCTAAACTGTTAAGAATATAAAAATTCCCAGTACTAACCCCACTGACCTAATTGAAATAACACAAAACCTGAAAACATGTCTCAAAATATCCTTTTTTTGCACTCATAGAAATTTGAAAATGTGAGAGTAAAAGGAATGCCAGATATAAAAGCAGCCTTATGGCAATTAAACATGCTAAGCAACACGTTAGTCATGTTGGGCATTCCTCACTCTGACTCACAGCACAGTGCGATTTGTACTGTGAGTGGTATGTCTTTTCTTTCCTGTGATGTGTTAATTTGTCGCAATATTTTTTTTTCTTTCTTTTCAATTGCTGAAATTATGGGACGCTATTTGTGTTTCGTGGTTTGACCTTTTTTCATGCGAAAATGGAGCAATGAAACATCGAGAAATCTTTATCATATTCCAATTTTATGACCGGCGTCTGGTAGTTTTTGTCCGAACCCCTTCTATGGCTGGTTAACAATCCCCGTAGCCCCGGCTGCCTAAGTGATCTTAAACGATTGCGAAGGTTAAGCAACACAGGGCGCGTTCAGTGCATGGATGGGTGACCCTCTATGACTAACGCTAGTGGCATTTTTCCGAGCGGCTCCGTACCTCGCAAGCCACGTTAAGGAGTTGGTGCCGTCGATAGATGGTTAAACCAAGTCAGAGGCCTTGGGGTGGCTTGAAAACTTCTGACAGTGTAACGGTGCAAACCTCTTTACACCATTCTTTGTATTTCTTTTTCTATCTATCATTTTCAAATATTTAAATTATGTCACACATCTCGAAATTTCCCTCATTTTCATCATTACAACTTTACCCCATCAACTAGATCTGACTATTTACCTGCTTATCCGTTTTTATCCAGTTTTTCTGTTCTTATTACTATTAAATAACAGTACCCATCTTCAAATAAAGCAACAATTGAAGTCGTTCCAGTTTGTATTATTTATAAAAGATATACAACATTACAACAGTAAGACCAGCCACTAGTCTTGCAAGCCTCCACCAATCCGGACTTGGCCCCCGTGGTAGAGTATGGCCTATACATACCTCAGGGAAGAGGCACGTGCCCCTCGGTGGGAACATAATGGGTTGATTATGGTGATGAATCCTTACGTTTCACCCTTTCTTTTTCCAGACAAAGGCCCGAGACGTGCACAGCTCTCGCACGCCGCTTAGTGTCGGGAGCCTTGGGCGTCAAGCTCAGTACTGCGCGGCAGGAGAGAGCTGAGGAGAGACGCCTCATCACTTTGGCCAGAGGTAATTTGAAACAGGCGCTCTGGTTCAATTCCCGCCATATGCAATTAGATCTTTTTACTTAATTTGTTTATTTTTTTTTTTAAATAATACATCTGTTTCCACAGACTCTGGGTCCGTGCCTTTTTTTATTCCGTGTATTAAATTATGTATTTTCCCAATAGTACTCTTTTTCTCACTGAGCTTCACTACATCTTGCGTACAGGTGTTGCCGTACTACACACGCTTATTCTAGCCTAATGATGAATTATCCTAACCAAATTTGGTTAGGTTAGGTGTTCTTGAGTGGTCGCGGTAGTGTGCGCTAGCGGTCCCGTGGCACCGTCCCTTGCGAGTGCGGAGGAACACCCCAGGAGTTTTAGTTGGTATACCGCCCTTCTCAGGGCGGGGAGGCAGTCATTACCACCGTGCTCCCCCGAGTCGGTGGTACCCGTAATAGGATTCCTCCTGGGTTAAAAATGGTGTTGAACGCGACTCAGCAAACGTAGTGTAGGACGCCCCCCGACCAGGCCCTAGAGTCTTAACACTTACATAGTTTGTCAATAGAATGATATAAGCACGACAATGGTTGTTATTTGCCTCAATTTGGTAAGTAGTCTACAAAGCAATAGAAGTACAATGTCAGGGGTATAACCCGCGCAAATTAAATAGGGATCTCGCGCGAAGAAGATCGAATTGCGCGAGGCGCCGAGTTAAGTAGGACGGGTTATACCATGCGATTGGTTACCAGACTACCGATAGTGTGAATGAAACGACCATTACTGGACTAATATGACTCTATTGAACAACCATGCATTTTAGATACTCTTATTTTTACCCCCCAACACTTATTTTTACATTCTAACACACAGGTTTTTAAATTTGTCCTTAGCACGGGTTAGTGCATTAAAAATAAAAATAGTATATTCTAACACAGCACAAGAAGGCATTTTACTAGAGTTTAGAGTTTTTGCGATTGTTTTCTTTAATAGAAATAAACGACAACTCAGGCAAGAAGAACTGTCAAAGACTACGCATAGGCAATACATTGCTAATGCGAGGCACGCGGGCACCGCTCACTTACGACTTCTACTCTTTTTTTATGTTCTTTGGTTGTGATTGTGTTGTGTGGAAGTTATTATTATTATTATATAATATGTTAATTAGGATAGGCAGAACGCGCTGGTTCATAACCTTTCTACGATGCAGGAAGAGTGCCTCAGCAGTGGAGGTATCCAAAGGGTTGATATCAGGTGTGAATGCTACATCAGTGTGAAAGAAATAATCGTGATGAAGCCCAAATCTTATCAGAGACCTCGACAGAAGCGATCCTTTGGCAATGAGCCGGGAAATACAATCTCAAAATACGTAATACATACGTATTACGTAGTACGTAATACAGATAATAGTGTAAAGAGGTTCGAAATTTCACTGATGCCGGTGAGTCGCCCATTAGCTCAGTTGGATAGAGCGCTGGCACGGATAGCCAGAGGTCGCGGGTTCGAATCCCGGCATGGGTGGAATTTTTAGCCTCTAAATAGGTTTTTAAAATTGTCCTTAGCACGGGTTAGTGCATTAAAAATAAAAATAGCATACAATCTCTTTTATTAAACTAGCCAGATTTCTTGGTCGTGTTCCTAAACGTTAATTATTTTATCTCTCTCCGTTTCAGAAAAGAAACGCCAGGCGGCCTTACACAAAGAGGCGGCGTGGGACGGCTCACTCGGCAACCAGTCTCTTCCGGACACGTGAGGTGATTGACTGTTCTATTTTTTAAATCAATTAAAAAATACTATCTTATTGATATGTGACAGTGTCGCAAACGCGAATTTGTTGACGTGCTCTATGTGGATATTAATAAAAGTTATTTTTTTTAAGGGTCGTGCTAGACGATAGTTATAAATATATCGCGTGATGTCTTGTCCCATACTTAATCCGACTGCAAGTATATGGACGGGTGTTGCATGTTGGATATACATAACACAGGTTGTTTCTACACATATCCGTTATGTGTAAGTTAAAATTAAATACTATTAATAACGCAACCGTGCCCCAACAGTGGGGACATACAAGGGTCGATATCGATGATATCGAATAACGCAAATCACGTTAAGCCTTTGGTGCCGGCTGTCGTGTACTGGCAGTCGTTAAGCCATGTCAGAGACCTTATAGGCGGCTTGATAACTTCTGATAGTAAGTCACCGGATTTAAAGTTTTCCTTTTAATTTTAAGTCATTCGTTATAACGGTTGGACCTATATTTGATTATTTTTTTAGATTTCTGTGTCGTCATCCTTGTAATAACGCTACTGTTTCTCAAATATTTTCAGGAAAGACGACCCAGCCACCTGGCATATCTTCCGAATCACTTACGCTCTCAAATAGTAAATATTACATTAGATTATATTAATATTAAAACATAATATAATAAATAGATTTATTTTTCAAACCAACTGGTTGGTGTTATCTCAGTTGCGCTCAAGGGTTTTTGCACTTTAAATATATGTGTCATAGGGTTGGTTTTATATGTTTATCTATGTATGCCTGTGAATCTTAGTTAAACATTATTTATATTATATCGAGTTTAAACTTAGGTTTTTCAGTGATATTGCGTATTCGAATGACGTTGCGTATTCTAAAGAGTTTCTAACTGTCACGCAGTTAGAAACTCTTTAGAATATAATATACCTACTTACCGTAATATTTTTGTTGCAACATAAGCTTTACTAAAACTGTATAAGAAAGATTTGTAATTACGACAGAGGTATTGGACGTTTATAGTATTTTAAAACCAAATATTAGTATTTAATATGTTAGTTATATTTATGTATAATAAACACCTTACAAGATAGTGTTGTGAAAATATTTTGTGCCTTTTAATCTAGTCTCTTTGTTTATAGTAAGCATTGGAATGTGACTGCAAAAGCTCTTGACGCCAACTGTGTTAGAGAATATCTAGAGTAATCAAAACGAAAATGCATTGGAACTGGCATAGTAGGCTGACGAAAGATTAGAAGAGTGTTGAAAACGAAAAAATACTGTGTGATTGTCGAATGTTTCAGTTTTTTTTAAGGTTGCCAGTTTTCTCTTTAGAAAGCATATGATCGCCTATGCTCATGAACGAATTCTCGGTTATTTTTCAATCGTTTTAATCTGCAATCGTCGACTGCGGAAGTTCTTGATTGCGAAGATTCTTTAGTCAGGCTAAATTGACATTTAAAGACACAACTGCATTTTGTTTAATTTTTATTCCTTTGTGAATCAAAAGCAACCACGTTTGTATGGGAATGGCAGCTTTAGGCATCCTTTTAACCTCTTAAGTCCTGACCTTGGAATTGACAGTGGTTTTCGATTTCAAGAATTTCAAGTTCAGGGCCTCGATTCTGTGACTGGTTCGGTTTTCGAGTAGACTTCGGATATCCGATTGTAGCCGAGGTATATTCTAAAAGCTAACAGTCTATACCAAAATGCGGAATGTAGGCCCAGGACTTATCAGAGAAATTTTGTTAACCGAATAAAATATTGAAAAAGTACTGATTCGTGTGTCCGCGAGCGTAGACGATCGAATTTAGATGAACGAAAGATCGAACGATTTTTTTAATTGAATTATATTATAATTGGAAAATAATTACGCATGACTCATGATCTCTTTTATAAGTCTATCCGATTCCTTGTCACAACTTCGCTAACACATAATGTGTTACACATTTCGTATTTCTTATTATCATAATATGCCATTTTTCTATGTAGTGATTATGTCTTTCCTTACACAATTTATGCCACGTTCAATTTCAAATATTTTTATACAGTATAGCGATATGTTATAAACTGATAAGTTCTTGTGCAATATAATGTTCGATATGTGATTTAAAACAAGAATAAATCGTTCTCATGCTAGTAGTTTTCAGAAGTCTTAGATCGAATGTTGATGACTTGAATGACTAAATGCTGTTTCAATATTAAAAGCATCTCCAAATATATGGCATGGAACTTACTGGCATGCAGTCGTTCTACAAATAATGCTTGTTATCTCTAGCTAAATAGAAATCTGTATCCTCTTAACCCCTGAAGGTAAAATTGACTCCAAATGTTCTGAAACTAAGTAGGTGTTTAAATAAAAGATATTGTCCAAAAATATAGGAAAAAATATATTGAAATTAGAACAGAAGGTTTACCAGATTTCCTACTTAAAGAACATTGGACGTGAATAAAGAAAGCTATAGATGATGTCCTATGTTCAGGATGCCAGGGCTTAAGAGGATATGTATATTTATGACCTAAATAGACCTGAGTCTGGGGTAGCCAGAGACCAGAGCTTACCACTATAGATATTTATCTATTTTTATTAAATTCCTGAACTCAGCAGTAATTTGACAGTTCTCGACTGGGTGAAATGGATCATTCGCGGTAAGACATAAAGCTCGTTTTGGCTTGCAGCTTCCTATCGATATCTGCAAATATCTTTAAGGCCCATTATCTCAAAACGTTACTGCAGCTGGAAAGGGCCAATTTTTTCGCGCTTCTATTACGTGCAGTACTGTCCCTAGCCCTGAGTGCTTAGTGCGAGTTTGACAGATCCAATCTAATAACTTTACTACCGCGTTAATCGAGTAGTGAGTATTAGTAAGTTAACCGTTCGAACTGGCAAAACGCTGTCACAGTACAACTCGCACTCGCGTTTATTCGTGTTTTGGCTGGTAAACGTGTTCACTTCTCAACGTAAACCATTACAACTCGCACTTAGCAATTTTAATTTCCATACTTGTCGCTAGGTGGCGCTTCCCCGATGCCATAGAAATATGAGTTTACGTTAACGCGATCGAGTAGTTAAAAAACTCGCACTAAGCACTCTGGACTAACTAAGGGTAGATGCCTTCACTGGAGCCTACATTTTTCATGTGCTTCTCAGGGATACATCTGCTCAAAATCTGGGACTGATCGCAGACAACGGCTTATAATACAAAAAATAATTATAAGGTCAACTGCCCCATCAGATTACTTAAAGAACACCCAACGCTAGTTCTAAGGTTGGTGGACAAAAGCACATAAATCCATAATTCATAAAGTTTTGAGGCAGTGAATAATATATACTATATAAAATTAACTCTATAACGTTTTTATTAAATCAACGGAGAGTTGTCTTGAAACAATGGCATGAAAATACATTTTTTTTAGAAATATTAAAACTCTGTGGTGGAGTATGGCCTAACCTTTCTGTGATGCAGGAAGAGACCCGTGCCCCTGCAATGGGGTCATACAAGGGTTGATATTGAAATAAATATTAAGTTTATGTGCCTTAGTCCGCAGACCATTGAATTAAGTCTGATTTTACTTACTCTTTATTTGAATAAATGTTATCAATAAATCAATCAATCAATAAATCAATCAATCAATCAGTCAGTCAGTCAATTAGTCAGTCAGTCAATCAATCTCCCCCCCCTTCGGGCTTGACCGTAGCAACCAACCAACCCGAACAGGTATCCCACTCGCTTCTAAATTGTAATATATATTTTGTCGATTGTACATTTGTTTGATTTTTTATTGTAACAAAATAACATATTTTGTTTATTTTTGATACTTAAGTGCAACTGGCGACACTAGGTCTTAATTGCATTCACCCGCATTTATCAATATCTTCGACCTATCATATCAGGGTCTGTAAACCGTATATTCACCATTGGCCACTACTCTACAAGAGTAGCTTTATCGAATGGTGATCAGACAGTCCTGCCGAATTGAGGAATAAAATGTAAATTATCTTGATACGTGTTTTAATCGAAATACGCACTTTTTAAAATAAAATGTAAAATGTAAATATTTTTATTTATAAAGTGTATATTTCAATAAAAATACTTCTTCTTCTTCTTCTTCAGGCTATATTAGTCCACTGCTGGACATAGCCCTACCCTAATGAGCGCAAGGTTGTGCCATCATTAGGGGGTAATGCCCATAATCCCCACGCTGGGCATGCGGGTTGGGGATCGTTGGGGATAAAAATACTAATCAAGATTATTTACGTTTATTTAATTACCTGACTAAATGGACTATAAAACCTTGGCTTTCTAAAAAGAGCGTACCACAGTCTTTCTCCGAACAAAGACCTAACTACGATATCTATGGAAATTCCAGATGTAACTATGGAGATAAGACGCAACTTACTCTACCGCGGACTGTCAAATTACTCAGCTGAATTAAAAAAAGGAGGATCAGATTAATTATGAGACTATCAAAGACTTGTAAGCATTTCGAAGCTATGATTTCGAGGACTTCAGGGGACAAACCAAATCATTGGTAAAGGACGTTAGTGGTGAACGAAAATTTAAATTTTTAGTAATGTAGCTACGATCTATGTTGTAATGTAGGGAAGTAGATTAACATTATAAGCTTCTGAATACGCGTTTGGTATAAGTTTATATAAATGCTAAACCAGAGTTGCTTGCAACCCATATAAACAGACACTAAAGCATCGTGTGTGAAGTTAAATATAAAAAAACTATTTTTCAACTAAAACTTTCGTAAGCACAACACATTGTAAGTCTGGATCTACTTACGGGTGTTGTTATATCGGAAGAGTCCGACCAGGTTTCGCTCCGATTCGCAGAGCTTAATCATGGTGAGTAGAGACGGAGCTCGCTCGCTCGGAGCCGCGCGCTTGCCCGCAGTGTGAGACGAGCAACCGACGACGCGAGCTCCGTCTCTGCGAACCGGAGCGAAACCTGGTCGGACTCTTCCGATATAACAACACCCGTAAGTAGATCCGGACTGAAAGTCTACAATTAAAAAACTAAATATGACCAAACGCGTTTTCGTGGTAAATTAGTGATGTGAAACACCAAAATAGCTACATTAAAAGGTAGTAGAAGTATTTCTTGGATCCTATACGATTGTTTTGTTTTCGGGAGAGACATTCTCCGCCTTATAATCATTGGAATAAGGTTGAATTTGGTCCATCCGCGCCCATTACGTACAAAATGTAAAGATGCAGATGTTATTTTTGTATCATCGCAGAGTTGTTCTGTATGGATTATGGAATTAAACTTTTGTCTCGTATTCTTTGTATTTCATTGAAATTCTTCAACAAATCTGATCAGACCTATACCTGTTATTTGAAATTACCTAAGTATTATGTAAAATCATATTCTTTTTAATGCACTAAACCGTGCTAAGGACAATTTTAAAAACCTATTTAGAGGCTAAAAATTCCACCCATGCCGGGACTCGCACCCGCGGCCTATGGCACGGTTAGCCAGAGGTCGCGGGTTCGAGTCCCGGCATGGGTGGAATTTTAAGCCTAAATAGGTTTTTTAAAATTAGGTAAATTCGTTTCGTCAGTCTATATTTTTTTCAAATTCTTTCCGAGGTGCTTTTCTGGTGTGAAGAAGGCATACCTAAGGCCTCCACCCGCCTCAGATAGAAATACCTGGGGTTTCCAAGCGGCCAAAGACCGGTTGCTCGCCTCAGATAGGCATACCTGGGGCTTCCAAGCGGCCAAAGACCGCTTGCTCGCCTCAGATAGGCATACCTGGGGCTTCCAAGCGGCCAAAGACCGGTTGCTCGCCTCAGATAGGCGTACCTGGGGCTTCCGAGCGGCTAAAGACCGCTTGCCTGCCTCTGATAGGCATACCTGGCCTTTCCAAGTGGCCAAAGACCAGTTGCTCGCCTCAGATAGGCATAATGGGGGCTTCCAAGTGGCCGAAAAACCGTTACCCGCCTCAGATAGGCATACCTAGGGCTTCCAAGCGCACAAAGACTAGTGCATGCCCCAGATAGGCATACCTGGGGCTTCCAAGCGGCTAAAGACCCGTTACCCGCCTCAGATATTGCTGAAAGGACGAAGTGGCCAAAGAGCTGCGTAAACTCCAGGCGTGAACGACTGGTAAGAGACCGAGCAGGCCCTAGAGTCTAACACTTCATAGTTTTTCATATAATGAAATTAGCACGACAATTGTTGATATTGTAAAAACCTATTTAGAGGCTAAAAAATTCTAGAGGCTAAAAGACTCGAACCCACAAACTCTGGCTAACCGTGCCAGCGCTCTCCCAACTGAGCTAATGGGCGACTTACCGGCATCAGTGAAATTTCAAAGCTCTATTCTCTGTATTACGTACAGGCAGCAACATCTGAAAGTGAAAATATTTTATTTACCGTAAAATCAATGCTTAAAAACTACAAATCTGGCGGCTTCGGCCACTTTCGAAACCAAAGTTTCGAAACCAGTTTCGAAAAGAGAATTATTTTTCTTTTTAGGAAACCTGGTTTCGAATAAAGAAAAATCATTCTGTTTTCGAAGCTGGTTTCCAATACAGAATATATCTAAAAACTTCTTTTGAAACTCTTTCATGGATCAAGAGTGGTCAGTGTTCACGCCAAACATGTATTTTATCTCTTCGATTAAGTGGACTGTATTTTTGGTACGTACAATTGAACAAGGTGATGAGGAATATAGGGGTGAGAAAAGAAACACGCAGCACATACCTCGCAAAGCGGCATCCAGGGGACGTGATCTCTCCAGCTAAGGCGGCAGCTGCCGCGGGGGGCCCACCGCCCACACAAACAGTGATTGAAGATGTTTCATAATCAAATCCTTCTCAATAGCACTCGCGGAGGGCGCGACACACTTCACAGGGGTGGTTAAATACCAAAAAGCGTCAATTAAGCGGTTAACAATTTTAGCGAATTTGCTAGAACCGCGGCGGTTGAGGTTCACATGTGAACTAACTGCAGTCGTTCGCCGCCAGGTGGCGCTGGCAGCGCATAGCGACGACGTCATGCATGCGTGTTTAAGGTGCAGGAAAAAAGATGGAAAGGAACGTACCATTGAATATTTAATAGTTTATGTATGATAGACTAAGTAATTTAGCGTTACCAAAGGGTATACTTACATTAAACTATTTTTTTATAGGTCAAATGAAATGAAATCTACCTCAGCATACACAGATCGTTGTCCGGACTTCCAAGGCGGAAGTATAGGTGTACTCGTGGCTGAAATAATTTGCATCACTTGCAGCCCCGAGTACCTACCTACCTTATTCTGCAGTTAGGTTTTACATCGGAATGATATCGCTGTACCAGCATGATTATAATCTTTTAATTTAATTTGCCTCAATTTGGTAGTCCACAAAGCAATAGCAGTACAATGTCGTTCCAAGGGTATAACGCGCGCAAATTGAATAGGCATCTCGCACGTCGCGAGAGTCGCGGAGTTTTTGCCGAGTACCACGTGTTATACCATTGCAATGCGATTGGTTACTAGACTACTAGACTCTATTGAACAACTATGCATTGTAGAGACTCACCCTCCAGGTCAGAGAAAAGCGGTGACTTCTTGTGTCGGAGACCAAGACCAACTTCGGGTCGCTGAGCCAGCGCAGTACATGAGTTTAAAACTTACAGAATAAATTTTATACGACTGTGGGACAGTTTCTGAATTGAGAATTCCGCTAAGTAAATTGTTTACTATAGGTAATGCTGTCTCTTAGATTTTCTCAGAAAAGAGCGTGACAGAACGTTACGAGCGTTACAGAACGAACGTTTATTTACTTAATGAAATTCTGATTTGTGAGATGCACGTCACTTTCGCGATTCGTCACATGAGAAATAGACCACCTTACCGAGAAGCCACAGGATATATAGGTGACTTCTCAATAGTATGTATTTCGATACTCATACATAGTAGTAAGTAATTAAGGAATAAGGTAGGTAATTACGATTCGGGTCGAATCCTACGGGTCGCGATTAGACCCGTATAATATTCGTAACTATGAAATTCTCAATTTAAAAACCGGTCCTACATGACGTGATGCATAACTGTAAGGCGTGGAGCCCATAGGAGGGACTTGAGCGAGGGCGTGGAAAATACTATTGTGGTGAAGGAACCAGAGAATATTACATTCCCAAGCCTTAATTTGTTTTTGTTAGATGAAAACAAAGTAAAAATAAGCACTTTGAAATATAAATTAAAGTAAATAATCTTGAAGTAGGTAAGTAAATACTGGCTGAACGAGTCTTGAATACTGTGTTCAAAGCTCGTTTAGCCAATATATGGTAATAATATGTTTTGTTAGTTTAAAATAGTTACATAGGAACTTATTTATTTTCTTACACAAAAATACATTTTACAGCTAGATAAAATGTATTTTTGTGTAAGAAAGATACATTATACTAAGTATATGTAGCTGTAAAATAATTAAATTAAGCCTTAAGTTATAAGAGCGCAACGCCAACAAACTGCACTGCAGTTTGGCGAAATTTGTAAAACCAAAAATTTAAAGGTTATTTTATAGCTTTAAAAACCTATTTAGAGGCTAACAGGCTATTTTATAGCTATTAATAAAAAAAATAAAAACTTGACGTGATGTAAAGAGTTCACGTCCTCGACTCGTGGCTCTGTGATGTCCCATCGCTTCAGTAGATTTTCTATGAAAGCGTATTGAAAGGGGTTGTTCAGGAACTTGTTATGAGGAACCGGAATTTGTTAAAAACGAGTTTGAGGAACAGCATGAGGATGAGGAAGAGAATGCAGGAGACTTCTTTCTCTCTCTCTCTCTCCCTCACACATTTCGTTTCAACAAAACTTATAACTTTCCTTCGTATTAAATTCCTCTTAAAATATGAGGAAGAGGATTTTTTTAAATCGATTTTGAGGAAGAAGATAAGGAACCTCAAAAATATGAGGAAATTCCTCATTTTGAGGAAGACGAAGAGGGATCCTCATCAGCCCTTATTGAAAGGACGTCTTTTCCGGTCCCGCGTTCTTCCTAATCTACCTATGTGTACCACGCGTAGGTGCATTATTTGGAGTAAAGCTGTTATAGGTTTCAATTTCTTTGAATAAACAATAGATACCAGCGCGACCTCGAGAGGGGCTCACGACAACAATGACTTGAATTGCGAAATCATAGCACCGAATTTAAAGGGGTCAAGGGCTTAAAACTGTCAGTAGTAGAGACGTACGTAAGAATATTTCATGTAATGTCGCTTTCTGTCTGAAGATTACACGTTAAGTACCTACCGTGACGTGGTCCACGTATGTGAATACCGAGGTGTTGTTTGAGCATCCCCCAGTATTTGAGTTTAAGAGGAACCGTTAAAACCACGGTGTCTCTAAAATACCCCTCAGAAGCAGTTTATTTAGCCTGTGATAACGTTTAACCCTTAACCACAACCTATCGTCATAGCCTCTTAGGAGTGTTTTAAAATATTGCGTTTACAAAAAAGACCGTAAGTAGCTTACACATTCGCAGACATGTGACATGTTTTATGGTCTTTAATAAACTAGGTAGATGCAGTTTACTTTGCATCGGATAACGAATCGTATTTGCGTGTTTTTATTACTTTTTTATATTTAGTCTCTTATTTTACGTTTTATACATATCTGTGTGGCGATAAATAAATTTATTTCTTCTTCAATTGTTTCGCTTAAAACCGGCTTGTTGGTGCGGCTTGTGGCTAATGACTACTGACCGATCGATTCGAAAAGTCCCCATGTTAACACCTATTGTTTGTTTACTAGCCGCAATGTTGTGTCTGTCTGATCAAAACAAAACGGATATGTCTCAATCATTCACAGACAGCTGACCCGGCCACAATTCCATTGTCGTAGAACAATACCCACTTTGTCTTTATCGGATACGAATATATAGTCAATTGAGACGGATTCTTACTTCCAGTTTCTTTCGGAGACAGTTTGCGACTGGACTCCAATGTAGTCACTATGATTCATCATTTGAAATTCACCATCTTATTGATATACCAAGTGGTTTCGAATAAAGCTACACCAGTAATAGACTCACATTCATACCAATGGGAGAACTCTCACTCGTACAATTCGCCTGTGAAACGCTCTTACTCAGAAAGTTATAGCAGTGTGAATCCACCATCAATGAACGAGGTATTCACTTCCACAACTACTGGACAAGGACCCAAATCGACGTCACACATCTTCGTGCCGTCGTCTGCAAGTTACACGTCTTCAGACTACGAGCGGTTGAAGTCCCTAATGTTCTACCATCCAACTGACAGCGAAGATTCCAGCCACGCGTACAAAGGCTCTTCAATGTACGACCATGACAGTGAAGACATACGAACTGCCTCCGGAAACATCTACGACGCATGGCCTTACTTCCATCAGCACCCCTTCGAATACACGCACACAAATGTCGACGCTGAGATCGCGAAAGCTAAAGACAAACGATTCGCTAACGAAGGGACTTACAGACCTATTAGGGATGTTATTCCAGTCCACGAAGTTATTGATGAAGACACGAGTGTGCCTTACAGGTACGCTGATTACCCTTTGTCTGGGGAGCAACCGTTCTTTTCCTACGTAATTCAAAATTATGGCACTACACGGAGCCCAGATGATGAAGATTCGTTCTCGTTCAATTCCTTCGATCTGCCCCAAGGATATGAATCTGATAAACATTATCATGATCATGATAGTGCCTATTATACTCCTAAAGACCACTATTATGATAACGCTCACAAACATCACATTGATGCAACGACGAATAACCAAGTCAGAGACAAAGGCTACGACAAAAAAAAAGTGTTCGATAAACACGAGAAAGGAAGCAACGAAAACGCCAACGAGAAAGCTGCTTACGAAAAAGGTGAGAAAAACTACAACGGCTTCAAGAAATTCTCAGAAAATTTCGTCAATAAATTCGGTTCAGAAGAGAATAATGGAGATTCTAAGTACGTTCTGAAGAATATCAAAGACAAGGCTGAGAAGAAAAAGGGCTTTCACAGAGTCTACCACAAGGACGAGTATCAAATGGACAAGGATTTCTACGACAATACTGCCAACCTAGAAAAGGCTGAAAAAAATGCCAATACAAGATTTAAGAATGGAGGAAACGCAGGTTTTCTGGAGTCTAATGCAGTTGCTGCTGTTAGTGACAAGACAGATGCGTCGCACAAAGCTGGGTCGGCAGACAGAAACAAGTTTGCTAACAGTCATAGTGGTTATGACGGTTCTAGTGGACGCGACAAACATTATAATCGATACAATAACATCAATACTCACGAAGAGTTAGACCATAGTGCCTTCAAATGAAATAATTTACTTAGAGTGTTTGTATTAAGTACTTTTGTATGTTTGAAATAATAAAATGCTACCTGTGAACTATATGATGTTTATTTATTAAAAATAGTTATATAACATACTTAATTTACCCATCTTAAACTATAACATATGGATCATATTTAGTTAAATGAGGTATAATTTAGTTTGTATTCGAAAAGTAACACGCCTTTATCACTAAGATTAGATAGTACCTAATCTTTATTTCTCTTCCCATAAAGTAGCCCGAGTAAATAAACACCAATTTAGAAACAATTTGTGAGAAATGTTATATTTCACTTTTTGTAAAATACAAAATCGTAAACTCCTTCTCGTGAAACCAATCCGACGAGATCCTTTTTACCACCAGCGTTGTAACCTTTCTCAATTTTCTGGAACTTCATTGTATCGGATTTACTATCTTTTGATGCTGGTGCTGGTATGTTTATAATACCCAAAGTTAAGTTTGTTGATTTCTTCACCTTTTTGACTTGCGAGTCAGTTTGGTGGGCTTCTGTGCCATTTTTCAGTTCAGATATATTGTCACTTTTGATTGCCGCTACTTTTACATTTCCAATTTCCACTTTAAGGGGCCTTTTGAACTGCCTTGGCACCAGGGGTTTGCCTTGACCGCTGTACTCATCATGCGTAGCATCGAAGTCGTAATCATCAATGTTAAAATCTTCATCTTCGTGTTCCATAATATCCGTCCGTACAGGCGACAGCATCACTTTACTTTGAAAATCATCGCTCGACTCTAATTCGTTCAATTTCGAAACAGGTTCCTTTATCAACGGCTTCTTAGTTATTTCTGGGTGTTTCGTTGTTGTTGTAGTTGTTGTGTTGCTTTTTTCAGGTTTTGTTACTTCGTTTGTTAATCTCGGCCTTCTATTCAGTATCTTAAATTGTGTTTCCATCAATAAGCTTCGTCCCTTTGGCTTGTGCTGTTCTTCGGTGCTCTCGCTGTTATACTCCAGCGATTCCACGTATCCATCAAATACTTGTCGGTTCACGCGCCGCGGGACCCCTTCCGCGACCGTTTGCTTTGTGCTTTCCTCCATGAGTCGACCATTTGTAAATAGGGCATTTAAAAGGCCGATCAACATGAGCACTGACGTACACATTGTGTTCGTCCTTCGAGCTGCAGACGCGCACTAACATTGCCAATGGCACCGCTAACGTCAACTTAGCTAATGTTTGATAACATCCATCACCTTCTTTCAAGAGCATTCAAAATAAAATGGGCGAGTTATTTGGATAATAACCCAGAGACAATTGTACAGACCTAGTCAGATGCGTGAACGCGATTATCATGGCACAAAACTCTAAAAGGAAATCTCTGGACATTCACAACTGTTGCAGTCTGAATTCCAATAACCAAAAGGTAGGTAAATTATATTCTGCTTCAGTTTTTTTTCCTCCTTAACATAATAAGATGCATCAAGGATTAATATCTAGGATAGGTATAGATAAGCAGAAGGCTAAAGATGAAGAGAGATGGTATTGACTAGACACTATCACACATCGCCAGCTCGCTGGTTTAAACTCTAGTCTAAACACGTATTATAAATTTGATAAATGTTTTGAGTTGCTTGTTCATTGTTATAATACAACTAAAGCTAAGTTTTTATTTAATGGATAACACCGAGCATAGACTTCCCGAAAATACGGCATAAGCAAAGTTAATAATTATGGTCCAAGGAATACATGCACATTCGGTAATTTATATATAGTGGTGATACTCGTAATTTTAATTGCGATAAGTCCTCGATTGGACAAAAAAAATTAATGAAATGGAAACAAACGTGATTCCGAACTTTCATGAGCTCTTTGCGTTATGCGTCTAGAAAACCTGAGGTCTTGCTTTCAACGTTTGCTCAGTATTTTTCTAAGTAACCAGTTTTATATTCGATGTCTATATCAAGAATGATGTGATCTTCAATAGTCTGAATTGTTTTATTTCGTCATCGCTTTGTATCAAAATGCAACCACAATGGCATTTACAGTTAGTCAATTTATTAACAAGAGTAACATATTTCCAGCACAGTTGTTGACAAATAAAATCGCAGACAAATAAGCAGTTTACAAACATGCCTACCTGAGAATTCATAAAACTCAACTGGCATCCGTTTTCTCTTTACTTTCCTCGCAGACATCATGAAAACTGCTTACTGCTTAGCATTGCTATACATAGACATAGCTGTGTCAGCAATTCCTACCTATTACGGATACAAAGGTAACCTTATTGGCCGAAATGCCGGAAAACGAGAAGCATGGCCTTGCAAAGACATGAAGGCAAGCGGTTGGAGTAAGATAGCGTTAACCAAACCAAACTCGGAAGCTGTCATCAACTCCATGTTCAAAATTGTCAAGCCCCCATGCAATCACCACCATGCTGTTAAAGAAGTCAAAATCCCAGACATCACGCTAAAACCAGAAGAGGCGTCGCAAATAACCCCTAAATACGTGATCGCTCTAAAGAATGTACCTAGAATTAATGTCACTGGAAGACAACCAGAGCCGGGGAAGCCGCTGTTGATGGCAGCAGCGACGCATAACAAGCCAACCATACTCGGCAATCAAGTAATGGAAGAAGACCGCAAAGTTGGAACGTTTACAAACATCATCAACAGCAAGATAGCTACCCCGAAACTGGCCCATGTCCTTCCCCTGTGGATCCCTCAGCGAAAATACTTCAACGTTCGCCGTGACGAAAACCTCGTCCTACGAAATCAGAAGTCCAACAGTTTACACAAGGACCGGCAGCTCAAATCCAATCAGTTCACCATTCTTCATGGCCCAAAGGACTTCTTCAACGGTGAAAACTTCAAGGTCGAAGACAAGATGCCAGTGCCGAATCCCTGGATCAAGTTTTCCGCGAGCACCGTCACAGAAGTGAAAAACGGTAATGAAAAGATGAAGCGACAGACGAGAGGATCCAGCTTGGACAACTCGAAAAAGTTCATCATGAACAAGAAAGAGCTGCACAAAGGTGGCAAGTTCGATAAGGAATACGACGTGGTTCCCTACGCGTTGTTTTACAGAATCCCTGAAAATGATGACAACAAAGTTAACGATTTCTTGAGGTATTTAAGTGAGCCGTCAACGGCGATCTATGGCCCATATATAGGGACGTTTCGCAGTGACGTCGGTGCGTACGCGCCTAAGAAAAGGATGAGCAACGTCAAGGATATTTACAAGAGTTAAGTATAGTGTGAAAGAGAAGATATTATGCGTCAAGCGAGAGATTGCCATGTGCGTCATCAAAAAAGCTCCGGTGCATGCTGGGAGCGGATCTTGCTAGATTTGCTATTATAGCAATAAATAGTCAGCGGTGCACGCTGTATTAACCCATAGTTATGAAGACGCCTATAATAGTACATTACACGACTAGGGTGGTAATACAAAGAAAGGCCGAGATCGCAGAAGTTTGCGGCCCGAGCTGCAAGCGAGGGACGTAAATATGCGATCGAGAGCTTTCTTTATTACCTCCCGTGTTGTGTACATCTTTTTATGTCTACACTTGGCCAGAAAGCGGCTTTTTCCGTACGCGCAGCGTGCGGAAAAAGCCACTTTATTGCCAGGTGTGGCATAAAATATATAAGTTCACTATATTTGTTAACCCCATCGGCACTGGTGACAGCGACTCTCGTATAGATACAGTTGACAGTAGGTCGACCTTTTTTTTACTTATAGAGGTTAAGATGAGGTTTACGATGGACCGAGTTTACCCAGAAGAAGCCTGTTCATAAGCTTCGTAGGTCAACCTTTACTTTTTTGTTGCAAAGTCAACCTTATCGAAACCGAATAGAGTGCACGTTTGTAATGGTTGATTTGCTGTCTATGTACGTTTGACTCGCAACAGGAGCTCTGCAGTGACCCTCTGGAGTTGGTATTATTAGGTAAAGAACATTGCATTGTTAACAACTCCAAAACCGTGCCATGAAAGCCATGATGCCATCCACATGCCATCACATATTGTAATTATTATAAATTAATATAAAGCCTACTTCATCTATGTATCATAATTAATATGTAGTGTTTTTCCCCTGTAGGTATTTTCGGTGTCGATATGTCTTTATTTCCTTACAATTAATTTAGTAGATAATAGGTATGTCCGATAGTTAATACGTTAATACGAGTAGTAGGTTACGATGAAATTCATTTTATGCGTGAAAAAAAGGCGATTGTATGCTTACAGTTTATTCTCGTATTTACATACCTCAAGTGGAGAGCGGCCTCCCGTTTAGCCTGTTAAGATTTCTCATAATCAGTTTTAGATAAACAAGAACAAGTTATGATTTTTATACGATTGGTGGCGCTAGTGAGCGCCCCTAAGCGCCTTAAAACTTCAGCTGTTTTGGGTCAGCTTTGAGTAGTTTAAACTCTAAAGACCTAAAGTAGATGAACATACAGGAAGAGAATGCTTTTTTCATTTCTCATACTCGGAAAGTAGTGTTGTATTGATCTGACTATTGGGTGGAAAATGCTGCTTCCCTCCATAGGGAGGAAAAAACTCATACAAATTACTTCCCACCCAAGGGCGGGAATGAACTTTAGTAAATAGGCTTTAAAAAAAACTAATTAAAAAAAAGCTGCGGCCCTGTGAGTTTCTAAACAGCCAGTGTGAATTTAGCGCAAACTTCTATAAGCGGAATAAGCCGCAACAATTACGAGGTGAGTTCTATATTTAAAATTTAAAAAGTCGACTTAAATTGGCGGGTACTAATCTGTTATAGTATCTGTGACGGAATTCAAAAAAATAAGTATTTTAATCACATTTTAATCGTGTAATAATCTTTTGCTAAGATTGAGTTTTTATTTTCCTCATATTCGAAATAAAAAGTAGAGTTTTTAACACGGGTAAAAGAATCAATTCCTACTCGGACTATAGCCGAGTCTAGAAGTCTAAATACCTCGGGAATTGATTTCTTTCTACCCTCGTTAAGCAATCTACTAGGTATTTCATTTCATTTCTTCCTATCAACAAATTGTATTTCTTTTTGTGTGCAATAAAGTGTAAGTACTAACTACTCTCCAAAAATAGCTGTAGGTACCAAGAATACCAAGTGCAATTAGGCAATGTAAATTACTCATGCACTCACGCGTGAACTATTAGGTATAACGTTTCTATTAGGTCCGTTTCTATTATATTCGTGTCCTATTCTATCAATGCACTTAATGTATTAAATGCAATGCAGGTTCCTTGGTTTTTTTTTTTAGACTACCTACCAATACCCCTTTCAATACGTTAAAGACGTCGTACTGTATACAGAATACCTACATCAGGAAGATTAAATCCTGATGTATGGTCCATCAAATATTTACTCATACACACTTCTCTCAATCAATGAATCTAGTGCAACTCGACGTAACCTTACCTTTTGTATCAGCCGTTTCTGTAACTATTTTTCCGGTATACCTACAATAAAAAATATTCTTATCTTATCTTACCTGCGTAATTTTTATTTCCTAGATATCCGAATTATACTATTAAAGTTATAAAAAGTGTTTATTGGTTCAGTCACAACCTCGGATAAAACCACGCACTTACCAACATTAACGTATTCCAGAACTTTCGCCTAGGCAACGATCGACCTTCGAGCATAAACAACGCCCCAGTATGAGATTCTTTAGGTTTCTTTTTGTACGGCGACCACCGGTCTGCGCACGAAACTATGCACCGTATAATCACGGCTCGTTTTTCATTATCATTGACACAAAAGCCCATTGCACAATCTCGAGAGCGCTCGAAAATCGGGCCAACATGAATGTCAGCGTCCGATATTATAAATCAACCGATATATAAAATGTGTTTAGTTGACCTTTGTCATCATTGCTGCTTTAGACGCCGGAGACAACATGGCGCGCCGTTTAGTAATTCTCATTCTTATCAGTGTAACTCTGACGTCATGCATGGAGATGAAAGAAACCGTCGAAAGGATGGTCATGGTTCGCACAACAGGATCAGACCTTCAACCAGCGGCAACCGGATTTATCTACAAGAGAAACAGCGATGGCCCCGTGAAAGTAATCAAAATGGCAGAGGACGAAGTCCTGGAACAATTGAAGAAATATCCGGAATCAGTCTACGAGCAGCCTAAGGCCTTCGCCGCTCCTTTGCCCGCAGCCACCGGCCCCTTCCACGCCAAAGACGATGAAAACAAAGCAGCCTCCCACGCGAGCGAAGCCTACATCAAACCTGTCGTAGAAAACGTCGACGAAGGCGAGGAAGAAAAGGGGGACGGAAAAATCGACGGCATAGCGAATGAAGACTACGCAAAGATCCTCGGCGAATACGCGGCAGAACAAGGTGACTACAAAAGTGACTTCAGTGACTTCCTCCATAGATTTGGGGACATTGAAAAACACGGTGCCCAAGGCGATGAATCTGACTATGATGATAAAAGCAATGCAGGTCACGACGACGACGGGAAGAAAGGTTACGCTTCAAGCCACCAATACGGGAAAGGCGGCGCTGGAGACTACCACACAGAGAAACACGAAAGTTTCTCCGTTTCAGCAAAAGGCGGCGACGAAAAAGCCGACGACGGTGAAGCTTACGGTGCCCTCAAACAAGATTGGAAGAGGGATGAGGGAGACCAATTTCGCAAACTACACGCGAAGGACGATGTCAAGGAAGACGGCGACTTCTACCAGGGAGAAGGTCTCCCAAGAAGCTTCGGCAAAGCTGCTTATGGACACGGCTACTTCGGATCAGACGCCGGAGGGTACAAAGCGGGAGATTCTTATGATTCAGGGTTCGACGAGGACGGGTTCGGAGACGGCTACCTTAAACATCAGGCGGAGGACGAATACGACGGCGCCCAAGACGACGACGAGGCCAAATTCCACAAATTCGGAGGCTTCGGAGACAAACGCGGATACTTTGACGGGAAAAGCTACGGGTTCGAGGTTAAACACCGACGGTAGAACGCTGGGCGTTGTTGTTACCTTATTGTTTGTTATTTTTTTGTAAATAATTTCTCGATCTGACTAATAAATAAGCCATAATTTGATAAACCTATCCGCTGATACCTTGTGCAATGTTATTAAACGTCTATACAATATCCACATACCAGTAGGTAGGTAGAGTCGACAGCAAGTCGACTTCACATGCGTGCTACTGACATTAATCGCATGCCCTCTTCTCAATTATGCTACGGGTGACTGCAACAAAAATGTAAAGGTTGATCGAATCCCTTCAGACCATATTCGTCCACTGCTGGACATAGATCTCCCTGTCCTCTCTGTCCCTGGGGCACATGTATCCCACGATTACCCCAAAAATGGAATAATCACTCCACAAACTAACTCACACACTCACTCCAAAATTACCTTGTTATCGATGTAGATGACAGGTATATAATTCGCCAGACAGATAGCGTAGGTATAGTAGGTAATAGGTAGGCCTGCTGTGTGGTGTCGGCCTAGAGAATAGCATCAACCCAAATTCTTCCCGCGGGTGTCGTAAAAGGCGAGGGACTCAAACCGGAGGGTGAGCAGCAGCGCCCCCTGCAGTACAATTCTACCAAACTGCGATCCCCAACCCGCATGCCCAGCGTGGGGATTATGGGCACTACCCCCTAATGATGGCACAACCTTGCGCTCATTTGGGGAGGGCTATGTCCAGCAGTGGACTAATATAGCCTGAAGAAGAAGAAGAAGAGTAGGTAATAAAAGGGAACACAAATTTTAATAAAGAATTAGCAAGGACGATATTCTCTATGAAAGTCTTTAAATAAAGTACAAAATTAAATGAAGTAGCGAAATAGATGGAGTTAGATACAATAGAAAATTCCAAATCGATCAGCCGAAAATTTCAGTTTTTTCACATTTCATACCAAATTCATCATTATCATTATAATCATCAGTCCAAAACAGTTTTTTTCTGTAAAGTCTGTTGTGAAATAAACAATTTGAATTTGAATTATACGTTCGACCAATCCTGGCCGTTTTCGATAAAATTGCTACAGATACAAAGTTATACTATTTTTATGTTTAATGCACTAACCCGTGCCAAGGACAATTTTAAAAACCTATTTAGAGGCTGAAATTCCACCCATGCCGGGATTCGAACCCGCGACCTCTGGCTATTCGTGCCAGCGCTCTATCCAACTGAGCTAATGGGCTAATACAGAGAATAGTGTAAAGAGGTTCGAAATTTCACTGATGCCGGTGAGTCGCCCATTAGCTCAGTTGGATAGAGCGCTGGCACGGATAGCCAGAGGTCGCGGGTTCGAATACCGGCATGGGTGGAATTTTTAGCCTCTAAATATGTTTTTAAGATACAAAGTTATCAATAAGAAATTATCCATTTTTTAGTTGAAATGCCTTAAATCGGTGTAAGCTCATAATTTTTAATAAATTTAAAAACTAATTTGAATTTTAATTACAATAATTTTACTATAATGGCAATAAAATGATTTTTATTCTTATTCTAACAGCGTTCTACCGCTAAAGCCGTCATGGCTGACGCCGGTCTATAACATATCCTTGCCAAGAAGGCCCGAGGTGGCACAAGATAGCCTTAGCTGAATCATGCATAAGCAACCTCTGGAAGCACTATTATATGTGTCATATGGAATTTAGCTTCCAGAGCTAGAACATTGTAGGTATTTTTCCTTTGAAATAAACAGTTTTCTTTTCAGTGCAGTGGCGTGTCTTGGAGTGGCCTCTGTCCAGCAGTGGATGGGTTTAGGTTGATAGACTGATTGATTACGTTTTAATGCAGGACACAGGCCGCTTCTCAGGGAGAGACTATAGACTTAATCAGTAGGTACCTGTGCCTACAATGGATTGGAGATTTGAACCGCTAATGTATGTAATAACAATAACTTTCACACAGTACAATCACTTGACCAAGCCCTAGAGTCTAATACGTTGTTTTTCAATAGAATGGCATAAGCACGGCAATGGTTGTCATTTGCCTCAATTTGGTAGTCTACAGAGTGCTTAGTGCGAGTTTTTTAACTACTCGATCGCGTTAACGTCACAAGTGCTTAGTGCGACTTTTTAACTACTCGATCGCGATAACGTAAACTCATATTTCTATGGCATCGAGGAAGCGCCACCTAGCGACAAGTATGGAAACGAAAATTGTTGAGTGCGAGTTGTAATGGTTTACGTTGAGAAGTGAACACGTTTACCAGCCAAAACACGAATAAACGCGAGTGCGAGTTGTACCGCCTTTTCCACGTCACCTGTTGGTTGGCTAGAATAAAATACTATTTAGTATTAAGCCCGCCAATTGTACAATCTTTACAGGTACAAAAAGAATTTAATAATAATAATAATAATACTGTGACAGCGTTTTGCCAGTTCGAACGGTTAACTTACTCATACTCACTACTCAATGCTCGATTAACGCGGTAGTAAAGTTATTCGATTGGATCTGTCAAACTCGCACTAAGCACTGCAATAGCAGCACAATGTCATTCCAGTGATACAACCCGTGCAAATGAAATAGGCATCTCTCACGAAGAAGATGGATTTGCGCAAGCCGAGTTAAGTAGCACGGGTTACCATTACAATGCGATTGATAAGTAGACTACCGATAATAGTGTGAATGAAACGACCATTACAGTCTGTTTGCTTTTAGAATATACCTCGGCTGCTATCGGATATAATCGGATATATTCGTGTAATAGAAATATCGGACCTAATATGATACTTAACTTTACATAACTTTTCAAAATAGTGAAGAAAAGTTTTACACAGAGCGGGAAGTAGTATTACACTCGTGTTCTTTCGGCGAAAACCGAAGCCTACTCTAGAGCCAGAGGTATATTCTAAAAGGTAACAGACTGTACCAGACTAATATGACTCTATCTTACATCTATGCATTTTGGAGACTTGCCCCCCTGGTCCCAAACTAGGATATCCTGTAGGTATTATGGTAACCAGGCAAGGACATTACAAACATGAAAATACACCGAGGCTGAGACCACTTGTACAAATGTACGGCGGCCCCCAGTGGGGATCGAACCCACGACCTCTGTCTTTGTAGCTAAGCACCTTATCGGGTAGACCAAAGAGGAATACAATTTCGCCGTTTTCCTTGACCGTTAGCAAGTTTAAAAATGCCTACAGAGTAAAACAACGCTGCTTTCTAAATCATTCTTGATATAATTTAAGTCAACAGACCTACATACATACATAATCTCACGCCTGTATCCCAGAGGGGTAGGCAGAGACCAGGGACTGCCACTTGCCACGATCCTGACAGATCACCTTCGCTTCATCAACGTTCACAAGTCGTTGCATGCGCGCACCTCGGTTCCGGGTACTTTTTATTTTTCCCTAGCTAATACATCCCCTATTTGGTCGATGTATGCCCGCCTGGGACGTCCCTAACCAGCCCATCCATTCACTTCGTCAATCTTTTTTCCTTCATCCTCTCCACATGTCCAAGCCAACGCAACATTCCTTTCTCAATTCTAGTCACTAACATCCTCTTTCAGGCCACAACGTTCTCTAACAGACTTTCAACCAAAAGTCACAGAAATAGACAAAAAAATCACTTCTGAACTTCAATGTGTAAAAAGCACAAAAAAGCTCATCATGACACGATTTAGACCGCAAAGATTACCTATTTGTGCAATCAATGAACAATTGAACACTTACAGCTATAACCCTCGCGGGTATATTTGGCCGCTTCTAAACTTGGCGAACCTGCTAGAGCCGAATTAAGATAGGTTATGATTGAGTTATGTTTCAAATATAATTATCTTGAGGGCAGTATAGTTCGGTATTTAAAAAGTAAAACCGACAACAACCGGTCCTTAAAACTTCTCAAAATACCCGCCCTTTTGCCAATGCGGCGACGGCTGAGCGGTCAAATAGATCCGCGCGGGTCACGTCTTATACTTTAAGCATTTTTTCATTACTTACCAATGTCTTTGACACCTCTAACCTCGCGACACACTAACTGTTACATGGCTACACGATAGGCTTAGCTGGCTGACACACCACGTACCTTTTATCTTAACCTCTCTAACCTAGATATAAATATTGGGTGACCGAGTAACACCAATTATTCCGAGCCCAGTTGCGAAACAGTACGCATCTCAAGATGGGACCAACTATCGCTGCCCTAGTCTTCGCCGCTACGGTGGTCTCCAGCCACATCGTCTCGCCGGTGATAGAGCCTGGCTACGTCGCGCCTGGAGCGACAGGATACATCTACAGGAGTGACAACAACGGGCCAGCAAGCATCATCCAGCTGGGAGCACCGCATTACCAACAGCCTCAAGCGTTCGCTGCTCCCATTCCAATACTCCACCAGCAGTTGGTAGAGAAACCCGTGTATGAAGAAGCACCAGCGCCTTTGCCCTACATCGCTGCCAAGACAATCGCTGTTGAAGACGCCGAAGATGATGATGACGACGATGACGGGCAAGATTCAGGAGACTACTTGGACGGAGGAGAAGTAGACGACGGTTACGCGTACGAAAAGGGCGCCGGCAGCAACTACGGGGAAGAAAACCACTGCGCTCAGGGCGAGAAGGGAAGCAAGGGCTACCTGTCGAAAGGGCATCATGCGAAAGGACAGTCTGGACACTACGGCAAGGAGCACGCCAAAGGGCACGGAAGCGAAGCCAAAGGCGAGAAGGCGAGTCACCACAACGAAGCATCAGCGCACGGCAAGCATTATGAGGCCGGCCAATCCTACAAGGGAGGCGACCACGGACACAAGAAGCACCACAGCAAGGGCGAAGAGATAACCGGCTACCACAAAGTCTTCAACAAGGACGAGTTCAAGAAAGACCACGACTTCTACGACGTCGCAGACAACAGCGGTCATTTCAACAAATTCGGATACCAGAAGGGCCAGCACGGATCGGAGGCAGGTGCTCACAAAGAAGGCGGCTCTCACGACTCGGCTCATGAGAAGGATGGGTTCGGCAAAGCAGGTTCCGTTGCTAAGGGGCATCATGAAGAACAGGGGGCAGCCCACTCCGCTGAAGAAGGCGATGAAAGCCATTATAATCATCAAGAAGACTTCGGAAAGAAAGGAGGTAGTGCAGCAGCAAAGGAATATGTATACGAAGATGGAGAGGACGAGGATTATGAAGAGGAATAGAGGAATTTATGATGTTTTTAGATTGCTGTGTGATGCTTGCAAATGATGACCCGTTTTGATGTTTTGTTACGTTTGACCTATTTAGTACGTAGTATTGTACATAGATAGATGTAATTTTGTATCGCAAATAAATTTATCAATTGCTTATAAATTAACTATGTTTTTATTAAATAGGTAAACTAAGTATACAACATTACCTATCATCATGATATTCTGATAGCAACTCGCAATTTCCGTCTCACTGAACATTCTTCTATCACGGATGTAATCTTTCTTTTACATCCGTGTCTTCTATGTAGGACAATGATATACAGACACCTCAGATTCTGTTCTGAGACTGACACTTTACTGAAGGCTGCGACATTGGTGGAGCGCGGAGAGCGCGAGTTTTTTGAAATTGTATGAAATAATTTAATAAACCATTTCAAAAATGTTGTCCCCAAACATGAACAGCCTGGGTAATATGATGGATGGAGTCACGCGTTTTGTGGCAAAAAATTACAGTGTTTGAAAAGTAATGTACATTAGGTACTGATGTAAACGGTTAAAACTCCAATGACCAGTACAGGAAAGTCTTTTGATATTTGAAAGGCATTTTAGACCTAGTACCTATATAAATTATTGGCATTTATCCCACACATCTGTGGTGACATCGTACCTTTTTATGTCTCGTACTTGGACACTTTGTCATATTTTAACTTGGATCACCATGTTTTATAAGTGCTTCACAATTAATTTGATTAATTCAAGGGTGGATACATAAAAATCAATTTTGTATGCATAATTCTGAGAAATTGAGAAATACTATAGCAATTATTTAAAGTAACTAATGGGTAGGTTTTTAATTAAACTAATTATAGAAGATAATTTATATGGATGGCCGTCATTAGGTACCTACCGTGGAGAAATTTTGGGCAGTCAAGCATAAAGAAATCCGTTATCAATTCAGCTTTGGTCTTTATGTAAACAAAGCTTTCGATACAAATATTTTTCAACATTTTTAGAACAAATGAGATGACTACATCATTTATAGAAAATAATAAACCCCTTATTAAGTATAAGAATAGTAATTTTTATTGATAAAATAGGTACATAGTTGTTGTATGTGCTTTTGATCAGGGGTCGATTACCTATTTACCCGCGACCTCTGGCACGGATAGCCAGAGGTCGCGGGTTCGAATCCCGGCATGGGTGGAATTTTTAGCCTCTAAATAAGTTTTTAAAATTGTCCTTAGCACGGGTTAGTGCGTTAAAAATAAAAATAGTATAATGGGGTAGATTAATTTCTTGGTTTTGGTTTTATTTCAATAAACAAGTGTTGAATTTGTAAATACGCCATCTTTATGCGTTTAGCAATAAAATTAAATTACTCATAAATTATTTTGGTTTCTTTAAGTCAGCAATATAAAATAAAAACTTCTGACAAAACAACGGTTACAATTTTTACACTTTTTAAAATCTTTAGTTACTCAAAATTTCAAGTACCTCGATCTAACGGTTATCTACTTTGAATTGTGAAATTAATTTGTGAATACATTCGAGAAGTTACTAGGAGCGATACCATTTTGAGCGAACACCTATTTAACCTTATTAGCTTAAAAAGATGTTGCTCGTCGAAACTTTTTGAATAAAAAATATTCGATGGCATAAGAAGAAATTTCTGTTGATACGAATAAGACTAACTTTATTTATATCTACAGTAGGAGTAAGGAGACGGGTGACAATGAGCTACGTTTGTGACACTTCTGACTCCTAAGCCAAAAAACTCTGCATCTGTTATTGATAGACATCATTGGATCTTTATAAAAAGCGATACCTAGCCCGACTTGCACCACTTCTTAAAGATCACTTAAGTCACCATTCAAATCAAATTTTGTATGATGATTTTTTGTTAAATATCATTCCGAAGTAAAACCTAACTGCAAAGTAAGGAACTCGGGTCTGCAAGAGATGCAATTTACTTCAGGCGGATGTAGCTGCCTGTGCGTAATACAAATTTCACTGATGCCGGTGAGTCGCCCATTAGCTCAGTTGGGAGAGCGCTGGCACGGTTAGCCAGAGGTCGCGGGTTCGAGTCCCGGCATGGAATTTTTAGCCTCTAAGCTAAGTAGGTTTAAAAACCTATTTAGAGGCTAAAAATTTCACCCATGCCGGGATTCGAACCCGCAACCTCTGGCTATCCGTACCAGCGCTCTACCAATTGAGCCAATGGGCGACTCACGGCATCAGTGAAATTTCGAACCTCTTTACAATATTCTCTGTATTACGTACAGGCAGCGACATCTGACTTAAGCAAATTGCATTACTTACAGCCCCGACTACCTACTTTGCAGTTAGGTTTAACATCGGAACGATATCACTGTACCCACATGATTACACTATTTTTTATTTTTAATGCACTAACCCGTGCTAAGGAACAAATTTAAAAACCTATTTAGAGGCTAAAAATTTTCACCCATGCCGGGATTCGAACCCGCAACCTCTGGCTATCCGTACCAGCGCTCTACCAATTGAGCCAATGGGCGACTCACGGCATCAGTGAAATTTCGAACCTCTTTACAATATTCTCTGTATTACGTACAGGCAGCGACATCTGACTTAAGCAAATTGCATTACTTACAGCCCCGACTACCTACTTTGCAGTTAGGTTTAACATCGGAACGATATCACTGTACCCACATGATTACACTATTTTTTATTTTTAATGCACTAACCCGTGCTAAGGAACAAATTTAAAAACCTATTTAGAGGCTAAAATAAATAGGCCTCTAAGTAGGTTTTTAAAAATGCTATTTAAGCCACGTTTAAAAAAGTGGTGCAAGTCAGCCCGAGGAAGGTGAATCGAAGGCAGGATTTTGACTACAGTAAGGTGAGGTCCGAGAAAATAAGAGGAGTACGAGTAGGTACCGTCGTATCTACAGTAGAAAATAATGTAGGTGAAGATTGATTGATGAAAGTTTTTTGTCCCAAGTAAGTACATCTTTTCTTTTCACACTCACACTCACTTTTCCTTCAGCAACTCTCCATCGTAAGTTGTCTGGAAGAAATTGCTCTAAGCAATAAGACCGCCAATTGTACTGTATCTTTGTAATGATTTTATGTTTCAAAACAAACATAAAATTATACAAAGATATATCCTGGTAAGATCCTGGTGTACAATAAAGAATATTCTTATCTTATCTTACCATCGGCAGCACATCAACCTATCCACTCGTGACGTTTAAGCGGCTTTGCAACAAAAATGTCAACCTGTTATCTAATGTAGGTACAAGCCAAATGTAATTTCTATCAAACCCTATGGGAATTGGAACGCGGTAACGAACACGGTACGTATAAAAAAGAAAATTCTCAAATTCTAACTCAAAGCATCTGGCCTTGACCGTTCCGGGCAGTGACCGAATGATCAGACTCGATTTACCTCCGCAATCAACCAGAAAATCTTCGATTACCACTGTGTACTTACTCATCTTCGTGAAAAACCGCGACCTTACCCAATTAAAACTCAATAAAAGCTTCGGCTCAATCGCATGTATGTCAGTGTCGCAACCTATTTCAATTGTGCAAGAGTCAACAAAAACGCGTACAATGCTAAGCAAACTGAGTGTTGTTATATCATTGACTTTGGTCTGCTACTGGGTCGACTGCAAGCCTGCGAAATTCGATTACTTGGACGCGGATCTGTCTGGCCTTTCCTATGAGGTCGAAGAGGAAGACATTGACGCCTTTGTCAAAGCGTTAGACGACGCTGCCATTGCTGACTTGTCTAAATCGACCAGCAACAATACTAAAAACACAGGCTTCACAAAGAACAAAACCGCAAGTAAAGGAGTGACGGGCAAGAAGAAGATTCTTGACGAGAAGAAAGTTTACAAGATCGGGCAAGGGCATGACCAGGGGTCGTACGACGACGATGATGTCTACGGTGACGTAGAAGGTGTAGCTGGAGAAGCGGTAACCGTCACAGGGAACGAAGACCGAAAATATAGAAAGGGAACTAAGACCAGAGGTTTCCACAGAGTGCACTATAAAGACGAATACAAGAAAGACAAAGTGTATTACGAGGATGATGAAACTAAAGGACAGATTAAGAAAGTCGGTGCAAAAGGCCTAGGCTATAAAATCAATGGTGGCGCAGGATTTAAAAGGGGTCATTTCCATCATGATCACGACAAAGAAATTCATGGTAAACGCGGATATTCGGATGAAGGATTGGTCGACAAGGAAGTAAAAGGGTACTCGAATTCTCAAGGGTTTGACAGTCTATTCTCAAATAGTAGTTAAAGTTCTACAGTTTAAGAATTTGTTAATTGTTTTCGGTGAGAACATGCCCACGCTCTAGTTATCTCGTTGTTTTTTAAATCTTTGGAGTAGTATTTCTTAGTGAACTAAAACTTTCGTAAGTACAACACATTGTAGACTTTTGATCCGGATTTACTTACGGGTGTTGTTATATCGGAAAAGTCCGACCAGGTTTCGCTCCGATTCGCAGAGCTTAATCATGGTGAGCAGAGACGGAGCTCGCGTCGTCGGTTGCTTGTCTCACACTTTTCCAATATAACAACACCCGTAAGTAAATCCGGACTAAAAGTCTACAATATTTCTTAGTGTTTTGCGATACTCATACATAGTGATATATTCTTCTTCTTCTTCTTCAGGCTATATTATGTAGTCCACTGTTGGACATAGCCCTCGGCAAGGTGAAGGCAGGGCGCTATGGCGCTCATTATAATATAAGCCTTTATTACTTTTTCAAAATAATAGTTAATTACATGCAACAATTATAAATTGAAATTGACATATTGATCATTGTATTACTCGAGTTATTAATTAAATAAATTTTATAAATTGTATTTTTTGCATTTTTATTAGGGTGTCCCTCTCCGGGACATGCTTGGCCTCCCACAAGCCTTGTGGTTTGTGGGGTGTGGTCTAATCACCCTCGCTGACCAGGCTTCGCTGGGTGAATGGCGCTCATTAGTGATATATTAAACGGGTCTAATCGCGATTGTTTATTACAGTCTATTTATCCTTACTTGGCCAATTTAGTAAACAAGATTCTACCCGTAAAGTATGGATTTTAGTCGCAAAGCGCCATATTCCCGTAAATGACCTAATCAGGGAGACTATTTTAGATAACACGCTGGCAATTTTATAAACAAAGTAGGTACATTAAGTTGCGAGAAAATATGTCGTTTTGGCATCCAATATCAATTTTGAGGTTAGAATCTTGTTTACTAAATTGGTCAAGTAAGGATAAATAGACTGTTAGGTCAGTCTATCCGTGACTACGGCAACTGTAAGAACGTCTGGAAATAAGATAATTACGTTTTACCTCATAAATAATCGCAATTAGACCCATTTAATATAACAAGTATCTTTGGAGTTACAATTTGTGGAACTTTAGGCGTTACAATTTGTGGAACTTTAGGCGGATCCTTACCTACCTCTAATTAAGCTCTGATTACATTCAAGTCCCTTTTGCACACAAGAAACCAATCTCGGTGTGGCACTTACAATACTTTATATCTTATCAATGTGTCAATGAGTAAAATATTACCTGTAGAAAATAAATCAATTACTTCGACATTCTGGAACGCATTCAAAGTAATAAATTATATTACACTGAACACAATAAAAGATTTAGAAATTCCATTGTGTTGTTGTTGATTCTTGAAGGACTACCTTCAGTGAAAAATGCGCCTGCAAAATATTTTTGTCGCAATAGGTAAGAATTTGGCTTATTATTAGACCTGTTTTTATAGAAGTAACGCAAAATCCAAAAACGTTTTCAGTGTCGATAAACCACTTCGAAACAGGATTTTGAAAAACAATGTAAAATCTCATACAATCATCAAACTTCGATCGATTCGTATGGAAAATAAAAATTGAGAATCATAGACCTTGCTTGGAAGTGATTTAATTATACTAATTATTCTGAAATACGCCATACTAAAACACAAGTTCTAAAGACTCCAAGACAACCTATTCCTTCGGTTTCACTGGTCTCTAGGTCTAGCCTATAGTTATTTTCTCTTTCTAATTACATTTCCAACTCTATATTTCACTCTTTTTCTGTAAACTTCGCGTAGTTTCAAGTATTTCTTGTGTCGACGTTTTTCACCTTTATTCGGTCCATTAATTGTATTTAAAACCTATCCATTGTTTGCACAGCCAGGCACGTTAAGCCGTTGGTGTCAAGTCCAGATTGGTGGAGGCTTGCAAGACTAGTTGCTGGTCTTACTGTCAGAAGTTTTTAAACCGCCCTAAGGCCTCTGACTTGGCTTAGCGACTAAGTTAAGTTAAAAAAAATATTGTTAGTAGCGCAAGGCACGTTAAGCCGTTGGTGCCGGCTGTCATGTAATGGCAGTCGTTAAGCCATGTCAGGGGCCTTATGGGCGGCTTGATAACTTCTGACAGTAAGGCTCGCAGGGAGAGACACGGGTCTCTCCCTGCGAGCCTTACTGTCAGAAGGGGCACGTGCCCCAGCAGTGGGGACTTACAAGGGTTGATATCGATCGATAGCTAGGTAGTAAGTTAATAATTTCACTGTGTTGTAGTGCCTTTAGAGGGCACATGTTGATAACTATTATTTATATTAAGACCAATTTAGAAATTAAGAAATTAAGAAAAAACAATAATCAATTTAACTGGAACTTACTTATTCTATTCTTTATTTTTCTTTCAGTATCGACTCTTTCACATATTTTGGGAATAGGTCACGTCCCTATTTTCCAACAACAGCTGTTCGCGAGGACTGTGCCAAACGAGCTCGGTTACTGTAGTGACACTTGCCTGAGATATCTAGCGATGCGTCAGTACTTAGTCAGTACCGAATTGATTCCACAATCTACTCCTAATTTTTATCATGAAGAGAGGGCCGTACCACGAACGACGAATTTCGAACATTATGCAAAGGAAACAATAGCACAAGCTTTTATTAAAAAAATTATCGAGATTAAAAATCAAGGGCTTAACCAACAAAATCGAGAGACTCCCCAAAATAATCTTTTCAACAAAATCCCTAAGGAAATGCAATTCATGCATGAGTTGAAAGAAGAACAAAGCAACAGATATTACTATCCGTTAAGTAAAAAATCTGACAGAGAATCAGAAATTAAAGAAAAGTTAAACAGAAATGTGAATCAAGACACAGATTTCACAATTATGGTAACTGAAAGTATGAACGTTCAAACTTATTTGCTTGATCGGAATAGTGAAATCGACAGTAGCCATCTAAACCATAATGACAAAGAAGAAACCCACACAAATATTCCGAACAATGCCAAGCAAATACATGTCTCGAAGCAATCGGATCTAATAGACGACACGACTAACCCCATTGAATTACAAGCAAAACTTAATCGTTTTGACCCTCCATCTGGTGCAAATGAACAGACACACTTCGGAGACCAAGACGAAGATAGTAAGGAAAATTACAATATCAATAATGATCATGGTGTTCTTATTGAAGTAAACACGATTGAACGTCATGGGATAGACGCTGGAAAGGCAGCAAAATGTGCCCATATGAACTGCACTTTAGGAAACTGGACTGGCCCAGTATGCGCCTGCAACCACGTCACCGGCAAAGTCGCTAGTTTCAGCAACGAATGCGACCTTAGGAAACACAACTGCAGGTTTGACACAGGTAAGTTTAGTATATTTTATTGATTACATTCAAGTGAAGTTGTAGTAATACTAACACTTGCTAACGTGAAGGAAAACATCGTGGGGAAACCAGAGTGTATACGGTGCTCAACTACCTCGGCGACTGAAATTGCCAAAAGTCATATTCTCTCTTTCTAAACTGCACAGCAGTGGGACGTATATAGGCTGCATAAAAAAATCTACAAATTTCTTACCAATGTGGCGAGCACATGTCAACTCTGTGCGCGCACTTCAAACTCCAATATTCCTGCATCGCGCAATCAAAGTGTTTCAATGACATACCATAAATATAACGTCCGACTAACAATAGTTGGACCGGCCGTCCCCAGGCATACGATCTGCCTGGCGGGAAATTTCCCTTTATAGTGGAGGAGCACGATCACCCGCTCTTCCCTATAGTTCCCTATACCCCCTTACCCATACCCTATAATATTACTAGTTTGGGACTGGGACAAAGTGATTGTAAGAGTTAATATTATTATTAGGCAGAATATTCTGGTGTATGTACATGGTACTACTATGATGTGGACCTTAAACAGAATCACCCTAAGGCTGACATTCAGAGATGAATCCCAAGTTCACGCTTAGAGCAGTCTTAAGTCTAATCTAAACAGTCATCTATTTTATTGTTACGTTTTGTCAGCGTGATTCATTTAGATAATAATAATAATTATTATTAATACATTTATTGCACATAAGTAAAAAAAATACAATGGCAATGTGGCGGACTTAATGCTATAAGCATTTTTTACCAGTCAACCACAGATGGTGCAAGAGATTAAATGGTAGGCATTGGAAACAAAACGGAAGAGATACTTAGTTAAAATTAGATAAGATGACAAATACTCAATATATAATATATAAGTAAGTAAATATACCTACACTATATACTTATAATAGATAATAATTATATATAAAAATAAAATATATATAAAAATATATATACTAATAACTATCACAACATAGGTATTATAAATATATATTATAATGCCTAATTGCCTCTGCCAAATTTCAGCTTCCTCGTACTAGTCGTCTCTGACAGACCGACGGACATTATAGGAACTATAAAGGTTCCTTTCGGCTGAAGGAACTGTAAAAACGAATGGTAGGGTATTTTTTTATTCGTAGCGAAAAACCTGAAATGGTTTTTGTGATTTAATTAAGGATACTTACAGAAAACGGTTTTCAAGTTTTGCTTTATTATCAGAGTGCGGCGAGGTCCGAAAGGAAGCTAGTTTGTTTGACTCGTAAATTCACGGATGAAAGTAATGATTCCTTTCTGTTCCTTACAGAATTCAAAACGATTCAGGAAGAAGTGTGCCCTTGGGAGTATCCGTCGCGACGTTCTTTCTCCAGCGACCATATTTTGTTCGACTATAATAAGGATATTTATTACAACGATAACTTAATTTGATAATCAGAAAATAAAAGTACCTACTTTTTGCGGTATTTTCCTTGGATTTTTCTATCTGACACTATTCCTAGATTGATTCTTGAATGATATTCTCTCAGTACCTATCGTTACGCACAGCTGACAACAGATCTATACATTTTAGGTGATTTTAGTTGCAATGTCACCTGAAGATTGCTGGGCAGTTTCTTGAAGTGCGAAGTGTTGTATTATCTACCATGGAATTTGTGAATAACGATCCCATTATTTTAAACCCGCTTTTGTTGGTTGGCGCATTAGTGTAAATGCAGCTTAGCGCGTAAATGGGCCGGCTTCCGGCTAGCAAGCTCAGCATGAATTTTGAGGGGATGACTCGAGAATTCCTTCTTTTGAAAATAAATCGACCTTTGACAACGCAAGTCGCTTCGTTAGGTACCGTTCTGTTCTCAACTCGTTGATGTATCGATTATAAATTATATTATTTTAAAAATATCGGACAATTGATTCTAACGGAAGGTTACCGGTTGTTGTACAACTCTAGAGATACTACATTGTCTATGGCTTGTCTACTCTCAGCAGCCCATCTGTCAAAATCCTGTCATCCGTTTTCTAGTCTGGATGAAATCGCGATGTTTGTGTAAATGATTGTGAAACAAAGGGAATTTAGCGAATTAATGTGGCTCGCGAGAGTTCCACTGTTCATCTACACTCATGAGTACGGAAGAGACTCTACTGAACCTCGATTTCGACAAGCCGAGCGCTATATCTGCGCCGTCCGATGACGGTGTGGTTTCTCTGTCCAGTAGCACTGAAGATATTTGTTTAGTGCCAGAGATCGGGTACGAGGGCACAGTGGATTCCCCAGGAGTCAACCGGGAGTCGCAGCCGCTTCTGGGCGGTCGCGGCGACTTCGAAGTCTCATACAACCATTTCCCAGGTGAGTTAAAACTTCCCCCTTCCTGACTCATATCTCCTTATATTTAGTCAATATGAAGCTGTGAATCAAACATACGGCCTTGTTATTGTCATTGTTTGCCGTCGCTACACTGTCTTAGGTCTTCCTAAGCGACGTATGGCTTCTTTTTTATTTGAATTAGTTGATGATGATTATAGATTTATTTTAATCTTCTTCGTACGTGGGTAACGACGCACATGTCATATTTATCTCTCGGCCTTGAATAGTTGTAACTATTGTGTACATAATTTTTGGCGATATATTGCCATTTTGTTAAGCTGCAACTTCACTCGTGTATGTTGAAAACAAAAAGTCTAAATGAGCAGGTACCTAATGAATATAGCCACAGAATGTAGTTGTACAGGTTTTCAGTCAAGTGAAAGTATTACTTTTCAGTATTACAAAGTATTTTTTTCACTGTATAATATGGTAGATCCGTTTTATTGTGGTGAGATGTTAATATTTTTATTAAGTGCAGTTCTTACAACATCATGAAACATCACAATGCAATAATTACGTTCTTAGTTGCATATTTGTTTTGAACAATATGTTTCACTTACTGTAAGCTACTTTTTATGATGCTTTGTGACAACTCATAGTTTTGATGTGTCAAGGTTTGCCTTAGAACAATGTCAATGATTCTGAATTAAGGAAAATAAATGCTCAAATATCTTTAGATTTCTCAACAAAGAATATAACAGAAAGATATAACATGACATATTTATATCATGTTTATTTTAATTATACTATTTTCATTAAAAATAGTATAATCATGTGTGTACAGTGGTATAATTCCAATGTAAAAACCTAACTGCAAAGTAGGTAATCGGGGCTGTAAGTGATGCAATTTACTTAAGCCTGATGTCGCTGCCTGTACGTAATACAGAGAATAGTGTAAAGAGGTTCGAAATTTCACTGATGCCGGTGAGTCGCCCATTAGCTCAGTTGGAAAGAGCGCTGGCACGGATAGCCAAAGGTCGCGGGTTCGAATCCCGGCATGGGTGGAATTTTTAGCCTCTAAATAGGTTTTTAAAATTGTCCTTAGCTCGGGTTAGTGCATTAAAAATAAAAATAGTATAAACATATTTAATTTTGTGTTGTGAAATTCAATTGGAAACTGGCAGTTTGATACCTACTGTATTTATAAAACCTTGTACTGTAGCAATACTTGTTTTGGAGGTAATTGGCCAGAACAGCCAAATTTGTATAAGGATATGATCGAATCATATATTGAGGAAATTTTATATCGGCTTATTATAACATACGTCCCTAACTTCCATGATTGTATTACTCACTTCACCTACTTATTGGTTCAATAGACTTTAAAACAAAACTACACTTTTCATAGATAAATAAAAACATGTTTCTCTGAAACACGCCTCAGAGGCCTTGTAAAGTGTCCACCACATACAATTTTACTCAGCATTTGTCAATTGTTTTAACAAATCATATTTTGTATAATAAGACCGTTAATAAATAAGACCGCAGATCGCCATGAAAGGCATAAGATGGAGGAGGCCTTCACCCAAAGTTGGGTTCCCAAATTTAATACCTAACATAATTATCTAATTTTATATGATCAATAGTATAGCATGTTTTTGATGTCTAAATATTTTTTTTAATTTAAATATTTAAAACATGTAAAAATTCAATTTGGAAATAAAGGCTCATTTCATTTCAAGACCGTTAATTTGTATTCCATAGAACGCTCTAGCCTCCAAATTGTATACAAACATAGTTCAGTTAAATTTCCAAGCTACAAGCCGGATCTATACTGTGTACCATTTGGAAGAACAATTTTAAAACTAGAGTTCTAAAGATAATGATTAATTCTGGGCCTGTTAAGAATGCTAAAATAAACAGAAATATTGAAGATATATCGCTTGACATAGAGAAGAGAGGATACAGGATGTGCAGAGCCTCCTCCAGTAGTGAACCAGCACTAAAACCCAAAAAAGATTGATAAAATGCCAACGCAACAGTATTTCGATGCAGTAGACTTAAGGTATTGCAACACATGAAGTGACAACCACTATCAATTTAATTTTGTATTCGTAAATGCAAATTTTGTGACTATGCTGATAAAACCATAAGTGTTCTTCACTCAATGAGAATGTTTGTAACTGAGTTAGTGATAAGTATTTTAACTGCTCCGGTTTCTATGAATCATCAAATAAGGGGGTGACTATTTGAAGATGGGTTCCGTGGTATTATAATAATAAATAGTTAAGACTTTTATTACATTCATTAAAATAAATTACATACTTACAAAAATGACAATTCAAAGTAAAAAGTTTAGTACATAATTGGAAATCACAACAAAACACTCAAGCTTATAATAAAAAATAGGTTTTGTGTTATACAAGAAGTTTGTACTCTTATGTTAGGAACAGGACGACGAAATTACGCCCCCATAAGATACTTTAAGAATATTCTTTATAGCACTCAGGTAAAAAAAACTGTCTTATTGTGTACAAACCCTCCACTAACATTCAGTGTGTATCGCTATGCAGACTGTCTTGTATACAAATCGTCCACAAATATGCAGTGTGTGTCTCTACGCAGACTCTTGTATACAAACCCTTCACTATCATGCAGATTGCGTCGCTACGCAGACTGTCTTGTATACAAACCCTCCACTAACATACAGTGTCTTATCGCTACGCACATGCAGACTGTCTTGTATACAAACCCTCCACAAACATGCAGTGTGTATCTCTCCGCAGACTGTCTTGTGTAATACAAAACCACCACTATCATGCAGTTTGTGTCGCTACGCAGGCTGTCTTGTATACAAACCCTCTACTAACATGCAGTGTGTATCGCTATGCAAACTGTCTTGTATACAAATCCTCCACTAATATGCTCTGTGTTTGATTACGCAGATGACCCGGCGTTTAGTGAGCTGCTATGGCAGGCCGAGCTTGCCATCGACAATGGCATCTACCCGGAACGCATCTACCAGGGCTCCAGCGGGAGCTATTTTGTTAAGAATCCTGGCAATGTAAGTAAACAAAATTCTTAGCTGCAAATTAAAAATATAAGAATATATTACATGCATTTCTAGCATTGACATATTTGAACACCAGCCTCAGACTTTGGTTTCCTCGCGATGTTTTCCTTCACTGTAGCGAGTGGTATTCCTACTATAACTTCAACTACATTTTACTTACTATAAAATGAACACCTAACAATATCCCGGGAGGTCTTGGATATTTACATGTTTGTGATGTCGTTGTTTCTGGTTTACGCGACACGGGGTATCCTGGCTTGGGGCCGGAAGCGATGTATGTGCCTGTATGTAAATGTTATATGTTAAGGTTATGTTGTTCTGGTTTTGTGTGTCTTCACTATTGCATTAGGGCTGTAAAAATACCCTGTAAAAATAGTAAGCTGTGTGGAAATAAATAAATGAATTAAAAAATATATATGACGTAAGTATAACAAACTACAAGCTAAAACTGAATTCTCAGAAAATTATTTATTTTAAAACTTGGGTATGGCCAGGACTGTGGCCAGATGGTATTTGAGTACAAGAATATAAACAGTAGATGAAATATCCCTCATCTTCTATAATATAAAAATGAATCGCTGAATGTGTTGGTAGGCGCAAATCTCGAGAGCAGCTGAACCGATTTCGCTAATTCTTTTTTTAGAATATTCCTTGAAGTACGAGGATGGTTCTTACGGAGGGAAACTTAAAAAAAAAATTAAGAATCGACTGTTAAACGGTACGGAGTTCGCTGGTTCAGCTAGTCTCCTATAATATAAAAATGAATCGCTGAATGTGTTGGTAAGCGCAAATCTCGAGAGCAGGTTTATTGAAATCAATACAGTCTTCATTCCAACTAAGGGCCACCATCCTTTTTTTACATATGGCCTCATTCTGAGTGTATTTCCACATTTGTGATACCATGGCACAGTGTATCCTAGTTCGGGATCAGGATTAGTGGCTGTGTTGTGTGGAAGTTATTTATTATTCATATTCTTTCACATAGCATGGTGATCTGATTCTCAAATTCTAATTCCTTAAATGGGGAAAACCAAATTTGTAATGTTATGAATATTAGTGATGTCATCAACAACATTGGAATTGGATCAGCTGTCAACAGCGATCAACATACCACCAGGGTTTGTTCTACAGTATTTTTCTTATTTATTTGGTGTACATTTGCGGTCTATAAACTACAATAAGTGTTCACCAATTCAAACCTACTTTATATCTAATAGCTGTTATATATAGTCTGTTCCAGACAATGGTTTTGTGCTTATCTTTCAGCAATTGTTTTGCTTAGTCACCGTACTGCACCTGTGTGTATAAACTGTTCAATCTCGTCTCTTCATTACCATCGACATTTGTTATCAATTTATTTTGTTGTGCAGTGCAACGAACATGACTTCGTCTGCGTCTACGTCTTTTATAATAAAGAAAATCGACTTCAACAAAACTACTTCTTCTCAGCCACATCCGTTCGACTGTAGAATGCACTGCCAATACACACATACTTCATTTGCGATATTTAAGTGTAGAGTGAAGGAATACTACCTTTCAATAAATTAAATAATGCAGTCACCTAAATATTACGTAGGTATATTATATTATTTCCTCTTTCCATATATATTTTCATTCAATTCAATATTTATGTATGGTTTAAGTAAGTTTACATAAATTTCGTTGAATTCCTAATTTCAATATTTCTATATTGCACCGACTCCATCTATGGTTGTCTGGAAGAAATTGCTTTTATTAATAAGGCCGCCATTTGTATATTATATTTTTATATAATTTCTGTTAGTATAATTTCTGTGTACAATATTAAAATATTAAATAAAAAGAAGGGTTCGATGATTTTGTCATGAATCTCATCAACAGATAGTCACTCTCTCTCTTTTATTCGTACAAACTCGCACACACATTGACACACCATTCGATAATATGGTAATGTATTATCGTAAATTGATATCTCCTCCTTTTAAGTCGGTTAAGAAAGACTAGGCCGAAATATGCTCCTCTATTACGTCGCAAATCTATAAACCGATTGTAGATTTGTTATTACAGGAGCTAAATTATGAAAAAACCAACACGGGGATAAGGAAGTACAGAGTCAGATTTTCTTATTTGGTGTGTTGGGCACAATTACTCAATACTCAATAATTTATTGCCCTCCGCAAGTATATACATATGACATTTATAACTAAAAATAAAGATCTTTGTGGACCCTGCAGGGCACGCAACATTCTAAATTGTAGGAGGCCTATGATATTTTAATTCTATATTGTCGTATTATCAAACATTATAATATAAATTCTAGTTTAATATTACATATAGGATGTTTTGAATTTTGTTGTCGGAGTTTATTATATACTAGCTGACCCAGCGAACTTCGTACCGCCTAACAGTCGATTCTTAATTTTTTTTTCTCCCCTTAAGAACCTTCCTCGTACTTCAAGGAATATTCTAAAAAAAGAATTAGCGGAATCTGTTCAGATGCTCTCGAGATTTGCGCTTACCAACACATTCAGCGATTTATTTTTATATTAATATAGATGTATACGCAAATGCAAATTTATACGCAAGAAAAATAGTTCCCTTACATTAAACGGGTCTAATTGCGATTTTTTTAGAAGGTATTATTATTTATAAATCTAAAACTACGTATGAGCATCACAAGTCTTCTTCCTAATGTTATAAATGTGGAATTTTGTGAAAATGTTTTTAGATATTGTATAGAATCAGGCAAAACGCAAGTACTTGCACTTGGGAGACTGAGGCTGTCTCGTGTTAGAGGCGAAACGCGTCGCGTGTATTCTCTCACAAGTATTGTAGTCGGTGGTGGTGTGTTTGTGTCTTGCTTCTGCTTGATAAAGTGGGAGGGATGGCGGTGTATTAACTAACCGCATCGTGCTTGTGGGATTTTTGGCGCAATTTAGCAAAGTAATTTTCACTTTTTAATGCTAGAATGTTTTTATTCAATCACGCAATTTAACGGCTGGAACGGAATTACATCGATATCAACCCTTGTATGTCCCCACTGCTGAGACACGGGTCTCTTCCTGCATCGCAGGAAGGTTAGGCCACAATCCTGGTTGGTGAAGAATTGTAATGTTGTTGCCTTACTGTCAAAAGTTATCAAACCGCCCATAAGGCCTCTGACGTGGCTTAACGACTGCCATTACCTGACAGCCGGCACCAACGGCTTAACGTGCCTTGCGAAGCACGGAAGCGCTCGGAAAAATGCCACTAGCCGTAGTCACGGGACGGTCACCCATGCTGCACCTAACCGCGCCTGTTATTGCTTAACTCTAGTGATCAATCACTCGATCATACTAGGCCACGAGCGCTTCGCCTGAATTGAGACAGGATCTTGATATCCCGGTAATGCGTTCCCGCTGGGTTAATATTTGATTGTTAATGTAACTGTAACCTTATTCTAAGCTCTGCGAAGCTGTTAACCTATACTCTCTCTGAAAGACGGCCTGTCTCCTGCAGTGGGAATTTTTTCGGCTACATAAAAAAATGTACCGAAAAATTGTAGTGTATAAAATTCTGCTCGTAGCAAATGGACTATGATAAAGATACATTTATTTGCATAAACATGTGTCAATAATTTTTAAAAACCTATTTAGAGGCTAAAAATTCCAATTCTGGCACGGATAGCCAGAGGTCGCGGGTTCGAATCCCGGCATGGGTGAAATTTTTAGCCTCTAAATAGGTTTTTAAATTTGTCCTTAGCACGGGTTAGTGCATTAAAAATAATATAATCATGTGTCAATAATATTACAGTAACATTCATTATTAAGGTATGCTTAATTGCTTATGTGTGGCTTTGTACTACGCTTTTGCTTTAGACCGTGAAGAAATGCATTGTATAGCAGCTTATCAACTGTTAGTTTTTATTTTAGAATTTTTCTTTCGTGTGTTATCATTATCAGTGCTATTTATTGAGAAATTGTACCACACATATCCACACTCCATTACACATTTCACAGTTGAATGCCCTCGAAGGTGAACCAACTTAGCCGTTTATTGATTTTGTATTGTTTCTGAGTACAACAGACTGACAAAAAGTATCCGTTACAACTTTCAAGTTGCAACGGATCCGATCCAAGTTATTTCAGCCAGATGTCGCTGCCCGTACGTAATACAGAGAGTAAGAGGTTCGAAATTTCACTGATGCCGGTGAGGCGCCCATTAGCTCAGTTGGGAGAGCGCTGGCATGGTTAGCCAGAGGTCGCGGGTTCGAGTCCCGGCATGAGTGGAATTTTTAGCCACTAAATAGGTTTTTTAAAATTGTCATAAGCACGGGTTAGTGCATTAAAAAAAAGAATATAACTTTCAAGTAACAACGAAGTTCTTGAGAACACTTAAATAAACGAAATTCTTGTAAGCTCTCTTCAATATCATACTTAACGACCAACTACACTTTTACTTACTATGCTTAAAAGTTAGGAGACTATCTCTATTTCTTAATTGCACCGACTACACGTCATTAATTTATTTCTTGTCTCCTGCTATGGTTGCCTGGAAGAAATTGCTTTAAGTAATAAGGCTGCCAATTAAAATATATTTTTATGTATTAAATTTTTGTGTACAATTTTTTTTTAATTAGCCATGGCTGTGTCCCACTGCTGGGCAAAGGCCTCCTCTTCAGATTTCCACGGGTACAATCATAAAGAATATTCTATGAGTTCTACTTTTAAAAACCTATTTAGAGGCTAAAAATTCCACCCATGCCGGGATTCGACCCGCGACCTCTGGCTATCCGTGCCAGCGCTCTTCCAGCTGAGCTAATGGGCGACTCACCGGCATCAGTGAAATTTCGAACCTCTTTACAATACTCTCTGTATTACGTACGGGCAGCGACATCTGGCTGAAGTAATTTACATCACTTGCAGCCCTGAGTAGGTACCTACTTTGCAGTTAGGTTTTACATCGGAATGATATCGCTGTACCCACATGATTATATTCATTTTAATGCGCTAACCCGTGCTTCTACTTTTTTTTTTGACAATTCTAAACCTTGGGTTCTATAAGCATGGGCGGCATATCTCGAGCTGATTCTGAGTTCTATCTCCGCACTCGACCGGCTTATAGATAATTTTTTACTGACTTCCACAAAGGAGGAGATTCTCAATTCGACGCGTATATAACTTTTTTTTTTTTACTATGATCTTACGGGGCCTTACAGTCAGAAGTTATCAAGCCGTCCATAAGGCCTCTGACGTCGCTTAATGACTGCCATTACCTGACTGCCGGCACCAACGGCAACGGCCTTGCGAAGCACGGAAGCGCTCGGAAAAATGCCACTAGAGGTAGTCACGGGACAGTCACCCATCCTGCACCTGACCGCACCTGCTTAACTCGAGTGATTGATTCCAATCACTCAGTTCGACTAGGCCACGCTTCTATCGTTAACATACTGTGTTTTAAATAAAAATTAAAATAAATAAAATCCTAACCATACTCTATTCCGTGGTAGAGTATCGACTGTATTTTAAAACGTATATTTAGTTTTATTTACTAACTCCACACCAACAGCCTTCCCTAATGCGCCGTACAATTTCTCTCCAACAGAAAATAATAGGCGTGTTCAAACCCAAAGACGAGGAGCCATACGGCCGGCTAAATCCGAAGTGGACGAAGTGGATGCACAAACTGTGCTGCCCCTGCTGCTTCGGCCGCTCCTGTCTCATCCCCAACCAGGGATACCTCTCGGAGGCCGGGGCGAGCCTCGTCGACGCCAAGATCGGACTGAATGTCGTGCCAAAAACTAAGGTGAGATAGTCTGTTTTACTCGTATCTGGGCGAAACTATATTTTATGCGCTAGTCCCGCAATTGACAACGTTTAAATTTTTTAGCATACCTACGTATTTTACTGTCCTAAAGGAAACTGGATACGAAATAAAACGACCCATATTTTTATTATTTTCGGAAATTCGATGATTTTCATTCATTCATAATTTTATGTTTGAATTTCGTCTTATTCTAAAGGGACGTAAACGCCAAATTACGTCACACATACGGCTTAATAATACCATCTAACACCCTTGCTGCCTTTTTAAAAACCATTGGAATTAAGGAAAGGAAAAGTAATTTCTCCGACATGACATTCGAATGAAATTGAAGATGACATCTGTCATATCATTTTTTATATTAGGCAACGTTACCTCCCCATCCCACCGTATGTGTGACGTCATCCATCACACATGGTGACGTCATCACACAATTTTTGGTTTATATTTATTTTCTCTAAAATTAAGCAATATAATAAAAATTCTAAATATTTTTTTCGTAATCAAGATAGCAAAATTAAGAAACGGTATTTTTAGTATAGCGCGTTGTAAAATGAATTGTTGACATTTGAGAATTTCGCTTAGGGAATAGTTAACTGTAGTTCGTTCCGGGGGCACACCTGATGCAAAGGATCTCCCTGGCGATGGCGGTGCAACGGGGTAATGCTGCTAGCGTCATGGGAACTTTTGGGTTGGGTGTGTCCCGGGGCGGTATTTTGATTAATGGCATTTGTTTTTTTATGTAGGCAAAGACTATCTCTTCGAACATGCTCTGATGACGTCAAACACCACAAAAATTTTGAAAAATATTAAAAATAGAAATAATTAATAAAATTCAAAACTAACGAAGTTAGTTTCTTGAAATGGTCCATATTTTCGATATGAATAAAAAAAAACCTATATCAAAAATAAGTAACATGACCAATGAAGAACTGTGCAAAAATAAAGCCTTATGATTTTATTGCTTTTTCGAGAAGAAAACAGAAAAATAGGGGACACGTATTTTTTCTTTTGTCGTCTTTGTTTGGAAATAATAGTTATTTTTCAGTTTTAGAATTGATTTTTTAGAGCCGGAAGTGACGTAGGCTAGAAGGCAACATAAAACATAATCTATGCCTCTACTTTACTTGAACCAAAAAAACTTGTCATTGCAATTCGATTCGATTTGACACACCACGACTAAAAGTGGTTGACAATTGACATTTTACTTTTTTTTTTGTGACAAAGGCAAAGTCGTAGATACCACGCTGTAGAGCCGCTGTGCCGGCTATTTTTACTGTGTAATTTTTAAATTTTCTATGTAGGTAATAAAACTCCAGAAAAATCTTTTGAGTATTTTTCTGTATTCCTTGAAGCTTAATCTCCTAATCGTTTTTTATTTCAGCTTCATATTTTTTTGAATTAGTGTCCATTGAACGCGGGGTCATTTTAGCGCTAGGTATCTTTGGTTTCAACTACGTATTGTCTTTGCCATTGCCTGTAACGCGAAGACTCCTGAACTCCTTGACATAGTATACTGAATAGTAGTGAATTATGTAAATACTTAATCGCACGTATTATTATTACGTTTTGTTTTCCTGCAGCACAGTAGACCTTATCACGTTCGGCATAAAAGCGAGTTTTTAATGGAAAAGCGTAGCCTGAGTTAAGGTCCATTGTACATAAGATGAATAATCATTACTGTGTAACTTCGTCGCGTGACCTCAATTAAAACGACCAAGATACGTTCAAAACGCAAGGTTGATAAACGTTAGAAGATTTGGCGCTTAACGATTGAATTCTTAACAAATTTTGTTTCAATGACTTTGCAAATAATATAGTTTGTATTTTATGTTTCTGTTACCGTAATCAAGCCTTGTATGTCCCCACTGTTGGGGCACGGGTCTCTTCATGCATCGCAGGAAGGTGAGGCCGTACTCCACCACGGGGGCCAAGACCGGGTTGGTGGAGAATTGTAAGACAGTGGGAGCCTTACTGTCAGAAGTTATCAAGCCGCCCATAAGGCCTCTGACATGGCTTAACGACTGCCATTATATGACATTATGTTTATGTATTTGGTATATATTTAGTTCGGTGTATATTAATTAAGATACTATTTTTATTTTTAATGCACTAACCCGTGCTAAGGAACAAATTTAAAAACCTATTTAGAGGCTAAAAATTTCACCCATGCCGGGATTCGAACCCGCAACCTCTGGCTATCCGTGCCAGCGCTCTACCAATTGAGCCAATGGGCGACTCACGGCATCAGTGAAATTTCGAACCTCTTTACACTATTCTCTGTATTACGTACAGGCAGCGACATCTGGCTTAAGCAAATTGCATTACTTACAGCCCCGACTACCTACTTTGCAGTTTGGTTTAACATCGGAACGATATCACTGTACCCACATGATTATATTATTTTTATTTTTAATGCACTAACCCGTGCTAAGGAACAAATCAAGTATATTTTTTTTGGCACTACCCCTTTCCATTATCCACATAACCCAAGGCTAGCTGGAAGAAAATACTTATGACTACTAAGCTCGCCTTTATACAAATCCCCTTTATTGTGCAATAAAGAATTTTTGAATTGAATTGTATTCTCAGTTACGTGAACTTATCGTAGCAATACCACTCGCTTACTCTGCCTCTGCCTCGTTGGTCTAGTCGTTAAGGCGCTTAGGTATCCACACAGAGGTCGTGGGTTCGATTACCGCTGGGGGCCGCAGCGGTAATCGAACCCACTACATTTGTACGAGGGGTCTAAGTCTGAGGGTATTTTCATGTTTGTGAAATTCGTACCTGGTTACCATACAGGGTATTCTAGTTTAGGGCCCGGTCAGGTTATTGTGTTGTGTGGAAGTTATTGAAAATGAATGAAAATTCTTAATTGCACTAAAAACTAATTTAACATGTATATATACATACTGGCACATACGTTGCTTCTGGCCCCACACTAGGATACCCTGTGTCGTGGGAACCAGAAACAATGACAACACAAACATGTAAACATCCAAGACCTGGACTTTTTTTTTGTTCCCAGCCGGAGCTTGTATGTAAATGGTGAAATGTAAGACTAATTTTTACAAAGGCGAGCTTAACACTAGATAGTTTAGTTATTATTAAAGAGAAGGGAAACATCGTGAGGAAACCCGAGTCTCTGAAGTGTTCACGTAGCTCAGCGCTCGCTACGTACAACGGCCTAAGTATGACACTAACCGCCGCACTCAGAAAAGTCAATTAAAGTTAATCTCCGATTAAGTATGCTGTTGTCCTTTTCTGTTTAATTGATAATAAGTGAAAGATAACTATATTTAAATAAACATTACATTTTATGGAGGTCTCTGAGTGCGGCAGTAAGTCTCAAATTAAGTACATTTGTATAAATAATGAATGATGTAATCCGGGCTTCGCAAGGCACGTTAAGCCGTTGGTACCGGCTGTCATGTAATGGCAGTCGTTAAGCCATATCAGAGGCCTTATGGGCGGCTTGATAACTTCTGATAGTAAGGCTTGCCACTGTCTAACAATCCTCCACCAACCTGGACTTGGCCCCCGTGGTGGAGTATGGCCTAACCTTCCTGCGATGCAGGAAGAGACTTTGAATGTCCCCACCGTTGGAACACGGCCAACGGTGGAGACATTCAAGGGTTGATATCGTACAAATGACCACACTCTGGGTGTATTTCCATGTTTGTGATGTACTTGCCTGATTACTATAGCACAGGGTAGCCCAGTTCAGAACCATCTTGGCTAGGTAGAATGACGGCACGAGTCACGCCTTTTGTGGCGTGTAAAATGTCAGAAATTGACATTTAACGTTCTGCCTGGGTAGTACGATGACGCGAGTCACGCGATTTGTGGCGATGAAACGTCAGAATTTGATAATTAACGTTCTGCCTAGATAGTACGATGACGCGAGTCACGTGGTTTGTGGCGATAAAATGTCAGAATTTGACAATTAACGTTGTGCCTAGGTAGTACGTTGACGCGAGTCATGCGGTTTGTGGCGATAAAATGTCAGAATTTGACGATTAACGTTCTGTCTAGGTAGTACGTTGACGCGAGTCACGCGATTTGTAGCGATAAATTGTCAGAATTTGACAATTAACTTTGTGCCTAGGTAGTACGTTGACGCGAGTCACGCGGTTTGTGGCGATAAAATGTCAGAATTTGACAATTAACGTTCTGCCTATGTAGTACGATGACGCGAGTCACGCGGTTTGTGGCGATAAAATGTCAGAATTTGACAATTAACGTTCTGCCTAGGTAGTACGTTGACGCGAGTCACGCGGTTTGTGGCGATAAAATTTCAGAATTTGACAATTAACGTTGTGCCTAGGTAGTAGGTTGACGCGAGTCACGCGGTTTGTGGCGATAAAATGTCAGAATTTGACAATTAACGTTGTGCCTAGGTAGTACGTTGACGCGATTCACGCGGTTTGTGGCGATAAAATTTCAGAATTTGACAATTAACGTTGTGCCTAGGTAGTAGTTTGACGCGAGTCACGCGGTTTGTGGCGATAAAATGTCAGAATTTGACAATTAACGTTGTGCCTAGGTAGTACGTTGACGCGAGTCACGCGGTTTGTGGCGATAAAATTTCAGAATTTGACAATTAACGTTGTGCCTAGGTAGTAGGTTGACGCGAGTCACGCGGTTTGTGGCGATAAAATGTCAGAATTTGACAATTAACGTTGTGCCTAGGTAGTACGTTGACGCGAGTCATGCGGTTTGTGGCGATGAAATGTCAGAATTTAACAATTAACGTTCTGCCTATGTAGTACGATGACGCGAGTCACGCGGTTTGTGGCGATAAAATGTCAGAATTTGACAATTAACGTTGTGCCTTGGTAGTACGTTGACGCGAGTCACGCGGTTTGTTGCAATAAAATGTCAGAATTTGACAATTAACGTTGTGCCTAGGTATTACGTTGACGCAAGTCACGCGGTTTGTGGCGATGAAATGTCAAAGTTTGACAATTCATGTATGTACTGGAAAGTCGCGCCTTTTAAGGCATATTAAAACGCCACGCGACCCGACGATACGCGACGCGTGTTGATAGGAATCAAATTGTACTATTTTCTGTGACTAGACTCACATTATGAACATCCGAAGCGACGTTAATTGCACGATGTTCATCGGGTGTCGTCGCGTCGTGTCACGTTTTAATAATGTGTTTCCGTCTTTAACATTTATAACGCGTGACTCGAGTCGTCGCGCTACCCGAGAAAGCAATGGTATAATACAAAAACCTATTTAGAAGCTAAATATTCCACCCATGCCGGGATTCGATCCCGCGACCTCTGGCTATCCGTGCCAGCGCTCTTTCCAACTGAGCCAATGGGCGACTCACCGGCATCAGTGAAATTTCGAACCTCTTTACCGTTCTGCCTAGGTAGTACGATGACGCGAGTCACGCGGCGATGAAATGTCAGAATTTGACAATGTACTGGAAAGTCGCGACTATTGACGTTAAAAGGCGCGACTCGCGTCTTCGTACTACCCAGGCTAGAAAGTCGTGACTTTTGACATGTGATTGTGGTGTGTCGAAGTTATTAATACTAAAGTCAACGACAAAAGTTTCGGATAAACATCTGAGTGCTTAGTGCGAGTTTTTTAACTACTCATCGCGTTAACGTAAACTCATATTTCTATGGCATCGAGGAAGCGCCACCTAGCGACAAGTATGAAAATTAAAATTGCTGAGTGCGAGTTGTAATGGTTTACGTTGAGAAGTGAACATGTTTATCAGCCAAAACACGAATAAACGCGAGTGCGAGTTGTACTGTGACAGCGTTTTGCCAGTTCGAACGGTTAACTTACTCATACTCACTACTCAATGCTCGATTAATGCGGAAATAAAGTTATTCGATTGGATCTTTCAAACTCGCACTAAGCACTCAGCCTAGTCCGCAACCGAGGTCACTACGTGCAGAGCCAAGCCTCAGGTTTCTTCTCAATGTTTTCCTTCGTCTCGGCGAGCGATACTGCCATTACGAATTCACAAAACCTACTTAAATCGAAGGTGAAGGCCGGGAGACGCCTACAATTCTGAGATTACAGTACTTTCTATCGCGTTACCACAGCCACTAGTAGATAAAAATATTCATAAACCCCGCAGTTGACTGGTGAAAATGCTTGTAGAATTAAGTCCTCCAAATAACATAACATTTACATACAGGCACATACATTTATAGACATATAGCCGCTGTATTTTTTTTTACTTTTGTGCAATAAATGTTAATAATTATAAATAAAATAAGCATACATTGGTCGTAATGACGAATGAAGGAAGAAAGATTGACGAAACAAATATTTTACATTTTTTTTTAAACCTATTTAGAGGCTAAAACTTCCACCCATGCCGGGATTCGAACCCGCGACCTCTGGCTATCCGTGCCAGTGCTCTTTCCAAATGAGCTAATGGGCGACTCACCCGGCATTAGTGAAATTTCAAACACAATATTCTCTGTAATACGTACAGGCAGCGACATCTGGCTGAAGTAATTTGCATCACTTGTAGCCCCGAGTACCTACTTTGCAGTTAGGTTTTTACATCGGAATGATATCGCTGTACCCACATGATTATATTCTTTTTAATGCACTAACCCGTGCTAAGGACATTTTTTTTAAACCTATTTAGAGGCTAAAAATTTACATAATTTTTGTTAATAATTTAATATTTTTTTGTTTCTGTGATGTGTCTTGTTGGTATAATAAATGTCTTTCTTTCTTTTTTTGTGGCGAGCACATGTCAACTCTGCGCGCGCACTACTAACTCCAACATTCCTGCATCGCGCAATCAGTGTCTCAATGACATACCATAAATATAACGTCCGACTAACAATAGTTGGACCGGCCGTCCCCAGGCATACGATCTGCCTGGCGGGAAATTTCCCTTTATAGTGGAAGAGCACGATCACCCGCTTTTCCCTATACTTTCTTTAATTGCGAATGTGAGTGAAAGGGCCGGTAAGGGATGTCCCAGAAAGAGGTACGTCGACCAAATAGTGGTGTATTAGCAAAGGGGAAGATAAACAGTACCCGGAACCGGCGTGCGTGCATGCAACGACTTATGAACGTTGATGAAGCGAAGATGATCTCTCTGGGATAGGGCGTGAGGTTGTTTTATGATGTTTTCGTTGTAATTTTCTTTTTATATAAGTTCAGTTAACATTTTTTAATCATGTCCGATTTATTCATTATTTGTTGTATAGTTTAACCTATAGTTTATTATGACTTTTATTATTCGGTTATTTGATTCGATTACGTGTATTATTCGTGATCTATTCACATTTCCGTATGCCTATCAGTTATTATCATACAGCCCCTGTGGTCGACTGGTAGAAAATGCTTGTAGCATTAAGTCCGCCGCATTTCCATTGTAAAGTTAACTTAACAATAACGCTATTAATAATAATAATATTTGTAGTGTATTTTTTCTCGAAGTCGGTATTTTTTACTTAAGATACTTTTAGATTAATGAGATTTCTTAACGCATTATCGTGTTTGTTGACCTCCATACCTACAGTCTATTTATTCTTACTGGTCCAATTTAGTAAGCAAGATTCTATCCTTAAAAGTGAGATTAGATGCCTAAACTAGACAATTTCTCGCAAATTCATGAACTCTCATGAACTAAGTATGTTTATAAAATTGGCAGCGTGTTATCTAAAAGAGTGTTCCAGGTTACTTCATTTATGGAAATGTGGCAGTTTTGGACTAAAAAGTCACAGTTTAAGGGTAGGAATCTTGTTTACGAAATTGGACAAGTAAGAATAAATAGACTGTATGCAATTAATTGGCCAAATCAAGTTAGTAGTTTAATTTGCTCTAGTTTGCTTAATACATTCAAAGGTTATAAATGCATCCTTTTGTATTGATTTTTGACTATATTTTGAGTGATTTTGAAATCGACAGCTATATTTTGAAAATATGTTCTTTCCGCTGTGAGACATAGATGTAAATATTCCGACCTTGTGCTCCAAACTGTGAATACAGATAATTTTTTATGCCCTTTTTTTTAAAACTTGCGCCATAATTTTCTAAATGAAGATTAAATTGAGATTAAGAAGAGACCAATTAATTAATTGCAGTCGGCGATCTGCAATTATTTGACGTAAACGCGTTGTATTTATTGCCTCATAAACGAGTTCTATTCAAGGCGAGTATTTTTTCTTCATTAATTGACTGCTTAATATAGACAACATTCTTGATAGCGATCAATGATTTTTTTGTGGGAGTATTACGACATTCATCTTAAGGTCAAACCGAATGCTTCCAATATTAATTGGTACGATAATAGGCCGATGCAATGGACTTTGTTCGGTGGGTCTATTCCGTGTATCTTTTCAAATGTACAATTGCACATGTGCGAGAAATTATTCAGTTCTTAAAGTACTGTGATTCGATTAAGAAATATTAAAGTATTTTTTTCTAAGTGCTCGTCGCCTAGTGGATCGAAGTGGGAATCAATCACTAGAGTTAAGCACCAAATTGTTCCTGCGGGTGTCGTAAAAGGCGACTAAGGGACACAAACCGGGGGGTGGGCAGCAGCACCCCCTGCAGTACAATCCCACCGAACTGCGATCCAAGCCGCGTGCCCAGCGTGGAGATTATTGGCATTACCCCCCCCAATGATGTCACAACCTTGCGCTATGGCGCTCATTAGGGGAGGGCTATGTCCAGCAGTGGACTAATATAGCCTGAAGAAGAAGAAGAAGCAACAACAGGCGCGATCAGGTGCTGGATGGGTGAACATCCCGCGACTACCGTTAGTGGCATTTTTTCCGAGCGCATCCGTGCTTCGCTAGGCACGTTAAGCCGTTGGTGCGGGCTGTCGTTAAGCCATGCCAGAGGTCTCATGGGCGGCTTGATAACTTCTGACACTAAGGCCCGCTACTGTCTTACAATCCTCCACCAACCCGGACTTGGCTACCGTGGTGGAGTATGACCTAACCTTCGTGCGATGCAATAAGAGACCCGTGTCCGAGCAGTGGGGACATACAAAGGGTTGATATCAAAGTTTTTTTTTGTTAAAGTAAGGCGTCCCCTTCTTCCGGCTGATTGAAATCACTATTGACATGATTGCAAAATATATTTTTTTATATTTAATACATCTGTCTATGCCTATCTATACCTATTAAAGAAACGATTTTCAGCTATTGGGTTGTGAGAAGCCTGAAAGGACTTAATAAAAAGCATAATTCGACCATACAATCAGTCGAATTATGGTAAGATAAATTAAGCATTTGTACATTTTCTGTCCACAAATTACATTCGTATGAAAACAACATTCTATACGTAATACAAAGCTACTGAATGCTCTATTAGTTAAAAGACTCGAGCCTAAACTGTTCTTTCTAAGACCCTCAAAACCTGTCCGAACCAACGGTACTTCAGCAATCTGGATTGATGAATGAGCGGTGACCGTAAAACCACAACTATACCAAAGCCTCATTAGATCAAGTTACTAATTCAATTTACTCCTGTATGCTTGACACATTCACGGCCTTACTAATAAATAAGTTATACACTGAATAACTATTTGACGTATATCAATTTAAACTGGTTTAATGGCATTTAGCGTACAAATAACCAGTTCGTCAGACCTCGTATAACGGCTGTATACCCACCTTTATTAGTAAGGCCGTTAATGTCTAAAATGCAAGCATTAGCATTTTGCCAAAAAAAATTATGTAGCCTATAATCGTCCCACTGCAGGGCACAGGCTTTTTCTCAGAGAGAGAGAGAGAAGCAAATATTTACGATTGTATTAAGTTGCTGTTATTTGCAACAAGGGCGATCAGGTGCTGGATGTATGCCCATTTTGTGTGGCATAGTGGCATTTTTTCTGAGCACTGCCGTGCTTGCTGTCATATAATGGCAGTCGTTTAGCCATGTCAGAGGTCAGAGGCCTTTTGGGCGGCTTGATAACTCTGACAGTAAGGCCCGCACTTTCTTACAATCCTCCACCAACCCGGACTTGGCCTCCGTGGTGGAGTACGGTCTAACCTTCCTGCGATGCACGAGGGGGCGTGCCCCAGCAGTAGGGACATACAAAGGGTTGATAGCTCAAGCAAGTGCTAAGGACAATTTTTTTTAAACTTATTTAGAGGCTAAAAATTTCACCCATGCCGGGATTCTAACCCGCGACCTCCGCGAGCCAGATGTCGCTGCCTGTACGTAATACAGAGAATATTGTAAAGAGGTTCGAACTTTTACTGATGCCGGTGATTCGCTCAGTTGGAAAGAGCGCTGGCACGGACAGCCAGAGGTCGCGGGTTCGAATCCCAGCATGTGTGGAATTTTTAGCCTCTAAATAGGTTTTTAAAAAGCATTACTACTTTTTTATGATAACTTCTGCATTGTATCAAGCTAACCTCCTTGTTTGTTCCCTCCACAGGTGGTGAAGCTAGTGTCAGAAACGTTCAACTACCTGCGAATAGACCGGGAACGGTCGCGACTCAAACGCGCCATCACGGAGCAGTTCCCCAACCTCAGATTCAACCGGATGGGCCTACCGCCAAAGGTAATAAACACCACTTTCCCGTGCACTAATAATCAGGGCCAAGTTTCATAACGTTCAACTGTAAGGGTCTACCGCCTGAGGTGATAAGCACCATTTTCATGTGCACTAACAATCTGGGCCTAGTTTCATAACGTTCAACTGTATGGGTCTACCGCCTGAGGTAATAAGCACCATTTTCATGTGCACTAACAATCTGGGCCTAGTTTCATAACGTTCAACTGTATGGGTCTACCGCCTGAGGTAATAAGCACCATTTTCATGTGCACTAACAATCTGGGCCTAGTTTCATAACGTTCAACTGTAAGGGTCTACCGCCTGAGGTGATAAGCACCATTTTCATGTGCACTAACAATCTGGGCCTAGTTTCATAACGTTCAACTGTATGGGTCTACCGCCTGAGGTAATAAGCACCATTTTCTCGTGAACTAACAATCTGGGCGAAGTTTCATAAACGTTTAATCGTATGGACCTACCGCCAAAGGTATTAAGCACCAGTTTCAGTTTCCGTGAGTATGGCCCTTCCTCAGGGAAGAGACCCGTGCCCCTCGGTGGGGACATAATGGGGTGATGATGAAACATAAAAGTAACGGCATTTTTAATTACTCATCGCGGCTTTCACACCACCCAGATTTCAGTTTGTATAATGCATGTCCAAAAAAATTTATTAACTATACATGAGCATGGCGAGTTATAAAAAAATACTTAACTGTTAATTTAATTTATTTTTTATTTATTTTTTTGTTAGTTCAAAAACTGTTAATTTATTGTTATCAGCTGCCAGTTGGCCAAAGTTCATGCCAAAGAATTACAGAGAGTAAATTAAACAATAAATTAGCAAATACCTACTAACCTAACCCAGCCTCGTCTCACTATTGGTCGGTTAGGCGCATATTATAGTACTATTTTTATTTTTAATGTACTAACCCGTGCTAAGGACAATTTTAAAAACCTATTTAGAGGCTAAAAATTCCACCCATGCCGGGATTCGAACCCGCGACCTCTGGCTGCGTGCCAGCGCTCTTTCCAACTGAGCTAATGGGCGCATATTACTGGCAATATTGAGTTTGTAACAGAGCAAACCTCTTTACACCATTTTTTATATTTCTTTAATTCTGTCCCTTCATTTTTATCTTTACTACTTCACATTTCGACTAGACCTGACTATTAAATCTTCCTTTACCTGCTTATTCTGTTTCTATCCAGTTTTCTGATTATATCTATCTTCTTTAATATAAAAATGAATCGCTAAATATTGTTACGGGCTAGGGTTCTGGATTTGGATGTAAAACGCCAATGACAACTTCTTAGGATTTATTCACGCAGGGTCTGGTCTGCAGGTCTTCTCGACACGAAGTCCACACGTAGATTCCAATCGAAGTCCAATAGTATCGCTGAGGTTGTAGGTTATCGCTCGTATCGCAGGTATGTTCGCTCGAAGTTTACTCTTCGCTATTCCAAACGGAACTGACAGCGCGCCGCGGCGGCCGCTATTTATATCCGCCGGCAAGGCTTCTCGAATATTCCCGTACCTACGTACCTACACTCGGTACACGCGGCAACGTCGCTCGAACAGTTTCACGTCAAAGAGTTTTGAACCTTATGCCAGTGGACATACGTCATTATTGCTTGCAGCGTTTATTGTTTACTACAACGCAGCATGCAGCGACTATTCGATAGGCTTCTAGATGGTTCGGGATAGGACCGCGACAATATGTTGGTAAGCGCAAATCTCGAGAGCAGCGCCACCGATTTCGCTAATTCTTTTTTTAGAATATTCCTTGAAGTACGAGGATGGTTCTTATGGAGAGAAAAATAATAAAAAAAGAATCGACTGTTAGGCGGTACGATGTTCGCAGGGTCAGCTAGTAATAAATTAAATAAATAAACAAATTTTAGATAAAGCAGAGGTTGACGTGGTCCCAGTTTTATTATTTATAAAACGCTTTACAACATCACTTTTTTATTACTAATCGTAGCTTAATGAAACGGAGCTGATTGAAAATAACAAAGTGTAAGCTGAGTGGACTAAAGCAAGCTTAAAAAAGGCACATAAGTCTAGAACATAGTATTTGAGGCATTGTAATAGACCTGTTATGTTGTTTTTTTCTGTAACATTTTTATTCAAATCAAATCAATTTATTTCAACGGGAAAGCGGGAAAAAAAACTCCACTCTGACCATCTTTTCTCCAGTCGTTTTAAAGGAAATACAGCAGTTGCCTCCAATACGTATACCTAATAAGATTTCATAATTGCCATAATTAATTAATTAATATGATTTTTTATATTATAATCATTACCACATACATCCCTCACCGGGACTTGTTTGGCCTCTCACAAGCCTTGTGGTTTGCGGGCTGTGGTCTAATCACCCTGGCTGACCAGGCTTCACTGGGTGATTTTGCCATAATACATATTGCCATAATAGTACTTAGTATAGGGCTAACGAGATCTGTGTATCTCCCTCCAAAATGGTTGAGACTGATGATGGCTGAGCACTGCGTTATGCTCGTGAACGAGTGCTGTTCGTGTGTCTGGCCGCAGCACTTATGTTTGCCCCTATTATTGTGAGACATTTGACTAATGCTTTGGCATTTAGGGTTGTTAATGGCAATCATGAAATCTTATTAGGTTTACATATGGCAACTGATGTATTTGGTTTTAAGATGATTTGAGAAAAGATGGTCAGAGTGGAGTTTTTTTTTCCGCTGCCTTTTTCTCCACTACAATACGGCCCGAAGGCGGCGGCTTACACTTTACATTGTACATTGACATTCAGCAAACAGAATGTAAATTCTTTACGTTGAAATAAAATTATTTGATTTTGAATTTGAATTTGTGTAATACGTCCATAAATATGTATTTATTTATTTATTATGAAAATAACCTCCCCAAACGACGCAGTCACCGCGCCCGGCCCGTACGTATGGCGTACCCTGGGCAGCAATCAGCAAGTCCCTAACGCTCATTGGCAAATCCTTTCACCACGATGACTTGTCATCGACGCGCCAAGAAGATGGAACCATAAAATGAATAAAACATGATTATTATATTTTTTTATGCACTAACCCGTGCTAAGGACAATTTTAAAAACAATATTGTACGTAAATACAGAGAATATTGTAAAGAGGTTCGAAATTTCACTGATGCCGGTGAATCGCCTATTAGCTCAGTTGGAAAGAGCGCTGGCACGGATAGCCAGAGGTCGCGTGTTCGAATCCCGGCATGGGTGGAATTTTTAACCTCTAAATAGGTTTTTAAAATTGTCCTTAGCACGGGTTTAGTGCATTAAAAATAAAAATAGTATAATCTTACCTTATAATTATAAATAATCGCAATTAGACCCATATATTGTAAGGGAACTATTTTTTTTAATAAAACATTTTTCTTTTATCGTTTCCAGGCGGGTTCGTTTCAGTTGTTCGTGGAAGGATACAAGGATGCAGACTACTGGCTGCGACGGTTCGAGCAAGATCCCCCACCGCAGCACGTTATGAAAAAGTAAGATGCTGTTTGATAAAATAAATTGTCTCCTGTACATATACGTCCCACAGGGCACAGGCCTTCTCTCAAACGAGAGAGGCTTAATTGCCACGCGCGCCTACCGCTTAATGTAAATTTGAAGTCCATAATTCACAGAGTAATTTACTGTTACAGTAACTTTAAAACTTCGGGTAGCCAACACAATGTAAATACTAGAAATATACATAAACTCTCGTTCCCACTATTTAGGCTGGCAAAGGTTAATGCATCCTTCATGGGGCATGGCAAACGCTTCTATAATAAAATCCCTGAAGATATATTAAGCTTGCCTGAAACGCGGTTCAAAAAATGTTTAAAGTACACTTTGTGCCAAAAGGGCTACTATAGATAGCATAAAGGACAATTATGTCTGCAATTAAAGCCAGTACAAAGAATGATTTCTATGTTTTAAAATAATTATGTAAACTCTGTTAGTTAAAGACTTTGAAAAGACTAAGTTTGGAGTTTTTATGGCCATTTTTTTCTACAAAATGATCTAGGTTTTGAAATGGACACCTAGTTTGAATTGTAACGTTCATTAAGCCGCAGCTTCTGCTCTACTTTGAATAAAACCATATTATAATATATAGAACTCATGCATTGCACCTACTGGCTTTAATTCCAAACATCAATACAAAGTGTTTTATACAAAATTACGCAGTAACTGTGACTTATTGAATGTTACAAGTAAAACTTTATCATCATCACTGTCATCAATCAGTATAGGGCCAGATAAGAATCCGAACGTTTCAGGTGAGCGAGTCTCTATAATGCATGGTTGTTCAATACAGTCATATTAGTCCGGTAAAGGTCGTTTCATTCACACTATCGGTCAGTCAGTCTGGTAACCAATCCCATTCTTCAGGCTATATTAGTCTACTGCTGGACATAGCCCTCCCCTAATGAGCGCCATAGCGCAAGGTTGTGCCATCATGGGGGGGTAATGCCCATAATACCCACGCTGGGCATGCGGGTTGGGGATCGCAGTTTGGTGTAATTGTACTGCAGGGGGCGCTGCTGCCCACCCCCCGGTTTGTGTCCCTTAGTCGCCTTTTACGACACCCGCGGGAAGCATTTGGGTTGGTGCTATTCTCTAGGCCGACACCACACAGCAATCAGTCTGGTTGCCAATCCCATTGCAATAGTTTAACCCGTACTTAACTCGGCGCCTCGCGCGTTTCAATCTTCTTCGCGAAAGATGTCTATTTAATTAAGGGGTTTTCCCCTGGAATGACATTGTACTGCTATTCCTTTGTAGACTACCAAATTGAGGCAAATGACAAACATTGTTTTGCTTATATCTATCTATATATCTATAATCAGCCCACATCAACCCACTGCTGGGCATAGGCCTCCTTTTTATTGCGCCATTCCTCACGGTCCTGTGCTAATCTGATCCATCTCTGACCCGCAACCCTCACGATGTCGTCTGACCATCGTGTCGGTGGTCTGCCTACCAACCTCCTTCCCTCGGCCACCACTCCGATACTGCCCTGGTCCACCGGCCGTCTTCCCTTCTAGCCTGTCCCGCCCATCTCCACTTTAACTCTGTGATCAGCTTACCAACGTCTTCGACCTTGCTTATACATTCTATTTAAAAACGATGGAAGGCCTGTAGGGCCTGGATGCGTAAACATAAGGATTTTCACGCGTTCTGAAACTTTCGTCCATTTTAACGTGACCTTTGTGCGTTATAGATTCCAGCTGCAGTTCGAGCGGCTAGTTGTACTGGACTACATAATCCGTAACACTGACCGCGGCAATGACAATTGGCTCATCAAGTACGACCCGCAGTCTAACGCCAACAACATCGAGATGCGGGATCCCTCTGTAAGTACCTCACGGTTATTATTCAGAATTTTAAAAACCTATTTAGAGGCTAAAAATTCCACCCATGCCGATTCGAACCTGCGACCTCTGGCTATCCATGCCAGCGCTCTTCCAACTGAGCTTATGGGCGATTAACCGGAATCAGTGAAATTTCGAACCTCTTTACAATACTCTCTGTATTACGCAAATTGTCCTTAGCACGGGTTAGTGCATTAAAAAGAATATAATTATTATTGAGAATGTTTAAAAAGTGGAGAAAACATCGTAAGGAAACCCTAGTGACTCTAGGTGACAACATAGAGACTGGTTGTCAACAAACATTTTTAAAAACCTATTTAGAGGCTAAAAATTCCACCCATGCCGGGATTCGAACCCGCGACCTCTGGCTATCCGTGCCAGTTAAACAAACATTTGTTCAACATTCTCTCGCTCATTTTGTGATTGTCTCGCCGAAGGAGTGGTCCGGGCAATCGAGCGAGATCCGCATTGCGGCGATCGACAACGGTCTGGCCTTCCCGTTCAAGCACCCAGACTCGTGGCGGGCCTACCCCTACCACTGGGCGTGGCTGCCTCACGCCAAGCAGCCGTTCACGCAGGAGACCAAGTAAGACACATACACACACATATATGTATAAATATAAATAAATAAATAAGTAGAAACATAATATACACACACATAAGTACACTCCATCCAAAGGTTGTCTGGAAGAGATCGCTCTTAGCGATAAGACCGCCAATTGTATAACATTACTTAGATTTAAGAATCATGGTTGTAATATTTGTCTGGTTGTGCAATAAAGTGTTCTCTATCTATCTATCTATAAGTATATACATACCAGGCCACTCAGAAAGTTTTTCGAAAAAGTGTTTTTATGTATAAGACACTGGCCACTTATAATTGTTTTGTAAACGTCGATTATTTTAAAGTAAAAATACTACTGTTCGATTTTCAAATTTCCCTCCGCATTTTTTTGAGTGCCAATTCAAATTTTCTTGTCTCATTAAAAAATGGATCTGCATCGAGTGTTCTCGATGCAGATCCTTGTCGTGCTATGATTTTTTACGATTTCAAATGTGGCTTAAAACCTGATGAGTCATTTGATCGACTTCGAATTGCTTTTATGGATGAAGGACCTTCAAAAGGTATAGCGAGTTCAAACGCGGTCGTCTTACTTTGGGGGATGAACAAAGGAGTGGTCGTCCTACGACGGCTGTCACCGAAGAAAGTGTGCTGGCAGTAAAAAAAATAATTCAAGAAAACAGACGATTTACGTACGAAGAGATTCAGCTGAGATTTAAGATATACTCATACATACATATAACGCTATCAACCTGGGTGGCTTTTTAGGATCGTGACGAACTCTGGTCTTAATTAACTTGTTCTTTGACGAAAAAATAATGAAGCTAATGCATCGCGCCTAAAGTTGTCTATGCTTTCCACTTTCAGAGATTTGGTGCTCCCGTTGCTGTCAGACATGAATTTTGTTCAAGAACTATGCGATGAGCTGCATTTATTATTCAAGGTAGGTAATTGCGTACAGAAATTTCAGAGGACCTGCGTTTACTAAGTTCACCTATTCTCAGAAAAAAAAAAACAAAAAAAAATCGTTCTGAAACTCGATTCCTCTGAGTTTCGGAGGAGTTCGATAACCAACACTGTGACACGATATTGTGTGGAATCAGGGCTTACTTTGCCGAAAACCATAATAGTATTAAAAAGTGAAAATTACTTAGCTACATTCCACAAATCCCACAAGTACCATGCGGTTAGTTAATGCACCGCCCTCCCTCCCACTTTTTCAAGCAGAGGCAAGACACGAACACACCACCACCGACACCAATACTTGTGTGAAAAAATGTGATCTGTGATGTGTGATCCCACAAGCACCATGCGGGCGGCTTTTTGGAGGAATTTGGCAAAGTAATTTTCACTTTTTAATACTGTGCCACGAGTTTTTCATATATTAAATGGTCGATCACTTGCACAAACGTCCGATTTCCAAATACTTGTCTATGTGAATTAGAAGCCAAGCAATGTTTACTCTTGTTTGAGAAGAAAAGTGGCCAAAATGCATTTGAAAATATTTTGTCACATTAAAAAATAAAGTCTGCTTGTCACCAATATTACTTCCCCATTGGAAAGATAGTTAATTTTTAGTACCTATTATATTTTTCGGATAGAACTTCTCTTTGATAAGACTGTATTTTTGTGCGGTGCTAAATACAATCAGATATTAAATGCTCATAATACAAAAATATAATCTGCTAAGATTAGTTTGTTTAGTTGCACATTCTTTGATGTCATTAGGTCTTTTGATAAAATTCTGGTAAATCTAATTCGCAAAAACTGGAACACTTGTGTGCAGTCTAATACATGTCTGTAATCTGTGATAAAAAGAAAGACCTACCTAAAGTTATGGCTGCAATAAAGAAAGTGCACATAGATTTTTTAAACTGCCTCTGGCTCCCCAAAAACAGTTTTAGAGGTATTGTGTTTTTCACAACAATTGTTTTTATAAACCTATTTAGAGGCTAAAAATTTCACCCATGCCGGGATTCGAACCCGCAACCTCTGGCTATCCGTGCCAGATTGGCATGGGTGAAATTTTTAGCCTCTAAATAGGTTTTTAAATTTGTTCCTTAGCACGGGTTAGTGCATTAAAATAAAATAGTATAATTGTTTTTATTTCAACGTAAAGAATTTATAATTTGCTGTTTATTGTTAAATGTAAGCCGCTGCCTTCGGGCTGTAGTGTTAGTCTAGTAGTCTGTGGTAAAAGCATACACATACCTACCCACAGATTTTTTAAACTCCCTCTCGGGAGTGTTTTAGAGGAATCGTGTTTTTATAACTAACACAGTCTGTGGTAAAAGGATAGACATACCTACCCACAGATTTTTTTAAACGGCCTCTGAAAAGTGTTTTAGAGGAATCGTGTTTTTATAACTAACATAGTCTGTGGCAAAAGCATAGACAAACCTACTCAGAGATTTTTTAAACTCCCTCTCGGGAGTGTTTTAGAGGAATCCTGTTTCTATGACTAATAAAGTCTGTGGTAAAAGCATAGACATACCTACCCACAGATTTTTTAAACTCCCTCTCGGGAGTGTTTTAGAGGAATCGTGTTTTTATAACTAACACAGATAAGTTTTTTATTTCCCGCAGCAAGACAAGGGCTTCGACAAGGGCCTATTCGAGCGGCAGATGTCGGTTACCCGCGGCCAAGTACTGAACCTCACGCAAGCGCTCAAGGACAACAAGAGTCCTGTGCAGCTCGTGCAGATGCCAGCAGTCATCGTTGAGAGGTAACACACACACACACATATACACCCTCACACATATACACACACATACACACACCCACGACCTCTGTGGCGCAGCGGTAGCGCATCTGCCTACCATGCGAGAGGTCCGGATTGGAACCCTTGCTGGGGAAAAAACCCCAGGTCTTGGATGTTTACATGTTTGGGACGTCTCTGTTTCTGGTTCCCACGACACAGGGTATCCTAGTGTCGGGCCAGATCTATGTGCCTGTGTGTAATAAATGTTGTTATACACACACACACGCGTATACTCACACACACACACAGCCAGACAGACAAACACACACACACACACATACATAAATACCAATACCTGGTCACGTGCGCCGCAATACACCTTGTGGAAGAGGTGGGAAATAACACTCGCTGTAAAATAAGGCCTCTGACATGGCTTAACGACTGCCATTACATGACAGATGGCAGCAACGGCTTAACGTGCCTTGTGAAGCGCTCGGAAAAAAATCCACTAGCGGAAGTCACGGGATGGTCACCTATCCAGCACCTGAACGCGCCTGCTGTTGCTTAACCCAAGTGATTGATTTCAATCACTAGGTTCCGCTGGGCCACCACAATCACCATAAGGGTCAAAACATTTTTTTTGTGTAAATTCTCCATTGGCATGCCCTATGACCAGCGGTGGACGAGTATGGGCTGATCGGTTAATGGTGTTTGGCAGGTCGAAGAGCGGCTCGACGTCATCGCGTTTCTTTGACTCCTTCCAGCAGCGGTTCCAGCATAAGTCGCCGTTCTTCTCCTGGTGGTGAGCAGAGTAAGTGGCACCCAATTTAATCATAGACATAGAGAGAGAGCATTTATTGATAATATTCTTCTTCTTCAGGCTATATTATGTAGTCCACTGCTGGTTATAGCCCTCCCCTAATGAGCGCCATAGCGATAATATTTATTACAATTCAATGTGCAATTTCGTAATAACAATTAAATTTCCAAATGTCAAAAGGAAAATAAAGTATCACATGTCAGTGTCATAAAAACGTCGATCTGCGATGTCAATCAATCATACTTGGTCAGGATGTTATATTATGTAATTATGTTACAGTCAAAACTATTAAACGGTAAAAACTAGTTTTGACTGCTGAAATCAATCTAAAGTACTTTTGTGAAATACCAAATTGTAAAAACACCTAAAATGATACATCACTCAATTTGTGACAACAAAAATATAGGTGCGACGAAGCGCGTAGCGGAGCGCGAAGGCGCGTGTTAGGGTGAACATGTAAGACCGAAAACCAACTCGACATTGTTAGATACATATCAGAATTTTAGTTAATTTTTCTGCAGTCAAAACTAGTTTTGACTAAATTTAACAAATCTGTAAATAATACAGAGAATATTGTAAAGAGGCGGTTCAAAGTACACTTACCAGACAAATTTTCTTGAGAGCCACACACAAGTCATTTACGAATACTATGGGCCAGTTTCTGAATTGCGAATTTCGCTAAGTAAATAGTTAACCGTAGTGCTGTCTCTTCGAATTTCTCAGAGAAGAGCGGGACAGGACGTTTGCTAAGTATGTATAGTCTGTTAGCTTTTAGAATAAACCTCGGCTACTATCGGATGGAATCGGATATATTCGTGTAATAAAAATATCGGAACTAATATGACACTTAATTTCGAAAACTGAACTAATATGACATTTAATTTAGAAATCGGAATTAATATAACATTTAATTTCGAAATGAAATCGGAACTAATATGACACTTAATTTCTAAATCGGAATTAATATAACATTTAATTTGAAATCGGAACTAATATGACATTTAATTTAGAAATCGGAATTAATATGACATTTAATTTCGAAATCGGAAGTAATATGACACTTAATTTCGAAATCAGAACACGAAAACCGGCGAAAATTGGCGAAAACCGAAGCCTACTCTAAAGCCGGAGGTATATTCTAACAGCTAACAGACTATAATTAGTGAAATTGGCAATTCAGAAACCAACCCTATATCAGATAACAAGACGGAATTCGTGACATAAGTTCAAAATTATCTACTGTTTTTTTTCTTTTCAGGAGAACTTTGAAACGATAAAGATAGAAATGGTGACCGCTCCCCAACATCACGGGAGATCCGGTGAAATTAACATAAAGTCATGTCCACACTGCGGCGATAAATATTAATCGTGGGTAAATATTAACATGTTATATATACAATCAACTGCTCAGTAAAATAGTACACGTGCAATACGAAAGCTGCACGGGTTATACGATGACGCGAGTCGCGCGTTTTAAATGTCAAAAGTCGCGAGTTTACAGTACATTAAATGTCAAATACTGACATTGGAATCAATCACTTGGTTAAGCAACAACAGGCGCGGTCAGGTGCGGGATGGGTGAGCGTCCCGTGACTACCGCTAGTGGCATTTTTCCGAGCGCTTCCGTGCTTCGCAAGGCACGTTAAGCCGTTGGTGCCGGCTGTCATGTAATGGCAGTCGTTAAGCCATGTCAGAGGCCTTATGGGCGGCTTGATAACTTCTGACAGTAAGGCCCGCCACTGTCTTACAATCCTCCACCAACCCGGACTTGGTCCCCGTGGTGGAGTATGGCCTAACCTTCCTGCGATGCAGGAAGAGACCCGTGCCCCAGCAGTGGGGACATACAAGGGTTGATAACGATCTAACTGACATTTTAGTGACACATGTGGTTCGCGCCATCGTACTACCCAGGTATATCAGTCTTTACGCTGTTGGCTGTAAAGCGTGACTCTAAAATGCATAGTAGTTCAATAGATTTAAATTAGTACTGCAGTGGTTTTTTCATTGACACAATTGGTAGTCTATCTCATTCCAATCGTGTAACCCGTGCAACTTAACTCTGCGCCTCGTTTGGTTCGATATTCTTCGCGAGAGATGCCTATTTAATTTGGGCGTGTTATAAAATGGAATTACATTGTACTGTTGTTGTATAATAGACTACCAAATAGAGGAAAAAACTGTTGAAAAAAATTGTCATGCATATAACATTCTATTGAAAAAGTACTGGACTCTAGACCTCAGATTGCGAGTGTAAAGATTGATGTGCTGTCGTATATAGCATCAAGTCATAACTAATATGTACTTTTATTGAAGCAGTGTGAACAGGCCCTTATTTGTGTAGGCATGTAACGAGATGTATGTATGTAACAAAATGTAGTTTAGCCTATTTTCCAATTTTAAACCTTGTACTGGTAAAGTTAGATAGACATTGATATAGGTATGATTTATTTAAAAAATGCAAAACATTACAGATGATTATCTCTTGTATGCAGCGCGAAAAAATTGCTGAATTTTTCTATAAGTTTAGGTATTCTATAATGTTCACACCCGGCAGGAGCCTTAGGGCCGGTTTGAGAATTGAGAATTTTACTAAGTAAATACTTAAATAACATTCTGTCACGCTCTTCTCTGAGGAATTCGAAGCGACAGCACTACAGTTAACTACTTACTTAGCGAAATTCTCAATTCAGAAACTGGCCATTAATTTGGTAGCCCTAAGCGTGAAGAGTCTCATTTATAAAACACGATTCCTGAGAACACGCCTCAAATACAGTATAATTAAAAAGGAAAGACTATCACAGGCAATTACAAGTGCAGTTATATATTAAACGGGTATTATCGCAATTATTTATTTTTCTTCTTCTTCAGGCTATATTAGTCCACTGCTGGACATAGCCCTCCCCTAATGAGCGCCATAGCGCAACGTTGTGCCATCATTGGGGGATAATGCCCATAATCCCCAAGCTGGGCATGCGGGTTGGGGATCGCAGTTTAGTGGAATTGTACTGCAGGGGGCGCTGCTGCCCACCCAATTATTTATTAGGTAAAACGTAATTACCTTCATTCTCGACGTTGACTGACTACTCGCCACGTAGTCTACTCGTGACCACGGTAACTGCGCTGCCGAAACGTCGGGAATTAAGGTAATTACGTTTTACCTAATAAATAATCGCGATTAGACCCGTTAAATATATAACTATGTGTGAGCATCGCGAGTCAATGAGGAATACAATTTCAAGGGTATTTGAGGAGTGTCTTAGAGGAATCGCGATTTTATAAATTTACACACCGGTACAGTTTATCTACAATCACTTGGCGTGCGTGATCAGCTCCTTTTTGATTTGATTCAATTGAAAAAAATAATAACTTGTTTAATAATACGTTTTTATCTAAAAGTGATCATGAGAAATCTTAACAACTGCGACAACTATTTTTAGAACCTGCAATGTAGAACCTAGAATCAACAACCAAGGACTTTCAAAGTTCTAGGTTGTTGATCCTAGGTCCTAGACTATAGGTTCTCAAAATAGTTGTTGCAGGTGTTAAGATTTATTTTTCACTTTTTGAAAAAAAAACGTATTATATGAAACAAGTTATGATTTTTTTCCATTGGTGGCGCTAGTTAGCACCCCGAAGCGCCTTAAAATATGTTTTTACGCTGCCTGACAGATGAGTTGAACAAAAGTCGGGTCGGGATGAGTTTTCGACTGAAATTAAAGGAAGGCCAATGAGACGAGATAAAGAATGTAAACAAAGTTTCAGGGGTTCAAAACATTTTTATTCGAATAAATTATAGTTATACAAATTTCGGATTCCCTATTCTAATCGCTGTTGTCTGTATTAGTCAAACATGAGTCACCGGAAGAGTCCTAGGCTGTCTAGAGCCGCCAGGCTGTGATTCCATAATTAAAACCAACAACTAATTACAATAACAGCAAAAATCAACAAGAAAACTAACAGAAACGGATTAAATAAATACAATAAACTTAGTAAATACGGAAACGAAAAAATACGTATCACTTCGAATGCAATCTAAACACGAATGAACTATTATAATTATAATTCACAAAATGGCGGATGACACCAAATGTTGACAACTGCCGTACTGAAAGTTTTCCTGTACCACGAAATACGCAACGACAGCTGTCGTCGATCAAATGACGCCATAACCGCATACGTGTGATATGGACAGATAATAATCGCTCACTATCGCAATGTAACTGAGTAACGGTCCGTTTGTTTACATTATTTATCTCGTCTCATTGGCCTTCCTTTAGTTCGAAAAATTCCAAGTCATATCCTACTTGCTCGCCAGTGTGACCTTGAGTTCTTTCATAATCTGTCATATCGTAATGGTGTAAATCTTGTAATGGTGTAAAAAGGTTCGCACCCTTACAATATGTTCAAGTTATCTGTCTAGCATTATATCAGGTTTCAGAACGCAGACCTTTTCCTAGTTGGAGACCCATATAAAAATAATGCTTACGTTGTTTTGTCAGACAATTTCGTTACGTATTAACTTTACCAGTAACATAAAAAATAATGGTCGCAGTTGGACCAAACTAGTCGAAGTTAGCTTTTTCTGAGAAAAAAAATCTTATCTAGGTCTTACCCAAACGTCTCTCTGATAAATTAACTAATCTCTTATAAACTAGACGAATATATCAACATTTGTGATACACTAATTCCATAAATTAAATAGAAATGTAAATACAAACAAATCTCAGAATAAGCTACTTTACTGTAAAAAGAAATTGTAATTATACTATTTTTTTTATTTTTAATGCACTAACCCGTGCTAAGAAACAAATTTAAAAACCTATTTAGAGGCTAAAAATTTCACCCATGCCGGGATTCGAACCCGCAACCTCTGGCTATCCGTGCCAGCGCTCTACCAATTGAGCCAATGGGCGACTCACGGCATCAGTGAAATTTCGAACCTCTTTACAATATTCTCTGTATTACGTACAGGCAGCGACATCTGACTTAAGCAAATTGCATTACTTACAGCCCCGACTACCTACTTTGCAGTTAGGTTTTAACATTTTTAAACAACATTTTTAGCCTCTAAATAGGTTTTTAAAGAAATTGTAAGTAAACTTCTCTCCTACATTCGTTTTAACAATAATATTTTTTTGTTCGTTCGTTATAAATAGTACAAAACAAAGCCCATGTTAATGAATAATTGTATTGTAAAATATTTCAGCAGTGAACTTTCTACTTAAATGTAACTCTTAACTCTCAAGATGTAATCTTGCCAATTTTCTAACGGATTTCCATCAGATTTTAGTACATAGTTCATGAGTATAAACATCATAAAGGCTGAATCCACCAACGATTAAATACGAAAAGTATGATGAGTCATAAACTCATAACGTAGCCATCCTTGTAGCAACTTGAGACTTACAACATAAGATAGGTGTTTGAAAACACGTGCTGTTTTTATACTAAGGAGCTGAAGGGTGCTACAGCGCCACCAATAAAATTAAAATCATAACTTGTTTCATGATACGTTTTTATCAACTATTACAACTATTTTTGTTTTGTATATTTGTCAACTACATTTGACATTGGCAGTATTAGTCGACAACGTTACGGCTGGTTGCCAAAACTACTAAAATTGAATTGAACTATTTTTAGAACCTACAGTAAAAATTTGGATTAAATCCATAGAATGTTGATACCTACTACGTTCTAGGTTCTATGTTCTATAGTTATCACTGATATGAATATTTTTGATGTTTACTTTTTGAAAAATCGTATTATAAAAAAAGTTATAATTTTTATTCCATTGATTGCGCTAGTTAGTACTCGCAGCACCTCTCAGCGCCTTAAAGCAACTTTGCAGCTTGCTGAAGAAAAAGTAATTTCGTGTTAAAATAGACACGCTGCCTGTTTGGGTTCAAAAATTAAATGATCGTAAAGTCTTTTTAAATTTTGAGTGTTTCAAATAAACCTCTTCTAAATGACTCATACGGCCGGTTTCTGAATTGAGAATTTCACTAAGTAAATACTTAAGTACAGTACTACACATCATAAAAGTCCCTTCGGGAATCTACGTTCGCGCAGACTAGGAAGAAGTGTAACGAAAGTACCCGAAGCTATAAATACATTCAACATGATCTTTAACCGATGCGGTTAAGGTGCAGAATTGATTGCCGCAGTAGCGCTACCTATTTCACTCACGCTAATATTGCCAAACTAATAGTAACCTGCATCGATGACGTTGAATGAACCAATAACAACAAAGACGCGCGGCCTGCCATAAAATGAAACTATCTGATCGGTCGATCAACTTGCCGCACATCCAAAATTTGGTCATCTGCGCAGGTACATCCGCGAGACTTATTTCTTGTGTAGCACTATACCGAAATTCTCAATTCGAAAACTGGCCCCTAGTCTATAATGCTACAGGGGTGGGTGGGGATTCCATATCAAATTACCCATTGTTCTTTTACGAATAAATAATCGTAGAAATACATCTCATTGTGTAAAAACTCCTTCGTATCCACTATTTTGTATGGTATTGGGGAAGAATCAGAACAAAGTATGTTATAGTCTAGACAGTTCCACAAAGTAGGACTAAACCTCTCACTCACAACTCTTTCCTGTACTATCATAAGATCAGGCGCAATACCTGTGGTAACTAAAGACGGGGTCTAAAGAAACCAAAAATTAAGGTACCTTTAAAATACGGTATAAGTGGAACGGGTATAGTCTGCTCGCTTTTAGAATGTACCTCGACTACTATCGGATTGAATCGGATATATTCGTGTAATAGAAATATCAGGAGTAGTAATTACAGATCAGGAAGTAGTATTACACTCGTGTGCTTTTGCCGAAAACCGAAGCCTACTGTAGAGCCCGAGGTAATTCTAAAAGCTAACAGACTGTACAGTCGCGTGCACTAACAAGTACCTAAATAAGTTAAAACCTTGTCACATTAACCTCTTCCAGCCTGATGTATGGGAAATTGTCTGTTTTGACTTTGTCAAGGTACTAAAGTGCATATGTATTAGTGCAAGTGACCGTACATTATCAAACCTGCGTAATTTGTGTCGGGTACATTACGGTTTTATGGCGACAGACGCTGAACCCAACCTAAGTGTACCGATATCGCATAAAGGTCTAGCCCCACCGGTAAGAAAAATATACTATTAATATAATATTTGATTACCGTTATATTCCAATATGGTTATTGTTTACCGGATTTTTTTAAATAAAATCCCTTACCGTTTCCATCCGTTTTCAGTTCTTGACTAAAAAGCTCAACGTTGTAACGCAGATGTAAGTCGTTTGCGGTGGAACAGACGTGCAATCTATCGTCTTCTCAACCGATCTCGTTGTTTTAGGAGTCCTATTTGCTACCGACACTACCTAATCGCCGCACTCAGAAGCGTCGATTAAAAGTTAATCTCCGTTAATTATGCTGTTGTCCTTTTCTGTTTCATTGATAATAAGCGAAAGAATAAACATTAAATTTAATGGATGTCTCTGAGTGCACCGGCAGATAGAGTGCGACAAACTTATCTGACTCGGCGACGGCGTCACTTTTCTCATAGTAAAGTTGACGTTTCCATACAAAATTTTACACCTACACCGGGTCAGAAAACTTTGTAGCACTATAAGTCACTTGCGACCAAGTGGAAACCAGGTTCCGTGCACTTTAACCACTATGGTTGTCATTCATTTGGGAATAGGATTGCTGACCCATAATTTGTGGGTTTTTAAAGAAGGGAACCAACTTAGCTTGCACGCAATTAGTTGGCCATAGTTATATCTCTATTGGCAATGTAGTTAGGGGACTCAAAGGTGAAATTCTTTACAAGTGCCTATCGATTTGATAAAAAGGTGTGTGTAACTGTTTTTTTTTAATAAAAAGGAAATTGACAGTTTGGTTGTAGTTGTGAATAAAAAATTACATCTAGTGGACTCAGTAGAAAGTACTATTGTTTCACGGTTACACACAGACCAGTAACTTTATATCGCTACCATGTATCGCCAATAGTAGATACCTATAGGTTGGTCAAGTTTGTTTAAACTTTTAAAACACTACCGTGACTAACAGACAGACAATGCACAGCCTAAATCAGTGTGCTTAGAGCTTCATAATTTGAAGGAAGTATTCTCGAGTACGGTATTGCTAATCCGTTGATTAAGCCTACACTCTGAAAGAACGCCTGTGCCTACAGTAGAGCGTTTCATGAGCTATTATTCTTCGAATACAATAAGAAGGATTTTTGAAATGTCATTCCTAAAGGGGTGAGTCCTTAAATGATGACATTGTCCTATAAAAATTATAGGGAAATGTAGTCATTTCCGCGTACGAAGTTGTAGGCAAAAGCTGGTACTGAGTAAATGCAACATATATCGCTCTAAAGTGTATTCTATCGATAAAAATCTATACAGTGTTTGTATCGAATGCAACCACTAGCTCTGCACACGCTAACAATCCGTTGGCGCAAAATCCAATGTCACTTTCCTTTTTCCTAAAAAAAAAACTACTTTAAATACTTCAGTAGACCAATCTATTATTATATGTTTATACACTTCATCTTAATAGGAAGGAATAGTTCAAAGTTGTTTTATGTTAGCTGCTTATTAACTTAGTTACTACCAGAGGCTGTTTCTTGGGCACGTTGTAGGAATAACATAGTTATTGCTGGTTTAGTTATTTCCCTATGCCCCTTCCATGCAGTTTTAACCCCCATATGTTCCTTGCGATGTTTTATGTGTTAAGGGATATAGAAAAATTAAATAATAAACCTACCTATGTGAAGAAAAATATAATGTATAACTGAAACTGTATGCAAGAAGCGAATCTGATTGTAAGTTGTGATTTTACAGACTGTTGGAAGAAATTGTTCAAGTAAATTTCGTAGGCTTTTGGTGATATTCGCTTGATTTTCTATTGGTATTTTAAACGTGGGATAGAAGCCATGCTGAGTGAATGGTTTCTGTTCCTGACCAATCAAAGAATAATAAAATAAATATGGCGTTTCGATTAACCAATCAAGACAAAGGTTGTTTTTTTTTCCATTCGGAACAATCTCTTCCTGCAGTCACGATAGAAAAGTTTTAATATAATATTATGTAAACAAATTCCACATTTTGTATATAGTTTTTAAACGACCGTCTTTTTTGCTATGGTTAGTTAATGTTACTAAGCATTATTTAATTTCGGAGGAAAAATATAATCACCATTGCATTTTAGTGAAGGTATTATTATTTCGACATCCCTGTTAGTTGGTAGGTACCTATTTAATTATTGCAGAAGACTTCTAAGGCGTTAGTTCCATCTGAAGTACAATATAAGATCAACGGGGTTACTATTCACGTCAGTACAGTTCAGTTCAAAATTCAATTCAAATTTAAGGGCCGTTTTCTCCATAGAACCAAATCTAGATTACGGCAAGCTAAATCCGGTTTTGGACTCCTAATCGAGATTACAATAACAAATTGGATTTCTCCAATATCGTAAACCAAACTGAAGTCTCTGAGGGCCGTTTTCTCCATAGAACCAAATCTAGATTACGGCAAGCTAAATCCGGTTTTGGACTCCTAATCGAGATTACAATAACAAATTGGATTTCTCCAACATCGTAAACCAAAGTTTAAACTGAAGTCTCTGAACGGCCGATATTGGACGATTAGTTTCTAAAACCAGATTAACAGTCAGACAAATGTCAGATATCAGCTGCCAAAAGACGTCAAAGGTTTTACTTTACCAAATATTGTTTTCACTATTGGTGAATGTTGGATCCCTTTTTCGTTTTAACATCATCTTTTATGAGAGCCGTTCAAAATTTATTTCGCACAAAACAAACCGCGCCAGAAACAAAATTCAAAATTGCCGAAAAAGTTTATGAAATTACACAGAATAACCGGAAATATCACAGAATTCTCGACATTTTAGACAGCTGCGTTTCAAAATAAAAAAAAATAAACCCTCAAATCTTAGTGTTTTTTGTCTAATCTGTAACTAGAACTAGATTTCGTGAACTAGATCAAAAAGTTACGGGAGAAATCGGATGGTCATAAATCTATTTTTTTAACTTCATTCAAGCATGATCCGGATTATGAAATCCAGTTTTGCGCAGTAAATGAAGAAAACGGCCCTGAACGGCCTATATTGGACGATTAGCTTCTAAAACCAGATTAACAGTCAGACAAATGTCATATCAGCTGCCAAAAGACGTCAAAGGTTTTACTTTACCAAATATTGTTTTCACTATTGGTGAATGTTGGATCCCTTTTTCGTTTTAACATCATATTTTATGAGAGCCGTTCAAAATTTATTTCGCACAAAACAAACCGCGCCAGAAACAAAATTCAAAATTGCCGAAAAAGTTTATGAAATTACACAGAATAACCGGAAATATCACAGAATTCTCGACATTTTAGACAGCTGCGTTTCAAAATAAAAAAATAAACCCTCAAATCTTAGCGTTTTCTGTCTAATCTGTAGCTAGAACTAGATTTCGTGAACTAGATCAAAAAGTTACGGGAGAAATCGGATGGTCATAAATCTATTTTTTTAACTTCGTTCAAGCATGAACCGGATTATGAAATCCAGTTTTGCGCAGCAAATGGAGAAAACGGCCCTAAATCGACCTCTTTTGCTGAACCAAGAACTAGAACCTGTTAATTAATTGCACACGAAACATTTAACAGGACATTCCTTATAAGAAATAACATGTAGGAAGGCGAGCTTATGTATGAACGAGAACCTGAACAAAATAATGGGACCACGAGAAAACACCCACATTTAGCCCTTTTAGAATTTTACACTGTTATTGAGTTTTTTCGGTGCAGTATTATTTTAACAAACAAGTATATGAAATAAAATTTATTTTATCTGAAAAAATCAAACTTTTGTAGTAATAAAAGTGGTTAAACACAATAAGTTTGCGGAGCACTGGATTGACAGACTGTTAGTGTACGAGAAACCGAGGGTAAGTGAACTTACAGTCGACAGCGCATACCTTTACACGGCTGCATTCTACTCCTCTGCGTAGCGGGCGATTTTACAACAAAAACGTGCTGTGGATAGTACTATGACGAGAAAATTCACCAGAATTAAAATCAACAAAAAAGCAGATTTTCAGTTTATCACTTTATTTATCAATAGCATTATTAGGCAACATTCTAAAATAATAACAATCATAAACAATTTGTGCTGTGCATCATAATAATACAATATGGGAATGGTCAATTCATACATACATTGCTAAAAGCAGACTAGAAGATTAAACCAGTATAAATCGGTCGCTGAGAGGAATCTCCTAAATCTAAAAAATAACATAACATTTACATACAGGCACATACATTGCTTCTGGCCCCACACTAGGATACCCTGTGTCGTGGGAACCAGAAACCACGACCTCACAAACATGTAAACATCCAAGACCTGGGTTTTTTTTTGTTTCCAGCCGGGATTCGAACCCGGGACCTCTTGCATGGTAGGTAGATGCAATATCCGCTCCGCTACAGAGGTCGTCATAAAATCTATGTCATAAAGCCATGGTACTAGCATTATACGTACAAACTATTTAATAATACTTTAAGGTTGTTCCTGAACTGAAAATAATACTTAGTAAATACTTAAGACGCACCCTGTCTCTTCAAGTTCTTTCTCAAAAATAACAAGATAGAATGACGCTTAAATATTTGGGTGTTTAGATATTTACTTTGTTAGGATAAGACACGCTCGTGGCCTAGTCGAACCGAGTGATTGGAATCAATCACTTGAGCTAAGCAACAACAGGGGCGGTCAGGTGCAGGATGGGTGCCCATCCCGTGACGACCGCTAGTGACATTTTTCCGAGCGCTTCCGTGCTTCGTAAGCCGTTGGTGCCGGCTGTCATGCAGTCGCTAAGCCATGTCAGAGGCCTTATGGGCGGCTTGATAACTTCGGACAGTAAGACCCGCCACTGTCTTACAATCCTCTACCAACCCAGACTTGGCCCCCGTGGTGGAGTATGGCCTAACCTACCGGCGACGCAGGAAGAGACCTGTACCCCAGCAGTGGGGGCATACAAAGTGTTGATAGCTATATCGGAAATAAGAATATTCTTTATTGTACAATAGAGCACATATTATAAAACATGCATTAGCCCAGTGAGAAGAACAATGGACTCGGAAGCGAGAGACCCAGGTTCGATTCCCAGAGCGGGCATGTACCAATGACTTTGTTTATTTCAAAGATGGCTTGTTTATATCCAAGGAAACCTTATCTTGAATGGAATAAACGTACAGTCGACAGCTCAACCTATACATACGAGCACTGTAATATGTTACGTTACGGACGACTTTGCTACAAAAGTGTATAGCCTGCTGCCGATTGTACAACTATTGGGATTTTTTTCATAGTAGTTACCAATATTTCTAATTTAGTTTTCTTAAAGTGTATGCTTTTACTTTTCCGCGAACAAGTTATTCTCCCAGCGACCTCGCGAAAACAAACTTACATGAATAAAAATGCGTTATTTTGTATCGTCGTTAAATAAACAAAAATACTATCAATAAGTACTACGAAAATACCAATATCACGACCTAGAAACTATGCGTTCAAACTTGGTACAAAGTACGTAAATATAGGTTCGCTTGACTGCTTTTTGACTTCATTTGTCTAGTAACTACACCCTCTATTACCCTCTTAGTTGGTTTAATCAACATGATTAAAAGGTCAATACGTGTGAAGCCATAAATTGGCTTTTCTGTTCTTTCTTTACGTCTCATGAAATTTTCCGTCTGTAAAAATGTCTCGAGGTTATTTTGAGTGAAAATATTTTAATGCACACTTTGAGCTCTTCTCAATACTCCTCTTCAATACAATACATACTTTGAACGCATAATCGTGCCGTGGACATCTCAACAAACATTCTAAATACCCTATATTTTAACATAATATCAATCGTTTTAGCTATCGTATTTTATCAAGTACCTGCACATGATAAAATACGCTATGAATTTTCATAGCGTACTTTAGCGCATTTACACATGTTTACAGATGAGCACCAATTAAATAATAAACTTGAAACTGGGCTGAAAAGCTAGAGAATACCATTAGTCTTCATGATCCTTCACTGGTTATACAGGGAATAACACTATTGGCTGCCTGTGAGAAGCGATAGTTTGTTACACTAAAATCAATACACGTAAGACACAAATCAAGATGTGTTCGCACGAATAAAGTAATAGCCTCTTAACACTTTTTTACGCGGTGGGCACGCGTGTTAATTAAGCCCATACTGTCTCTCTCTTTCTGAGAGAAGGACTGTGTCCTGCAGTGCTACGTAAACAAACACACTTTTTATTTAAAAAAAAATATATTGTCAAGTTATAATTTGTTTTCGATAACTTTATTTCCAATCCTAGCGCGATAAAACATCAATTTGTGTCCTCTAAACGCATTGGCAAAGTTCCATTACGGATCGGTCAAACTACTTTTGTATGGAAATTGCTTCTCAAGGAGCACATCCCATTCAAACTGAGAATAACGGAATAAAAAAGAAAGTATAAAGTAGCCTCAAAAGACTTTTCTAAGATATTTTTCGCGAGGTTATATATTACCTTCGGTTATATTTTCTTTTCGATAAGTTTATTTCCAATTCTAAGTACGATCAAACCTCCTCTAGAGGTATTGGCAAAGTTCCATTGCGATCCGACACGTCGTTTGTAAATAAAAAAGTAAGTAGGTATAGCCTCACAAGACTTGACTTACATTTTTTTCTTTTCGATAAGTTTCCTTCCAATTCTAAGCACGATCAAACCTATTGACACAAATCGTTGTGTCCTCTAAAAGTACGTGCACGTATGTAAATAAAAGCCAAACTTTATTTGTATGCGAATTGCTCCTTAAGGAATCGCTGCTCTAGACAATAAATTCTATTCTGAGTGCTGAGTGCGAGTTCGACAGATCCAATCGAATAACTTTACTACCGCGTTAATCGAGCATCGAGTAGTGAGTATGAGTAAGTTAACCGTTCGAACTGGCAAAACGCTGTCACAGTACAACTCGCACTCGCGTTTATTTGTGTTTTGGCTGTTAAACGTGTTCACTTCTCAACGTAAACCATTACAACTCGCACTCAGCAATTTTAATTTCCATACTTGTCGCTAGGTGGCGCTTCCTCGATGCCATAGAAATATGAGTTTACGTTAACGCGATCGAGTAGTTAAAAAACTCGCACTAAGCACTCAGCATACAGTGTACCCGTCTCTCTCTCTCTCGTCTAATAAATTTCTATTTATCCTTACTTGTCTAATTTAGTAAACAAGATTCTAACCTCAAAATTGGATATGGACGTTAAAACCACATATTTTCTCGCAAGTTCATGAACTTACTAAAATTGACAAGTAAGGATAAACAATAGTAGATAGTAAACCCTTCACAGGAGAAAATAATCGGTAGCGAGTGAAGTATTGCCGTCTTGCTCTAAGCTATAACATAAACGCTTAGCATGAGAAGGCGAATACGCTGTACCTTCGCCCCTACCTGCACTGGATGTTGTGTTGGTATTTCACGAAGGCGATGGCCGCTAACTCTTTGCAGAACTCCTCGACCACGATAAGGCTTTCCACTAGCTGATTGTGCTCGGCGCTGGAAAAAAGATAGACAAGTGTGCGTATGCTAAAAGCATTGAATTTTTCTAGTTAAAATTCAATGACTAGAAGGTAACTACTTGGACTAGAAGTGGTAACTGAATTGGACATTCCTTAATAAGCAAAGATTTACTTTTGAATAAAGTTCTTTTTATTTATTTATAATCCTGAAGATATTTATTAATATCTATAAAAAATTAATGTATGTTTTTCATATTTGTCAAATAATCCTTAATCTTAGTAGTCATAAAAATACTAGCGCAAAATTGAAATCAAAACAATTTTTTTTCTTTACTAAGCCAAATGGAACGGGACTAGAGACAAAAAATAAGCAGAAAAATGGTTACAAAGTAATCAATAATTGTGGACAAAAAAATGATATCCACGCCCATCCATCCACCCAAAGACGTCAAAAACATGAAAAAAGACTTAGACCGAGGCCATTTGTTCAAATCAAAATCAAAGCGCGCGTATGTGTGTGTGTGTGTCTGTGTGTGTGTATGCGAGTCTTTTAAGCATATCTTCCGTTTTTTGGTAGTCTTCATATTAGAGCCAAGCCTCTACGGCTCGGTTAGCTTTGCTTATGGGCTTATTTTGTTTTTTTGCTTATTTTTTACAATTACATATATTAAAAAATGGAGGAAAAGATCCCTTACCTTTCATCATAGCTGAGATCCTCACTCATGAGCTGCAGCCTCGTATTCTCAATCACCTTCTTGTAATTCCTCAACCTCGGAATCTCCATCGTCAGTCTTCGGGCCAACTGCTGTAGCGTCTTGAACAACGTCTGAGTTTTCGCAGCCGTCGGCAACACGGGATTGAGTAAGTACTCGTGCAAATTAGGGTGCGGCATCAAAGCCAACTTAGATATTATGGACGTAAGGTGCAGATTCACTTGGTAGGGCTGCGACGGCATATTGGAGAGTAGCTTGAAGAGCATTTTCAAAAAAGGCCCTTCGTAGAATTCTTCTTCATCGGGTGTCGAGGTCAAATCGCGACTCCTCATGACAAGTTTTTGTGAGAACGGACAATCTGAGGCCGGACTGTTACATTTGCCTATCTTGTTCAACTTCACATCATCATCGGTGCAACATTCAGTACTGCAATTTTCCCTAATAGTGTTGTGAACAGCATCGCCGCTCCTCACCGGTTGCCCACCCCTATTGTCGCATTCGATATCCAAATGCGTGGAGCTGTCTCGCCCTCTATTTTCTTCACGGCTGATTCTATCGGTTATTTCGGGCTTTTCGTTAAGGTCTTCCGTGTAGAACCGATTGGGGTGTCCTCTCTCTGCACTAGTGATGTGTCCGTTACCGGTTCTGACCGGTCTTTCGAAAACATCGTCTAAGTGAATGTCTGCTTCGGGCCTGCTATCGTAGCTATGAGTGGAGCTGGCTGTATTGTCTATCCACTGGGAGTCTGATGGCCAGTTGAAAGTTGACGTTATGTCCAGCCAGATCTGAAAGAAAATTACTTGGTTTACTCGTAGATCATGTTGGGATGTATCCCAACATGATCTACGATCAACACGATCAACAAAGGAGAAGGGCCCTCCATTCTAGGCTGACAACATAAGTCGACTTGCACTTGTGAGCCTGAGGATGCCTCGTGTTAGAGGCGAAACGCGTCGCGTATTTTCTCACACAAGTATTGGCGTCGGTGATGGTGTGTTCGCGTCTCGCTTCTGCTTGATAAAGTGGGAGGGAGGGCGGTGCATTAACTAACCGCATGGTGCTTGTGGGATTTTTGGCCAAATTTAGTAAAGTAATTTTCACTTTTACTTTTATGGGTTTCCGCAAAGTGACGCCTGATTCTATACAATAACATAAGTCGACCAAGCAGGAGATGTTTTGGCGAAAACACGATATATAGGTACTTATATAAAAAATCTCACATATTCAGAATGAAGGAAACTGTGAAAGAAAACGTGAGTTTCTGAGGTGTTTAAGTACCGCAGCGCTTGAAATTGCCATTCCGCGGAGGGCACGCGTGGTAATTAAGCCCACACTCTCCTCGGAGAGGAGGCCTGTGCTCAGCAGGGGGATGTTTGTAGGCATTAGAAAAAGTGTGAGTGGCTCAGACATTCAGAATAATCCTATTGGCACAAAGGAAAAAAGAACCCACGTAGTTTATGTAGTTTATTTTGTGCACCCGTTTTTACTGCTTTTCCTATTTTGTAAGGTTTGCTGGAAATAATCTCTTACAGCGATAAGTTCGCCATGTTACACGTGTATGTCTGTTATTTCATACATGTTATTTCTTTTGTAATGTCCTGTCTGTGAAATGTTTCGTCGTCATCGTCAGGCTATACTAGTCCACTGCTGGACATAGCCCTCCCCTAAGCGCCACGTTGGCTATCATAGGGGGTGATGCCCATAATCACCAGGCTGGGCATGCGGGTTGGGGATCGCAGTTCGGTGGAATTGTACTGCAGGGGTTGCTGCTGCCCACCCCCCGATTTGTGTCCCTTAGTCGCCTTTTACGACACCCGCGGGAAGAATTGGGTTGGTGCTATTCTCTAGGCCAACACCACACAGCAAAATGTTTGCAAAAAGCATGTGAAATGTTTGTGTGCAATATTAACCTACCTGATAATGTCTATGCGCGTCATGTATGTACTGCTCATAGTCTGATCCCACAGGATCTGACAGGATCGCCCGCGGCAACAGAAGCAGGAAACTGCAAGGAAAACGGGACTTTAATGCGTGAAATAAAACGACCAGTGTTGCTTAACAATACGCTTTAATTACAACTTTGTACACGTACAATGAATGATATGTGGCGTAGGAAAATAATATTGTTGTAGATATTAATAGTAAATTACACAACTAGGGTGGTAATACAAAGGCCGAGATCGCAGAAGGTTGCGGCCCGAGCTGCAAGCGAGGGACGTAAATATGCGATCGAGAGCTTTCTTTATTACCTCCCGTGTTGTGTTCATCTTTTTATGTCTACACTTGGCCAGAAAGCGGCTTTTTCCGTACGCGCTGCGTGCGGAAAAAGCCACTTTATTGCCAGGTGTGGCATAAAATATATTAATATTGTCACGAAAATGTCCCGATTGCAGATTTCATTTCATTCAGCTTTTGGCTGGGTGTTAACAATTTTTTGTAATACTATTAAAGCCAATAAATTAATAATAGCGGTCCATACTTTAAATTGATGTGACGAATCAGTAACCAAGGTCAGGAAACTACTTAATAGATGTTGTCGCTACACGTATTTTGACGATTTTTGTGGTTTGTTGACCCCGCAAAAGTATTTTTTCCATATTAATTAGCCTACGACTTATTTGCAGACCCCAACGCAAATAGAAATACAGATTCAATTTTGTGATGGTAAAATCAACTATTTGACTGTTTTTCAACTTTATAGCTAACATCACAGTGCATTTTAGCTCCAAACTGATAATAACAATGAAAAAATATCATCTCTCGGTATAATGATGTTTCATTTTGCTGTACATAACACATTCATTGTGAAGTTTTATAGAGAAATATATCCTATTAGGATCTTATTATTTTCACTACAAAATTTGGGCTTGCTTTTACATGTATTAAGTACACTTTGTGCCAAAAGGGCTACTATAACATAAAGGATTATTTAGATGACAATGATGTCTGGACTAAAGTCAGTACAATGCATGGTCTATCATTGTAAACTATGTCAATTGAGGACTTTGAAAAGACTATGTTTGGATAGTTTTTTTGTCCATTTTTTTCTCCAAAATGATCTAGATTTTGAAATGGACACCTAGTTTGCATTGTAACGTTCATTAAGCCGCAGTTTCTGCGCTACTTTGAAAAAAAAACCATTTCATTTCACATGAATAAAATTGGTACTTCTGTTCAGGGCATTTCGTGACATCCTTATAACCGTCAAAGATGTGAACTGAACTAGACTAGGGCAGTTGAGGACGCTCTGCAGCTTTTTGAGATAATTTCATCTTAACTAAGTTTTCATGGCGTTTCAACCGACTAGAAATAACATTGAGATTATGACGTCATACCGGCCTTTGGGGCACGACCCAGAGACAAATGCTCCACCTTCTTACTTTACGCAGTGAGTTTATCGCGACATCATGCCACGAAGGTCAAAGCACTGAATATTTAACTAACCCCTCGTTTCCCGTACTCTAAGGCCAACTTCCGTCGAGTCACTCGATAAGCAAATCGAAAAATATATATATATATATATATAAGGAGAATACATAATAAATTGTTTGGCAAGGTCGTCATTCAAACGGTTTACTAACGGTCGCTCTACACTTGATATATTTGGACATATTCACTAGATAGAGCTTACACAAGGATAAACAGTTATTTTAGATTTCCACCATATGACATCAAATCAGTCTCTCGTGCATCGCAGGAAGGTTAGACCTTACTCCACCAAGGGGACCAAGTCCTAGTTGGTGGAGAATTGTAAGACAGCGGCTCGTCTGCCGGAAGTTATCAAGCCGCCCATAAGGCCTCTGACAAGGCTTAACGACTGCCATTACATTACAGCTGACATCAACGGCTTAGCGCGCTTTACGAAGCACGGAAGCGCTCGGAAATGCCACTAGCACAGGATGGTAACCCATCCAGCACCTGACCGTGCCTGTTGATGTTCAACCCAAATCTTTGATTCCTATCACTCGGTTCTACTAGGCCGCGAGCGCTTAAACATATATAGTGCTGTCAGATAGCGTTGACACAAGTCAGCTTAATACTGATCTACTATTAACAGCTGTCAATTTTAAAAACCTATTTAGAGGCTAAAAATTTCACCCATGCCGGGATTCGAACCCGCAACCTCTGGCTATCCGTGCCAGCTGTCAATTGTTTTTTTTCGTATGCTCATTGGCCTACTGCATTACATTAGATTAACAAATTGTTAGTGCACGAGAAACTGGGGGTTACTTGCTTGTTTGTACTTTTTATTTTATACAATTTAAGCTTGAACAGTGGCAATTTTCCGAGCGCCTCCGTGCTTCGCAAGGCACGTTAAGTCGTTGGTGCCGGCTGTCATGTAATGGCAGTCGTTAAGCCATGTTACAAGCCTTATGGGCGGCTTGAAAACTTCTGATGGTAAGGCCCGCCACTGTCTTACAATCCTCCACCAACCCGGACTTTGCCACCGTGGTGCAGTACGGCCTAACCTTCTTGCGATGCAGGAAGAGACCCGTGCCCCAGCAGAGAGGACATACAAGGGTTGATAACGAAACAAACGAAGCTTGAGCAGCCTCATTGTCCAGTAAAGTTCCAATAAAGTTCCACTCTTCGACGGTGACTAATAAACCATCTCTTTGTAGCAAAATGTAAAATAAACTCTTACAAAATCACAGATCTATGCATAATTTTTCATAACAGATTTTTTCGTTATCACAATTGAACAAAAATAAAATAAAACAATTCAAAAACTTCTAAAAAATAACACAACTTTTGTACTAAAGTAAAATAAAAACAAAACAACTTTGAAAACCTATTTAGAGGCTAAAAATTTCACCCATGCCATGGGGCTTTAAGTGGTGCAATTTGCTTAAGCCAGATGTCGCTGCCTGTACGTAATACAGAGAATAGTGTAAAGAGGTTCGAAATTTCACTGATGCCGTGGGTCGCCCATTGGCTCAATTGGTAGAGCGCTGGCACGGATAGCCAGAGGTTGCGGGTTCGAATCCCGGCATGGGTGAAATTTTTAGCCTCTAAATAGGTTTTAAAATTTGTCCTTAGCACGGGTTAGTGCATTAAAAATAAAAATAGTATAAAACAACTCTGCTAAATCTCAAAAATAAAAATATCTGTGAACATTCTTTTGGCACCATACGCGCCAATGCTGAATAAAATGTTGATTCAGACAGCCAATTAAAAAATAATTATCAAATGTACGTAACGGAATTTGAAATCAAGTATCATTGAATTGAAGCTAAACATTCGGACTTAAAAAAGACCTTAAAAAGTCCCGAAAGGGACTTAGAACCCTTAGACACTTAGAACCATAATCAATCAGCAAATGTCTGAAACTTAATAAAAGTAAATGTAATCACTGGGTAATTTAAACTTTTCTTTATTACCTAGACTGAATAGACACAAGTATTCGAAGCCGAGTTAGCTTCTTCCAAGAGTTATCGTTTTTGACAATCTACTGATTTTAAAAACCTATTTAAAGGCCAAAATTCCACCCATGCCGGGACTCGAACCCGCGAACTCTGGCTAACCGTGCCAGCGCTCTCCCAACTGAGCTAATGGGCGATTTACCGGCATCAGAGAAATTTGGAACCTCTTTACAATACTCTCTGTATTACGTTCAAGCAGCAAAGAATATAATCATGTGGGTACAGCGATATCATTCCGATGTAAAACCTAACTGCAAAGTAAAGTACTCGGGGCTGCAAGTGATGCAATTTACTTCAGCCAGATGTCGCTGCCTGTACGTAATACGGAGAGTATTGTAAAGAGGTTCGAAATTTCACTGATGCCGGTAAGTCGCCCATTAGCTCAGTCGGGAGAGCGCTGGCACGGTTAGCCAGAGGTCGCGGGTTCGAGTCCCGGCATGGGTGGAATTTTCTGCCTCTAAATAGGTTTTTAAAATCGTCCTTAGCACGGGTTAGTGCATTAAGAAGAATATAATCTACTGATTGTTACTTCTGTTTTCACCACGATGTTGTACATATATATAAAACTTAATTAAACTTAACTGACCCTGTATATTTCTATAATACTAATGTAATATTATTGTAATACTAATGTGATATTACTAATGTAATATTATTGCACTTCCGTGGATTCTGTCTCGGTGGGGGTTTCAGTAATTTCCGCTGAGATAATGCCGTCGATTCTCTCTTTGAGGCGCTGAAGCCTATAATTCAATTGTTTTGTGTTACTTTCATTTTGTTTGCTGTTTCTCGAATGATTGAATTATTTAATCTATTTTAACGGCCTCTGTGGCGCAGCGGTTTGGCGCGCTGACTGTAAAACTAAAGGTCTCGAGTTCGATCCCCGGCCGGGTCAAACTAGGAAACGAACTTTTCTAGTTTGTCTCGGGTCTTGTATGTATTTATTGTATTAAATCTATCGTCGAGTTAGCACCTATAACGCAAGTCATTTAGTTGTACTTAGTCTAAGGCTAACGAGGTCTGTGTGTATTGTGTCCATGAATATTTATTTATTATCATCAACAGGTATCGCTAAGAGCGGTGGTAGAGCGCCCGCTTCTTAAATGGGAGGCCGTGGGTTCGAATCCCGGGTTCGTCACGTACCTACCAATGACTTTGTTTTCTAAGTTATGTAGCTTTGCGAAGTTATAGTAACAATACCGCTCGCTGACCGTGAAGGAAAACATCGTGAGGAAACAGTGCTAAATTAATTTAAACAAAAATATTTTTTTCATATTTCATCGATTATTGTCAACGGTTCGTGCACGCGCAAGCAAAAAAATCCAAACACGAACTATCGTGTAGTATGCAGTGTGACTTCTATAGCTTTTAGGCCAGGCTTTCACGGTCTTAGCGCGCTCGGTCCGAGTGCGCTCGGTCCGAGTGCGCCATCCGAGTAGACTAATACTTCTGATTGGCTATTTTGGTGTTGTCACGAAAAACCGTCCAATCAGAAGCATTAGTTTATTCGCATGGCGCACTCGGTCCGAGCGTACTAAGACGCGGCTTAAGTCGAAGCTACACCACTGATGTGCCGCCATTATTTCCTGTTGAAATGCATTCCAGAAGATCGTCTCACCTGTTGATAATTTTGTGTATGTTGTCCTGCCGATGTTCGGGCGGCAGTCCCTCCAGCGTCAGTATATCCGCGATCTGTCCGTTCACCAGGTCTTCGTGTTGAAGTTGCTTCATCGCCTCCCTGCGTAGAAAGAAGTAAGAAAGAAAGAATAAACATTTATTTTCATGCAAGATTTAGATTTTCAAGATTGCAATGGTTATGGGGCAAGGCGTCATGTCAAGGCGACATCGTGGTTTGATTAGAGAGTTTCGAAACTTAGCAAGTGTCTGATTGAATTTGATCGGTTGATTCCTGTCCTTGATACTCACTCGTGATTTTGAAAATAACAATACAGATGAATTTAACCTACTTAACATAATATAACATTTACATACAGGCACATACATTGCTTCACGCCCCACACTAGGATACCCTGTGTCGTGGGAACCAGAAACAACGACATCACAAACATGTAAACATCCCAGACCTGGGGTTTTTTTTTTGTTTCCAGCCGGGATTCGAACCCGGGACCTCTTGACTTATTACTGGAATTGGAAAAGGCAATTCTGTTGAATTTAGATTCAGTCCTGATTTTGAATGAAGTTTTTCATCCTGACCTAAAAATGATAATTAGGTTGAATGCAACCTGCTCAGTCGTGACCTTGAAAATGACAATCCGGATGAATTTAACCTCCTCATTCTACACCTTGAAAATGACCATCCGGTTGAATTTAACCTCAAAATCAGTACGCAGAAGTAAGATCTATTTAATTATTGTACATAATTATTTTAAGAGCATTATGTACCGCCTTACACAATTTCTTATAATTACTAGCTGGCGCCCCAAACGAAAGTACAGACAAGAATATTCGAGAACCCTTGCCGGCGGATATTAATAGCGTTTGCGACTTGCGAAGAGTGAATTTCAAGCGAACCTACCTGCGAAACGAGTGATATGATAACCTTGAAAGGTTGTATAACTTTTATAATAAAAAATTACACTGGAACGACTTCAGGTGTGGTTTTATTTGTAGATTAATAGTATAATATTTAAATAAAACAGAAAAATGGATAAAAACGGATAAACGGAGAAGCAGATAATATAGTCAGATCTGGTCAAAGGGTAAAGTAGTAGTGATGAAAAATGAGGGAAATCGAAGAATGTGTGACGTAATTTAAATATTTGAAAATGATAGAAAAAGAAATAAAAATGGTGTGAAGAGGTTTGCACCGTTACACTAACCGGGGGCAACCGGTAAAAGTTTTTTTTTTAATATATATTTATATAAACGTTACACCGTTACAACCTATGTCAGCGATACTATTGGACTTCGATTGGACCTGCGATTTGGAATGTTCGTGTGGACTTCGTGTTGTGAAGATCTGCAGACCAGACCCTACGTGAATAGATCCTTAGAAATTGTCATTGGCGTTTTACCTTCAAATCTAGAACCCCGCAACAATAATACTAGACAGTGCAAAATACAGGTAAGGTACAGGCAATTGTACATACCTATTGCTCTCCCGCTCCCGGCCGAGCGAGACGTCGTTCAATCTGTCCCTTTCGTCGTCCCGCACGGCGCCCTGCGTGCGAGCGAGATAGCTGCGCGACCACAGCCGAGACAGCACGAGCCGCTGGATGCTGTGCTCCGTGGGCTTCTCGATTATTGTCTGTGGAGACGATGCACGGGAAACTACAATTAAACATTTAACTAATATGCCGGTAACTTCTTTCGCACGCACGCACACGCACACATTTACACACACACATACACACACGCATACATACATAAACACACACACACACACACACATACATACATACACACACACACACGCATACATACACACACACACACACACACACACGTGCGCGCTCACGCGGACACATACACGCACCACGTGTTTCTCCAATTAGTTAAAACTTGTATAAACGGATGCCCGCTCATTCTATTGAATAATAATTTGTATTTCGTTTCTGAACAGAACATAGCAAGGAAAGGATGTCATCATAATTACTAATTGTAAAATTTGATAATACCACTGAGCTAGTCTAACTTAAGCTACTTAAAGAAAAAAGACTTGCATTTCTAAACAATCTAACTTATCGCAATCAACGAAACAGAAGTCTATAAGTAATTGAAATTGAAAAATGTTTATTTATCATATCACAGATTAGAGAACACATGAATACTATAAAAAATTAGAGACAATATGTGATAAAAAGGATAGGGCTCAGCTAAGTGCTGTGAGTGCATGCATCTTCACAACGCTGATTTTCAGCCCGTCCTTGTTCTCACTGAATTAAATGTCATACAAGTTAGCGGATTTGAAACAGAGAACACCGCAGTTGTAATCAAACAAAAAACAAAAATCTGTTAAGCATTATTTAGCTTCCATCCAACGAAAGGCACAAGGTGAATGGATATGAAGTGTACAACATGTAAATTATTACACTGAATGGTATGGTAGATTTCATAAATTAATTAAAGATCTTATCAAACCACTCAAATATGACGAGAACTCACAAGTATGTGTGTATGTCTGTACCTATCAGTGTGTGTGTGTGTGTGTGTACGTGCGTGCGCGTGTGTATGTGTGGGTGTAATAAATGATCTCAAAGAACTTCAGCCCCGGTCAATGATTCTCTTGAGCAGCGGCCACGTGCGCCAGCAGTATGCGCTTATAAGTGTGATTGAGTGAGTTTATGTGTGTGTGTCTGTTTGTATTTTACGGAGATAGAGGTGTATATCTCACCTCAAAGAACTTCAACGTCTCGAGCGTCAACTCGTGGCAGTCAGTGAGGCAGTTGTCTATGAGCGTCTTGAGGAGCGGCCACTCACAAACTTCGCCGTCGCCCATCAGCCAGTTGGTGAACTCTGGGACAACACGGGACTGTGAGTAATAAGTAGAGATCGGATAATCGGATGCATATTTGAGTGTGATGCGCAAGAAGCGCTCGTGGCCTAGTCGAACCGAGTGATTGGGATCAATCACTTGAGTTAAGCTACAACAGGTGAGATCAGGTGCAGGATGAGTGACCGTCCCGTGATCGCTAGTGGCATTTTTCCGAGCGCTTCCGTGCTACACAAGGCACTTAAGCCGTTGGTGCTGGCTGTCATGTAATGGCAGTCGTTTAGCCATGTCAGTGGCCTCATGGGCGGCTTAATAACTTCTGACCGTAAGGCCAGCCACTGCCTTACAATCCTCCACCAACCCGGACTTGGCCCTCGTGGTGGAGTATGGCCTAACATGAAGAGACCCGTGCCCCAGCAGTGGGGACATACAAGGGTCGATATCGAATGTGATGCATATTACGCCTTTTATCGATACGGCAAGAATTTTGAAAACGTCTGGGACAGAGAGAGTTAAAAACGAAATGGTTCCACAGAGAATGCACAAAGTTTTGGAGCTATTAAAGACCATTAAAACAAGAAAACTGCAATACATGGGTCACAGTGCGAAACAATAAATACGATCTCCTCCAATTGATCCTGCAGAAAAATTACTGATGCCAGTGAGTCGCCAATTAGCTCAGTTGGAAGAGCGCTGGCACGGATAGCCAGAGGTCACGGGTTCGAATCCCGGCATGGCTGGAATTTTCAGCCTCTGAATAGGTTTTTAAAACCCACTAGCTGCAAAATTTGGTTGAATGGTTTCAGACAGGGCGCTATCAATTCGTTCCGAGCCGCCACATCACAGTGTGACAGTGGCCACAATGATAGCCGACCTCCGATAGATGGCACCACAATAAAAAGAAAGCAGAACCAAGTAAACAATCCGCTTTTGCACACGTATTCGTGAAAAGTTACATAGTCAAGGCGTGTAGTAGCGGAGAAGCGCTGAAAGAAAAAATGCCCATGAAAATCTTACCATTGATGAGGTCAGGCGAGTCGATAGCCTTAAGACACTTGGAGACTATGGCGGTAACCGCCACAGTATGATGTAAGTCTAGCAGGCCGCACTCAGCTGTGCCCTCTAGGAAGCTCTGGCGGAAGGTCTGCGCTAGGTGCGCCGCTATCGTCGGGTGACATTCCTGTATAAATAATGAAGAAGCGATTTATTCCCACAACACAATCACTTGGTAGCAAAGTGCTCAGTTCGATCCTCAGTGCGGGCATGTACCAATGACTTTGTTTAATTTCAAAGTTACGCACATTTGCGACTTTGTAGTCGCAATACCACACGCTAACGCGAAGGTAAACATCGTGAGGAAACCCGCGGCTTGGTTGCCTTCGCACGTTTCCGCCACTAGTGTCGTGCTAGGGCTAGGCCGACTAAGCTGTCAGCATGGTATGGGTGATGGTCAAGCCTACACCACCTAAAACCATGTCGCAGGCAGTGCAACATCCTAGTGGTCCCTTCACCCATCTGAAGATGCCACCGGACGCTGCATAAATCAACTCATAACGTGGACGAAGAGGCGTCAATGTTATTGCAGCGAGTAGGTTAAGTCGAAGAAATCTATTTAATTCTGGATCTAAAAAAAATGTGATCGTGTTGTCGAGTGGACGTTATTTTTATTATTACAAGTAACCTTCATCAACGTATCACAGTAGTCCAGCCAGGAGAAGAAGGCCGTCAGTTCGCGGTAGCCGTGAAACTTGCTGTACGCTTTGTCGCCGAAATCTTGAGCTACATATCTGGAACAAAAGGAAATACTATAAGTTGACTGAATTAGTTTTAATTTTATTTTATTGACTCAACAAAACCCACAGCAATACAATTAAAATAAACTTGATAATTTGTACATGCAGCCAATGATGGATTTTACTATGTAGTTCACAAAAATATTATTGTAGTCTAATTCAAAAACTCTTATTTTAAAATCTAAGTACATCAATATCATGGTGTCGATGTCCAACAGTGGATAATCACGGGCAAATTGATTGACATAAACTTTTTTTTATGAAGGTAGGTATTGATATATAGGTAACTGACAAACACAGCAAAGCAAATCAAGTAATCACGATTGCTATATTAGCTTGGCTTCAACTAGCAAAAGTGTGTGTGTCTGTGTGCGTGTGTGTGTGAGTGTGCGAGGGTGAGTGTGCGTGTGTGAGTGTGTAGTGTGTGCATGAGATACGATTATTTTTACGCAAAAGTAACAAAACAGAGATCTTTACACTGAAGCAGCCAAAACTAATCTACCTATATTATCTGCTAGGCTTACATGGGAGTAAATTAGTAACGTGCGCGACTGTTTCTTTATCTTTTATCTATTCATCTATCTAATATGGGTCTGATATGGGTTAAGGTGGCGGGGAGTCGCTGGAAGCGGACGGCGCAAGACCGTGAAGCTTGAAAAAACCATAAGGGAGGCCCATGTCCTGCAGTGGGCGTCAAATAATGGGTGATGATGATATGGAGTGACTACCGCTAGTGACATTTTCCCGAGCGCTTCCGTACATCGCAAGACACGTTAAGCCGTTGGTGCCGGCTGTCATATAATGGCAGTCGTTAAGCCATGTCAGAGGCCTTGATAACTTCTGACAGTAAGACCGGCCACTGTCTTACAATCCTCCACCAACCCGGACTTGGCCCCCGTGGTGGAGTATGGCCTAACCTTCCCGCGATGCAGGAAGACCCGTGCCCCAGCATTGGGGACATACAAGGGTTGATAACGATACGGGTTTATATTATATAGATTTCCACGATAACTATCCGGATGGGAGCTGTAGTAGTGGAGCGGAAGAACACCGGCTTGTCAATCGGGAGGGCGTGGGTTCGAATCCCGGCATGTACCAATGACTTTGTTTTCTAAGTTTTGTATATTAGTAAAGTTATAGTAGCAATACCACTCGCTTCGCAACTTCTTGAGGAAACCCTAGCGTTAATGTGTTAATTAACCTCAACGGTCAAGATCAGAAGTCCCAGGTCCCAACTATCGAGATTTTTACGCTCCCTATCTAGATTTTAACGGCAGCAATATTTTGACTTACTCGTTTATGGATTCTAAATTTTTGCCATAGGAATCTTAAAGTCAGTGACAACAATATTCATGCTAGCGATACGGGTCTTAACTATTAGGCCGAATTTTCCAGATGTCCGATAATTAACATAACATAACATTTACATACAAGCACATAGGTACATTGCTTCTGGCAACATAATGTGTCGTGAAAAAACCTATTTAGAGGCTAAAAATTCCACCCATGCCGGGATTCGAACCCGCGACCTCTGGCTATCCGTGCCAGCGCTCTATCCAACTGAACTAATGGGCGACTCATAGCCAGAGGTCGCCGGTTCGAATCCCGGCATGGGTGGAATTTTTAGCCTCTAAATAGGTTTTTTAAAATTGTCCTTAGCACGGGTTAGGGCATTAAAAATAAAAATAGTAAGTATAATCATGTGGGTACAGCGATATGATTTCGATGTAAAAACCTAACTGCAAAGTAGGTAGTCGGGGCTGTAAGTGATGCAATCTACTTCAGCCAGATGTCGCTGCCTGTACGTAATACAGAGAATGATGTAAAGAGGTTCGAAATTTTACTGATGCCGGTGAGTCGCCCATTAGCTCAGTCGGATAGAGCGCTGGCACGGATAGCCAGAGGTCGCGGGCTCGAACCCGGCATGGGTGGAATTTTTAGCCTCTAAATAGGTTTTTTAAAAGCGATATGATTGTTCATACTAATACATTTTTTTTAACTACCTGGATTCTGATACTAGTAAAGATTTTCATGCCAGTCACCCACCCCCAAGTGATGTTAAGCCTGTCCACATCGCAAGGAGCCACGTTGGCCGGTATGGCTCTGAACTTGGCCGCCAGCGCCTCCACCAAGCCTTCGCAAACGGGACTGCAGCTGGTAACCAGGTTGGCGATGTCATCGTCCGGTAGAGAGGAAACTATCATTATGCCCTCACACGCGCGTAGGACCACTTGGTTGTCCTGAAAAGGGTAGAAATGTTTTATTGTTGATCAGCAGAGGCCAACGCTGCTGCAATTGCAGTGGCCAACTTCGGGCAGGAAAAATATAAAGTGATCGAATCGCTGCAACGAAAAGAAGAAGATTGTTGGCTATCCCCAACTGACAGATAAATGTTGGATTTTCCATTGGGTTTATGCAAGGCTTCATTTTGGAGTATGGCCTAACCTTCCTGCGATGCAGGAAGAGACCCATGCCCCAACAGTGGGGACATACAGGCGTTGATATCGAAGGCTTTATTTCCTTGCATTATTTTTTCGTTATCAACCCTTGTATGTGCCCACTGTTGGGGCACGGGTCTCTTGCTGCATCGCAGGAAGGGTAGGCCGTACTCCATCACGGGGGACAAGTCCAGGTTGGTAGAGCATAATTCCTTGCGTAATTAGAAGAAACTGAACATCAATATAATTTAATTCAAGAAGTATTTCATTGAGACATACAACGACGCTGCAAGTATAGTTCTGCTTCTTGTATAAAGCGCGCCCTGGTGCGTTTACACAGTAATTAGTTACAATAAAGAATTAAATAATAATATTTCTCGAAGTATTGTCATAATATCTTTCATGCACTTTCATGGTATTTATTAACATGCAAAATAATCTAGGACAGATATTCTGTACTACGCAGATACGTATATAAACTCACGCCGGTATCCCGGAGGGGTAGGCAGAGACCAGGGCAGATTCAATATAACCTAATAATTCTATCGTACGTAAAACTTCTATCAAACAGCATTTTAAGGTCAGTACTATCTTTAGTATTTATTAATGATTGGCGATACTAATATAGTTATACAAACGTAATTACGTTTTACCTATTACACCCGTTTAATATATAACTATGTAGGACTATCTTTAGCCGTCCAAACAATAGAGAAGCCTGCTTTATCACTGACCTACAATTTAGTGCACTTATTGAATTTACAAAATAAATTACCAGATTTTAGATAGAATTACAAGATAAGACATATTACAAATTAAATTATCAGATAAAACACCACTTACCGCACTATTCAAATAAGATAGCAACAAATCTATGAGGAGAAACTTGTCATTGTCATCATACACGGTCTTGTGACTTTTACACGACGCATTATCATCAGCCAGAGAACTGTTCTCGGTTGCATTGCCCGTACCATCTTTTGAATTCGTCCGGATTATAGAGACGTTGCTCAGCGGGTTAGTAGGGAGGTCTACTTCGAATAAGGGGTTTTTCTTCGGTGTTTGCACTTTGGTCTTCATCGGTATTAGCTTCTGTATGTCTTCGGGGATAGCCAGTAAAGTGGTACGGTCTTCCACAAATGGCGTGGTGAAGATGTTGACTAGACCGGGCTCCTTACGTACGAGGCCACAGAGCGTTAGGAGAAGTTCTACTTCTTCCTTTTCTGTTGGTGATGCAGGGTTCTCGTTGCATTGGATTAGCATACGCTGAAGATTGAAAAGGGTAGGGATTAAATTAAGCAAGAAAATATTGTTTTTAACCGGATCAACTTACTTCGGTTAAAATCAAATAATGTGTACAAAATTGTACTGATTACACAAGTATACCTTAAACCACCTAAGCTAATCTTTTATGGCAAAATCTTTGGATTAGGAATACTAAATAATTTGCGAAAGTTGTAAGCTGGGACTTCATTTGCTAAGCATTTAAATAATTCTCTCTGAGAGAAAAACATTTCACTATTTCAGACATACGCACATTGTAACATAAGTATAAATTTAATTTCGTTATCAACCCTTGTATGTCCCACTGCTGGGGCACGGGTCTCTTCCTGCATCGCAGGAAGGTTAGGCATATTTAATTTATAGTTGAGAAAAATGCAATAAAGAAAAAAAAATATTAGATAATTTTTGTGCTTATTCTACTAAATAACTATTAAAGTAGACAAACCTGCAAAGGTCGATATACATGAGCACTGTTCACACATGGCTGCTGAGTACGCCTCAATAATGCAGTCCCCGTGCTGAGAGCCAGAGCCCTTGCCCCAGGTGGCCGATCCGCCACAGCCAAGACCGTCAGAGCGTCTAGCAGGCAGACTGATCGCTGGACAATCGCCTCCAGACACGGACCGACTGTGCCACCCTGTTGCTCCTTCTCTTCATCCACTATCAGCTGGAAGAAGAGGGGTTGTTTGGGTTCAAATCAGTGGAGATTTCAACAGAAATGAGATTTCCAAATCAAATTTTAAGAAGTACTATGAATAGTTACATACTTTTGATTGAAGCTCTATATCAAGATGGCATGTCTAAGCTCTATGGACTTAATCAAATCGTTGAAAACCTTACTCATGGATAGACAGAAGGTAGAATATTCTTTATTGTACACAGAAATTATATGAAAATATATACATACTTTATGGTACATACTTTCAATTATGTAAACAAAATTATGTGACATAACAAAGAAATGGATGTATTTTTTAAACATAGATATTTAAAGGAAGTAAGATTTTCTCCGTCCCTGCCAATATTTAAGAACAGAGTGCATAACCACTATTTTTCCTTAATGTAAGTTTGTTATTTGTATTTGTGAAATCCCTTTCTAGTATTACGTAGGTATATTTTTCGTTCATGTCCTATGTTTTTTTTTTGTTTATTTTTATTTATTTCATATTTATGTACCGTTTATGTATTTATATCAATTTCATATTTATGTATCGTTTATGTATGTGTATCAACTATAAAATAATATACCGATAAAAATAAAAAAGCTACATTAAGTTTATAAAGCAAAAAAACCGGCCAAGTGCGAGTCAGACTCGCGCACCGAGGGTTCCGTACAAACCTGTATTATAGACCTGAGTATTTGGTATGAATTTCAATTTAATACCTCTACGCGTTTATGAGGAAATGGGTAGTAAGTTTAAAATTATTAAAAAAAATATATTATGTGATGTAACTAAAAATTTATGGTTTTCGTAATTTTTCCTTTATTTATGCTATAAGACGTTGCTTCGTACCAAATTTCAAGATTCTGAGTTCACGGGAAGCACCCTGTAGGTTTTGATTCCCTTGCAAGTTTCGAAAATTTGCGGCATAAACGGCTGTATCTTTTGATTGCGTTGGCTTAGAAGTTTGATTTTTTCACAGCTTCAAGGGACAGTAGACTTGAGTAATTGATATAAATTTCAGCTTCATACCTCCACGCGTTCCTGAGAAAAACGGTCTTGACAGACGGACGGACGGACAGACGGACAACAAAGTGATCCTATAAGGGTTCCGTTTTTTCCTTTTGAGGTACGGAACCCTAAAAAAGTTAAATCGTGCCTAGTTAGTATAACATTGACCTAGTTCAGAGCTTCCTATATTCATTTGCTTCATGAGTATCAAATCCAAGGTCATTTTTGTTATTAGTAATCATTATTGATGATTCTTGTAACAATTCACAGTGAATCCTAACTACTGATTCAATTTTTTAACTGAACCTCTTTTTAGCACTACACATGAAAAGATCCACAGCCTTTTTTTATAAATACACGATTCCACTCTTGGAGGCATTTTATTTAATTGGTAGCTACATCTCTTCCTTGTAAAATCACCCCCAGACTATTTTAGTGACCGTTTTCAGAGTGTTTCAAAAATTGTGTTTTAAATCTAAAGCCAATGTCTGGATCCCGTTATTTAGAGACAACTCGCCTAATAATTCCGCCAACAGGTAGTCAGCAGGCAGGCGACTGCAGGTTTCAGCACTGGCACCTTATTTACTTTACATGACACTTTTGGTCCGCAAAAGCCATGGCTTGCAAATCAATTGATTGTCAATATCTCTCTTAGAAGAAGACATTTCCTTGCCATATTGGTTTCAAAACATCTGTTCAAATAGAAGTGGACTTCAAATATGCTTCTACCCTTCACCCAGCTTCCATGCACCTACCATCTATGCACAGCCTTACCAAAACATAGTACAATGTTTACTGTAGGTATAGTTTACTATGTGTAGATTTGATGAGAACCCATTGTACCTGTAACATCTGGTTCAAATGATGTGGTATCCTAGTATCCTCAATGTGCACCTTATCGCTGTCATCGTAGTTCTGGTAAAAGTTCAGAATAAGCTTCCAATGGTATTCAAAGTCCTCTAATCTAGTTGCAGGTGGTGCCAGCTGAAAACATAAGAATCTGTTGAAGAAAACTCGTAGCTTCGCCCTAGCATGCTTATTCGATGAAGGAAAACAATAATATGGTAATGTTTTTTATTAACTTACAACGTCGGCTGCGGTTTGCAGAACGTCGGAAAATCTGCTCAACATTTTCCTCGAGGAAAACTCGTCAGCAAGACTTTACACGATACTTCTGAACATTTCAAAAGATCACTGTACTGTTATTCGTCTTATTACTTTAACGAGGATAATTAAAAACATCAATCAAAATGTGGTAATTATTTCACTAATTTGAAGAAAATTTGCTCTTTCGCTGAAAACTGAAAAATATTCTGATAATTTGACAGCTTTTTTTTTATATTTTTCACAACATTAGTGTTGTACTCAACATCGAAAAGAACCAACTTTTCATTTGTAAAAATTGTTATCGAATTCCAGTTCGAGAGGCCGATCCCGTAACTTAGTAAAGAACACCTTTAAACAATATTTTTAAAGGTTCCGTACCCAAAGGGTCGATATCAACCCTTGTATGTCCCACTGCTGGGGCAAGGGTCTCTTTCTTCTGCATCGCAGGAAGGTACCCAGAGGGCACAGAACAATTAAACCAACCAGAGGGTAACCTATTACTAAGACCCACTGTCCGTCTGTTTCGATATCATGATGATGATATTACCGCTATGGTGATATTGCCGCTATAACAGCAAATACTAAAAGCGGAATAAATAAATATTATAGCTGGGCCCCCATACAAGTAAGTAACGTGGTTTTTGCCGTTTGTTGTTAGATATTAATAACAGTAACAGGTAGACGCTTGACATATTCACAGAATATCTTAATAAAAAAATAAATAAATAATCAACAGGGGTTGGGGTTGATCGTAGAGGGAGTAAAACTATAGAGCAAGCCACAGCGCACACATACAAGTTTTAAATGAAACAAACTTCGTAGCGACCATGGGTGAGAAAGAGATAGAGTAAACCACGAGTAAACAGCAAAAGTGTAACTGCTTTTTTTGTTTGCCCCCAGTGTCAAGTTGACGTTTTTGGGGGCAAACAAACGACAAGATTTTGAAAATGTTATCATATTTAACGCTACGCTAGCCGTTTCGAAGAGCAACCGTGTATTTGTGAAATGATATATTAAAAGTGACCTAAATAGAGAAAGTATGGTGAATTATAGTGGACTCGTATGCAGAAATCGTCAAGAAAGAGCTTTGGGGGAAGTTTCCTTTCATAGGTAAGTAATGATTGTGTTTCAATTAGTGTTAAGCCCAAAGTTGCCTTATGTTGAGTATTTTAGTTAAGTTTCAACTAGTAGCTTTGAAACTAGTCCGTAAGAAAAGCAATTTAATAGAATTTACTTTCCTAACCTAAAAAAACGAAGAGTAAAAAATGTCGAAAATCCCGATCATTACTTGACCGTGTTGGCAGACGTTATAAGCGATCGTACGATGGGAAAATAAAAAGTAGTATTCCCTAAGAAGGCTGCTAAAAAAACAGTACGTTTTCAAAACCTTTGTTTTATTACTTTAAAGTAAACAATCGATTAAACATAAACACACTATTTTTAGGTTTTTATTTATCCCCGTAAAGGGATTTACTGTAATGTTAATATTATTGCTCTTGTTTGAGAAAAATCCACACAACACCCATAGCGCTTAATATGTTGTTTTGCCAAAAGTGTGCCGTTTAGAGTTTCATTGCTCAGCCTATTTCGGATCTTTGTTTTAATAAGATTGACTGAACTGAAGCAGCGTTCATAATCTGTGTCACAAAAACGAGTAATCGGTAACGTCGCACATTAGTTAGATTTACCTTAAGGGTTGGTACTTAGTAAGTAAAAGAATAAATAGTGACGTGCTTTGTTGGTATTAGTACTTTGGTTGAATGAAATCTAAAAAAAGTCGTATGTTTACGTACGATTTCTGCCCCTTGATCTTACATGCAACATAAATGTAAAACATCGTATGAATACGATTTAAATCGTATATCTGGCAACGCTGCGTGATCATTACTTAACTCGAAGTCCCAGACTTCGACGGCTTGTCCTTGTACAGATATTAAGTTACAAACGTAATCAAAATATATTATGAATCTTTAATACTTAATGTATCGTTATTAAAAATCAAATGTTCCTAAAACTATAACCCGGGCTTGGCCCCTGCGGTGGAGTATTGCCTAACCTTTCTGCGATGCAGGAAGAGACCCGTGCCCCAGGGATAAGGACATACAAGGGTTGATATCGAAATCTACAATAAAAACAATAGAGACAGAAACATTACGGCTACAGCACTGAATTATCAAATATAATATCCTGATGCTTTGTTAGATAGCTGCATCGCCTTCCTATGTGACTTGTTGCCCATATAAGTTTTCAGCATTCATTCCACTCAGCAGAAAATGTGTCAGCTCGAATTTATCTCAAGAACCCTTTCGGTGTTTTTGAGCATTCTGCCGCAAGCAATGTGCCCTTGAATTCAGTATAGAATTCAAATTTGAATTTGTATCAATGAATCTCGTACAATACCGTCTAGCCGCGATTGTTTATTAGGTAAAACGTAATTACCTTATTTCCCTAATAAACAATCGACCCGTTCAATATACAACAGCTATGTATGAGTATCGCGAATAATAAGGAATACTAAAGTTATTACTTATTATATTTTAATGTATTACAATATTTATTAATATTAGCAATGTTTCTTTTCCAGATTTCTTCAAAATAGTTCTGTTCTGGAAAAATGGGTGCTAGCATTTAGAAGAGAGAACTGGTAACCTACATCAAATGCTCGAATATGCTCTCTACATTTCGACAAAACGTACATTTTGGTGGTCTGGGTACCCTTCGAAACATTTTTTATATGGTGAATTTTTATAAGAAAAAAACTTATTAATAAAACAGTTTATGATTGTATTCCATTGGTGGTCCTAGATAGCGTCCCTAAGCGCCTTAACTTGTAAAATTTAAACGTGTAAAATAAAACGTATTTTTAATTATACAAAATGACATTGTTTATAAAACGTTTGCTACGTTCTGCAAACAATACGGATGTTGACACATGTTACCAATTCATGTTAAGTTATTTTTTTATAATTAAAGACCGTATTTAAAAACGTATAATAACATTCTAAGAATATATTTATTTGCCATAAAATAAATAAAAATAGTTTAAATTGCATTATTTAATACCCATTATCACGTGACTGCGAACGTCCATCAAAGCGCGGGTGACGTCACTGACCGCTAAACAAAACAAGCTCACGTAGTCAAAAGTATCACCGGCGAACTAATTTCAACGATATTATTATAATATTATTGTAATATTATAACAATGGAGACTGGATTCATCAAAGGAAGTAGTTCTAACTTACCGAAGATAGATTCGTTGATGGTGGCAAGTTATTTTGCCCGAAATAAGGATTTTTGTGCAGCGGAGCTTAGAAACGTAAAAATGTCATCGTAAGTACGTTTGAAATACCTACCTATAATTTTACATCACTACTTTTTATTAAATTATATTCACTTTACATAATTTTTGCATACTTTAATGTCATATTACAACTAACTATAACAAATTAACAACAATGTGAAAAGTTAGGTTATGTAAAATTTTTATTGTACCTATATTTACGCTACCTACTTTCTCTATTCCAGATCTTCAAGAGAATCTTATGGCGATGATGCCGTAGGATAGGTACGTTCAGTTGAGAAGAGAATTGAACATTTGTACAGTGAAGTGCCGCGTGTGCCCTGAACACCAAGTTCGAGCTAAGCCGTATACAGTGACTGTCATTGTGGATGAAAAAAACAGTCTTGTTATCAGCACACAATGCCACGCTTGTGCTGCATCAATGGGTGGGTGCAAACATGCTGTAGCATTTTTGATGTGGATGCACCGAAGAAGCGAAGAGCCATCATGTACTCAGATAGAATGTTACTGGAAAAAATCTCAACTATCGAAAGTGGGAACAACGCTAAAATTTATTACAACCTCATAATTAACTAAGACACAAGCTTCAACCTCTTCAGATGCCAGTGTTTTTGACAAGTTTGTGGAACAGGCTACAGCGAAAGGTATTCACAACTGTGCATTATTAAGATATGTGCAAAACATCACTAACGATGAAGAAGGGCTTTCAATGTACCAGTTAGTGCAGAAATTTAAAGAAGCATGTAGTGATGACTTCATCAAGCAAATATCTGGCTTATTTACTACTGACTTATTAAAAAAGGTGGAGGAAAACACAAGAGACCGGACTGGCAGCAACTTGGTTTGGTCTGGTCGTTTGATTTGTTGAGAAAGTTTGATTTGGTCGAATAACAGCTTCCAAGGCTTATGAAGTGAAAAAATGCAAAACAAGTGATGGTACCTTAGTATCATCATTGAATTTTCAATGGTATCATTGATAATGGGTGGCAACATTCCGGATACTCCAGCTATGCAACGTGGGAGAGCTTTGGAATGTAAGGTATTAAAAACTGTGCAAACCATGCTCCAAAAAAGGATAAGGAAATGTGGTATTTTCATTAGCAAAGACTTTCCCATGATTGCTGGTTCACCAGATGGAATAGGCGAGCAGTTTCTTATAGAAAATGCCCCTATAATGAGAACACTAAAACATTATATACAGAATGGGAAACCCTCAAACAAATGTTATGTTATGACCAAATACAAATGTATGTTTGTGGTTATAAAAAGTGCTACTTTTGTGTTGCAGATGTTAATTTTCAAATTAATAATAAAGTAAATATTATATTAGTGGAATTTGATAAAGAATATGTTAGTTCTTTAATAAATTTTTTATTATTATTTTCGAAACAAAATATTTACCCGTTATTGTATAAAACAACAGATGAGTAAAAGAGAAAAAAATAAATAAACACCTCATTATTTTTATTTTAGTGTTTTTATTTTCAGTTTCATATTATTTATATTATCACTTATTAATTAATGAGTTTTGTAAATTTATAAGACCACAAGCAATAACTATGACATCATCAAGTTTCCCTATAAGATAACTATTTACACAAGCATGTGGCTTTAAAAAAGAAAACTCTCTGATGCGTCTAATAACTCTCTCTATATGAATCCTCAGACTTGCAATTTTTTTCGTCTCCTTTGCTTCTTCTTTAGATAATTTATTACCTGATACTACACTAGGTGGCCTTATTAGTTTACACCCAACCCTAAGTAATAGTGTTTCAACATGTTTAAAGCCTCGGTCAGCCATTACATGTGCCCCACTTGGTAAACAGTTAAGAAATTCACTATTTTCTACCAGACATACATCACTGATTCTCCCTCCATAACCCTGTGAAATATAATTCACAAGTCCATTTGGTGTACTTGAAATCAGGTATTTTATGGTGTTGGCCTTTTTATACTCTGACCATGTCAGAGATTGATTTAAGGCTTTACCGGGTTTTTGAATTTCAATTTCGAGACAATCTATTATGCAAGTTACATTATAATAATTTTTTCTAAATGCAATGGGCAAACATCTTTTGATTGCCAACTTGTCTAAACTTACAATAAAAGGCCTCATAACTTCAGCTATTTTGCCTACACTTTCTGTAAATATTTTACATGCATATGACTTGCTTATTTCAAACTCATCAGAAAGTTCAGAAAACTTGCTGTCCAGTCGAATTTTCTTCAAACACAATAATATTTTGTGTTCTGGAATACCTGTATGCTCATGCATAATTTTAATTAAATCAAAACAATCTTTCGGTACACCTATATAGAACTGTGGATTTTTTTTTATTTTATGTACAGTATGTTCTACCATAGATTTTAAATTAGGTATTTTTTTCAACTCATCTTTGAAACTAGTTGTGTCAGAAGAAGTTTTTGATATGCCTGATACAGATGGATTGTACATTGATGATATATCACTGTCTGATTTGTCATCGTTTCTTAAGTTGCAGGATGCAATTGTTCTCAATAACTGTGGTTTTATAAATGGCTTCAACTCTGAAACTTTGAATGGAGAAGTAGATATAGAAGTACTAGGAAACTTTATCGGAGAGGTTTGTCTTGTGCGTGTTTTAATTTCAGTCTGAGTAGTTTTACTGCGATATTTGGGCCTTATGTTTATCTGGGCTGCTTTATCAATTTTTGTTGTTTGTTGTTGCTCATGGAATGCATCTGAAAGACAAAGTTCTATTAAGACAGACATATACTAGTCCCCACCGAGGGGTCTCTTCCCTAAAGAAGGTCTAAGGCTTTGACTTGGCTTAAGGACTGCCATCGACGGCAGTCGGCACCAACTGCTTAACGTGCCTTGCGAAGCACGGATCAGTCAATCAAAAGTACTTTATCTCAAAGTTGGAAACTACATTCTACATCCTACTGACAACCTCTGTGGCGTAATGGTTAGCGCATCTGCTTACTATGCGAGAGGTCCTGGGTTCGATCCCCGGCTGGAGAGAAAAAAAATAACTCTTGGATGTTTACATGTTTGTGACGTAGCTGTTTCTCGTTCCCACGACACAGGGTATCCTAGTGTGGGGCCAGAAACAATGTATGTGCCTGTATGTTAATGTTAATACATTCACAGGTAACATAGTTATTGAAAATAGTTTCAAGGGGTTAACAATAATTGTGGTACACAAAAAGTGCTTACTTTAACACCCTGAATTTACTTTATGGGGCTCAAAGGGTACTGACCTTCATGTTGATTAGGAACTTCAATATTTAAATTTTCACTATGTTGAACTGCAGCTTTTCTTATGTCTTCTTCACATTCATTTATCAATGCGAGCCTTTGCCTTTTTGCAGCTGCTGGTCGGCAGCCATAGGTAGAGGTATTGGCCCTTGTTGGTTGGCAAGCAAACTTTGTAGGTAAACAACCAGGTCTCATCCTTATTCGACCTACCGAGCCCATTGTTGTATATTGTACATAGTTTTCCATGTCATTTTGAAGCTGAAATTTGATGTGTTATAAAATGAGTTACGTATAGTGTACAAGTGTGTAAAAAGTTGAAACAAGTTTTGCCACTTACATAACCTACAAAACTACCTATCTAAAACTATTTTGTACCTAAGTACATACTCGTTAAATTTTATCGTACAATACTTTTAGAATATTTGGCTTAGGTACCTACATCAAAGTGGTCTTCACAAAAATAGCTGGTACTTGTAGATGACAATGATGTTGAACATCTTCTAGCAAGCGTTAGCCACTTTCTCCTTATTTTAGCAATTTTCGGAACATGTATGAACATTTTTTGCGGCGTACTTATTGACGTACTTTTACACATGGGTACTGCACAGCATTTGTACATCGTATTCATTTTAACACCTTTCAGAAAACTTATTTATTCGTAAGATTTCACTGAATATCAGGTTAACTTTCATAGAGCGCGAGATTGTTTATCGGTCTGTGACGTCATCATACTCACGCGTTAGTTTAGAACGTTTTGGCGGGAATTTTAAAAAGTAGTTTTAATTATGTATTTTTTTAGTAAAATATGACGTATTTTTTCATGAAATAATTTTTTTCGTGTTTAAATAGCGTCTATCTATAAAACAAAATCCATTCCGAACATTAGTCCACATCCCTATTGTCAGACATGTTGTATGATTAATAAAATTCAAAACTAAATCTGCATTACACTATTTTTATTTTTAATGCACTAACCCGTGCTAAGGAACAAATTTAAAAACCTATTTAGAGGCTAAAATTGGCTCAATTGGTAGAGCGCTGGTACGGATAGCCAGAGGTTGCGGGTTCGAATCCCGGCATGGGTGAAATTTTTAGCCTCTAAATAGGTTTTTAAATAAATCTGCATTTTTATTCATGGCCTATGAACGACTGAAATATTTTACCCCACATTATGGGATTCACTTTTACTGTGGCAACATTCACGCACACAAACAAATAATATTCACCGACGTGAAAACGGTTACACTGTGCCTTGATCTATAGTTCTACTCTATCTACGGGGTTGATGTTTGATGCCTCTATGTAAAGTGCGTTCACATTAACTTGACGCGTGAGAGAATTGGTAACAAGGACATAACATGTGAATTAGCTTTTGGACCTAATCGGAAGATGGTAAAACAAGCCCTCAATCCTTTTATTTTCCCCAAGTAATGGGAATGATTTCTTGAGCTATACGCTCCCATAGTGCCGCTAGTGAGCATCAACTTGATGATCGATACACATTCGAAGGACAAGTAATAACAAACTGCCATGCGTGTGTAACTCAGAACACAAAAATGTACGGAATGGTTTGTGTTCTGAGGTGTGTACGGATCCCTCGGTGCGCGAATCCGACGTAGTGCATAGCCGCTAATGTGCTGTCCATTGCACTTTGGTTGTTATTTTATAGAAAACCATTTCTTCTTCTTCTTCAGGTTATATTATGTAGTCCGCTGCTGGATATAGCCCTCCCCTAATGAGCGCCATAGCGCCCTATCTTCATCCATTTACAAAATAAAAAAAAAAAAACAGTAAACAGATGTTTATATGTTAAAAATTAATTTTATTTCAATTAACATATTATGAAAAACAAATCCGCGGATACTTATTGGTATTAATTACACTGCAGCATAGCGCGTCCCTTTGAGACCTCTAGCTTAATTAAAACTCCATTACCTACAAAGAAAATTAGATTCAGAAATTATATTTTCGCTTATCGAACCTCAAATAATTAGCTAAATAAATTGTTTTTTTATAACGTAAAGAAAAACTAAATCAACATCAACAAAACTAGCAACTAAAAGTAACTAAATAAAAATGGTATCTCCTTATAAAAGCTACAAATAATGTTTGCTAAGTTCAAAAATTCTTCTAAAATACAATATCAAAATGCATTGAAAGCTATTACTATAATATTTAACATTTGTGAAAGTATAATTATTTACCTATTTACAAGAATTACAATAAATTATTCACATTAAACTCTTGGGAAAATATTAATTCTATTTCATTTTGACATTTTATACATTAGGTATTACAGTTTATTACAAATTAAATGGATCTAATCGCGATTATTAGCTAGGAAAACGTAATTACCTTAATTCGCGATTAATCGCGGTTAGACGCGTTAAATATAACTATGTATCAGCATCGCGAGTCATTGAGAAATACTTACACAGTTGTCGCAGGTCGCAGGAAGTACCAAATTCCAATCGTGTACAAAGTAACTGGACTCTATACTAATTTATATCGCAATCATCATGATCCCGACAAGTTTTGTTCTTATAATTAGGCCCCTGATGAAGCACTTATACGGATCATATGTTAGAAAAGGACAGTGACGTTTTGTGTGTGTTTCAGATTCAGTGATCATGATCATAGTTCAGATTTAAATAACACTACAAACCAGATATCGGAAACTGAAAGAATAAGAAAAAAAGTGACGTTTTGTGTGTGTTTCAGATTTAGCGATCGTAGTTCAAATTTAAATACGAATAAAAAACAGATATCGGAAAGTGAAATTATAAGAAAAAGAAAGTGACATGTGTTTCAGATTCAACGATCATATTTCACATTATAGTGATAAAAAACAGAGATCGGCAACTCAAATAACAAGGAAAATGACGTTTTGTGTGTGTTTCAGATTCAGTGATCATAGTTCAAATTTAAATAAAAACCAGATATCGGAATACAGAGAGTATAGTAAAGAGGTTCGAAATTTCACTGATGCCGGTAGTCGCCCATTAGCTCAGTTGGGAGAGCCAGAGGTCGGGAGAGAAATCATAACTGATTTTATAGTACCTTTTTTTAAAAAAAGTAAACATAATCTTAACCACCATGACAACTATTTTTAGAACCTACCATATCCCACAATCTAGAACAGACCATTTTTGGCGAAAATAGATTAAAAGTCCTAGGATGTTAGACTGTAGGTGCTAAAAATTGTTATCACAAATATTTTGGATAGATAGATAGAGAACACTTTATTGTACATAAAATGGAAATTACACAGATATTGATGTTTACTTTTGGAAAAAAACGTATTATAAAAAACACATTATGATTTTTGTTCCATTGGTTACTCAGCACCCCTAAGCCTTTAAAACGCGCGACTACCGTCGTCGTACTAGGTACCCAAGCTGATCTGCACACTCACATTGGCGCGAATCAAATACCACTTTCCTTTTCTTTTTGAAAAGACTTGCCTTAGACAGAAGTATTTAGTACCCAACTAGACTATTCAACATTGTTCTGCTGTGCAATAATGGGTAGTCTAATAGTTTTTACAAAATTAGTTTTATAAAAAAAAATATGAGTAATCCTATATTTTCAATAAAATAAAAGATTATTATACCGCTTTCAGCCATTTTGACTGAAATAGCAATCACACCGCGTGACGTCACGCTCGGGTTACATTACTTCACCCGTGCTTTGTTTGACCTTGATGACGTGTGTTTGTTTAGCTAGGCGTGACGTCAGATTCGACGCCATGACACTGCGAACTGTTTTCCCGCAGATTTAAAATAATTTCAGACAAATGGCTTTTAATTTCATTAAATTTTAGATTTATACTAGGATTAGATTTATGCCGGGTACACATGAAAGAGGATTTAAAAATATTTCGTGATGCCTATTGGGTACAAAATAGTCCTGTCTAAGGCAGAGCATTAGTATGTTGTGATCGTTCAATTATTCCAAATGGCCCCCTTAGCCCTCCTAACTACGACCACAGACATGAATCTAGCCTAACCAAGCACAACAATTTGCATGAAAAACACCGACTTTTCACTTCCTGCTACTACATGAAAGAGAAGTGGCAGGAAACATCCCCTCTTTTTTTGGGTGATCACGTTTGGACTTACAATTTAGTCCTAAGACCAAAGAGGTATTTTGTAGATTTTTGTTTTGAAGACTTCCAAGTACAATACCAGACGAGTGCCGACTGAAAGTACCTATTTAAGACAGGCAAAGTAGATAATAATACTAACTTTCACACAATATAATCACTTGTCTTGGCCCTAGAGTCTAATACTTACGTAGTTTATATTATTTTTAACGCACTAACCCGTGCTAAGGACATATTTAAAAACCCATTTAGAGGCAATATTCTCTGTACGTAATACAGAGAATATTGTAAAGAGGTGCGAAATTTCACTGATGCCGGTGAGTTGCCCATTAGCTCAGTTGGAAAGAGCGCTGACACGGGTAGCCAGAGGTCGCGGGTTCGAATCCCGGCATGGGTGGAACTTTTAGCCTCTAAATAGGTTTTTAAACTTACATAGTTTTCCAATAGAATTAAATAAGCACGACCATGGTTTAAATTTCGATTTCAACCCTGTATGTCCCCACTGCTGGGGGACGAGTCTTTTCCTGCATTGCAGGAAGGATCGGCCATCGGACTCCACCACAGGGGACAAAGTCCGGGTTGATGGAGGTTTGTCCAGACAGTGGCGGGCCTTACTGTCAGAAGTTATCAAGCCGCCCATGAGGCCTCTGACATGGCTTAACGACTTCCATTACATAACAGCCGGCACGAACGGCTTAACGTGCCTTGCGAAGCACGGAAGCGCTCGGAAAAACGCCACTAGCGTTATTCACGGTAGCGGTAGTCACGGGACGGTGACCAATCCTGTACCTGACCGCGCCTGTTGTTGCTTAACTCGAGTGATTGATTCCAATCACTTGGTTCGTTGCTGTGTGGTGTTGGCCTAGAGAATAGCACCAACCCAATCATCCCGCGGGTGTCGTAAAAGGCGACTAAGGGACACAAACTGGGGGGTGGGCAGCAGCGCCCCCTGCAGTACAATTCCACCGAACTGCGATCCCCAAACCACATGCCCAGCGTGGGGATTATGGGCATTACCCCCTATGATAGCACAACGTGGCCCTCTTTAGGGGAAGGCTATGTCCAGTGGACTAGTATAGCCTGACGACTCGGTTCGACTAGGCCACGAGCGCATTGTTGATATTTGCCTCAATTTAATAGTCGATAAAACAATAGCAGCACAATGTCATTCAAGGAGTATAAACCGAGCAAATTAAATAGACATCTCTCGCGAAGAAGATCAAATCGCGAGAGGCGCCGAGTTAAGTAGCACGGGTTATGCCATTGCAATGCGATTGGTCATATTACTCCATTACCGGACTAGTTTGACTCTATTGAACAACTATACATTTTAGAGAATAACCCCCCTGGTCCCAAATCTAGGATACTTCTTCAGGCTATATTAGTCCACTGTTAGACAAAGCCCTCCCCTAATGAGCGTTGAGCGCCATAGCGCAAGGTTGTGGTATCAATGGGGGGTAATGCCCATAATCCCCTCGCTGGGCATGCGGGTTGGGCATCGCAGTTTGTTGGGATTGTACTGCAGGGGGTGGTGCTGCTCACCCCCCGGTTTGTGTCCCTTAGTCGCCGTTTACGACACCCGCGGGAAGAATTTGGGTTGGTGCTATTCTCTAGGCTGACACCACACAGCACGAATCTAGGATAAACTGTGCTAAAATGTACCATGTAAGTACATCACAAACATGTAAATACACCCGCCTCATGTACAAATGTACGGTGGACCCCAATGGGAATCGAAATCACGGCCCCCGGCATGGTACGTTTGCGACTTTGCGTAGGTGTTGTCATGAGAATACATGTTTCGAAACATAAATTTAGGTGTGCTTGTGTTATGCTGAGGCAGATGCCATTTGCAGCAGCAGAGACACACCGCAACTTTGTAGTCTTTTTGTCGTTCCTTTATTGTCTATATTTAATATATTATGATTAATGTGTGTGTGTGTGTGTGTAACTGTAGGGGCAATAAATGTATTTGTTTCTTTGGTTGTCTAGCTAGATTCACGTCTGTTCTTACAACATTGTCTAACCTATCCTAGGGGTGAACGCCTCAGGCCGGTCACCGTTCACAAGTCTATCTTGGGCCGGTACTGCAGTCGGAGCGGTGGGTCGCGAAATCGCCACCGCGTCACGTACACGAACTTGAGCGTATGATCTTTGCCTAGCAACTCGTCGTTGCATAGTATGTCGATCTGAAAATAAAAAGAAATGTCATTGTTATTGTCACCATTTGTTTCTGTTTTTATGTGTGTGCTTTGTTCGAGAATAAAAAGATATGTGCTATTCTTTTCTACAATCTGTCACTGGACCAAGTTTACCATGATGAATAAGCAAGATAATTTTTATTGCATGTACTTGAAAACTGTTCATCACCATAACTAATTATGGTTAAAACTTTTGTTTATTGAATTAATTTATTAAAATTAATGCTCAATAAATAAACAACATTTTTAACAGCTGTACTGCTGCAAGGAAACATTTTTATGTTTATGATTTTATTTACTTTTTTAAAGTTTCAATTAAACTTTTACAACCATTATGATGTGTGGTTATACTTATATTATTTTTAATGCACTAACCCGTGCTAAGGATAATTTTAAAACCTATTTAGAGGCTAAAAATTCCGACCATGCCGGGATTCGAACCCGCGACTTCTGGCTATCCGTGCCAGCGCTCTTTCCAACTAAGCTAATGGGCGACTCACCGGCGTCAGTGAAATTTCGAACCTCTTTACAATATTCTCTGTATTACGTACAGGCAGCGACATCCCGGCACGAGTGGAATTTTTAGCCTCTGAATAGGTTTTTAAAAGAGTGGTTATACTTCAAAATTATATTATTTTTTATGCGCTAACCCATGCTAAGGACAAATTTAAAAACCTATTTAGAGGCTAAAAATGGGTGGAATTCCTAAATAAATTCATAAATTCCCCGGCATGGGTGGAATTTTTAGCCTCTAAATAGGTTTTTAAATATACTTCAAAATTCAAATAGTTCAGTACAAGCTAAATTTAAAACACACTGGACTGATGAGGAATGACTACAAATCATGAAAGACTTTTCGAGACTTTCTGAAAAACCCTGTTATTTATTTATCTGCTACAACTCATTCTAAAAGCCAAAATTCAGGAACAGCGACCGTTCTTAACCTGGGCGCTGAAATACATCGCGGCTACAAAATCTTGCAGAGTGGTTCAACAAAAGAAAGAGAATTCCTCTGAGCCCTACGGGACAATACAGCCACAATGACAGCCGACCTCCGATAGGAGATGGCACCAAAAGAATATATAAAGAAAAAAATACTCACATCTCTATACTTATCCATGTTGTTCAAAACCTTTTTGGCTACAAACTTCTTGAGGTGGGTTATGGTCGCCTGCGCAGAACATCGAATAAAGCTGCGCTTGAGCGTTCGCAGTGACGTCGATATGCATTCCAGACAGACATTGACCTGCAAATAAAGGAAATGTTTTAAAGGGTTTTGAACGCCTTCAGTGATAGGGTTATGCTCAAAGCTGATTCAAATCCGACTCGAAGGGCCACTGTTAAGGTACGTAATTGGATCATGAATTATAGAGTACAATAATTAAATTAAGCGTAGATTTACTGGGTTGCCGCAAATAGAAAAAATCTAGACATGTATTTTGAATCGCTCGTAGCCCCGACTTCCTGAGTGATCTTTACGATCTTTACGAATTGTCCTTAGCACGGGTTAGTGCATTAAAACGAATATAACCATACATGTTGGTATGTAAAGTCAATATTATACTATTTTTAATGCACTACCCCGTGCAAAACCCCGGACAATTTTAAAACACCTATTTAGAGGCTAAAAATTCCACCCATGCCGGGATTCGAACCCGCGTCCTCTGGCTATCCGTGCCAGCGCTCTTTCCAACAGAGCTAATGGGCGACTCACAAAGAAAAATTAACGCTCGCTACTTACTTGTTCATCCTTCCGATGGCAGTCGGTATTATCTTGCTGTTCCTGTTCGTCGCCTCCTCCTGCCTTGTCGTTAGCGAGCGCGGCGTCGCGCGGGCAAGGCAAACTGCGCGCGCGGTAGAAATCGCGCTCGCGTTTCAACTCATCTGCAAGTTGAAGCCGCGTTTTCACGGTCTTAGGCCAGGTTTTCACGGTCCGAGTGCGCCATCCGAGTAAACTAATGCTCAGCCGCGTTTTTACGGTCTTAGGCCAGGTTTTCACGGTCCGAGTGCGCCATCCGAGTAAACTAATGCTTCTGATTGGACGGTTTTTCGTGACAGCACCAAAATAGCCAATCGGAAGCATTTTTAGTTTACTCCGATGGCGTACTCGGTCCGAGACCACTAAAGGCCTGCACAGACGAGGGACTATCCCCCGGATACTTTTTTGGCCGTCGATATAGATCTCTTATAAATTGTATCGAATAATGCACACGAAGGACTAAAAGTGCCCCGTACAAAAAGTCCCTCGAGTTACCGAGGACATCAAGAGACCATACTGGACAAAAGTGCGGTGTTTTCTTTTAAAACACCTTTTCTTTTTCAAACTTCATGTAAATTACATCACAACGTAATGTCAGAATATTTGCTTTCATAGCGTACGCTTTACTCAATTTCCGAGGAACAAATAACCGCACACCGTAGGCGTTGAGTCCGCGACAAGTACTCGGAAGACATTTTTTACGCTTCAGGGACTTTTGTCCCTTGGGGACAAAAATCCCTGAAGCGTCTTAAGTCTTAAGACCGTGAAAACGCGGCTTTAGTGTGCTCGGTCCGAGTGCGCCAACTAAACCTGGCCAGTCCTATTACTGTATTTGTGGCAATGAGGGTAGTAGGTAATTAACGTAACATTCACCGGCCAACGTGGCGCCTTGTAGCTTGTAACGTGGCTTGGCTTAACATCACTTGGTAGTGAGTAATTGTCATGAAAAACCCGATTGGTGTTGTCAGAATCCAGGTAGTTTACAAGTCAGAATTTCTAGAATGGATATCAACACTTGTATGCAGGGTTCGAAATTACCAAGATAATAATTACGCTTATGAAAACAATGGAAAGATATCTTTTACAGATTTTGGTGTTGCAAAATTTGAGTTATAAAGCCACTGTCTGTACTCTTAGGATAAGAAATATCTGTGTAAAATCGCTTTTGTGTACAACACGTTTTCTAGTTAGTCTTTCTTTTTTACAAATCATGTAATCTTCTACTTAGCTTGTGAATGGCAAGCCATCGCGGCGAAAGGATTTGCCAATCAGCTTAAGGGACTCGCTGATTGTTGCCCAATGTGCGCCAGATGTAAGGGCTAAGTGAGTATATCGTTCGGGGTAACTCCTTTCATGCACCCCCAATCATGAAATGTAGTAAGAAATTACTTACTGTCCTGTAGATCTGGCACAAGTTTGTAGACAATATCCTGCATGGTTCGGTCGAAGCTGATGTACTGGAGTGGATAGGACTGATGGATGACAATGTTGCATGTTGGACAGGTGTTGTTCTCTTCGAGATGCTTAACTAGACAACTCTTGCAGACTGAAACAGGGATTGTTAGTTACATTACGTATCTCATGGACAATCAACACCAAATAAATAAGAGTTAGTTAGATTAGAGCATCGTAGTTGGGCCATAGCAAGCGCTGAGGTTTGTTAACACTTCAGACACTAGGGTTTCCTTACAATGATTTCCTTAGTTAGCAAGTGGTATGGCTGCTATAATTTCACAAATTTACATAAAGAAAACCAAAGTCATTCCTACTGGAATTCTACAGGCCGTCATCTGTACTCTTAGGTTAAGAAATATCTGTCTAATTTCCTTTTTTATGTACAATAAAGTGTTGTCTATCTCTATCTATTTGCACTCTCTCGATTGAGAAGTATTATTTTGTAGTAGAGATTTCGCAAGGAAAATATGTAACCACAGATTAAATACCTACTCTGCCCATGACAAAAGTTTTAAGGAATATTTTTTTAGATAATACCGTGAGATTTTAATACAATTTCTGTGCCAAAGTTTTGAACGATTAACAACATAGGTACTGGATAAGGCACTAATTTTGACTGCTCTAAACTTCTTTACACCACATTATACATTTCCTTTATTCTGTCATGATTTAAAAATTAAAATTATGTCACCCATTCTAGATCATTCTTGAAGTCATATACACGTTTTATTATTGTTAACTGCAAGAACTCTTCCACACTTTTGGCTATCAAACCAGATATTGTGGGTCATTCCAGATTATGAGGATGCAATATATATGGACATGCTGAAGTGCCAATAGGACTAAGCGTATTAATGTTATTATTGAATTCTTCAACTTCATTTTTGTATTTGCGTTCTCTAAACATAATGACAAAGTTGAATTGCGTTTCTCTATGTTCTTTGTAATATAATTGCATCATGTTTGAATGTGAATTGCTTTGCAATGTGGTCTTAATTTAAGTGCCCACAAAGAGTTGTAGGCTTTTCCTTTAACACAACTTTAAAATAAATGTGTGATGAATTATTTATTCAACTATTTAAATTGAAAGCAACCTAAAATTGCCATGCCTTATCATTTATTTTTCACATAAGGGCTTAAATTAAATTTGTTGTTTCAGGAGTAGATGCTTTAACCTGATTTCTTGTGTATGTCTTCGAATTACAGAGGCATATATTGGCTTACTATTATAGTACTGTTAGTTTGTTTAGGACTTACATGAGTCACAAGTACTGTTTGCAAAAAGGCCACATGAAGGTTGAAGTCAACAACCTCTTTCTTACCAAAATCGATACAATTGATATCCTACTGTTACTTGAGAGTATACTCAAGGTTCGTAAGAGAGTGTTATGCATATTATTGTAAGAAATTACTTGATAATTAAGTATAAAACACTTACACGTATGAAGGCATTCGGTAACTGTAGTCGCGTCTATAAAATAACCACGGCAGATCTTGCAAGTTATGTGACTATTGAGGGATTTCAACTTGATTCGCCGTTCCATTGTCATCCTTACGCTAAAACTACGAAAACATTAGTGAAATGAAGCCTAAAAGAAAGTAAAACACAAAATAATCGTAAATAAAACGCGTCTACAGCGAGACGTCAATCACACAACCACAGACTAAAGTGAGATTGCATTGCATTGCACTTGCACCACAGATTAAAAAGAGTGCACACAAAGTACGTTCGGCAGTTCGGCCTATGCGTTGCCCATTTGAAACCTAAAAAATATATAATGCTGAAAAAAGCTGCATAATACTTATATTGTACTTTCTTGATGCTATTTTATTAACAGATTTCTTTGTAGGTACTTTCTTATTTATTTTCTAATTTGAAAATTATTTCCTAATTTGAAAAAGGGAGTCCGTTTACCTAAATAAACGGACCTCAGACGGACCTAGAAGTCCTCAGATTAATCTGAAGAGAAGTCACAAAACCATAACTAAACGCCGTGTTTGCTAGTGATGGATGACTTAGAGCGTGACGATCGTTCTTTTAGTAGATAAGAAATTGAGACCTAGGTATATTAAAGTAGTATAGTTAGTATTTAGCGACCTGTGCAGTCGTTCTTGAAAATATGTAAATATTAAGTTACCTACTTAATAATTCGCCTACTTTTACATTACTAATACTTTGTGCGATACGCATAGTTAACTTTACTAAATACATTTTAAGTCACATTTCTCGTTTCATTGTAAGGGTTTTAGTTTTGTACTTAGAATTCTTCTTTAGTCAACTCAATATTAAATTAAATGCGTAAATAACCAACGAAAATCATTTCGACACATTTCGACTGAGCGGCTTTTAAGTTATTTGCCGGGGTACCTACTTAAGGATTTGTAACGAAATAAAGCAGACTACATTATAAGTAAATTATTTACTTTTATTTTAAATACTTAATCTGATGAAAAGGTAAATATAAATAAATTACTTGGAGTAATTTTTAAATAAATTACTTACATAATGCACAATACTTAACTGGTAACTTAATATATAGGTAGCTGTAGGTAATCAGGATACTTAGGTGAATTTAATTAAGAACAGATTCTGTTTTTACACATGATATGACAATACCTTAATTTCTGATGCTTTATTGGCAACTCATATCAAGTATTTGCCGACGACACACAGTAGGTACATTTCATTGTAAAAAATCAGATCTAAAGATTCCTCAGAAAATCCGGCATAGGATTTGTTATATTTGCCAAATACGCAAATACGAGTGTCCAAATACACAAATATTAGTCTCCAAATACGCAAATACGAGTATAAAAACATTGGCGAAATACGCAAATGAATTGCAGGTTTCACAAAATCAGTGCTATTTAAAAAAAGACACATCAGAAACTCCAGCAATAGCCGGTTAATATTTGACAAATAAGCAAATACATCTTAAAGCAGTTGATTTTTCATGTACCAGGCCACTCAGAAAGTTTTGAAAAAGTCGATTATTTAAAAGTAAAAATACTACCTACTGTTCTGTTCGATTTTCAAATTTCCCTCCACATTTTTTTGGAGAGCCAAAGCCAATTCAAATTTTCTTGTCTCATTAAAAAATGGCACGAAAATGTTCTCGATTTGCATCGAGAACATTTTCGTGCTATGATTTTTTACGACTTCAAATGTGGCTTAAAACCTGATGAGTCATTTGATCGACTTCGAATTGCTTTTATGGATGAAGGACCTTCAAAGGCAACCATCTACCGATGGTTCAAACGCGGTAGTTCAGCAAGTAGTACAGCAAGTTCAAACGCGGTCGTCTTGCGCCCGCGCACTCTGCGATCAAAACGAGGGACTTCCTGGATTCCACACCGGTCAGAGTCTTGGGACACCCTCCTTACAGTCCTGATTTGGCTCGGTGTGACTTCTTTTTATTCCTTAATTTGATTAAAATCAGCTCAAAGGGATAAAGTTTTCATCGCCGGAAGACGCGCTAGCAGCGTTTGAGAAGGCCGTGGAAGAGGTGTCTGCGGAGGACTGCAATTTTTTTTTGAAAATTGCTTCGGACGCACGAGACTTTGTATAGAGGCTGGTGGAGAGTGCTTTGAAAAGATTTAATAAAAATATTTTTTTTCATAAAGTTACTTTTTTAGTTTCTCAAAACTTTCTGAGTGTCCCACGTATTAGTAAAATAAATAAATAATATACCAGTGACCAAGTGACATACCGGCTTTGTAGAGAGGTAGCTGTCTTACGAGGACCTAGTCTTATAAACGCATCACTGTTCAAGTACCTAATATTAGGACGACAACGGCTGTTATTTATTTGGGGCTATTTAATTGTCCACTAGCAACAGCATTACAGTCTATTTATTCTTACTTGTCCAATTTAGTAAACAAGATTCTACCCTTAAACTGTAACTTTTTAGTCCAAAACTGTCATATTTCCATAAATGAAGTAACTTGGAACACTCTTTTAGATAACACGCTGCCAATTTTATAAACATAGTTCATGATAGTTCATGAATTTGCGAGAAAATGTCTAGTTTAGGCATCTAATCTCAATTTTAAGGTTAGAATCTTGTTTACTAAATTGGACAAGTAAGAATAGACTGTACTTTCAATGACGGTCCCATGGCACGCTTTGGGTACGGCCGGACCCCCAAAAAACTACACGCGGAACTTTAACGAAATCTCTTTCTTTCCCTCCAAAACCTTACTATCGTCCACATACGAGACTGGAATCTCAGCCTTCTGCATAACATCGGCTACTTCAAATGCAGCTTTGTAAGTCTGATCCTGCGGCACGATGACCTTATAGAAATCCGAGGACGGAATCGGCATATTGGGCTTTGCGTGGTCCTTCTTGAAATGCCTAGATAGGTGGCTAGTTTGCGAGAATCGTTTCTCGCAGAGCCTGCATTGGTATTTCTTCTCGCCAGTGTGGACGACCCTGTGCTGTTTGAGAGAGGAAGAAGTGTAGAAAGTCTTGCCGCACTCGCATTGGTAATCTCGTTGGCCTTTGTGACGTTTCACGTGAACGTTGAACGAGCTGCACGTTACGAAGCCTCTGGAGCACTCCTTGCAGTGGTACCTGGGGAAGCATGAAATTGTATTAATAACTAGTTTACCCAGCTAACTTCGTACCGTCTAACAGTCGATTAATTTTTTTTTCTCTAGGTAAGAACCATCCTCGTACTTCAAGGAATATTCTAAAAAAAGAATTAGCGAAATCGACTCAGCTGCTCTCGAGATTTGCGCTTACCAACACATTCAGCGATTCATTTTTATATTATAGACTAGCTTAAAAACCTATTTAGATGCTAAAAATTTCACCCATGCCGGGATTCGCACCCGCAACCTCTGGCTATCCGTGCCAGCGCTCTACCAATTGAGCCAATGGGCGACTCACGGCATCAGTAAAATTTCAAACCTCTTTAAACTATTCTCTGTATTACGTACAGGCAGCGACATCTGACTTAAGCAAATAGTCTATTAGATAGTGTAAAGAGGTTTGAAATTTCACTGATGCCGTGAGTCGCCCATTGGCTCAATTGGTAGAGCGCTGGCACGGATAGCCAGAGGTTGCGGGTTCGAATCCCGGCATGGGTGAAATTTTTAGCCTCTAAATAGGTTTTTAAATTTGTTCCTTAGCACGGGTTAGTGCATTAAAAAAAAAAAATAGTGTAATTATAGACTAGCTTTTAACCCGCGGCTCCGTCCGCGTACGAAATTATCCCACGGGAACGCATTCCCGGGATATCAAGTTACCTACGTCTCAATTCAGGTCTTTGTCTACCTGTGCGCCAAGTTTCATGTAAATCCGTTCAGCCGTTATTGCGTGATAGAGTAACAAACATCTTCAAAAAATTTCACATTGATAAAACTATTAGTAGGATCACTTCCACATACTGCCTACATACTGTCGCCGGCTGCCGTTCTTAACAAGATACATCACAGAAGCAACATAAAGAAATAAATAAGATAATAGGAACAACAGAAAGAAAACTATGTACAGTCTTACTATTTTTAAAAAATTTAAAAACCTATTTAGAGGCTAAAAATTTCACCCATGCCGGGATTCAAACCCGCAACCTCTGGCTATCCGTGCCAGCGCTCTACCAATTGAGCTCAATTGGTAGAGCGCTGGCACGGATAGCCAGAGGTTGCGGGTTCGAATCCCGGCATGGGTGAAATTTTTTGCCTCTAAATATGTACAGTCTGTTAGCGTTTAGAATATACCTCGGGCTCTAGAGTAGGCTTCGGTTGCGGAAAAGCACACGAGTGTAATACTACTTCCTGCTTTGTACAAAACTTTTCTTCCCTAATTTGATTTCGATTTCGAAATTAAGTGTCATATTAGTTCCGATATTGCTATGACACAAATATATCCGATTCTATCCGATAGTAGCCGAGGTATATTCTAAAAGCTAACAGACAGACACGACAGACGAAACAAAAAAAGTCTAAGTTGCCACAAATGGCAGCTGACTCGGCTTTGTGCTGAGGGTGTCAGCCAAGAACGTTGGGTTAAAACATCCTTGGTGTCAGCTCCCAGCGCTGACTTTCAGTCAGTGCCTACCATAGATTAGTGACTTAGTGAAGGTGATCACCTTCGCTTCATGATGTTGATGAAGCGAAGGTGATCTGTCAGGATCGTGGCAAGTGGCAGTCCCTGGTCTTTGCCTACCCGTCTCGTATACAGGCGTGAAGTTATGTACCTATGTATGTTTATGAAATAAAATGAAAATATCATGGTGCATTTAAAAGGTATTAGATCATACCATTTTTATTTTTAATGCACTAACCCGTGCTAAGGAACAAATTTAAAAGCCTATTTAGAGGCTAAAAATTTCACCCATGCCGGGATTCGAACCCGCAACCTCTGGCTATCCGTGCCAGCGCTCTACCAATTGAGCCAATGGGCGACTCACGGCATCAGTGAAATTTCGAACCTCTTTACACTATTCTCTGTATTACGTACAGGCAGCGACATCTGACTTAAGCAAATTGCATTACTTACAGCCCCGACTACCTACTTTGCAGTTAGGTTTTAACATCGGAACGATATCACTGTACCACATGATTATACTATTTTTATTTTTAATGCACTAACCCGTGCTAAGGAACAAATTTAAAAACCTATTTAGAGGCTAAAAATTAGATCACTTTTAGTCATGAGGCCGCCGTCCGTACTCTTAGGTTAAGAAATATCTGTGAAGTTTCCATTTTTATGTACAATAAAATATTCTCTATCTACCTATTAAAATGAATGCAATACAGTAAAAATATACCCCAAAGAAACCCTTGAAAGAAAGATAGAGATTGTGCTTATAGATAGCAGTTGTACTGCGATTAGCTACCGGTGTTTGACTGATAAATCTAAAGGTGATTATAATGAAATATACGAGGGCGGATCAAAAAGTCGTGAGAACGGCATACTCATGGGTATGAAAAAAAAATACTGGCAGGCAGAGTTCAGACATTTGTAATATTCTTAAAGAAAAAGATCTTCGATTCTCTTTTCTTTTTTTCTGAATGTAGTCATTTGTTTGCTTTGTGTCGGAACGTGTTCTCGAAAATGGAGAAAAACGAAGTGCGAGCCGTAATTAAATACCTCTATTTAAAAAAAAATTACGACGCAAGAGATTCATTGCGATTTGGAGGCAACATTAGGAGAGTCTGCTCCGACGTATTCCACATTCGCAAGGTGAGTTTCTCAATTTTGAGTAGGGCGAACGAGCACGGAAGACGAACATCGTTGCAGCTGTCCATCGACGTCAGTCACCCATGAAAATGTTGCGAAAGTCGAGAAAATTGTATTGACCGATAGAAGATTTACAATCCGATACTAAATCAAGAAACGGGCTATTTCATGTGGAAAGATATTTCATATGGAAGTATTCAACGGGTTATTTCATATGGAAAGATATTTCATATGGAAGTATTCAATCAATATTGAAACAATCCTGGAATATGAGAAAAGTCTCCGCAAGATGGGTGCCGAGAATGTGAACCGACAGTCAGAAACAAAATCGACTAGACATTACGAAGATATTGGACAAGTTTCAAAAAGATTCTGAAAACTTTTTGTTTCGTTTCGTAGCAATGGACGAAACATGGGTCCATTATTTTGATCCAGAGACAAAACGGCAATCATCAATAGTCATTATATTCTATCTCATTCTTACTACTTTTTGATCCCCCCTCGTATATCAGTAGGTAACCTATGTAAATTTAAGTTTAATCACTTTTGGTCTATACTATAACGCAAACCGCTAAGAAGAATCGCTTAAAGCGCTTCGGGGCGCTAACTAGCGCCACCAATGGAAAAAAATCCTAACTTGTTTTTACTACGTTTTTATCTAAAAGCGAACATGAGAAATCTTAAGTTCTAAAAAATAGTGGTCACAGTCATAACGTTTATTTAATTTTATTTGTTATTAAGTGTATTATTTAAAAACGTACTGGTTTCTTAAATTTAAGTTTAAAGTTATTTATTTACTTATTTATTATTATATATCACTATTGTAATTTATTTTGTTTCTTTTATTGATAATTAATTTTAATTTTTAAAAATATGGATGTAATGTCTGAAATAAATATATTGAATTGAATTGAATAACATTTCTTATGTTGACATTTAAATAAAAACGCATTATAACACAACTTACGATTTTTTTCCGTTAGTAAACTAACAAATAAAGCTTTCAAACGGACGCTACACCGCTAAACAATAAAAGCTGGTACAATACGATTAAAATCAGTTAACGATTCGGTTGTGTTAGTTTTGAGCTACAAATGAGGTTTTGTTGTTCATATCGTTCTTGTATTGTATTCAATAAGACAACGAGTAACATAATTAGAGGTGATATCTGTAAATTGATAACTCTATGAGAGAGATGAGTAGATGAGGGATTCACGACAGTTGCCGAGGTTGGCCGAATCGTTAACTGATTTTACCCTGCGTTCCGAGATGCGATGAAATCGATTACAGCGCGAATCCGACCAAATTTAGTAGTCCCAAAGTATCTCGCACGAAATAGGGTTCTTGTACCTACTGCACTTATATGGATTGGCACTGAAATCGATTTCATCGCATCTCGGAATGCACCCTTAATCGTACTGTATCATTATTCGGCAACTTGACATTTGCACTTGTCAATTTAGTATCTGAGATGAGGCAGAATTTGTCGACATCGGCTGGTTGCCATATCAATAAGAAATAATAATAATAATACACAGACTTTAACCTGTTTCTTTTTACAGTATAGATCTTGCTATTGCAGTCTCACGCGAACAAAGTCGCGGCACTACTAAGCTAGATAATACTTGTAATACCCGATAAAGTATAATGAATGACTGATAAAGTATGACACAGTTTTAATCAATGATAGGGAATAATTTAATGATAAGGTTTTAATCAAACTGCGCTAGTACGGTCCGATTAACACCGTATCAGTCAGATGGCCATACGATAATCTATATTAACTTGATTATTATAAGTACGAGAGTTTATCACTACTAATAATACCACTGACTTGGGGGTAATAAACAGTGAATAGTCAATGTCGTATCTACCGACTGATAACAGTTAGTTAGTCTTTGAATTATTGATAAAAAAATGTGTTTAAGACCTCATAAATTAGATTTTTTATCTCGCCTTTACGTTCCACTGCAGGGCACAGGCCTTCTCTCAGAGAGAGAGAGAGAGAGGGAGAATGGGCCTAATTACTACGCGTGGTCACCGCGGATTAGCAATTACAACCGCCGGGGTATGTGGACACTTCAGCAAATGTAGTTTCCTCACGAGGTTTTACTGTCACAGTGAAATAAGAAAATGCACAAATCCTAGCCCAACTAATTCAGGGCTATAACAAACCTTAGCATCTTCTAAGTTTAACTTTAGATTTAATTGCAAAGTCTTAATTCTTTTCATTTTCATAGTAACATAATCCTCAAAGTTGTACAAGAAAAATTTGGCGTCTATTTTATATGTATACTGACACAAAGAACACATACAAAAACTTGCAATTTTAATTGAATATATCCACTCTCACCATACTATCTATTTCTGAGAGAACACCTGTGCTCTGCAGTGACAAAAACCCACTCAGCAAATTCCGAAAAATACATCACAATTTTACGGAATTTTGGTGCGTGGCCGTTTTTGTACGTTTATGTATGTTTGTATGTGGGTACACGCGTGTTTTTATTCTTGTGGAAGTTAAATTAAAATATAGCACACAATTCTTCTTAATCTTTCCTCTTATTTATTCAAATGCTTTTGTTTTTCGATACCCGTTGCATTTTATAACTGACATCCATATCACATGCTATGTGACCCCACAAGCTATATATTATCGGCCTTACTAAAAAACTCTGAATAACTATTTGCGTATATCAATTTAAAGTGGTTTAATCACATTTAGCGTACAAATAACCAGTTTGTCAGAGCTCGCATCACGGCTGTATACACAGCTCATAACCTTTATTAGTAAGGCCTACTAATAAACGAACTTAGAACGTAGTGGCTGGTGCTGGTGGTTCGTGTGCGCAGGATTTGTATTTCGAGTACCTTATATTAGCGTGACGTATAAAAGGTTCTGGCAGCGCACGCCAGAATAGCTCGCAGATATCAGTTTTTTTCCTACTTACTTGACACTTATCGCCATATTTTGAACAAGTCACACAATATCCTCATAAATTGTAGCCTATGTGTTATTCTTGTGCAGAAGCTATATTATTGTAGAGATTCATTGAAATCCAATTAGTAGTTTTTACGTGAAAGAGTAAGGCTGGGCGCATGCTGAGACGCAGGCGACGCAGCACAGCGTAGCGCAGATTTTGTAAAGCATGGAACGTCATTGAGCTACGTACGCTGCGGCGCAGGCACGTGCGACGCAGACATATGTCTGTCCTGCTCTGCGTCTCGTTGTAGTGCCGGCACAGATTCACGTCGAGGCGCGTTTAGTAACAATTTAGTTGCAATGACAGAACATTTTATTGAATTAGTTCGCTGTGAACGTTGTTTGTATGATACAAATCATCCAGACTATTCAAAAAAGACATTGAAAGAGTTATTATGGGTGAGAATTGCCAAGAAATGGAGCGAATAGTTGCGTCGCAGCATGCGGTGGGGGCCTATGTCTGCCTCAACTGCCCTGTGTCCTGTACTGAACTCTGCTGCGCTGTGCTGCGTCGCCTGCGTCTCAGCATACGCCCAGCTTTACAAACATCCATCCATCCATACCTACAAACTTTCGCCTTTATAATGTTAGTAGGATTTTAGTAACAGCCAGCGTTACCTGATCTCCTTCTTGTGTATCCGGACGTGTATGGAGAGGTTGCCCGAGGTAGCGAAGGTCTTCTCGCACAGGTGACAGTGGAACGGCTTGTCGCCATTGTGAACCCGCTGATGGACGATCAGGTCAGAGCGGATGGGGAAGCCTGCGGTTGTATTAGAGTGAGTGGTTTTGAGACAAGCACTGCGGTGTAACGGTGTATAATATTAATTTTTATTTTTAGTTATCCTCCTAATCCTAAAAATAGGACATCACGAATAACTTTCTTAATTCACACCCAATGATTTAGTCGGAAGTCCGGAAAACTTACTGTTCCAGGTCCTATATTTTCCTCGTAATTTTTTGGACAACAAGAAAAAGTTCTTCAAAATCAACGTAGTTGTAGAAGACTTGAAGTAACTGTTACCTCCAGGGCTTAGGAGGTTAAGTAAATTATTTGCATTTATCTGTTGATAATTTAATTTATTCACACTGTTATTTAGGCATGTATTTATATAAATCTGAAATTGTCATTTTATAGGTCTTTTTGTACATCTACTTCCTCCTCTAATGTATTAGTCCAGTTTATCCAAAGGTTGTCTGGAAGAGATCACTTTTAGTGATAAGGCCGTCGTCTGTACTCTTAGGTTAAGAAATATCTGTGTAATTACCATTTTTATGTACAATAAAGTGTCTATCTAAAGCTTCTTACACTATTCTGTAGGATATTTGGGATTCGTTGCACCATTTCGTAATTGTTGGGAACAATAAACGAATATTTACAGTCTATTTATTCTAACGTGTCTGTTTTCGTAAACAAGATTTTGATTGTAAAGTAAATGAAGTAACCTGGGTCTCAATATTAGATTACACGCTGCCAATTTTATAAACAAAGTCCGTGAATTTGCGGGAAAATGTAGTTTACTAAATTGGACAAGTAAGAATAAATAGACTGTAGATGATTAGATGATTTACGCGTCCAGTGCCACCTCCATTCACGCTAGATGAGTGAAGGGACTACTCGGTCAGTGCCTGGGTCTTTTTTTATATGGACTAGGCTTGGCCAGCCATCTATGCTATCCTAAATTCCTGACAGTATATTCGGCCTAGCCCACAGGAAAGACAAGTCAAGTACCCGGAACTTGTATGCACGCACGTCGGTTCCGGGTACTTTTCATCTTCCCTTTTGCTCATACATCCCCTATTTGGTCGATGTATGTATGTTCTGACAGTAAGACCTGCTACTGTCTTACAACCCTCCACCAATCTGGGCTTGGCCCCCGTGGTGGAGTACGGCCTAACCTTCCTGCAATGCAGGAAGAGACCCGTGCCCCGACAGTGGGGACATACAAGTCTTGATATCGTTGTTTGGTAGAATCTTGTTTACTAAATTGGACAAGTAAGGATAAATAGACGATTAGATAATCATGAAGACGCTCTCCGACCAGGTGGGATGACGATCAGCGAAAAAGTGCAGGCAGATGCTGGATGCGGCAAGCTGAAGACAGGGCGCTATGGCGCTCATTAGGGGAGGGCTATGTCCAGCAGTGGACTACATATATATATATATACATATAATTTTATAAACATAGTTCACGATAGTTCATGAATTTGCGAGAAAATGTCTACTTTAGGCATCTAATCTCAATTTTAAGGTTAGAATCTTGTTCACTAAATTGGACAAGTAAGAATAAATAGACTGTCATGAAATTATTTATCTTCTTCAGGCTATATGTACGTATGTATGTATATATATATATATATATATATATATATATATACATATATATATATATATATACATATATATATATATATATATATATATATATATATATACATACATACGTACATATAGCCTGAAGAAGATAAATAATTTCATGACAGTCTATTTATTCTTACTTGTCCAATATATATATATATATATATATATATATATATATATATATATATATATATATATATATATATATATATATATATATATAAGAAAATGTCTAAAGTAGACATTTTCTCGCAAATTCATGAACTATCGTGAACTATGTTTATAAAATTGGCAGCGTGTTATCTAAAAGAGTGTTCCAGGTTACTTTACTTATGGAAATATGGCAGTTTTGGACTAAAAAGTGACAGTTTGAGGGTAGAATCTTGTTTACTAAATTGGACAAGTAAGAATAAATAGACTGTACGTAGATGCAAGGGCCATAGTTTTGTTTAGAACGTTACCTTTGCCGCATTCCTGACAGAGGAACGTCTTCTCGCCCATGTGCCGCTTCATGTGAATGGAGAGCTGGGCGCTTTGCGTGAAGGTCTTGCTGCAAATGTCGCACGTGAAGGGCTTGTCGCCTGAAAATTGATCGCCGTGGTCATGCGAATGAACTTTTACATCACTTCCTACAACCGCAATACATGAATATAGAAACCTAGTGCATATTTGTGCACTGAATATTTCAACACAGTGAAAGAGGAAATAGGCATTACTTCATGATAATATAAAACGCCTACATATAGTCTGTTAGCTTTTAGAATATACCTAGTAAGTAAATAAGTAAGTAAGTAAATAAGTAAGTAAGTAAGTAAGTAAGTAAGTAAGTAAGTAAGTAAGTAAGTAAGTATGTAAGTAAGTAAGTAAGTAAGTAAGTAAGTAAGTAAGTAAGTAAGTAAGTAAGTAAGTAAGTAAGTAAGTAAGTAAGTAAGTAAGTAAGTAAGTAAGTAAGTAAGTAAGTAAGTAAGTAAGTAAGTAAGTAAGTAAGTAAGTAAGTAAGTAAGTAAGTAAGTAAGTAAGTAAGTAAGTAAGTAAATTATTTATTTGATGCTCAAATCTTAATATCTAACAATACAAATTTAAAACACGGGTTAGATTTAGCACCAAATTGGTCACCGCTCAGCATCATGCCGTGGCCGGTAGCGACCACGACGCTGGTTTTCAGCGGTTACCATTTACGGCACAAACAAAGAAAATAAAATACACTAAAATACAAAGGGATAAAAAAACACTAAGAGTAGTTCACTTTAGAGATGAGTTATTTAAACACGAATTGAATAAAATTTTACCAAGAGAAATTAAAACAAAACAAAACAATAAATATTAAAAAACCATTTAAGTATGTAGCGCTCACAGGATATAATATTACCTCGGCTACTATCGGATAGAATCGGATATATTTATGTAATAGAAATATCGGAGCTAATACGACACTTAATTTCGAAATCAGAACTAATATCACTGCATTTACAAAGCCTGGGCTTCGCAAATGCAGTTTTAGGGCAAAAGTATTGAAAAATATTTATTGCCAAATAATTATTTTTACTTGAGCGATACACAGCGGGCCCGCACTAGGTAAACCTGTATCGCGGGCGCTCGACCCAAAACAGCTCGAGACAGAGACAGTAGGTACTTGTATTAAACAATAATAAAACATGCATATAACTTCAAAACACTGTGTTTATTATAAACTGATGCATAAAGTATAAAACGGAAAAGAGATAATATTCAAGTAGGTAAAAATTGTCGTGTTATTAGGAATAAGTGTTATTGTTCGTAGGAAGGTTAGGCCATACTCCACCAACCCGGACTTGGCCCTCCTGGTGGAGTATGGCCCAACCTTCCTACGATGCAGGAAGAGACCCGTGCCCCAGCAGTGGGGACATACAATGGTAGATAACGTACATCGTATCGTGATGTATATTGTACAGTTACAAGTTATAGGAGCTACGGAACCCTGAAAGTGGAATGCCGACTTACCTGTATGTATCTTGACGTGGTTGACTAGTCCAGTGCGTCTCTTGAACCGCTTGTTGCAATATTCGCACTGGTAGGGTGCGAGGCCGGTGTGCGTCTTTCTGTGCTGGTAGAGGGCGCTGTAGCCTCTGGGAAGACAATTAAAATAGCAGTGTTAGCGGAGCGGTAGAACGTCGGCTTCACATTCGTGAGGTCGTGGCTTCGAATCCCGGCATGTACAAGTGACTTTTTTTTTAAGTCACGCGCAGTAATAGTAGCTATGCAACTCGTCGTCAGGCTATACTAGTCCACTGCTGGACATATCCCTCCCCTAAAGTGCGCCACGTTATGCTATCATAGGGGATAATGCCCATAATCCCCACGCTGGGCATGCGGGTTGGGGATCGCAGTTCAGTGGAATTGTACTGCAGAGGGCGCTGCTGTCCACCCCCCGGTTTGTGTCCCTTAGTCGCCTTTTACGACGCCCGCGGGAAGAATTGGGTTGGTGCTATTTTCTAGGCCGACACCAGACAGCAGTGCAACTCGCTAAGTAGTAATAGTAGCAATGCCACTCGCTAACTGTGAAGGAAAACATCGTGAGGAATCCTGAGTGTATAAGGTGTTCACATTCCTCAGCGGTTGAAATAGTCAATCTACGGTGTGCATGCGTAGTGATTAACCCATACTCTCATTATCTCTCTCCGAGAGAAGGGCTGTGCCCTGCAGTGGCGACGTATAAAGATTGCCATTAATAAAAAAAACATTGTTTTCGCCTGAATATGAAAAAATATGGTCCTCTCATTGAGGCGATGTTAACAGCCCTTAGATCCCTTGCCAAGATTTTGACTGATTACTTTTATTATTCTTTATTTGGAATAATATTTTATCTTTTATTATTTTTTATTTTTATTCTTTCAGACTTTTATTATTTTATTATTCTTTATGAAGCATCATCAACATTAATTAGTTGTTGCAATATTTATTAGTGGTTTCGGGCCTTGTGAAAAAAAAATAATCGTAGTGAAGATTTTTGTCTATTTATTTATTTAAGACTGTATCATTCTCGTTGCGTGTATGTAAGTTACCTAAAAGTAGCGCCACGGTCGGTGAGGCACATCCAGTGCGTCTTTAGGTTGCTGCGAATACTCGGCACCTTTTTGCACAAGTCGCACTACCGCGGATTGAGCAAGAAGCGCTCAATCCGCACACATATCACTTACCGTGTAAGTTTTCTGAAAGTAGCGTCACATTCCTCGCAGTTGTAAGGCCGCTGGTCGGAGTGACAGATTTTGTGAGCCTTCAGGTTGCTGCGTGTACTCAGTACCATTCCGCACACGTCGCACTAGTGCGCCGCTTGCTCAATCCGCCCTTAACCTTTTCCGTTCTTGCAGTGTCATTCCAAATATTCGTGATGTTCGCTTTTCTCTAACTACAAAAAAAAAATGGTATCGACCAAGATATTTTTGTGTGTTGCTGCGTGTACTCACCACCTTTCTGCACTCGTCGCACTAAGGCCTGTCCGTTCTTGCGATTTGATTCAGTGTGACATCAGTACGGTTAATTTTGTAAGTGTAAATAATCGCAATAAGCGAAGTAGTCCGCATGAACACTAATTTCTGTCCAAAATTGGCCGTGCTCCTCTCCCTCAATTCTCCCCCGAGACGATACTAAACCGTGCATACATCAGTATATTTCCACGTTACCTAAACGTAGCGCCACAGTCTTCGCAGTTGTAAGGCCGCTGATCGGTGTGGCAGATCTTGTGCGCCTTCAGATTGCTGCGTGTACTCAGCACCTTTCCGCATACGTCGCACTGGTGCGGCCGTTTGCTCAAACCGCGCTTAATTCCATCTGTGTATACTGAGAATAGACAGACAGATAGATAAAACATTTATTTAACGGCATAATACTCAAAACATGACATATTATATTTACGATTACATTCCTTACAGATAACACATACAACGGAAATGCTTAGAGTAAAAAAATCACATCCAAATTAACCCTTGTATACCCCCACTGCTGGGGCACGGGTCTCTTCGTGCATCGCAGGAAGGTTAGGCCATACTCCACCACGGGGGCCAAGTCCGGGTTGGTGGAGGATTGTATGACAGTGGGGTGCGATGCCAGATAACCTTCACGTGTACCCCTCCGCTTTCCGTTCCATCTGATTCTATGAACCAGGTGGAGGGGCAAGTGGTGGGGTCGGTGCACCCTGAGCGTTAGTCAGTAAGTTGTTAACGGAACTTACTGGCTAACGGCGAATAATCTGGCGGGAGGGGTCGCGTGGGCCCTGTTTCACTTTGTGGAGCGGGACCCAGGCGACCCACCGATTGAAGGACCGACTGGGGGGGGCGCCGCTGCGCGAAAGCGCGCGCGCCTCGTACCAGTCGGACCAGAGTGGCCGTGGGCGGTGGGTCGGGGGACCCTCTGCCTCCATCACGGCGGGAGGGGTCGCGTGGGCCCTGTTTCACTCTGTGGAGCGGGACCCAGGCGACCAACCGAATGAAGGACCGACTGGGGGGGGCGCCGCTGCGCGGAAGCGCGCGCGCCTCGGACCAGAGAGTGGCCGCCGGGACGCGGAGGGTCGGGGGACCCTCCGCCTCCATCACGGCGGGCCGGAAGGCGCCCTTGCGTGTTCCGAGGGTGCCTTCTGGCACGGAGGGGGCCCGCGCGGTCGCTCACCGCCTTCTCTTCTTTCAGAGAAGTGCTGGTGGGCGACGTGACGGGCCTCACGTGTGGGGCGTGTGGGGACCGGGGTGCGTGGGCCCCCACGCGCCTCAACGAGGAGGTGCGCCGCCCTACTCGTCTCATCGACCGGGTTGCGATGGGATGGAGGGGGCGGCGCGTTGGGGCGTATGGGGGCCAAGATCATACGCACTTGGTCCCTATGCGCTCCAACGAAGAGATGCGGCGTTTTCTAGCCCCGTCGTCGAGCACCGACGGGGCAGAAGCGCCGCCGAAGGAGTGCTCGAAAGGGCGCCCGCAGACGGGGTCGCGGAAGTGTGCGCAAGCGTCCCCGTGGCCCCTTCCTTTGCGGTGCGGAGGAACACCCCAGGAGTTTTAGTCGGTATACCGCCCTTTTCAGGGCGGGGAGTCCGACATAACCACTGTGCTCCCCCGAGCCGGTGGTACCCGTAATTGGGGTTTCTCCTGGGCGAAAAAAAAAAAAGGATTGTATGACAGTGGCGGGCTTTACTGTCAGAAGTTATCAATGCCACCCATAAGGCCTCTGACATGGCTTAACGACTGCCATTGCATGGCACCAACGGCTTAACGTGCCTTGCGAAGCACGTAAGAGCTCGGGAAAATGCCACTAGCGGTAGTCACGGGACGGTCACCCATCCAGCGTCTGACCGCGCCTGTTGTTGCTTAACTCTAGTGATTGATTCCAATCACTCGGTTCGCCTAGTTCACGAGCGCTCGAGAGCAAAAAATACTATATGTATATTATGTAAAATAATTTTTACGGTGTACAAAACCCGCAGTGCAAGGAAATGACCCGCACTTGGCCGGTTCGGACAGAAACCGAGAAGGTAGATAAGATTGGTATTTATAATATTTTTATCTTATATGAAAAGTGGTTGACTTCATTACTTAAAAGGGGAAGGCACTCGATATTAAAATGCTCAGTATCTTCTACAATGACATAGATAATGAGATGGTTATTGAACTAAAACTTTCGTAAGCACAGACTTATGGTTATACTAGATAGTGCCCGCGACTTTGTCTACGCAGGATTAGTTTTTTAGCTTTAGCTAAGATTAGTTATTAGCTTATATTAGCGTGGCGTAGAAAAGAAATAACATTGTGACATTAAAATTATCACATAAGTAATTTTTGGGTCGCATTTGAAAAATATAACAGCCTGGCAATATTGAGATGTTTTGCTCTATAATTTAATGACGTAACATAATTTTCAACACAAGAAATACGGCAACTAAGCACTGCGGAGCCCTAATCTTCGGCCTATAGGCAGCTACTGCGGTATGCTCCTATAAATTATATTTAACGACTTTTTAAACATTTCCATCACACATTACATGTGTAACTCTAGCGGTTTTGGCAGCGCACGGCAGAATAGCCCGCAGATGATAGATTTTTTCCTACTTACTTGACACTTATCGTCATATTTTGGACAATTCACACAAGAACTTTATAAATTGTAGCCTATGAGTTATTCTGATGTATAATCTATATTATGCTTCACCAATTTACACACTGACCAAATATGAACTTAAGAATAAAATATCAAAATGGTTACAGAAACTTGATTACAGCTGCACTGAAAATATATTGTCCACGATTATATATAATTTATCTTTTAATTTCATTTAAATTTAATTTAATAACTTAAATTTCATTCAAATTTTAATTTAGGCATGCATGTGATTTTATTGATTTTGCTTGATTCTGTCCTTCCCGCTGTTACGTATCTGTTAAAATATGTTGTTTATTAATACCAGTAGGAGAACCAACGATCCCTAAGACACAGGTTTCTACCTAGTTTTGGGGTCAAAAGTTCGAATTTTACAATGACACTGTACGAACAACCTTTGTATTTAGCTTAAGATAAAAAATTTTAGACTGTACAAATAAAATATTTTATTATTATAATTATTATTGTAAAGTTTCATTAAAATCCATTTAGTACTTTTTACGTCAAAGAGTAACAAACATCAATCCTTCCATACTTACAAACTTTCGGGTTTATAATATTAGTAAGATAATGAAATCTCAATGAAGGCACAAGCAAGTAACGTAGCAATTAAAGTCATGGAAAAATGCAGGAAATCAAACCGTAGTGAATATGAGGCAAGCATTCCACGAAATGCTTTGCCACAGCAAAATTTGTATTTTATTGAAATGAAATTAAAAGGTTTTATTCAAAGTAGCACAGAAACTGCGGCTTAATGAACGTTACAATTCAAACATTTCAAAATCATTTTGGCGAAAAAAATAACAAAAAAACTGCAAACTTAGTCTTTTCGAAGTAAGTAATTAATAGTAGTTTATAATAGTAGTTTATACATTGTTTACATCGTTATCAACCCTTGTATGTCCCCACTGCTGGGGCACGGGTCTCTTCCTACATCGCAGGAAGGTTAGGCCATACTTCACCACGGGGGCCAAGTCCGGGTTGGTGGAGGATTGTAAGACAGTGGCGGGCCTTACTGTCAGAAGTTATCAAGCCGCCCATAAGGCCTCTGACATGGCGTAACGACTGCCATTATATGACAGCCGGCACCAACGGCTTAACGTGCCTTGCGAAGCACGGAAGCGCTCGGAAAAATGCCACTAGCGGTAGTCACGGGACGCTCACCCATCCCGTGCCTGACCGCGCCTGTTGTTGCTTAACCACGTGATTGATTCCAATCACTCGGTTCGCCTAGGCCACGAGCGCTTCATTGTTTACATAATTATTATAAAACATAGAACTCATACATTGTACTGGCTTTAATTCCTCTAAATTATTTTAAGTCATCTATATAATCCTTTTAAAGGACTATTTAGCCCTTTTGGCACAAAGTGTGCTTAATATATTTTTTGAACCGCGATTCAGGCAAGCTTAATATATCTTCAAGGATTTTATTATATTGTGATATGTAACTTACTTTTTTTCTTGCGGCCTCGTTTGCTTTTCACCACTAAATCCCCGACAAGTACATCTGAAAAGAGCAAAATATAAAATAAATCTAAAACCGAAAACTCAATATGTAATCCTGAGATGTAGTCAAGACGAAAATATTCTACTTTTCTTTATTCAGGAAACCAACTAGCTTTTCAGTTTAACTTCTTTCGAATTGATAAATAAAATTTAAAACATAAAATTTACATACTGACACATACATTGCTTCCGGCCCCACACTAGGATTCCCTGTGTCGTGGGTACCAGAAACAGCGACATCACAAACATGTAAACATCCAAGACCTAGGGTTTTCTTTGTCTCCAGCTGGGATTTCAAGGAGGAGAGGAGGGAGGGAGGGAGGGAGGGAGGGAGGGGGAGGGAGGGAGGGAGGGAGGGAGGGAGGGAGGGAGGGAGGGAGGGAGGGAGGGAGGGAGGGAGGGAGGGAGGGAGGGAGGGAGGGGAGGGAGGGAGGGAGGGAGGGAGGGAGGGAGGGGGAGGGGGGAGGGAGGGAGGGAGGGAGGGAGGGAGGGAGGGAGGGAGGGAGGGAGGGAGGGAGGGAGGGAGGGAGGGAGGGAGGGAGGGAGGGAGGGAGGGAGGGAGGGAGGGAGGGAGGGAGGGAGGGAGGGAGGGAGGGAGGGAGGGAGGGAGGGAGGGAGGGAGGGAGGGTGGGAGGGAGGGAGGGAGGGAGGGAGGGAGGGAGGGAGGGAGGGAGGGAGGGAGGGAGGGAGGGAGGGAGGGAGGGAGGGAGGGAGGGAGGGAGGGAGGGAGGGAGGGAGGGAGGGAGGGAGGGAGGGAGGGAGGGAGGGAGGGAGGGAGGGAGGGAGGGAGGGAGGGAGGGAGGGAGGGAGGGAGGAAGGAAGGAAGGAAGGAAGGAAGGAAGGAAGGAAGGAAGGAAGGAAGGAAGGAAGGAAGGAAGGAAGGAAGGAAGGAAGGAAGGAAGGAAGGAAGGAAGGAAGGAAGGAAGGAAGGAAGGAAGGAAGGAAGGAAGGAAGGAAGGAAGGAAGGAAGGAAGGAAGGAAGGAAGGAAGGAAGGAAGGAAGGAAGGAAGGAAGGAAGGAAGGAAGGAAGGAAGGAAGGAAGGAAGGAAGGAAGGAAGGAAGGAAGGAAGGAAGGAAGGAAGGAAGGAAGGAAGGAAGGAAGGAAGGAAGGAAGGAAGGAAGGAAGGAAGGAAGGAAGGAAGGAAGGAAGGAAGGAAGGAAGGAAGGAAGGAAGGAAGGAAGGAAGGAAGGAAGGAAGGAAGGAAGGAAGGAAGGAAGGAAGGAAGGAAGGAAGGAAGGAAGGAAGAAAGAAAGAAAGAATAAACATTTATTGTCATGCAAGGTTTACAATGTTTATATTACCTATAGTTACATATCTAGACAGAACTTGGCTATAGATAATAAAAAAACAAGTGGTGTTTACAAGGTTCTGTCAGTAGGAAAGCATGACAATTGCAGCATACGCTCAGCATAAGCTGTTAGATATACCTATCCCAAAAACAGCGCTGATTTTCAGCGCAGCCCGTATTACTAAACTAATACATAATAACTATAATAAACTTAAATAAAATTATTGCAATAACATACCAACTTCCCGTTCATCCTTTGCACTGTCAATCAATGGCGAGGGATCAGTGCCATCCTCTGCAGTCCAGCTCTCTTCATTGTGGCTTGATTCTGAAATTTAGAACAAAATGTTTAAATAGGTTTTTAAAATGTTTAAATACAAAAATATGCCAAAGGTTTGGTATAGAAAATGCATAAGCATTAGTTTTACATAAATATGCATAAATTATTGCAATATGAAATAAACGGTCGAGAGCTTTCCCTGCAGAGACCCATATTATGGAAGCTATGTAAAAAAATGTAAATACTTATTGTATAAATTTTATTAATAATTATTATGTAAATAAAATTAAAATCATATTTTATAATTATATTTATATTTTATATATAATATTTTAACTAGTGATGCAGTTTCTTTAGTACCGCAGTGCAGTTACTTTAGTAGTAGTAATTAAGTAATCACTTCCAATAAGCGAGACTTTCAAATTATCAGTTTTATTTTTAATAATATGTATTTACTTGTAAGCGAGAGGTTTTTTGGAAATATTTATAATAAAGTTTTCAATTCAACAAAGCTGATAACTTCGTTATCAACCCTTGTATGTCCCCACTGCTGGGGCACGGGTCTCTTCCTGCATCGCAGGAAGGTTAGACCATACTCCACCACGGGGGCCAAGTCCGGGTTGGTGGAGGATTGTAAGACAGTGGCGGGCCTTACTGTCAGAAGTTATCAAGCCGCCCATAAGGCCTCTGACATGGCTTAACGACTGCCATTATATGCAACCGGCACCAACGGCTTAACGTGCCTTGCGAAGCACGGAAGCGCTCGGAAAAATGCCACTAGCGGTAGTCACGGGACGCTCACCCATCCCGTACCTGACCGTGCCTGTTGTTGCTTAACCAAGTGATTGATTCCAATCACTCGGTTCGCCTAGGCCACGAGCGCTTCGTGATAACTTCGTTGCATTTAAATAATAAAAATATAAATGTACACACACATCACATTTTTCAATTAAATTTGGACATGCTAACGTCGGTTGGGTTAGCCAGAACAAAATATCAACAATGAATGTTATTCTGCATTTTTTTGTAATTTAATCAGATGAGCACAACCAAGTTTTACTTTCGTCCACAGACGTCAAAAACATTGTATATGTCTTTGACTCTGAGAAAATATTAAGCTGATATTTTTAAAAAAATCCCAAGTAAAATAGATAGCGAACACTTTATTATACATCCAGAAAAAGAAAATTACAAAAATAATTTCTTAAATCTAAAATTAGAATTATAATTTTCTAAATCTAAAAAAAAAATATAATTTCTTTCTTAGAGCTCCAAATAGAATACCTTTTTTCCCCTCTTTCATGACAGCTAAGATGACATTGTCATCATCGTCACTCCAGCAATCCCCCACACCATCATTGTAGCTTGGTTCTAAATGGAAGCAGAAAATGTGGATGTTAATAATTTTAAATAACAAGCACTCAAACTTCCTATAAATTCATGTATAAAAAAATCATGTCACAGTGTTTGTTTAGTATTTTCTAAGGTTAACACGAGTACTAGACATAATTAAAACTGTTTTAGTATGGATTTCACACGTTTATTATAATTAAAACTGTTTTTATACACTTTCGGCACTTTTTCAGGTGCCGTGGTCCCGGATGACACGGCACCTGAAAAAGTGCCGAAACGTTGGAAAATTGTAAAAATGTAATAAACGAGCATAAATCCGTATAAAAACAGTTTTAATTATGTCTACTGCTCGTGTTAACCTTAGAAAATACGTTTATTATATTTTTTACAATTTTCCGACGTTTCGGCACATTTACAGGTGCCGTGGTCTCAAATGACCACCGAAACGTCGGAAAATTGTAAAAAAAATATAATAAACGAGTGAAATCCGTACTAAAACAGTTTTAATTACAGTGTTTGTTAACAAAGTCCTCTGTAATGGCATTACCAGTTTAATTTTTTTGTGTATATTTGGCAGGTCTGAAAATAGAACTTGATTTTGAGAGTAGAAATTTTCTGGGTTAGCTAATAATAAAATATAATGACATAAATGCTTATTTCTCACCACAATGAAGTTAAAAATAAAATGTTAGTAATAGGTATGTAAAGTTTAAGAGATAATTTAGTACTTGGTTGGTGGCTGGTTGGGCAGTGTGATGGGGATTTTTGGGTTCGGATGTAGCTTGGAGCAATTCATTTCATTAGGAGAATTATACATTTTTGTTACATTGTGGATTTTGACGAAACCTGCATTAGTATTATTATTGGGTGCATTTTAATGATTGCTTTGAGTACATGTATGAAAGAACAACAATAAAAAGTTTCCATTAGAGGAATAGAAAATAAGTGGCCGGTCTGGGCCTAGTCCCAAGGAAGCAGTTGCGAATTTCTCTATGTACTCCTATTACATTCCAGAATGTAATAGGAAATGTCTGTTCCAGTTTTTTGTGCTATAAAAAGTGAAATTTTTCACTTACCAAGTTTCACATCATCTATGATTCCGTTGCCATTTTCTTCTAGTATGTTATCAAACACTTCTCCATTTTCTATGCCAAGGTTTGCTGTGAAATTTGAAACTTTTTCTTCCTTGCATTCTTCAACTTTTGGCTCAGTTGTGTTTTCTCTGTTTTCTAAGCATGCTCTGAGTACTTTGTCACTTTCTTCACATAATAAGTTGAAAGAATACGTCCGTCTCAGTAATTTAGAGCATTCTTTGCATATCAACCTGGGCATCCCATCTTCTATGAGTGGCTGTAAAATATGAAGTTAATTAAAACCTTGAAATGGAACTAATAGATTTTGAAACCTTATTGTATTTTAATTGCCATTACCTTAACTTGGGTGCATCTGGACAGCATAACTGAATACATTATGTCATCTTTGTCATAATAACAAGTGTAAATATCGAATGTAAGTTTCGGTGATCGAAGGCAAATTCGACAGATTTGTTCGAAGTCTAAAGTCATGATTTTGGTTAGGTAATATTTTTTATTTCACTATTTATTTCAGTGGAAGACAATATTATTTTAATTACATACGCACTCTGTTCGCGCGAATCGGAATAAAAATAATTGAAAATAAAATGCAAAGCAAAGCGACACTATCAGACTTTGTTGACATTCGGTTTTTTTTTCATAGTCTGTTGTTTTGGTTGTGATACTCAGAAAACCGTAATTTTTCATCAATTATTTCATGAAATCGAAGATACGACTCGGTAATGGAGTAGGTACATCACTACTGACTTTATAAAATAATCTGTGTCGTCGTCAAAAGTGATAAGTGCTCTTATCTGAAAACTAATACTATAAAAAACTAATACAATACTCAAGGCTCAAAAGGACACGGATCCAGGGCCGTAAAACCCTTTATTTAAAAAAAAAAAAAAAAACAAATTTGTCGACATTGTCATTGTCGTGGAAATTGTCGAACGTCGGATTGTCGGCAAACACGCCTGTTTTTGTTTTGAAAAGTACGTACCCTAAATAAGTTTTTTAGAAAAGGAGGCGACAAAGTTTCAACAAAGGTTTATCATGTCAGCCCTTCAAAAGAGTATTTTGAAAAATAAGTTACCGCCACGGTGTCCGAAAACGTCTGGAATCCCAAAGTGAGTATTTATTCGGCATTTTATCATAGAAAACCACATAACAAGAATTAAGTAAGACATGCAAACCAGAAATACTTCATATTCTAATTCACAGTAGTCTTAAAGGTACTTTATTTTTTGCATAGTGTACCAACGACCTGTCTTCATCTGCCTGACTTGAACATCAAATTGTAATTATCAAAAAGAATCTGATCTGCTGTTCTTTACAGCTATAAATACTTTACATAATATTTAATATAATTTCTCCTTTTGGAAGAGTCCATCAAGAAACTAATAAAGCTTGTGATAAGGTCAGTAATAAGATTGTTCTATATATTTGTATGGTTGCCATAGCACAGAGTAATTTACAGTTCAAGTTCAAGTATATTTATTGCTTCATGTGTTACAAATTAGGCCATTACATAAAAATAATCGTCCTTAAATCCTTTTAAGGACGATTATACTGCTCGTGCAGTGCTCCTGCACTGCACGAGCAGTGGTAGTGTAGAACGCTGGCTTCTCAATCAGGAGGTCATGGGTTCGAACCCCGGCATGTACCAATGACTTTGTTTTGTAAGTTATGTACATTTGTAAAATTATAGTAGCAATACTACTCGCTGACGGCGAAGGATAACATTGTAAGGAAACCCTAGTGTCTGAGGTGTTAGCGTACCTCAGCGCTTGCTAAATACAATGGCCCAACTATGAGGCTAAGTGCAGAATTCTCAGGTCTAACTAACTAACTAGGAGCACTGCAAATTTGTAAACATGATTTGATGGTACATAATTAGTAATAAAATTACTAATGTAATGGGTGACATTTGATGTTGTATAGATGTGTCCGATGTGAATTGTGGTAAAACATGCAAATAATTACTTTTTTACTCAAGACTGGCGCCGTTTGGAGCATCACGTCGTAAGGACTACTCGCCAGTGTCATGGCGGCAATACTTCTCCCAGTCAGTGGATGTGGAGACAGAAGGCGGGACGTTCCGGGTCTATCTCTCTCCGGAGCCAGACCATCCCGAGCGGCCCAGGATTGTGACTCTGCATGGAGGAGGGTACTCGGGGCTGAGCTGGGCAATTTTCACTGTCCGTATTTTTCTTTTACGGTTTTATTATCAGCATCAATCATACTCGTCAACTGCTAGATATAGAACTCAGCTGAGACACCACTTCTTTCTGTCCTCGGACGTCCTCAGTCCTCATTCTCAACCTAATCATTGACTGCAATAATAATTTTTTGATTTGAACTCACAAGCTGAAATCTAATCCCCTCATTTGTACATCCCAAATGCACTGGACATTGTTGAATATAAATAGTTGCGGTACCCCGCAGCCTATCCAAATCTATGCATAATTAGTTGTAAAAGTAAACTATGTTAATTAAGGACTTTGAAAAGACGAAGTTTGGAGTTTTTTTGTCCATTTTTTCTCCAAAATGATCTAGATTTTGAAATGGACACCTAGTTTGAATTGTAACGTTCATTAAGCCGCAGCTTCTGCGCTACTTTGAATAAAACCTTTTCATTTTCATTTCATTTAATTTCATTTGGAATTCTAAGAGTTTGTTTCGTAACACAAGCAAAAATTCTAAGAGTCTTTTTACCTTCTGATTTCAGGCAGAAATAACAAACATGATCCACTGTCAAGTGGTGTCAATGGACATTAGAGGTCATGGTGAGACAAAAGTCAAAGACCCAGAGGATTTGAGTGGAGACACTTTGGCTAAGTAAGTACAAAAACTTTTTATGCCTTGAAACTGATCAGAATAAAGTTATAAAAATGGATAATTTGCAGGTTAAAAATTATTGTCAGTAGTTCATCAAATGGTGAAGTGGCAAGATTTTGGTAAATTTTGCTTTTACAGTACCAACCCGGACTTGGCCCCCGCGGTGGAGTATGGCCTAACCTTCCTGCGATGCAGGAAAAGACCCGTGCCCCAGCAGTGGGGACATACAATGGTTGATAACGATGTATTTTTTTATATACAGAGACGTGGAGCAAGTCCTGCACAAGCTCTTCGGTTCCTCGCTGCCACCACTTCTGCTGGTCGGCCACTCGATGGGCGGAGCGGTGGCGGTGCGAGTGGCTCACCTCGCCTCGCTAGAGCACGTGGTGCAGGGGACCGCCGTCATTGACGTAGTTGAGGGTACGTCTCTCTGCGAGAAGAAATCATATATTTATTCCAACATAAAGTTTTTTTTATGTAGCCTATAAAGCAGGCCTTCTCTCAGAGAGTGAGTATGGGCTTATTTACCACTCGTTGTACGGACAGAGAGGTGAGTGTGTGCGACTCTCGCTTTGGCGCACAGTAGAGATGATGGACGGTGATGGAAAGATGGCTCAGCTTGTAGACGTTTATTTCGACTTGTTTCTACCAGGTTTATTGTTAGTACTGCGTTACAGATGAGTGGCTCGAGCCAACTAACTTTACAATGTATTCGCCGTGTGAAGTCGATTTGCTTAGGGCTATGTACTGACATATCACTGCCGTATCACTGGATACGGCGATCTACTAACAGATGTACGTTGCTAGCCCGCGTGCCCACTGCGGATTGGCAATTTCGAGCACTGAGGTATTTGTACACCTTAGACTCAGATTTCCTCATGATGTTTTCCTTCAATAGTAACTTAGAAAATAAAGTAATTGGTACATACCGGAACTTCAACCCACGACTTGCCGATTGAGAAATAGGCGTTGTACCGCTCCGCTACCACCGCTCTTTTCACTTTTTTTACTCGGAGCTAGGTCGATTTTTTTCCTTGCTACTCCCTCAAGTTATGCCAGCTCTGTAATCCCCAGGTACAGCGATGGATGCGCTGGCGAGCATGCAGAGTTTCCTGCGTAGTCGGCCCACGCACTTCAACAGCGTCGAGCATGCCATCGAGTGGTGGTATGTGGGTTCATCTTGGGCTAAACTAGTGGAGCTCTATAAAAAAACGCTTTTAAAACCTAAGTGCAGTTGAATTCTTTATGAAGCGAAAAAGGTTAACGATCCTAACAAGTGCTTTTGTTGTGTGGAAGTATTTAATTATTTTCAAAAACCTATTTAGAGGCTAAAAATTCCACCACCACAAATACCACGCAGGGACTCGAACCCGCGACCTCTGTCTAACCGTGCCAGCGCTCTCCCAACTGAACTAATGGGCGACCACGAACATCAGTGAAATTTCGATCCTCTTTACGTTTAATACTCTCTGTATTATGTACAGGCAGCAACATCTGGCTGAAGTAATTTGCATCACTTGCAGCCCCGAGTACCTACTTTGCAATTAGGTTTTATATCGGAATGATATCGCTGTACCCACATAATTATATTCTTTTTTTAATGCACTAACCCGTGCTAAGGACAATTAAACCTATTTAGAGGCTAAAAATTCCACCCATACCGGGACTCGAATCCGCGACCTCTGGCTAACTTAATTATTATTTGTGAATTTATATTCGCAATTCCATTAGCTAAAGGGAATACGTCGTGAGAAAAACTGTGTCTTTGGGGTTTACATACCTTAGGGCTTAAAATCGCCAATCCACGGTGGGCACGTGCCGTTTAATCCCATACTCTCTCTGCCTCTCTGAGAGACGCCCTGTGCCATACAGTGGTACGAATATTGGTTTTTTACACTTCAATTTCAATCAAGTAAAGGGAAAATTGTATGTGCTTAACATAATTCGACGACCTCTGTGGCGTAGCTGTAGCGCGTCTGCCTACCATGCAAGAGGTCCCGGGTTCGAATCCCGGATGGAAACAAAAAAAAAAAGTCCAGGTCTTGGACGTTTACATGTTTGTGATGTCGTTGTTTCTGGTTCCCACGACACAGGTTACCCTAGTGTGGGGCCAGAAGCAATGTATGTGCCAGTATGTAAATGTTATGTTATGTAACCTAACCCTTCTAGGTCGAATCTTTTCAATCTAATCTGAAAGTACTATCATTTCGTAAGATAGCCATTTCAGAGGTTACGCTTAGTTTAAAGTCCTCTAATAGGTCCCAACTGCAACATTTTATATTAAATGTTTGTTTACATTAAATGTTATTCAAAAACCTATTTAGAGGCTAAAAATTTCACCCATGCCGGGATTCGAACCCGCAACCTCTGGCTATCCGTACCAGAGGTTGCGGGTTCGAATCCCGGCATGGGTGAAATTTTTAGCCTCTAAATAGGTTTTTGAATTTGTTCCTTAGCACGGGTTAGTGCATTAAAAATTAAAATAGTGTAATTAAATGTTATGTTAATGTTATGTTATAATATTCTTTCATTTCAGTGTAAGGAGTGGACAAGTCAGGAATCTCGAGTCTGCAAAAGTCTCCATGCCCAGCCAAATTATTAAGTATGTGTTCAGAAACGGAACATTGCCCCCAGTTATTTATTATGTTAATAATATATTGACGGTTGTCAGCACGTGGTTCGGAATACTAGACCCGGACTATTCGACTCGGACATCTCGACCCGTACAACTTGACCCGGACATCTCGATCCGAATAACTCCACCCGAACATCTCCACACGAACAATTTGACCCGGAAAAATCGACCCAGTTAACTTGACCCGGACAACTCGAACCGGCCATCTCGACCCGGATAACTCGACACGTAAAAGTCGACCCGCATAACTCAACCCTGACTACTCGACCCGGACTACTCCACCCGGACAAAGTGGCCCGGATAACTCGACCCGTACGAATCGACCCGGAAAACTCGACCCTGACTATTCGACCCGGACAACTCCAACTCGACAACTTGACCGCTAGTCATAAAGAAGAAGAAATAATTATATTTATCGCCACACAGATATATATAAAAAGCGTAAAATAGGAACTAAACAAAAAAGTAAGGATAGGAGCCATCTCCATGAGGCGGTAAAACGGCCTCAGGCTGAGTAATTCTTCGCCTTCTTCAGGGTATATTATGTAGTTCACTGCTGGACATAGCCCTCCACTAATGTTGAGTAATTGCTGCAGGTTTATTGCCCACAGCACTGATTTTCAGCCAGGGCCTGTAAGAGACAACTTGACCGATAGAGGAAGATAAAGGAAGAAGTCATAAACACTTACACTAATCTCCGTCCTCCAGTTGCACGACTGGCCAGCTAGCTATCAACGAGGTGCCACTCGGCCCCCCCTCCCCCAGCACCGCCCTTCCCCCTACCCGCGGCGCCCGCGCCCCCCCTTCCGCCGACAGCATCGAGGAGGAGGGCGAGGGGGAGGAGAGGGGGGCCGCGGACGAGGAGGAGAAGGCGGGAAGCGGGGGGGACCAGTTTGTCGCGCCCGCCACAGAGCCGGAGCGGGCCGCTATGAAGTAAGTTCTCTTTCAATACCTATATCACCGAGTGCTTAGTGCGAGTTTGACAGATCCAATCGAATAACTTTACTACCGCGTTAATCGAGCATTGAGTAGTGATTATGAGTAAGGTTACCGTTCGAACTAGCAAAACGCTGTCACAGTACCACTCGTACTCGCGTTTATTCGTGTTTTGGCTGGTAAACGTGTTCACTTCTCAACGTAAACCATTACAACTCGCACTCAGCAATTTTAATTTCCATACTTGTCGCTAGGTGGCGCTTCCTCGATGCCATAGAAATATGAGTTTACGTTAAAGCGATCGAGTAGTTAAAAAACTCGCACTAAGCGTGGTCTATGTAGACTCTTCTTTAACACAATATTATTCAAAAATCGTACCAAATTTCGATATCACTCTGTAGTCGATACTTCGAAATCTCTGATTCGCAATAAAAAACCTAGTAAGTTTATCTTCCCTTGTGACAATTCATAGAAAATGGGCGATAATGCTACTGAAATATAAAGGTTGAAGTGCTGTGCTGTCGTGTGTACTAATTGAGTGATAAATAAATACGAGTATAATAGATAACTTCCACACAACACAATTCCTTGTCTTGGATACCAAACTAGGATACCCTGTGCTATTGTAACCAGGCAAGGACATCTCTAACATGGAACTACACAGACTGCGGCTACTAAAGCACATCATCCTCATCGTGTGTACTCGACGTTTAGTCAGGTGTTTTAACCGCTTAGACCAAGAAGGCAGTCAGATGGAGGCAACGATAGTGATCATAATATGATCATAATATATTGACTGGTAGAAAATGCATCTTTTCTACATTATCTTTTGTGCAATATAGTATATTTCATTACAAGTGCGGAAAGGCTGTCATTGCAAAGAGTTCCGACAAATGTCTACCCGAGCCGAGGCGCAGCCGAAGGCGAGGGTTAACAGTCGGAACAAGTTGCAGTGACGGTTCCGCACGTGTACTGAACGACTATTTTTAATACAGTTGCGAAAAAAATAAGCAATTTAATACAGAAAAATTATTTGGAAAATGGCGCCAACCGTAAAAAAATATAAGGAGAGATTTTTTTTCTTCACCCATTTTAGTAGGCAAAGGGAACTATGCCCATACAGCCAAGTCTTCAGTAGAATTTTTTTATTGATATGAAATGAAAATGAAAATTAATAAGATGAAATGAAACCTAACTTAACTCATTCAATCAAATCATTAAATCTGATATTGAAACAAATTAGTAGCTCATAAAAACTTCCATGAGTTTTTTTAGTAAAATCTTCATGGTTGGTTTTTCTTTTTAATAGACATTATTTTGACAGTTGGGAATAAAAACGCACGAGTGCGGGAAAGGTAAAAAAAAGCACGAGTGTGTAATAGCCCACATCCCGCACGCTATACGTCCCTGTAATACGCCACTTTTTGAGCAACTGTATTAAAAAATACCTTTTTCCACAGATACAAATGGCGTATCGACCTCTCAAAGACGGAGCGGCACTGGTCCGGTTGGTTCACTGGTCTCTCGCAAGCGTTCCTTTCGCAGCGCGCTCCCCGACTACTGCTGCTGGCTTCCATAGACGGACTAGACCGGGAGCTCACCGTCGGGCAAATGCAGGGTACGTTATATAACATAAACTTACTACTACAACACATAAAGGTACTACTACATTACATAAACGTACTACTACATTACATAAACTCTAAACCGATATTGCTGCTAGCCTCGATAGACAGGCTAGATCGTAAAACAGTAATTATAATTCGATTCAATACTGTTTCAGATTCAAAACAGTATGGTATCGAAGTTTAAAATACAGGTTTTTTTTTTTACCCGAAAATCCATTATGTGGTTTCTCCACGCCTTCACAGTGTACCATGATGAGAACCCATCACATCGGGTGTTTCCTCTTTGAGTCAGACCCAAAGGAAGTTGTGTAAATACAAGTGCATTGTATTCTTCCAGGAAAGTTCCAGATGCAAGTGCTCACGCGTTGCGGTCATGCTGTTCACGAAGACAGTCCGGCAGAGGTAATATAAGAACCAACGATCGAACAACGACCGACCGACCGACCTACCGACTGACTTACCGACCTACTGACTGACCGACCGACCGACCTACTGAGCTACCGTCTGACTGATTGACCGTCCGACCGACCGACCAACCGACCAACCGACTGACTGACTGACCGACCGACCGACCGACCGACCGACCGACCGACCGACCGACCGACCGACCGACGACCGACCGACCGACGACCGACCTACCGACTGACTGACTGACCGACTGACCGACCGACCGACCGACCCAGCGACCACAGCTTACATACAGGTCTCTAATAATTAGAGACCATTCCCATCCCATCCCAGAAACCCATCTCATACCAAAACTTAAAATATAAAATTAATACATAAACTTACTTTTAATATTGTTAAGTAAAAAAATATCATCACACAGTTAATTTTTTCACATCAGACAGTTTTCCTTAATATTCCGAAACTTTTGCTTTTGGTCTGAGGTGGGTCCTAACAATCATGCATTAGAGGAATCGTGTTTTTATAAATAAGGACTTACACGTAGGCAGCCTTAACCCTTTACTAGCCTGGGTAGTACGATGGCCCGAGTCACGCGTTTTGTGGCGCTATAATGTCGAAATATGACATTTCATGTACTGGAAAGTCGCGACTTTTATGGCGGAAACACATTATTGAAACGCCACGAGACCCGATGGAACGCGACGCGTGTTGAGTCGTATCGTATCACATTGTACTATTCTCTATGACTACAATCACACTTTGAACATCCGACGCGACCCCATGCGCACGGTAATTGGACGGTGTTCATCGGGTGTCGCCCCGTCGCGTCGGGTCACGTTTTTTTATTTTATTTATAGCATTACACAACAGATAATAAATAAATAAATAAATAAATAAATAAATAAACAAACAAACAAACAAACAAACAAACAAACAAACAAACAAACAAACAAACAAACAAACAAACAAACAAACAAATAAATATTCATGGACATATTACACAGATCTCGTTAGCCCTAATACTAAGTACAACTAAATGACTTGTGTTATAGGTGCTAACTCGACGATAGATTTAATACAATGAATACAATTTATTTATTTATTTATTTATTTATTTATTTATTTATTTATTTATTTATTTATTTATTTATTTATTTATTTATTTATTTATTTATTTATTTATTTATTTATTTATTTATTTATTTATTTATTTATTTATTTATTTATTTATTTATTTATTTATTTATTTATTTATTTATTTATTTATTTATTTATTTATTTATTTATTTATTTATTTATTTATTTATTTATTTATTTATTTATTTATTTATTTATTTATTTATTTATTTATTTATTTACTTACTTACTTACTTACTTACTTACTTACTTACTTACTTACTTACTTACTTACTTACTTACTTACTTACTTACTTACTTACTTACTTACTTACTTACTTACTTACTTACTTACTTACTTACTTACTTACTTACTTACTTACTTACTTACTTACTTACTTACTTACTTACTTACTTACTTACTTACTTACTTACTTACTTACTTACTTACTTACTTACTTACTTACTTACTTACTTACTTACTTACTTACTTACTTACTTACTTACTTACTTACTTACTTACTTACTTACTTACTTACTTACTTACTTACTTACTTACTTACTTACTTACTTACTTACTTACTTACTTACTTACTTACTTACTTACTTACTTACTTACTTACTTACTTACTTACTTACTTACTTACTTACTTACTTACTTACTTACTTACTTACTTACTTACTTACTTACTTACTTACTTACTTACTTACTTACTTACTTACTTACTTACTTACTTACTTACTTACTTACTTACTTACTTACTTACTTACTTACTTACTTACTTACTTACTTACTTACTTACTTACTTACTTACTTACTTACTTACTTACTTACTTACTTACTTACTTACTTACTTACTTACTTACTTACTTACTTACTTACTTACTTACTTACTTACTTACTTACTTACTTACTTACTTACTTACTTACTTACTTACTTACTTACTTACTTACTTACTTACTTACTTACTTACTTACTTACTTACTTACTTACTTACTTACTTACTTACTTACTTACTTACTTACTTACTTACTTACTTACTTACTTACTTACTTACTTACTTACTTACTTACTTACTTACTTACTTACTTACTTACTTACTTACTTACTTACTTACTTACTTACTTACTTACTTACTTACTTACTTACTTACTTACTTACTTACTTACTTACTTACTTACTTACTTACTTACTTACTTACTTACTTACTTACTTACTTACTTACTTACTTACTTACTTACTTACTTACTTACTTACTTACTTACTTACTTACTTACTTACTTACTTACTTACTTACTTACTTACTTACTTACTTACTTACTTACTTACTTACTTACTTACTTACTTACTTACTTACTTACTTACTTACTTACTTACTTACTTACTTACTTACTTACTTACTTACTTACTTACTTACTTACTTACTTACTTACTTACTTACTTACTTACTTACTTACTTACTTACTTACTTACTTACTTACTTACTTACTTACTTACTTACTTACTTACTTACTTACTTACTTACTTACTTACTTACTTACTTACTTACTTACTTACTTACTTACTTACTTACTTACTTACTTACTTACTTACTTACTTACTTACTTACTTACTTACTTACTTACTTACTTACTTACTTACTTACTTACTTACTTACTTACTTACTTACTTACTTACTTACTTACTTACTTACTTACTTACTTACTTACTTACTTACTTACTTACTTACTTACTTACTTACTTACTTACTTACTTACTTACTTACTTACTTACTTACTTACTTACTTACTTACTTACTTACTTACTTACTTACTTACTTACTTACTTACTTACTTACTTACTTACTTACTTACTTACTTACTTACTTACTTACTTACTTACTTACTTACTTACTTACTTACTTACTTACTTACTTACTTACTTACTTACTTACTTACTTACTTACTTACTTACTTACTTACTTACTTACTTACTTACTTACTTACTTACTTACTTACTTACTTACTTACTTACTTACTTACTTACTTACTTACTTACTTACTTACTTACTTACTTACTTACTTACTTACTTACTTACTTACTTACTTACTTACTTACTTACTTACTTACTTACTTACTTACTTACTTACTTACTTACTTACTTACTTACTTACTTACTTACTTACTTACTTACTTACTTACTTACTTACTTACTTACTTACTTACTTACTTACTTACTTACTTACTTACTTACTTACTTACTTACTTACTTACTTACTTACTTACTTACTTACTTACTTACTTACTTACTTACTTACTTACTTACTTACTTACTTACTTACTTACTTACTTACTTACTTACTTACTTACTTACTTACTTACTTACTTACTTACTTACTTACTTACTTACTTACTTACTTACTTACTTACTTACTTACTTACTTACTTACTTACTTACTTACTTACTTACTTACTTACTTACTTACTTACTTACTTACTTACTTACTTACTTACTTACTTACTTACTTACTTACTTACTTACTTACTTACTTACTTACTTACTTACTTACTTACTTACTTATTTATTTATTTATTGACATGAATATTGTAACATAACAGTAAAATTACACCAAAGCGTTACAATATTATATCAGAGCACTACCTTTCATACATCTTCTAGCATTCTCTTACATACCTTCAACACACTTTCAATTCCATCCGCAAACAAATCACACTCTGGTGCTTCAGCGAGCAGGGCACAGAGTAGTCGCAGCGCGCGCGCGACCGGCGAGCACTGGTACTGGTTGGTGCGGGTATCCATCTCGGCGAATAGTTTATGCCTCCGCGCCCTGCGATAGATAACATCCAAGACCCGAGACAAACTAGAAAAGTTCGTTTCCTAGTTTGACCCGGGGATCGAACCCGAGAGCTTTGGTTTTACAGTCAGCGTGCCAAACCGCTGCGCTACCGAGGTCGTTAAGTAACATTACGTGCAATAATATCGTGATGAAAGCTTATAATCCAGTTACGTATCCTTTAACGTGTGATGACAGCATGTTAGAATATGGACGCGAGCCAAAACACATCAAGCCACAACATACAACCAAATATAACCACTCAGCGCAAAGTATCGCAGACACCCTACTCCGGACGGTCGCAGCCGGACATAATTATGGCTCGATCTGCTTCTACAAACGGATCCATAAAAGCTCTCCTTACTCAAACAAGTAGGTATTTAATTAAATAAAGAAACTAAGAAAAGTTTAATCAACAATTAACGATCCAACTTACAAAATTTTCAGCTTAACTAATTGTGATTTAAAACGATTGACGTTCACAAAAATGTCAAAAGCATCAAAATGTTTATTTGATATTTCATTGAATGACCGACACAGTCATGTGAACTAAAGGTTCGTGTTGTGCCCTTACGGTTTTACCCAGAGGTAAATTAAATACCTGGTGAGTCTTGGCTTTTCTGGGAGCACTTATATATACTGGGAGCTGTTTTAATAAGTGTTTCCGTCTTTAACATCTATAACGGGTGACTCAAGTCGTCCCGCTACCCGAGAAGGCAAGGTATAATAGTTCTATTGTACTACAGGTAGCGCGAGTGATAGCGGCGTTCGCACTCCGCCACCGTCTCACAGCTGCCACGCACAACGGGGAACACATGTGTCTCGTCAACGCTCCCGACTGCTGAGTCTGTACAGTATCCTTGTTTCCATTTTTATTGAATTAAGTCTACAAAACAGATTAAAGTCGATTGTATGTACTACAAAACATATTTGTGTTCAACGCTTTGATTATGTAACTTTTCACGTATACATATGTGTGCTAAAACGAAATAACTATTGGACTTTGTCGTACAATGGTGTGGCGTACAATATAACTGTCATCGCCTAGGGGAGCACAAGGTCAAGATACAAGTTTGTCCCATTATCAGGTAGCGGTATCTCGCTTTACGCGGTAAAATAAAGTAAGATGGCGCTAGCCGATAATGGGATAAAACTTTTATTATCGTGACGTTATGCTCCCCTAGCTCATATGCGGTATCCACTACGTGCAATACGTTTTACGCCTCATATATACAGGGCGTCTCACGGCTATGCCACATGGAGGGAAAGTACCTTTAATATTGTAGATGGAACATTTTACTGAAAGAAGACATTATTTGAATTTCAAAAACAATCTTAACCGCATTCATAGATTTTTAAATAATTACACGGTTGAACCGGGAATCGAACCCGCTACACGAGAAAAAAAAATACCCTGTAGCTTTATCACACCGATCGGAAGGCTTCATCATTTAAGGATTATTTTTTGCTAAATAACATACTATCAGAAATAAAAGGAAGACCATGAATTTTAACATTTACATTACATTACAATTATGTAAAATCTATGAATGCAGTTTATATTGTTTTTGAAATTAAAATAATGTTTTCTTTCAGTAAAATGTTCCATCTACAATATTGAGGGTACTTTCCCTCCATGTAGCATGGCCGTGGGACGCCCTGTATACGGCAGAGCTAAGTATTTCAGTTTCCGTTTCTTCTTTTCCGTCAATGGTTGTCTGGAAGAAATTACTTTTAGTAATAAGGCCGCCACTTGTACTGTACTGTTATTTTATAAGTCTCTTATGTAATCCTTGGTGTACTTGGTGCTTGTCCTTGGTGCAATAAAGAATATTCTATCTATCTATCTATCTAAGTGTACATTCCGCTTTCGTACACAGATGTGTATGAAAAGTTACGTAATCAAGGCGCTGGACTGTCCAAGGTACGTAAGCATTGAAATTGCCAAAATGGAAGTGAGATTACTTACTTATCTTTTTTACTTACTTAATCGATGGATTAATGTCGTTCTTACGTGGAGTATACTGTCTCGGTAGCTCCATTTAATATTTTTATTATTAATAACTTATTTCCGGATTCACTTTCTTCGGAGTTACAAAAGTTACGAAATTTGTGTCACGAAATGGCAACGCTGTATGACAATCACTAAAAATGTCAAATCGTGCGAGTTTATTAAACCAGGACGCTTGTGAGCGAATGACTAGAATCTCTTAGCTTTTGCTGTCTTGTTAACTAAATTTGTCGCTGTGAAAATATTATATATTTTTTCAAGCTGATAAGAATCATACACCAAATGGGGTACCTAGAAGCAAATTGTGTCCAATAATTTTTGTAATGAAATACCCTGTTTGTTTCGAGGACTATTTCTGTGTCAGTTTTAGGTTCAAATCAGTGACGTTTAGTCCTGCAGTTTGATTGCTCAGTAATAATAATAAGTTATTTATTTCTTTAATCAATTAACCCTTAAGCAGGCATGGATAACCAGGAACTAAGCCAAGTCAGAGGCCTTAGGGCAGCTTGGAAACTTCTGACAGTAAGACCAGCCTTGCAAGCCTCCACTAATCCGGACTTGGCTCCCGTGGTGGAGTATGGCCTATACTTTTCTCAGGGAAGAGAGCGGTGCCCCTCGGTGGGGACATAATAGTTTGATGATGACAGGCACGGATAGGAATAATTTTTTATTGGTTTTGGACTCTATCTCAAGGTACTAAGGTTGAATTTAAAGTGGTATCTTATACACCATGAACTGGCTATGTGTTAAAGTTTTATCAAATCAGACTTAAGACTAAAAATGCTCGAGTTTATTTATTAGCTCTAACTACCTACGTTTCGCAAACTTGGCGTCTTATACTCGTATATATTTTTAAATTGTATCTATTTTTTTTTTATTGAATCAAATGTATTTGAGCTCAATAAAAGTGTGGAGCCAATTGACTGGCAATTCATTCCGTAATATTTTCGTGGCAAAAAGTAACAAAGTTCTCCAAGCTAAGGATGATACACACCACCGCAGTGGCGGTCCATACATGCGTCATTCATATTCAAATTCCAAAATGTTTTTTCAAATTTATTGAATGTTAGTAAGTTGGTGACCATTTATTTACTATAACTCTCTCCGGACACTACCCGCACTACTATCCATATAACCCAAGGTTAGCTGGAAGAAAATACTCATTAGTACTAAGCTCGCCTTTGTACAAATATGCTTATTGTGCAATAAAGAATTTTCTAATCTAATTTCAAAATATAGATCATTTTGAGGAAAAATGGCCAATCTTATGGCCTTATAAATTAAAACACAATTTTTTTAACCACTCCAAAAACGCTGACTAAATGAATAGTATGTGGTGGAGATTTTACAAGAAAATGACGTAACCACAATTTAAATAAAACTTCTCGCAGAGTGTTTTATGGTGGTGATGAAGATGATAGTATCCTCCATATTCCACCACAGGGGCGAAGTCTGGGTTGGTTTCTAGACATTCATCCAAATAATCTTTAATGGCATAAAATGTGCATTTACTTCAGTAGTATTTATATGGACGTATGTATGGACCGCCACCGCGTTGGCATCTATCGGTACATCTACTTCCTTGGTCAATGTCCCATTTCCTACAGTGCGTTCACATTAACTTGACGCGTGAGAGAATTGGTAACAAGGACATAACATGTGAATTAGCTTTTGGACCTAATCGGAAGATGGTTAAACAAGCCCTCAATCCTTTTATTTTCCCCAAGTAATGGGAATGATTTCTTATTTAACATGGTAACAGTAAACATCTCAGTGCGTGCTACCAATTCTCTCACGCGTCAAGTTAATGTGAACGCACTGTACAGAGCGAACTGTCAAATAATTTGACACTTTGGAAACGTCATCAAAATGGATTACCGTGGAATAACCAATACGAATACAAATAGTTACATAATAGGAGGGCGGTTGAACCCAGTGTTTGTTTTTCAAAAACTTAGTAAGACACGCGCCAGTTCTTAAGGATGAACACACAGCAACCCGCATGACAGTTCGCTTCCTCAAACTGAAAATTGGTTACAGATAAAATGATAACTTATTTCACAATGATTGCTTCGTCTGAGTATACGTAAAGAATCGCTCGTTTTGTTGTGAAGTTATACCGAGTTCAGGCTTCCGTTGTCCTCGGTATTACATTGGGTAGCAGGAGATTAGCATTTAATATTTGTTTGTACAATTTAATAGTAATCTGTATAATATTTTACATGGTGTCCTCATGCTATGCCTCCTTAAACGAAAGTATCTCTAGTAACGTACTTTCTAACGTACTTTTAGATACTTTCCTTTCATGTGGCATAGACTTGGTTTAACTAAATAGTATTTACAGGGTTACCGAAACTCGCCGATCTAAGTGATTTACTACAACTTTATCATACCAGTTTTGAAATGATTCATTTTTGTAGTAAAAAATAAACTTTAATCTAATTGGCGTGTTTTCGCGGATTTCAAAGGTAACCCTGTACGTGAGACGGAGATCCACATTGATTTTATTAGTTACGTACTTGGAGGAAGGTATTAACTATTTAATTAATTTATTTTAATAAGTATTCTTAAGAGTGATCGAAATGTCTTAAGTTTTGTGTTGAACGCAATAACGTATTATTGAAATAAAAGAAAATCTAATTTTCAGAAATAATTTTATTCCAGTAGTAACAAACGAAAAATCCCTGGACTAATAACGATCACAAAAAAATATCCAAAAACGACATTCAACTAAACATAATTCGTTTGTATATGATAATTAATGCGAATGACTAGCATATTTAAGTAACACAAAAGGGGAAAGTAAACAGTTATTGGCACAAGCTGAATTGGATTCCATACAGCAAATCTATTACAGAGTTTAGGTACATGTTCAGTCTGGCGTCAGTCAATTCCATCAGTCTGGTTAGACTGACGGCAGACTGATTGTCTAGTCAGTGGAGTGATGGACCAGACTGACGGACATTCGAATATTTTGATGCTTCATCAGTCTGGCATCAATCCAAGCTTGATCAAGGTCACAGACTGCACTGACGCCAGACTGAACGTGTAAACTCTGTCTAAATGTATACTATAGTGCCAGCAATAGTTTAAATTACCCTAAATATTGCCTGCCTTATTTAAAAAAAAACATCATTGTTCCGTTTTGTTCATGAACTCCTCAGTGGCGTAGGAGTTAAAAATGTCTCTGGGATTGTTTTAGAGCAGCGTTCCGCAGGCTTCTAGTGTTCAAGGTACACCTGAAATTTGAAAATATCCGAGTTCCTACGATTTAGAAAAGGTTGTATTCTCTTTACGTCAACCAGAGAAGAATAATTTTTTTTTATCTTAATAATTCTTTGAAATAAAAATTATACCGTTCAATCTCAGTAAACGGCCGAGATATTTTTAGAATTTAATATACCTAACCTAGGGCTAAAAACATGGTACAAATTCCTTTAATTTTCTCTAAAAACGGGACTTATTAAAAAAAAAATTCGGCACACCTTATGTCTTCGGTACACCAGTGTGCCGCGACACACACTTTGGAACACTGTTTAAGAAGAACTGTAATTTTATAAATAAGACAGTTAAGACTTTCACAATTATCAACATGAATAAAGGTTTCGTTTTAAAATCTAAACGTATTCTATATGAAAGCACCGAGTTTATACATATTTATTGGTAATCCGACAAGACTACTGTAAGTACATTTTTTCCTATTGTAAATACTATGGAGATGGAAGAAGCATTTTCTTATTAACAATGAATGAGGTATAGAGATTTTATTGCACTGTTTTTATTTATTATCGCAGCTGTACTTTGTAGTCAATTTTCAATACAATCTTTAATTATAACTCTCTCAAGGACAACTGCGAACATCGACACGAAAACGGCCAACAATTATTGCTTTATCCTCCTAAGTCCTGGAGGTAACAATGACTTCAAGTCTTCTTAGATTTCAAAATCTACGTAGATTTTGAAGAACTTTTTTTTCTTGTTGTCCAAAAAATTATGAGAAAAATATTGGACCTGGAACATTAAGTTTTCCGGACTCTGTGAATTAAGAAAGTTATTTGTGATGTCCTATTTCTAGGACGCCAGGGCTTAGAAGGATAGCGATCAGTTCCTATATGATGCGCTCCAAATCCTGAGAGATTGCAATAGCCTGTCAAAATCCACACTAATTGCTGTCGCGAGCCGCAGGATTCGGCAAGGATTTGGTGCGCACAATTAGGCCTCTGCAGAGGTCATGAGAGCCAGAGTGGTCTAACTGTTTTTCAATACTGATTTTATTCGGGCGTACAAACATAATATAAACATATTTTTTTTTATTTAAAAACCACTTTACAGAAAGTTACAAAGGGTATGAGAAGGTTAATAATTGGTTTATGTGGAGCATAAAACGACAATGTTTACCGGCGACCCCCACACTAGACGATAGTCTATATTAGATAGATTATAATAGATAGAAATATATTACAAAAAAAAACAATGTAATATTTATACAATTTTTTTTTTATTTTTAATGCACTAACCCGTGCTAAGGAACAAATTTAAAAACCTAAAAAGAGGTTCGAAATTTCACTGATGCCGTGAGTCGCCCATTGGCTCAATTGGTAGAGCGCTGGCACGGATAGCCAGAGGTTGCGGGTTCGAATCCCGGCATGGGTGAAATTTTTAGCGTCTAAATAGGTTTTTAAATGTAATATTTTTTTTTATTTTAGGCCACGTTGGCGCTATGAGGTGGGCTGTTTACAACAGTTTGCACGAATAAAATCAGTATTTAAAAATACAGGCCGTTCCGGCTTTCATGGCTTTTTATCACCAACTATCACTAAAGCCTATTGTTCTTACATTCGATGATTAACCGAGTAGAATGACATTACGTATGACTATGATATAAATAGATTTTACTACTTATGAAATACTATTAAAAAATCTCACTGTCACACTTAAAAGATAAAATAAAGTTATTTAAATATGTATGTAATAATTAATGACTTGTTAGGGACGCTTACATAAATGTTTATAATATTGACACCCACGAACAATAAAAATTAGAATAAAAAGCATTTGTGCTGTCGAGATCCAAAGAGTGATACCTAATAATGGCAAATTGTGAAGGCATAATGACTTATATCTAAACAATGTAAACTTCGCTTTTAGACGGAACTCTTCATTTCTTGTTTCACGCAGCTCTTGAAAGCTTCCCAACCTTCGTTTTTGGCATAAGACTGCAACAAAAACGTTTCTTTCAGTTATACGCGTTTGTGATCCAATACTGGCCAATGTGGATGGAAAGAGAAGGCCGGTCACGAGAATGACCGAATGAATGAAAAATGCCATGGTTATGCAACATCAAAGACTGGATCGGTGTCAAAACAGAGGCTGAACACTGAACAGAGTTGTAAAGAGCTTCCAATCTTCAGTGATGAAGAGGCACTAAAAAAAACAGCAATGGACTCCAAAAAAATAGAATCGTTATAATTTTCACAATAATCATCAGCATATTGCAACCATAAAATTACAAGGCGTTGGTAGAGTTATAAATAATATTATGGAGTCTGTCTGCCCCAACCCGCATGCCCAGCGTGGGGATTATGGGCACTACCCCCCAATGATGGCAGAACCTTGCGCTATGGCGCTCATTAGGGGAGGGCTATGTCCAGCAGTGGACTAATGTTGCCTGAAGACGATGCGGTTGCTTTTGCGTTATTGTGGTGCAGTCCGTCTGATGTCAGTCTTACCTTGAACCCGCGATGCAGGCGGTCCTTCATGATGGCAATAAACTCCTTGTAGGACAGCAGTCCGTCGCCGTCCGCGTCAAAGATGGCGAACACCGTCGAGACCAGATGAGCGGACTGCGAGATGCCCGTGCAGATCTTGACGGCTCGATGAAACTCGTCTGCGATTCGATAATTATTCGATCAATCTCTATATAACATAGTAACATAACCTTACGCCTGTATCACAGAGGGGTAGGCAGAGGGACTGCCACTTGCCGCGATCCTAACAGATCACCTTCGCGTCATCAACGTTCATAAGTCGTTGCATGCACACACGCCGCTTTCGGGCACTGTTTATCTTCCCCTTTGCTAATACATTGTGAATGTGAGTGGAAGGGCCGGTAAGAGACGTCCCGGGCGGACATACGTCGATCGAGTAGGGGATCGAAGATTCATTAACACACCTCTGAAATGCAGTTTCAATTGAGTTCGATTCTAGTCGCGATTATAATGCAGTCTATATACGACCCTGTGAATGGCACAGGCCTTCTCAGAGAGAGAACGGGCTTAATCAAGACGCGTGCCCAACGCGGAATGGCAACTTCAAGCGCGGTGTGAACACCTCAGACACTCATTGGTGGTGAAAGACCTTTTTATTATAAAACCCTATTTAGAGGCTAAAAATTCCGCCATATCGGGACTCGAACCCGCGACTTCTGAGTAAAAGTACCAGCGCTCTCCCAACTGAGCTAATGGGCAAGTGCCGGCATCAGCGAAGTTTCGGACCTCTTTTCAATATTCTCTGTATTTAGTTTTTTAAATTGTCCTCAGTACGGGTTAGTGCAACAAAAAGAATATGACCTTTTTAATGTTTAGTCTTCTCTTTTATAGATCTTATTTTTCGCTGTTGTCCGTTGCAAATTTACTTTTGGGCTTTTTCACTTAATTCTTGTTCGGTGTAGGTAATCCCAATATCTGATGTGTTGAATAAATAAGTTTAGATTTAAAGAAAAGTGAAAATAAAAGTAACAGCGCCAAAACCGTGCTTAATACTCAGGTTTCCTCACGATGTTTACCTTCACAGTTAGCGTGTGGTATTGTTACTACAACGTCACAAATGTACGTAACTTATTAGACCTGTAAAATGTTTAATATGGCGATGCATCGCCATATCTATCATACGGTCTATCATCTTCCCGATTCTTGCCATCGCGATGGCAAGAATCGGGAAGATGATAGACCACTCACCCTTAGAGATGGGATGATCAGCGAGCGTGTACATTCTCATCGCGATGGTGAAGTCCTCAAGATTGTTCAGGAACTGGCAGAACGTCTTGAACTCCTCGAAGGTGATCCCTCTGTCGTTCGTGACTCGGTCGAGCAGCCGGTCAAGGTACATGTCATACTCGTCCGTGTCCAAATACGTGTAACGGAGCAGGATCTTGGCGAAGTCCACTTCGGAGATCGTTTCGTGACCTGGAAGGAAAGTGGGTTTGGTGTTGAGCGGTCTAAACAAAATTATTAAACAGGAATGTTTCAAAACCTATTTTAAGGCAAAAAATTCCACCCATGCCGGGACTCGAACCCGCGTCCGCTGGCTTACCGTGCCGTGGCATGGGTGGAAGTTACAGCCTCTAAATAGGTTTTTAAAATTGTCCTTAGCACGGGTTAGTGCATTAAAAAGAATAAAAGGAATGTTTAATAATTTTTTTGACCATCGAAGAAGAAAAACATTTATCATAGAAACAGTGCACACGCCACAGTAACAAACTTAAAACATATTACTAAACATAACATTTACAAAAACAAAAAAAAAAAGAAGAAAAACGAAAGGTCACGCCGTGTCACTGCTGCTATAAATGGCAACCGACTCAGCAATATGCTGATGGACAAGCCTTCAGCGCTGATTTTCAGTCAGTGCCAGGTGCTACCCTACGAGCGTCACAGACTGCGGTGCGAAACAATCATGGGCGATAATACATCGGCGACCCTTCAATACAAATTTAATCGGTGTCTTGACCTGCTATCTTCGTGCAAAGCTAGATCAGCGACATGCCCCCAGCAAAGCCCTCACCAACCATAAACAGGAGCCAGAGAGCAATTTTTGTACTTGTATAAATATATTTGTACGTTAAAAACTTCGTCTCAGTGTTAGTTATCGAGCTCTTCCGAAACGGCTTCACCGATTTTCACAATGAAATATTGTTTTAAACAATAAAATCTCATATTATCTTTTTGTTGAAAAAACTAATTATTTTACATTTTACGAGTATAAGTGGAGTATATTTAATGTTTTTGCTACTCGTTATGTGCTGTTAGTATTCCCAATAATAAATAAATAATTGACGACCTCTGTGGCATAGCGGTAGTGCATCTACCCACCATGCAAGAGGTCCCGGGTTCGAATCCCGGCTGGAAACAAAAAAGAACCTAGGAGTTGGATGTTTACATGTTTGTGATGTCTTTGTTTCTAGTTCCAACGTCACAGGGTATCCTAGTGTGGGGCCAGAAGTAATATATGTGCCTGTATGTAAATGTTATGTTATAAAATTTTAGTAAATATTTTCGTAAGAAAATCTCAAAACACTAAAGCCATTGCCCTCAGTAAGGTGCTTACCTTTAGCGAACTCCTGGAATTCGAGCTCGAGGACCTCGGTCTGTAGATTCTCCATGAACTGCTTGAAGCCGTCGAACTTAAGGTCGCTAGTGCCTTTCTTACCGAAGAAATGCACCTGAAATGCAACACACAATATAGTAAAAAGAGGGCATTTTTAATATATTAACTCTTCACCACAGGAAATTTTCAATATAATAACTCATTATCCGTGAAATTTTCAATATATTAACTCATTCACCACGAAATTTTCAATATAATAACTCACTAACCGTGAAATTTCAATATATTAACTCATTCACCACGAAATTTTCAATATAATAACTACTTAACCGTGAAATTTTCAATATATTAACTCATACACCACGAAATTTTCAATATAATAACTCATTAACCGTGAAATTTCAATATATTAACTCATTAACCACGAAATTTTCAATATAATAACTACTTAACCGTGAAATTTTCAATATATTAACTCATTCACCACAATATTTTCGGAATTACCCAGATAAAGCTTACACGTTGAACATTAAAATAACGTTGTTAGTATGACAGACTGTAACATAGACAACAGCAAAAAAATACTTGGAAGGTCCTTCCTCAGGGTTTGCCAGAAGATGCATGCATCTTTATCGAGGATAAAAAAGAATAAAAAAGAAAATGGTAGGCGAAGAAATAAAATCTCTAAATAAAATAGTAAATTAGTAAAGGATGGGTTCTATATGAATGACTATTTATAATATATTTATATGAATGTTTATTTATTTGTCCAGCACTCATGTGCTGCATAGGCTCAGACTCGGAAGACCTCTCCACTCCTACTACTAATAGGAAACATCAGTCGAACGGAAACGGATACTTACAAGTATCCGTTTCCGTTCGACTGAAGTTTCCTATGAACACGATAATATGTAAAGTAAAAGTTTATTTCTCACCATAAAGAACAACATTTAGGAACGGTATTATAAGCCTTGAGGGCTTTACAAAATCACTTAAAGGCTAATGGTACAATTATCAATTCAACTAATTGCCAAACTAGGTGGTCCTGTATTTTGACAATTAGTTTGTTTTGTACTTAATGTGACAAATAACGAATGAATAAACGTAAGGTTTATTAATTCATTCCACAAGAGCCTTACTGGCGGCTTCGGTATTACAGTATACTGCACGCTCAACCTGTGCCATCATTTATAACTACTGCAATGGTGTGTTCACCTGTCCGCACTGTGCGCAAAAATCATTTATAAGAGCAGCTATATCAGAGGCCTCATGGGCGGCTTGATAACTTCTGACAGTAAGGCCCGCCACTGCCATACAAACCTCCACCAACCTGGACTTTGCCCCCGTGGTGGAGTATGGCCTAACCTTCCTGCGATGCAGAAAGAGACCCGTGCCCCAGCAGTGGGGACATACATGAGTTGATATCGACATACAAAATCAGACTGCAATCGGACAGGGTTTCCACTAAGGAACTAAGCTCTACGCGACATTCTGAATTAGACTGCTGCTCGAACCGACTGAAACCTCCTTTTAAGACCTCCCCACTACTACTAGAAAACATCAGTCGACCGGGAACGGATACTTGTAGAACACAAGTGACAAGTAATGTATCGATAAAAGTATAGTCTGTCAGCTTTTGGAATACCTCGGATAGAATCGGATATATTCGTGTAATAGAAATATCGGAACTAATATGAAACTTAATTTCGAAATCAGAACTCGATCATCAGTACGAAAACTGGCGAAAATCAAAGCTTACTCGAGCCCGAGGTACATTCTAAAAGCTAAGAGACTATTCTGTGTTATACACCTTTAAGAATAAACCCCTCACCTGCAGCATAGTGTCCACATGATGCCTCCGCTGCAACCCCTGCTCGTCGTTGACGTACTTATCGTGAGGCTTCTCACTCTCTTGGGCAGGGTCGTCCACCAGACCGCGCTTGCCCTTCCACGCGAAACTGAAGATCTTCTCCATCTACAACGTTTGGATGGGATGTCATCGTCGGCAAGACCGCCTTACCCCCAGTTTCATAAGCTGTAGGGGCGGTACCCTACAGGAGTTGTGTTGGATGTTAGATGTTCGTTTCTATTTCGTAATGTTAGGTACGTTCGAAGTAATACCGAAATTAATGAAAATAAGAAAAAGCATTCAACAATTATGGTTACAGTCTAGTGTGTTAAACATAACGCATAATTTTGTTATGTTGCCCCAAAAAGTACTTATATTAAATCTGCGGTCTTAATATCCGTAAGGTCCTACTTTACTCCATTGACGGGTCCTAAAAGATCTTATTTTTACTCGTTGGAGGGATAATCCACGTTGATTTGTGCTGAAATTACCTTTAAACTTGCTGCGGTCTCGATATTTTAATACTTTATCCCCGTGACGTATTTTAAAATATCTTATTTTAGGCATTTTTAGTACTCGTTAGAGAAATGTACCGCGTTGAGGTTTTGGTGAAAGTGTGAAACTAGTATTAGCTACGGGAATTGGGTAAGATTCGGGCTCTAATAAAAATGGGGAAAGGAACATGATGATAGCGGTATTCGATCGAAAATTAATAATACACCTCCTTTAATACAAAAAGTAGAACTTCCAGAACTTTAACGGGTTTGAAAAAGTATATTTCTCTGAGGTTGGGCGAGTTGGTATGCTGCAGCTGTATTGAAGTAGGTACACATGTACTTATTGACAAATACTTTTGTATGGAGATTAATACTTACAGAATAGGCACGTGGATGGTGTTATGCAACACGTGAGTCAGTGTTATTTTATGTTTTGGTGTTAAAGTACTTTTCCTTATTTACAACAGTGCGCAGTGTGAATAATTTTCCTATTGTATTTACTGTTTCTTTTATTCTACCTAAAGATACAATTTGTTTGTTGTTCAGATATTCAATGTTTTGAAAGGTGATGCTCCGTCTCCGGAACCTTCGGATTTGAGGTTTGTATACTGTGTTTTTTATTATGAATTAATATTGAGTTAACGTGATTTTTGAGTAGGTTTTATTTTGTTTAGTCTTAAATCAAAAGTACTATACATATCTTACTTCATTCTTACTGAAATAAATAAAGAAGATGTTTAACATGTTGTTATACCACTCATTAGCAATCAAATCAAATAGATTACAGCTTGAAAACACTTGGACAGCTTGCAGGTATGTCACAAATAAAATATCGAACATTCGCCTATAAACAAGTGAAAATTGAAACAAATCATGCAATTAATGATTGCCTGAATGTTAACATTACACCAAACGATTAGTGCGATATATTACGAAGTAAGTCAAGCTTTAAAAACATAGTTAATCACACAAAATGTTAAATGTCACATAACTTTAAAACAATATTACTTGGGGAACGTAAGTAAAAGCCTACGTAATAAAAATATACATATAAACTAGTATTCGTTACCTTGATTACTCGTGATCATGATAGATTCAGTAATAAATCGCTGGCACGGATAGCCAGAGGTTGCGGGTTCGAATCCCGGCATGGGTGAAATTTTTAGCCTCTAAATAGGTTTTTAAATTTGTCCTTAGCACGGGTTAGTGCATTAAAAATAAAAAAAATAAAAATTTGTATAATAAATCGCTATTTAAGGAAATTATTCTCAATCAAGTAAATTTTATACCTCTCGATAGTACATACTAAACATGTATTACAAAAAAGCTAGCTAATAAAACGGACGGACATACATAGAGAAAAAAATCAAGCCAATTAGAAGAGTGCAATAAATTTTGGACTTACTGTGGACGACTTAGCGACTACTTGGGCCTGCTCGGTTCTGTTCTTCAGTGCACTTGCTGATACTAATGCAAGCAGCTACAATACGATTATATTTTTTGCAATAAATACATAATATTATGAACATAAGGTAATATAGTAGGTACAGCACGAGAAGACACTGAAATGTCTGAGACCCTTCGCTTTAATTTGTAAAATAGTTATGAAATAAGAAGGCCGAAGTATCTCAGATATTTAAAGTCAGCTTTCAGAATTGGGGCAATATAGTAAACTGATGTATATGTAACTGAGTTTATTACAATGCCCATTTTAAAATTTCTATACGACCACATTCTTTTTTAAAATTATTAGTACTGTAGTCTATAGCTCATGTTATCTTCATTATAATAAAAACAATTCAGTTCATTGTAGCCTTCCAGTAAATCAAAATATTAGTGTACATAAACATGCCAGTAAACATTTATGTTTATACATTTTAATAATTAAATTATTGTTTTTATTTGAAGTTTCTTTTAATAAAATTACGGCCGAATTTAAATGTTTAAGAAGCCGATATTATGTGTTAATTAACTCACGCCCTTCCCAAAACATACGTATATTTTTTCTAACGAACCATATCTGGGAAATCAGCGGTGTAGAAGACAATGATGTTTCAATTTTAATAATGCAAAAAAATTGATTTACTAGCAACACTCCGTATTTTTAAGTGCAGTATGCGTAGCGTGCGTGCATTAGCGATTTAATGAACATTATTGAGCGAAGGTGATCTGGCAGGATCGTCAAGTGCCAGTCCCTGCCTGTCAATGCTTGCCAATCCCTGCCTATCCTGAGTTTATGTTATGTTACGTTTTTACCTATGCGTAGCTTTTGGGTCGGGCGTCAGGATTTTAACAACCTGAACAATAAATTTATTATGTTTGCCTAGCAATAGCATAAAAGCAGCTCATTTCCGATTATTTTAAAGTCACTCTTATGGCGATTACCTTTTTCAATATAACCCAAGTCAAATATGGACTAATAGTAAAAATATAAAACCAACCAAACTGATACATCTTTAGAAAAATCGTAAATAAGAGCCTCTATTTTGTAATGTATGTAAGCGATAGATAGTTAACACGACTGTGCCGTTCTGCTAGCAAGATAATATATAGAATATGAAAACTGTACAAAGTAGTTCACTGTACTGCAAAAAAAAGTTAAATGACGTAACTCTATTAGGTAATATTCTATAATAGAGTTTTTATTCTTTTTAAACGTAACTAGTAGTTGTTTTTTTATTAAATCTAATTAAGTGCCCATTGACAAATTACTAAATTTTACATAAACTGACACCGTAACACCAAGTGCCTGTATAAAGCAGTGTCATTAACAAATATAACATTTAGAACGTTTTCTTTACGAACGGCACAGGTTTTAGTCACGCAATTCCCACTTACTGCCTCTTGGCTTTTCTGGTCCAGGTCTTTACGTTCCTTCAACGTACCACCCAGTAATCGCTGAATCTAGATTATTAAATAAAAATAATAAGGAAAAGAAAATAGGAAATAAATAAATATTAAGATTTTTCTGTTATTGGTTCCTTGTCCCATAAAGAGGTCCGTTTACCACACCGAGTTAACTTAATGCGTGTACTATTCATTCATTCTAAGGAGTCAGTTCAGGACTTCTCGGTGCAGGAATCTAGATACTAAGCTATTTCGTTACGTGAGCCATAGTCTTTCACATTCCTTCATAACTTTTACGTAATACAGAGAATATTGTAAGTAGGTTCGAAATTTCACTGATGCCGGTGAATCGCCCATTAGCTCAGTTGGAAAGAGCGCTGGCACGGATAGCCAGAGGTCGCGGGTTCGAATTCCGGCATGGGTGGAATTTTTAGCATCTAAATAGGTTTTTAAAACTTTTTAGAAGTAAAATTTTTCAAGATAAAAAAGTTAATATATACAGATACTTATGCAATGGCCACAGACCATTAATCATAGAAATAGCATATTATTCTATGCTTACTAGTAAAAATAGAAAAATAACCTATATAAAGTATTTCCCCATTACGTGCTGTGTGGTGTCGGCCTAGAGAATAGCACCAACCCAAATTCTTCCCGCGGGTGTCGTAAAAGGCGACTAAGGGACACAAACCGGGGGGTGGGCAGTAGCGCCCCCTGCATTACAATTCCACCAAACTGCGATCCCCAACCCGCATGCCCAGCGTGGGGATTATGGGCATTACCCCCCAATGACGGCACAACCTTGCGCTATGGCGCTCATTAGGGGAGGGCTATGTCCAGCAGTGGACTAATATGGCCTGAAGAAGAAGAAGAAATGTAATTTTCCATGGAATTTCCACGAATTCCTATTATATAAGTTGCTCGACTGTTACTCCTTAACATGAAAGCCTACTTTTCTGTTATAGTTTTTCTTTTAAGTTTATTGTAATCTGACGGCATCGGTGGCGCAGCGGTTTGGCACGCTGACTGTAAAACCGAAGGTCTCGGGTTCGATCCCCGGATCTATCGTCGAGTTAGCAAGTGATTTAGTTGTACTTAGAATAGGGCTAACGAGATCTGCGTATAGGTCCGTGAATATGTCCACGAATATTTATTTTTCACGTCTGATCACAGAGACGTTCTAGTGTAACAAAATTGCTCTTTAAAGCTTAATACTTCGCAAACGAACAGAAAGGCTACTAGTTCCTTGTTAACTAGGGAACCTGAAAAATTTCATTACGACTTTTTATGTAAATCAAATCAAAATCAAAAATGTTCACTGTGCAGAACAAAACTTAACAATGTCTAAGCTAACTCTGAACCACAAACTAAATTAAATTTATGCATTTTATGTATTTTTTCGGAGAAGATTATGGCTCAAGTACCTTTCAATGATTAATCATAGGGGTTTCCACTCTTTCTAAGGCCAAGGGATTTCTGTGCAACTCTACTTGGGTGTGTTATGAAATTAAATGTGTCAGCACTTACGACTAGAAATTCGTTTTTGTCAACCCTCTGATTACCATCCGTGTCGAACATGTTGAACGCTATTTGGAAACCGGAGGCCGGCTCTGAAAATGTGGTACAAAAAAAAAGAGTTGATTTTTTTTAACACAAGTGCAAAAAAAGTTTTACGTTATCAGGCTACATGTTTGTAGATTTGTCCGTTTATTTATTTGATAACGACTTCTAAACGATTGAAACGATTTAGAAGTGCGTGGTGTTAGAATCTTCATGTAATTCTTATCTGATCTTTTATCTTGTTTTACCTTTATACTGTGGGAACATACAAGGGTTGATATCGATCTTTAGCTTATCCCGAATAACTGTCCAATATTTCAATAACAATTGAATTAAATTGCCAGCTTAGGTCAATTGTCCAATTGACCTTATCGGGTGTTTTACTTTTTTTTTTTTCAAATAATGAGCTAACAGACCGTTATAATATTTCTTAATGATTAGCGACATGCTACATACCTATATATTAAACGGGTCTAGACACGGTTTTGCCTAATAATTAATCGCGATTAGACCCGTTTAATATATAGCTAATATTTGTATTATGGTGTAAGGTTGTATAACTTTTATAATAATAAATAACACTGGAACGACTTCAGGTGTGGTTTTATTTCTAGATTAGTAGTATAATATTTTAATAAAACCGAAAACTGGATAAAAACGGATAAACGGAGAAGCAGATAATATAGTCAGATCTGGTCAAAGGGTAAAGTAGTAGTGATGAAAAATGAGGGAAATCGAAAAATGTTTGACGTAATTTAAATATTTGAAAATGATAGATAGAAAAAAAAATGGTGTGAAGAGGTTTGTACCGTTACAATGGTACATCATTAACAAACTTCAAGTCACTTACTTGTTAAAATTGATAGTAGAAACAGGTACTCCGTGTAAGAGATAATTCCTGAAAACCAGAAAACAGTAAATCTCGAATTCGATCGATTTGATGTGGAGCACGGAATGTAAAAATCTATATAAATCGGCTAATTTATTCTTGTTCGATTGTTTAGAATTAATAAAATAACATTGTTCACAACAGCAATATCAAATTTTCTTTACCGCATCTCCCTGTCACTAAGGTTTGCTAGAAGAATTTTTTTACAAAGAAGATTTACGAGTATTACAAAGACCGTCTTTGCACATGTTATTTATTATATAATGTCCTGTTCAATGTTTCCGTGTGCAATGTATGTCTAACGACAGCGCCATATTTTGCATATCATTGTAGTTAAATACTACATCGCCGTCTGTATACTTATTCATCATTGTTCTAGTGTAACCAGGGAAACGAAACATTGTTATTTCGGTACAAAATTACTAACCAAAAAAACCTCTCAACTTTGAGTGTACCTACGCCACTATCTTCATCGGCCTTATATTAACGATGGCCAAGAATCATACTCACACACCCCAAACTCGAACATTGCACATACTCACTGGCTCAACACTCAAGAGCAGACGGACACTCACGTAGTCACATAACATAATTTGTATTGTCAATTAAATATAATTATATTAAATAGACAGAATTTTATATTGGTATTGTAAGTTACATATTCTATTTGTTTATATATAGTTACACAATTTAATTATACCAAAAGGTTGTCTGGAAGAGATCACTTTTAGCGATAAGGTCGCCGTCTGTACTCTTAGGTTAAGAAATATATGACATGTGCAATTTAAATTTTTTGCACAATAAAGTGTTCTCTATCAATGAATATTATTTTAGCAGACCCAACAGAGTTGTCGTGCATGCAGCAGAGTTGTAGATGTAGACTCTGCTACATTGCGTAGTAGAGTCTACTTGTTAATCTGTAGTGTAATCAACTTTGCAATGTATGTCGACTTGTCACAGCAAACCACGAATTGCAGCTTTATGAAATAGGCCCCGGAGACCATTTAGCAGCCAAAAATAAAGGGGGGGGGGGAGGCACGTGAATAAGAATGTACTACATAAGAAATACGATATTTAATAATTAAAAATTATTCTTCGCCATCACTAGATAAATTAAACACTTCTTCGTCCCCATTCTCATATGGCTCAGTTGAAGTAGACGTTTGAGTAAGTAAAAAATGGTGTTGGGCATATTTTGTTATCTTGTACTTAACGAAATCTTCAGGTTAAAAAGTCGTCAGCTAAGTCGCTAAATAATTTTTGTCGTCAAAACTTTTTCTTGTTGCTAAGGCTCTCGCAAAAGTCGTTATTTCTAGCGACAAAGTCGTTAAATTGGCAACACTGCTTGGTTGTACAATGCTGAGCTTTAACTCTTCGTCTCAACAACTTTGACATTAATTAAGTGTAAGTGATGCAATTTAAGCCAGATGTCGCTGCCTGTACGTAATACAGAGAATAGTGTAAAGAGGTTCGAAATTTCACTGATGCCAGTGAGTCGCCCATTGGCTCAGTTGGAAAGAGCGCTGGCACGGATAGCCAGAGGTCGCGGGTTCGAATCCCGGCATTGGTGGAATTTTTAGCCTCTAAATAGATTTTTAATATTAATTAAGTATCGTTTTGTTTATATTATGGACATATTTGTTGCCGACCGGCCACTCAACTTTTTTTTAATTTTTTTATTTCTTTGACATTAGACTCATGTAGCTTTTTCTACATGAGTCTAATTTTTAAAATTGGGACTATATCAATGCCAAAATTGACTAAAGATGGATTAAAGATCCCTAAAAGTTACTTTCGCTAAATTTTTATGGGCATACGTTTCAACATTTCGAACGTTATTTAAAACGTCAATAAAAATGTACTTAGAAATAAATATTTCTTGTCATACCGTCTTTCAACTATACGTGTCAAATTGAGAACCTCCTCCTTTTTTTTCTATCGGTTATAAAAATATATACGCACCCTTATCTCGGAGGTTCCTGAACATCTGCGGGGAACCCTTTTTCAGCTGAGGTGTTTGGTCTCTCAGCTGTTCGATTTCTTTGGTCGTTAGCACACGCCTCTTCAGACGAGCTGGAATAACAAATTAATATTTTGTTTAAAATGCAGAAACAAATATTTATTTTTTTGAAACTAAAACTTTCGTAAACACTACACATTATTTGAGTATAATCAAATAAACATTCATTGTTATGTGCCATCATTTGAGAATAAATATAGAAATCAGAAATGTTTTATTGATTGTACTGGACTTCTAAAATAAACATGAACTAGAGTGTTATGGAATTTAAAGCAAGAAGTAGATTGTTACAGAGAAATATGACCCCAAAAAGTTTCCACATATGGGAAAGGTCGTCAAACCCCTCTGGAAAAGACGTTCCGAGGTTTTAACTTTTAAAAAAAGTATTATACATTAGCTAAAACGAAGATAAGATAAGAATATTATTTATTGTACACTAGGAAAAAACAAACAAAACATAATTACAAAGATACAGTACCATCGGCGGCCTTATTGCTTAGAGCAATTTCTTCCAGGCAATCCACGATGGAGAGTTGCTGAAGGAAAAGTGAGACGGATAGTTGGTGCAAATATGAATATTGATATACATACTTATATTTAAAAGTAATATACTTACATAAAACATAACATATAATACATAAAACAATTTACTATAAACATACACAAACTTACATTATTTACAATAAAGATACTTCATTTTTCGAACAAAAACTTTCGTATACTTAATATTTTTCCGGATTCGCTTATTTGTAATTTTGTCGGTAATCTGAATAGGATTTGATGTGATTAACACAAACCTGTTGTCCCGTCCAATAAACAGTTACACAGGTAAACAGAAGCAACAGTTCTGCTAGAAAATATATATCATTCAAATCTCGGAACGCCGTCGTTCCCAGATTGGTTTTCATTAGACAACTCTGCCAATATTAGATAAGACTAGCTGGTGCCCGCGACTTTGTCTGCGCAGAATTATCGGGTAGATTTTATCCTACTTACTTGACACATATCGTCATATTTTGGACAATTCACACAATATCTTAATAAATTGTAGCCTATGTGTTATTCTGATGAATAAGCTATGTTATTGTATGTAAGATGGATATCTATACTTATAAACTTTCGAGTTTATAATATTAGTAGGATAATTCTTCACTGATACTAACAATGATCGTACCATACATTAAATAAAAAGACACATGAATGACATACAAAAGTTGTTAACAAAAATGGTGTGTATAACGAAAAACCTTGGATGAGACTAGCAAAGACAAGACGGGTTGGGGTAAAGGTGGAGAGGGCTATGGCTTTATCTATGAGCTGGACAGACATAATCTATTGCATGTGACTGGCAAAACTCACGTCTCGGCTCCTGCTCCACTACGGACTCCAGAAAGTCCTGGGGAGTCATGTACAGCTGCCCGCCGTGCTCCACGCTCGCGAACTTGATGAAACGGCGCTCGCGCGACGTGAGCTTCACCGACTTGGCCAGCTCATCCGGCTAGAAACAAAAATAAAGTACATTTAAATCCCGGAGCGGCGGCAGCCCAGTAGGTAGAGCAATCAACTCGCAAGCGTGAGACCCAGGTTCGATTCCCAGTGCGGCATAGTTAGTTAGTTAGACCTGAGATTTCCGCACTTAACCTCATAGTTGGGCCATTGTACGTAGCAAGCGTTGAGGTACGCTAACACCTCAGACACTAGGGTTTCCTTACGATGTTTTCCTTCACCGTCAGCGAGTAGTATTGCTACTATAATTTCACAAATGTACATAACTTAGAAAACAAAGACATTGGTACATGCCGCGCTTGAAATTGCGAAACCGCGGTGGGCACGCGTCGTAATTAAGCCCATACTATCGAGAAGGCATGTGCCCTGCAGTGCGAGGTTTATAGACTACATTTTTATTATTTAATAAAAAAAAAATATAGACTACAAAAAAATATGTTTCGTGAAACGGTGTGGTAAGAAATTGGAGTAGGAAGAGACACAAAAAGTGGGAAAAGGTGTCCCTGTACTTGTAAGCTTAGTAGGAAATCCGCGAAAAACAAAGATTTTTTGCGAATTTCCTATAGATTCCGGATTTCGGTGAAATTAAGCAACACATTTTAAGGTCAGTTCACATGCGCGTACAAAAGCTTGAGACATCTAACTGAACTGAAATGGGCATAAATATAGCGTTACTTATAAGCAAGTTCTTGTAGTAAGTAAATACGTACGGGCAATGTAGAGAAGAGACGACTAAAAACGAGAAAATCGTCTCGCACGCTAACATGACTGTCAGCGACTAACACATCTTCGTAGAATCACAGGGCTTGTTATTAACAATCGTAGAGGGAAGTATGGTGGGGCAAGTATAGACAAAGACGACTTCACCGTGGTAGTCTTAATGACTGAACAAAACAGCGCTTAAATGTGGAATAACTAGGAAAGCGTTAAGTTTACCATTCTTCTCCAGGCTATATTAGTCCACTCCTGGACATAGCCCTCCCCTAATGAGCGCCATAGCGCAAGGTTGTGCCAGTTTACCATTAATGTAAGTTAATTATTTATATAGGTATGTATCTATTTTTTAACGACATAGCACACAGGACAGGACAGTTCGAGTTAATACGTGCGGAGCCAACTACTGAGGGTTTTATTACGATGTTTTCCTTCACATGTTTGCCGGTTAAGCTGTCTGTCAGGATGGTATAGGTGCTGGGAACCAACCATCTAAAACAATGTCCAATTTACTCCTTCTAAAACAATGTCCCAGGCACTGCATCGTTCGACTGGTCCCATCGCCTATCTAGTGAGGTAAGGTGACACTGAATGCTGAAGCTGTATAAATCATCATCTATTTATTACTACGAAACTGTTTTAGGAACATTATAAATGTTTCCCATTATGCACATTATAAGTTATTCCACTGCAAGTCTCCAACGACTACTAGTTTGTCGAGTAAAATTATTACTAAACAGTCGCAATGTATTACGGGAATGTGTGATTTAAAATTGTAATGAAAATTTGTTGAACACTTCTTCAAACGTTATCGGATACAGTTATGGGTTAAATGGTCCCACCTTATATTTCGTGGACGGTTTCATAACTTTTTAAATAAAACGTCGATTAGTAGTTGACAGTGAAAAGTTGTTTATTTTCACCGCTTTAGATAATACCACGAATGACTATTTGGATCTATGCTTCGTGATATGATAACACAGTGAATATTCAGAGCGGATGGAGATGCTAAGGAAGTGGAACGAAGATAATGACGTCATTGGATTTCCACAAACTAAGACAAAGTATAAAACTTTGGTTTTTAACCAGCTTTGCAATTTTGACTCGTAATAGCTACAGTCGAGTTACCTCGGACGCGGTTTAAACATGTGTTAACGCACTCTTAACATTGAGGCTTATTTAGGAAAAAATCCTCTTGCAGAGGACGATTTGTGTCTAGCGTGCGACACATTCTTGAGTAAAATACGTTGCAAAAACAGTAAAACAGGAGATTTTTTAATAATTTCTTCGTCACCTAATCTATTAATTCAGTAAGTAACGAACAACTTGCACGTTCATTGGGGAAACATTTTGTTTTTACAATGAATAAAAAATATATTTGAATGGCAACACTTTCGCATCACTCGTATAGAAAAGCACAATTTTCCTTTTTCCTCTGAAAATATTGTTTTAAACTACTAACAGAGCATTCTTCTTCTGTTCCGTGGTTTCTTGTTTCCTAACGTTTCATTTTTAGCTACTCCGTAAATTGAGGAATCTCGTAAATCTCTGATTTTGTTGGTACTCGTATTATTTATTCCATAATTCTTCACTTTTCTAGCGACTAACTGCATTTGCTCACATAGTGAATAGAACTAGAAGTAAGCAAAGTAGTTAACATAACATACAGGCACATACATTGCTTCTGGCCCCACACTAGGATACCCTCGTGTCGTGGGAACCAGAAACAACGACATCACAAACATGTGAACATCCAAGACCTGGGGTTTTTTTTTGTTCCCAGCCGGGATTCGAACCCGGGACCTCTTGCATGGCAGGTAGATGCACTACCGCTACGCCACAGAGGTCGTCAAAGGTCGTCAGAGGTTACATACACAAACGGTAGTTAGACAGCTTCTTTTGTCTTTGCAGTCTTTTGACAGTTCTTATTCCGATTTTCTAATTTAACAATTGAACTCCAATATTTTTATTTATAGGAGTTTAATTGTGTAGTTGAAACGACACAACTGATCAGTTGACCATAGTGTTCAAGTGGTCGATACTGATGAAACTGTTTTCAGGTTATTATATCTATTCTTTATTAAATTGCCCAAAATTACAGTGTTAACTAATAAGTTGAACAATAAAAATTTTGGAGTATAGTAAACTATAAATTCGACACAATTAACAAAACCAATCTAAGGAAATATTTTTAGCAAATTTAACAACAAAGAATTTCTTTAATTTCTTCTGTGTATTCGCCCGAAGAGCAAATTAATTTAACAATATTTTTTGCAGCCTTTTATCCATTCTTTACACTAGAATTCCGCAAACTTTTTGTGTTCGAGGTACACCTTCGAAATAATTTAATTTCAGAGGTATGAATAATGATTTCATAATAGGTTGTTTTGATTGTGGATTAATTAACTCTTTAGACCTAAAAACGGCTTTTTCTTAAATACTTCTCATTTTCTCAAGGCCCACCAAGTAATGATCACGATACACTAGAGTGGGCCATGGCACGCACTCTTAGCGATAAGATCGCCAATTGTATAACATTACTTATAACAAATCATGGCTGTATTCTTTTTTCTGGTTGTATAATAAAATGTTCTCTATCTATCCATCCATCCATCCATCTATCTATCTATATACACAGTCCTTATATATGACTCTGTGCGAACCTTTCATTGCATTTACTTAGCCTTTTGACAAAGGGAGAGCGCGACCAATTCCAAAACTTACCCCATAAAACTTCGTATTCAAAACTGGAAATGCATCTCTTATCACCGCAATAAATCAGGGTAGCCCAATAAAATCGCACTATAAAGCATTCTACGACAGTTAGTAGGCATTTTGTTACACATATGGCAATAAATTTGTGTGACGCGCGCCACCCCTAAAAGGAGTTATAAATTAAACCGAAAAACCGAGAGTTAGGGATAAGAGGTGATAATTAAACTGCGGGGGATGTGTGGCAACCCTGCGGCGTGTGGAAAATTAGATGGCGTTTTGGTAGGAGAACAATAGAAACAAATAAATACAAATAATTTACTTATTTATGACTTTTCATATGGGACGAGTCACAAACACATCGGGCAAGGGCTAATAGTGTGGTCAAGATTCTTAACATTTCTATAACAGTATTTTTAAATGACTTAAGTATTTTGTAATGACTCGCGATGATCATACGTCGGGAATTAATGTAATTACAATTTATAATCGCGATTAGAGCCATTTATTAACTATGTGTCACTTTGTACAGCATAGCATTGTGCCAACCCTTTTGGGATAGTGTTGGCTATTTCAAGAGTCCTAATTATAAGTTTGGTTTGAAACATTCAGGCATTGAATTTAGTAAATGAACGAATGTCATTTAATTAATTTTAGATGTTTCATTGGCAAACATAGGTTTGAGCAATTCATAACTTTCTTCACATTCATGTCTTCTTGAAATGTTTAGGTTTGTAGGTCTACCCTCTTTGCTTTCTATACACGTGACCCCTGCGCGCAATAGCATTAGTAGGCATAAGCTGCAGCTAGTAACCATCTACGAGTATAAGAAAAAACTCATCGCCCAGCGATTCGTTGTATACCGGCGAAATCTCTGGTGACTCGACATGTAAATGTCGGCCAAAATGCATACAAAAATAAAATACAATTGACAGCTGTTAACGTAGATTCAGAGAATGAGAAACGCGGGGTGAGGTAAGTAAAAAAAATGAACAGAGCTAAAATAAAAACGCCCAGAAATTGTATTTTAGTCCGGAAATCAGATTTCGTATCTGGTAACCCTACCCAGGTCAAGCGAGCGGCCGGCAAGAAGAAAGACGCACACTCGGTGTCAAAGTGCCCACACGTAAATCACGCGAGCTCCCCATTAAAACATATCGCTTGCTCCCGAGACTAATTCGATACAAATATTTGTACAAAGCCGTCCTTATTTTGGCTGTCACCCGCTGGATTTATGGGAGTCACGGCTTTGAGTTGGAAGTGATACTTTGTTAAGCAAAACGCTTAAACGTAAATTAGAATGTTTTGGAACTAAAACTTAAGCACGCGAGCTCCGTCCACGATTAAAATCTTCGAAAAAGAGTGAACGTGGCCGGACTCTTCCGACGAAAAATAATGAAATGAAAAGGTTTTATTCAAAGTAGCGCAAAAGCTGCGGCTTAATGAACGTTACAATTCAAACTAGGTGTCCATTTCAAAATCTAGATCATTTTGGAGAAAAAATGGACAAAAAAGTTTCAGACTTAGTCTTTTCAAAGTCCTTAATTGACAGAGTTCACATAATTATTTTAAACTCATGCTTTGTACTGGCTTTAATACCAGACATTATTGTCATCTAAATAATCCTTTGTGCTATAGTAGCCCTTTTGGCACTAAGAAGTTTTGAACCGCGTTTCAGGCATGCTTAATATATCTTTAGGGATTTTATTATAGAAGCGTATACAATGCCCCGTGAAGGATTTATTAACCTTAAAGTAAGTATTCCGGGAAAAGTAAAAAAAAAATTGTATAGATCAAGTAGAGGAGCATGCGAATCGCGCGTTTAAAATGGCAAAAGTTGTAACTTTTAAGATCACTAATGGTTAATTTAATTCTTTATTATTTATCTATGTGCATGCACCTACCGACTATGTTCTTCACGCAATCCACTACATCCGAAGGTTGCCTGGAAGAGCGCCAATTTTATAACATTACTTAGATTTAAGAAATCATGGTTGTATTCTTTTTTCTGGTTGTGCAATTAAGTGTTCTCTATCTATCTATATTCTGACGTGTGATTCTCACAGGGAGTTATAACATTCCTCTTAACATGTTTTTTTCCTGATATTACAACATTTTGTAGTAGCCCCAATAAGTATTAATTAGCAGAACAGTAGGCAAGTGAGTAGCATTTTTTTCAGATACCTACCCAGATTGATTGTACGAGTATTATTAACAATTTTTCATTAGTAAATTTTACAGGATTAGTTAAGTAAATTAATAGGCAAAAGTATCTACCTAAGTAGATATCAGAAGTATCTAATTTATTTAGAACGTGGATCATGAAACGTGGATAACTGTACCCAGTTCTCTAATTGCATTCTGGTTATGAAATAGAGCTCCATCTCTATCTATCAACATTAAATAATTAACAGTATTAATTAATTTTAAGTAACCACAATTTCTTTTAACATTTTGCACTCGATTTCGGGATGCCCGAAAAAATGCAATGCCTGAAATAATATTACGGTCCATTGAATGCTTTTTGAAAGCTGTGTTTAAGTAATATCATTCGGACAACGTATATGCACTGACTTGGTTCAGTCTCAACTTTATAGAAGTAACCCCCTGATCAGACGCCGATAAATACAGACATTATAACTTGAGAAGCTTGCTAACGCGATGCCTCATCGCTTGCCGCCGGCCGATGGTTATTTATTGCTCTAAGAGGTTAGCTAGTCGGGAAAATAGAAGACGCATTGTAAAGTATGAAAGGATTATGTTACATGAGCTAGCGCGGTCTAATATGTGCAGTTTGTTCCACAAATTAAAGATGAGACTTTAGAAGTTCCATTTCAAAGCTGTGGAGTAATTAACCAGCGTTGTGTTTTAGTCGAAGTCCGGATTCATGATTAAGATCTGCTAATCATAAGTCTAATACACACATAGTCGTTAAATAGAATGATATTAGCACGAAAATAGATGGTATATACCTTTACCACAGTACAAGTAAAGATAGTAAGCAATCTTCGGGAGTGTGCGAGACTTACCGCTGGTTTCTGAGACAAAACAAGCCGTTAACCTACTGTTAACAGGTGTCAAGTGGCCACAGTCCAGTGCACACAGAAAAAACATTCGACAGGTGTTAACAGTAAATTAACAGATTGAGTGTACTAGAAACTGGGGGATAATATCCTATACTACTTAAATTGGCGACGGATGTGACTCAGACTCTACTGTGTAGTTTGGTAAGCATTAGCAGTACAATGAAATTTCTGCAGTAGGTATGACCCACGCAAATTAAATAGGCATATGTCGTGATGTAGATCAACTCGTGCGAGGCGCCTATTTATTACCTTACCAATTGTGTCAATGAAACCATCACCGTACTAATATTGAACAACTATGCATTTTAGAAACACGTCCCCCGTAGACTTTGTTTTAACCTGACATCTGGATTTATGACAGCTCTGCGAATCACGAAACCTGGTCACTCTAGTGACAAGGTGAGTGAATCCGGACTTAATTTTTTTTTATATACTTTCTGACGTCTTTTTCCTGGTGTACAATAAAGACTATTCTCATCTTATCTTAGTACTCGCTGTCCCCCCGGTTTATCGATTTTCCCATAGGAATAAGATATTTTTTCGCAGTGAAACGTAGCCTATGTGTTAATCCAGGGTGTCAGCTAACTCCATACCACATTTCATTAAAATCGCTCCAGCCGTCGTGAAGAAGTAACAAACATACACTAACAAACTTTCGCCTTTATAATATTAGTGTCATGTGATGTGATTGTGTAGTGCTTTCGAAAGTTTTAGTCCGAAAATATTTATTTTGCTGATCGTTTCATTAGTTAGTTTCAAATGGAAGTAGGTAAAACCAAAAGCTTCTTTGTTACACAATGAGCCTTGTTTGATGCTTTTAAGTTTAATTAGCGAGATCTGGTAACGGGGGTAAGTAAATAAGATGCGGTTTGACCTATAGCCAGGGCTAACTACATAAGATTGTTTCCTTTTGGTCTCTTACACACTGTGGCCCTCATCAGCGACATGGGGCCTATACGAAAAATCTCCACTTGCCTTGCCCTACATTTTAGTAAAACTTTAAAATACTAGAAAAAAATACTGTCCTTTCTAATGTAGGTAGATACCTACATTAGAAAGGACAGACCAAACAACAAGAGTCCATGCTTAAGGTTTGTCAGAAGGCGAACGAGTGCAGTATTTTGGGCCTGAAGAGTATACTTACTACACTACGCGCAAAAACCCGAATAATCAACGTGCGTGTCCAGACGGCGAAATTAAGGTGGAGCAGGGCTGATCATGTCAGTTGAATGCATACGGATAGTTCGCCGAGACTAGCTACGTATGTATATATGTATGGCACGACGGACATTGAAGTAGAGGCCGGCCTAGGTGACGATGGAGAGATGATGAGACCAACACCCACTGGAGTGGTGAGGTGCCCCAGGACCGACAACTTTGGACTGAAGTGTGGGAATTAGCCCAGCAGTGGCACACATACATAGAGGCTACGGAAATAAAACGTTGTTGGTGAAAAACATATAAACAGCCTATAATATAAACACGAGACACAAGTGGAAATATAAACGACGACCACGATACTACATAACGTTAAGTACAAAATCTTTTTTTATCAAGATCTACCAAGCAGTCTAGAAGCTAACATAATTTGATGGCGTAACTGGCATATGCACAAACGGGAACGAAATCGCTTTACTAGTAAGCCTAAAACAATGTGAAGCATTTAAGCGCACGAGTGGAAGCAAAAGAACTAAACGCCGACATGTTACTCTCATACCAGACACGGTAATTAATTAAACATCATCTAGAAACAGGACGAGGGAACTTTCACGAGTCGAAAATATAATAAAATACAATTTATACTATTTTTATTTTTAATGCACTAACCCGTGCTAAGGACAAATTTAAAAACCTATTTAGAGGCTAAAAATTTCACCCATGCCGGGATTCGAACCCGCAACCTCTGGCTATCCGTGACAGCGCTCTACCAATTGAGCCAATGGGCGACTCACGGCATCAGTGAAATTTCGAGCCTCTTTACACTATTCTCTGTATTACGTACAGGCAGCGACATCTGGCTTAAGCAAATTGCATCACTTACAGCCCCGACTACCTATTTTGCAGTTAGGTTTTACATCGGAACGATATCACTGTACCCACATGTAAGTGATGCAATTTGCTTAAGCCAGATGTCGCTGCCTGTACGTAATACAGAGAATAGTGTAAAGAGGTTCGAAATTTCACTGATGCCGTGAGTCGCCCATTGGCTCAATTGGTAGAGCGCTGGCACGGATAGCCAGAGGTTGCGGGTTCGAATCCCGGCATGGGTGAAATTTTTAGCCTCTAAATAGGTTTTTAAATTTGTCCTTAGCACGGGTTGGTGCATTAAAAATAAAAATAGTATAATCATGTGGGTACAGTGATGCTACATACTAAGAGATGATAGAAACGACTAAAAAACTTAAAAAACAAGTTTATTAAGCAGAACAAAACTTAAATAAACAATAAAGTACTATAAGTAAGGTGACGAATTGACTTAGCAAACTCATGCTGAAATATAAATGGACTTACAAGGATCTAATCTAATGTAAATTTACCTAGTAATTTACGGATAGTTTTTGTATTATAATAGAAATTATAGACATCATAGACAAACAACTACACCAAGCTTTAGCTCGTAAATATATTTTTTTTAAATTAGTGGCGGTAGCTCAGCGGATAGAACTATGGACTCGGAAGCGAGAAACCCAGATTCGATGCCCGTGCGGGCATATTATATTTTTAAATATGTATATTTTCCCTAAATATGTATATTTTTTAAGTTATACTAGCAATACCTCTCGCTAACTGTGAAGGAAAACATCGTCGGGAAACCTGAATTTCTAAAGTGTTGAAATACCTCAGCGCTTGAAATTGCCAATTCGCAGAGGGCACGCCTGGTAATTAAGCCCATACTCTCTCTTTCACTCTGAGAGAAGGCCTGTGCCCTGCAGTGGGACGTTTACAGCTGCGTAAAAAAAATTAAGGCTTTTGTCACTTGGTAACCATGTCAGCCTCATCATAACTCTAATTAGATACCAAAACTAAGCTTAAAATACAGACACTTAACAAAAGCCTATTAAATAACACAAACTGGTCGCAAGCAACACCTTGAGTATTCTCAAGGTAATTCAGAAATATCTAAGTATTTTAATTTTATTTATTATGTTATTAAAATTAAAATAGAAGAGAAACATATTGCTTTCTTTGTTATGAATAATCGTTCGTCGAATAAAAGTTGTGTTCTAAACAGCACTCTTTTGATAAGGTACTTGCTAATATGGACTGAAATATCCTTTTTTATGTACACGTAACGCTGCAGGGCACAGGCCTTCCCTCAGAGGGAGAGCGTGGGCTTAATTACCACGAGTGCCCTAACCGGATAGGCAACTTCAAGCGCTTCCTACATCAAATTGATTAATATTGGGGTAAGAAAGTTGCTGTCAGCCTAGATGCTGTGTGGTGTCGGCCTAGAGCATAGCACCAACCCAATTCTTCCCGCGGGTGTCGTAAAAGGCGGCTAAGGGACACAAACCGAGGGGTTGGCAGCGGCGCCCCTGCAGTACAATTCCACTGAACTGCGATCCCCAACCCGCATGCCCAGCGTGGGGATTATGGGCATTACCCCCTATGATAGCACAAGGTAGCGCTCTTTAGCAGCCGTGGACTGCTAAAGACCAGCAGTCCAAGACTGTTGGACTGCTGTCCGTCAGGCTATACTAGTCCAGCAGTGGACTAGTATAGCCTGACGATGAAGAGAGCAACAACTCAAGCTCAGACCTATATACGATAGCAGCTAGTCAGCAAGTGTTGAACGTAGACGCAGAAATTAAAGTAGGAATGAGTATCTATCGCGCGCGGCTCTACAGATGTGGCAGAGTCGCTGTCTAGACTTGAGCGATACAGTCAACTTGAGCTTGTACTAAATCACTCTTATGTCGGCGCGTGCTGGGCACAGATTGGCGGACAGACGACAGCCCTCTGCAAACACACACGTCAAAACATGCGTAGGAGTTTTGAAAAAGGAAGGATATGCAACTTTGATGTAAACAACAACTACTGAAGTGGCTTTTTGCAGTCGTATGGAGTAATTAAAGATATGATTAATAACACAAATTAGACGATTGTATCTTAGGTTGCCTGTGATGAATAACTGGAAAAAATTAATTTAAATAATGTTAATTTCTTAACAAAGAATATGTTAACTAAAAGAGTAACATATCTGTGTAATTTCCATTCCACGTACAATGAAGTGATCTCTATTTATCAATCTCTATCGATTGAACTTACAACGCATAATTTTGATGCAAAACTGGCCCCAGTGGCAGAAGACATATAACTCGATCGAAAGCAACTGGCACTTCTACTTATATTTCATCTTATACAAGCTGTATATAAGATGCATCTGTAATGCGTCGGCTTTCCTATTTTAGAGTTGGTACCATTAATTATAACTGATTTTCATCCTAATGCGATGTTTGGTCTTGTCTATCCTTCCTAGGAAATCTTCGATTGTCGCTAAGGCACTTCGATAAGTCATTAAGCTCATTTGCGCTATGTCCAAACTATACGAAATTGGTCTTCTGCGAACATGTCACGCACGTTACAGTTAGGTAGGTACTCGTAATACGGCGAATAATGTTTGAATTATTAGCGCTACTGCGAGTTAAAAAAAATTACAACCGGGCGTCGATTCTGTTATACAGTGCATTATAGTACCATGACAGATACATGGTCGGGTCACGTGGGGTGTATTTTCATACCACTGACGCCTAGAAGGTTCGATGTATGTGCGCGCGTAGGGTTGAAGCAGCAACGAACCTAAATCGCCATGTTCATGCAGTTGTCATTGTGCTACAATACATTAGCAGAATCTAGGCCCTGGCGTACATACCGTAACTTCAAGTTAAGAAATGTCTACGTAAGTCGCGGAATTTGTCTTATTACATCACAAAGCGTTGGAAAATAACCAGAGTACAGTTGCTAATTATTGGGAAATATTAAATCAAGATATAATTATAGAATTTCCATCGCCTTACTCGCAACCTCGCATCAGCGCACCGCAAGAAAAGCTTTGATTCAACCTGTCAGCGTTCAGAGCGGACGCTTCTGTCCATCGAAGATTAATTGCTTTATCTCGTTGGGCAATATACACCTACTGGAACATTGGATATTAATGTAATTGACAAACAAAGAACCTAGTGAAACCTCACTGGTACCTAGAGAGTTAATAAAAACCGACAGCGAGTATGTCGCTTAGTGTTTGTGATTTAGAAAATTTTGGTTCAATTGAATTGTTAGAACCTGTATTTATAAAAAAAATCGTAAGTTTTTTTGATCTGAAATTTCGGAATCGGAAATTTTTCTGCACTTTAGTGACGATATAGTATTTTCTAAGGTTAACACGAGCACTAGACCTAATTAAAACTGTTTTTATAAGGATTTATGCTCGTGGTTGGAACATACCGGTAGCATGGGAACCAGTGCTTAAGCGCATGAGACCCCCTTGCTAGAAGTGTGACTGTAGAGTTAAAAATTTTAATTTCAATTAATAATCAGTATTTTTAAGTTCATGTAAAATAATTAGTTTATAAATTTAATTTTAACTTCAATTACTTACTAATAATCAATATTGTTGACTTTATATAAAATAATTGGTTTCCCTATTTTGGAACGTAACTTCATAATTAACTTTTGTAATTTTTGCCGAGGGTAGTAAACTAACCGTTAATGCTTTCTAAAAGACGCCTGTCACCTCAGTCATCCGAGACCACGGCACCTGAAAAAGTGCCGAAACGACGGAAAATTGTAAAAATATAATAAACGAGCATAAATCCGTATAAAAACAGTTTTAATTAATTTAGTGACGATTTTTGAAAGTAAATATTGCAAAACCATTACGTGCTCAGTAGAATAGTCATATTTCTATGAACGACAACGATTTACTGCAGTTTGCGAACTTAATAGAGCGTGTCAAGCGAGACTTTTGTAAAATGTACCTCCAATTCTGAAAAAAGGAAATTCTAAGAACAAAAGTTGTTGTAAAACACGAACTCTTTGGGGTGTTTGAGCAATTGCGCATTTAGAAATACACCCGAATAATATTTTTAATACGATGCACGAGCCAAGCGCGAGATTAACAGTATTTAAGCACAAAGACGTTCGTTACTGAATACGAGACCACACAAAAAAGACCACTGTAATTAAAGCACCACCCAAGATGAATGTACCCCTTCAACAGTCATTGAGTGAAAGTAAGACAAAGATCTAAGAAAAGACCTGCCTGCACCTGCGTCACTACAGATTCACAGATAAACTGACACCATCAACGTTCCTGTTATCTTCATTACCGATAATTAAAACCTCCGAACTTCTTAATTAAGGTAGCGAGCAAGACAAATTGTTCCATATTCAGAACGCTCCATGTATGAGACTTAACAATTTTTCGGTAATGAACTTGGATATCATTAAGGGTGGTGGTGATCAAATTCTGTTTTTTATTGCATCAGCGGCATATTTTTATTTCAGGTAGCCCACTCTCACTTCGATATGAACCCTTTATATGTCCCACCACCCCACTGTTGGGGCACGGGTCTCTTCCTGTATCGCAGGAAGATTAGGCCATACTCCACCACGGGGGCCAAGTCCGGGTTGGGGGAGGATTGTAAGACAGTGGCGGGCCTTACTGTCAAAAGGTAGGTATCAAGCCGCCCATAAGGCCTCTGACATGGCTTAACGACTGCCATTACATGACAGCCGGCACCAACGGCTTAACGTGCCTTGCGAAGCACGGAAGCGCTCGGAAAAATGCCACTAAAAATCACTCTGTTCCGCTAGGCTACCAGCGCTTCACTCGCTTCATTAGCAAATAATTCGTATACGTATTCTAAGGCGTATGACTTGAATTCTACATAAAAAGTCGCATGGTCATTACCATGCGACATTATGACACATCCAAGCAAGCGAAATTTATTAGCAAATTTGCGCATTCGACTTCATGAAACAAATGTCTAATACTTGGAATACTTTGCGTCAACGCTTTCAATTCGCATTGGCGAGAATCAACTCCCTGGTCCTCCTGGTTAATTGTTGCTACTAAATAATGAAGCTAGTGTTGCTGGGAACATTGAAACTCTTAAAATTAAGGCTATGATAATAAAATGTTGACCTAGTGAAGAAGCGAAGAACCATTTATTATTTTACGGGAGAATGCAAGACAAGTAGCAAACATTCCTTACAAATGTCCTCAGAAATAATCTTGCTTGTCTGTTTTGTATTCAAACAAGCCTGGAATCTTCTGCTTCAAAACTTCACACCACATAATCTGACAGATAAATCTGTTGAATTGTAACGGCTATGATTTCGAATTTCGAACAACATGATAATTGCCCCCCGTTGCGCTGACAGTCTCCTTGACCGTTATTTCCCAGACTTACACTTCAAATAGAACATGAATTGTAATGTGCTACATGTTTCAATTGTTAGAACAATAAATAAGTATCCACACGTTTACTGAGGCCAATTGCACATTGATAAGTGACTGACCAGCACTGCAGATAATTCGGTAGCAATCTATATAGAGGATTCATTAAACAATGTTCCATTCGCGTATCGACCACAGAAATATTGACGATTTTCAGGATTGCAGATTAACGATGATTGTAAAGTTACATAAACATAAACATTAGACAAAATTACCTCTGACGGTAGTGAATTTTGTGCGTCAGCCTGGTGCGAAAAACTAAAGGTGTCTTGAGGGCACACCACCTACCCTCACTACAACAATTGACTGTATTGCAACGCTTCCAAAACGTCCGGAATTAAGTAATTACATGTTACCTAAAATAATCGTTTATATAACTAACTTCGAGAAAGCAATAGAAACCATTTTAATGGAATCATGGATTTAAAAAATACTCAATCCAATGAAGTGATGTTTGACGACTTCTCTGCAGTGATAGGATCATCGCTTACCTTAAGACAGTTTACCGAATGTAACAGCACCTGTTAAAAGATTTGCCTGCACGTCTTTTCAGTATCTGTTACATAAGAAGTAAATGGATTTAGTGGGAATATTTAGTTAAAAAAAGAAAATAGGTGACACAGTGATTATACTATTTTTATTTTTAATGCACTAACCCGTGCTAAAGACAATTTTAAAAACCTATTTAGAGGCTAAAAATTCCACCCATGCCGGGACTCGAACCCGCGACCTCTGGCACGGATAGCCAGAGGTCGCGGGTTCGAGTCCCGGCATGGGTGGAATTTTTAGCCTCTAAATAGGTTTTTGACACAGTGATGTTACTATTTCAGCATTCAATTTATCGGCCTATATTCATCCATTGCTGGCCGAAGTCCAAAGTTGTCTTCAACCGTCCTGATTTATCCTCAGCGATTCTCATGGAGCCGTCCGTCACCGACAATTTAAGTATACACATAAAATAAAAATTAATAAAAATTCATCCCTTGCATCGAATATCGTGGCTGTCTGTTACATTGGAGACAAAGTGAATATCCCTTCACAGACGAGTAGATTCCTAACACAACACACATACGCCATCGACAAGTCTAATCCCAAAAATAGCCGTCTACTCCCATTTCCCTACAGCATCCACACCACATACAACGGGGACGCGTGCGATCGTTAAGCCTTAGAACAAGGAGGTTGCGAGCTCGTAACTCCGTAGATACCATCAGATGCCCGCGTAGGCGCCAACGCAGCAAGCGTTCGGATTTTAACTCAGCGACAGAGATGGGAACCACATACATCTTAGGCAAGCGATGACAGTAGCAAGTATTTTCAAGACGGATACTATGAGTATTTCGGTCCATGGCTAAAAAAGCAACAGGCAGAAAATTTGCGCAAACTCGCAAAAATTAAATGTAACAGGTGCCGACCCTAAATAAACTAATATTAGATTGTTCTTTATGTTTATTTATTATTATTTTATAATCTCTAAATTACATCTCGGTGTTTATACTATTGGGAAACTGCTGTCAAAGTCAAGAGTTTATAAAACAGAAATATGAATACAAATTGGAATAGACTTTATTTTTATCCCTTTTATTTATAAATCACGAAGGAATCCTAAGGCAGTGGGCGTCAAATGGCTGATGATGATGCAAATCTACCATTACATTTTAATCTATTTTCGTGCCTCACCGCAGAAACTTTTAAACTCCAAAGGGTTCAGTTTTCGAACGCAGTCTTCGAATGTGCTGCTCACGCGCACCCAACGGGATTGAGGCGTGAAAATAGAGTTCCCTAGTTCTGGTGACAGGAACACGGTTCCCACCAAACTTATGACGTTCGGCCTGATTGTACGTTTGGGTTACATTGATCTTGCATGTAACATTGTACGTAAAGTACGAACCTATAAAATTGTAGGTAGATGTTTATTTGTTACGTTATGTTATCATCACGAATAATGCTGATTGAACGCTGTCAATTAATTACCAAAAACAGTATGTTGCTGCTGAAGAATATTTATTAAAAGTAACGTAAAATAGAAAGAAGCCAACAAACCTCGCCGTTCTAACATTCCAACAAAGTCTTAAATTCAAATATTACAATAAACACCACTCCTCTACGGCTAATCTATAAAGGATGCTCCAGACAACGGTTAGTGGCGAAATGTACACGATTTACAGACAGGAAGAGGCTAGCCTTTAGTACTTAGGGGTTATCTGGTGCCCTCTAGTGAGATATGCGAAATGGTGGTCGGGAAGCGCTTTTGCCTACCCTGTAGAAAATCATACCTGAGACCCAAAAGCTGGAAAAAATCTAACGAAGGAATTTTAGGTTCGGTATTGCCTAACCAATATAGTTTCAGGTAACATGCTAAAACGTGTTCCGTGGTTTTCGAATATGTACTTATATATATCCTTTATAATATTGGCAATAAAGTTAATTCTTATTCTTCTTAATTGTAGTACCATCGATATCAAACCTTGTATGTCCCCATTGGGGCACGGGTCTCCTTCTGCATTACTGTCAGAAGTTATCAAACCGCCCCTAAGGCCTCCGACATGGCTTAACAACTGCCATCACATGACAGCCGGCACCAACGGCTTAGCGTAGCTTGCGAAGCACGGAAGCGCTCGGAAAAATGCCACTAGCGGTAGTCACGGGACGGTCATCCATCCTGCACCTGATCGCGCCTGTTGTTGCTTAACTCAATTCCAACTCGATTCCAATCACTCGGTTCGACTAGGCCACGAACGCTTCGTAGTACGTACTTATGCCTAATTTCATCGGCCTATATACCAGTGTTAAGAGCTATTTTATTTAAAAATTATCACGGTGTTTTCAAGGTTATTTGTCACTTACGGCGCTAGGAGCATTATTGCCAAAGAACAATTTATAGTGGAAATTGACTGGAAGTCCCAGTTTTATGGTACTGAGGTTTCGGTTCTATACATTGATATTAATTGATACCATACTGGTAACTGGTTACCATAGCACAGGGTATCCTAGCTTGGGTCCAGGTCAAGCGATTGTGTTGTGTGGAAGTTAATAATAATTATTATTTTAAAAGGGCCTGTCAATACAATTTAAAAAAAAATTGCGTTGTCACTAGTTAACACTTTAGAATGTACGAATTAGTATATATAGTTTGGTTGGTGAAAACGGGCAAAGGTTTGAAGACTTGTTTACTTCATAGAAAACGGAAATACGCAGCCCAGCTGCTCTAACGGTGCCTTACACTTGATGAGATAGGCTCATCTGCCTCTAAAACCTTTTTTGATTCGTGAGACCGTAAAATGTGAATGATAGGTTGTAGATATCAATATCGATACTGTACAAAATTTATTTAACAAGTTTTCATAGAAGGCCATACGAAAAAAAACGCAAATATTTTCAAGATGTCTAAAAGTGATCGAATGTAATTCGAAGCTAAGAAACTAAATGTCAAAGCCAGTAAAATTTTAACATTGGTCAACAAAAACACAAAGATGTAAAACCCTAAACGTAATTGAGTCTTCTACATTTCCAGTTTGCCACACACGATATATCAATTCCTTGGAACTCTTGGAAGCCGTGCAATAAAAACGAAAGTTTCCTCGCATATTACGACCATTCATATCAGTACATCTTTAGGCGTTTACATGGCGCCGCATTGGCATACCTGCGTACCTTCACCAGCGATTAAGATCGCGGTCTCTCTTGAGCTTACCTCGTCGACAAAGCTCACCATGTTCATCGATGATCCGGTGTGAATAGATTGCGCAAATCGTCAATAATAGCTTCAATTTATTGCAAGCTTATTGCCCAAAGGTATTGCCTACATTATCGATGGTTAACATCGTGATATCGCACCTTATAAGTGCATTCGACACGCCTGGGTGTCGGATGATGTGAGCTTAGAATGCCTTTGATTGTGTTGTTGCTATGTTTAATGTTAGCGTATTTTCTACGATCGATTCTAAGTTATAGCCAAAGTTGTCGATTGGCAACGTTAATCAATGAAACGCAGTTCAAAAAATGTGTTAAACTTACACTTTGCGCCAAAGGGGTGATGCCTGGAATTAAAACCAGTACATGAATTCTATGTTTAATAATATTTATGTAAACCCTTGAAAAGATTAAATTTGAGTTTTTTTTATTCATGTTTTCTCCGAACTGATCTAGATTTTGAAAGGAACACCGTTTAGTTTATCTTGTAACGTTCATTAAGCCGCAGTTTCTGCGCTGCTTTTAATGAAACCTTTCCATTTCAATCCGGACTTGTTCCCGTGGATGTATGGCCTTCCTTAGGGAAGAGACTCGTGCCTCTCGGTGGGAACATTATGGGTTGATGGTGATGATGAATTTCTTATGTGGAAAAAGAGTATTTTTTGTTACGAGAAGGCATAATTATTATGATTCTAATTAAAACTGTTTTCACACGGATTTCACTCGTTTATATTTTATATATGGTTTATATTTTTTACAATTTTCCAACGTTTCGGCACTTTTTCAGGTGCCGTGGTCTCGGATGACTGGTGACAGTTTTAATTATGTCTAGTACTCGTGTTAACCTTAGAAAATATTATGATTCTAGTAACTCCACCAATTGCTTAATTTAGGTTGATTGTACTGGCACCACCACACCTCCGACGTCAAGATCTGTTATCTTTAACAATTTATCGCTCAATGAGGTTTGGCCAAGAGAATAATCTGCAAACTAAACGAGGACTGATTAGGTTGGTAGTCTCGCTAGCATAAACTTTAAGCCTGACATTTGCGGAAAATTAAGGTGTGAGGACCTCATTTTCTTTATCTACAACAACATTATTCAATTCCGAGGTCCGAGTGATAAGGTGTTCATTTAGAAGCTGTTTGAATAAATAAATGTTATGTCTAGTAAGTAGGAATAACCATATTTGGATATGTCTTGTTTCGGAGCGAATCTGGTATTTCTGTATCCTTAATTCATTAACAATACAGTCTGTTAGCTTTGAGAATATACCTAGGATACAATCGGATAGAATCGGGTATGTTCGTGTAATAGATATATCGGAACTAATATAACACTTAATTTTACATAACTTTTCAAATTAGTGAAGAAAGTTTTATACATAGCAGGAAGGAGTATTACACTCGTGTGCTTTCGGCGAAAACCGAAGCCTACTCTAGAGCCCAAAGTATATTTTAAAAGCTAACAGACTGTACTACCTTTTTGAATGTAAATAATACTCTAGTGTTATTTACATTCTAAAATTCGTTATTCAAAGTCACGAATTTAGTTCCGGTATCCCTTAACTGTTCTTCGACAACTTTTACGGGCAATTAATCAATGATTGCTCATAAAACTCCAAAATTTACCTGGACATTTATTTAAAGAAAGTCTGGTTTTCGAAATAAAAAAATGAGATATTGAGGGCAGACAATGCTGCGTAAGTTAAATATACGCTTTTAAGTCACAATCGCTTTAATTTATCTTTGTTAAAAACTAGTACACCCTTTAAATTTACAACCTTCAAGCCTGTCATTATACACTTGTGGCTTCGATAGTCGGTGTTTACAGATTAAAGGGTTTAAATAAAGGTGTTTAACGGGTTAAAAACATCTCAATTAGTGTCCTCCGCTCCTCTTGTGGGTCATATTTCAGTGAGCTTGTAATGTGCTAGCAAATTGCCGCTTTCGCTATAGTGATATATCGAGCGGCGCTTATTAAAGTGTTAAACACGTAATTTGTCTTCGCCTTAAGTGCTATTATCGCCTCCGGGATAGGTGCACTGTAATAACTAGTAGAAGCTACGTTATATTGTACTCAGTTAAAAAACCAAGGACCTAATTAAGATTGGAAACGCGGAATAATAAAAAAAATACCACTAATTAAAAGTAGGTAAATAATCTGAGTCAACTTTGTATATTTATTTGAAACTATTCAAATGCCGGCGCCAGACAAAAGTACAAACAAGTGATCACATAAGTGTGCACATATGTGGCTCGGACATTTTATGTGACAATAGTAACAAATGTCCGTGCCACACATGTGCACATTTATGTGATCACTTGTTTGAACTTCTGTCTGGCGCCGGCATAAGAGAATGTCTTTGTATTGTAACATTTCAAGAGCCTGAGTACGTTAGTCAGACGGTTCTGAGTCCTATAATTAATTACCAAAGATAAACAACGGTTCAAGTGTCCGGGGACACTCAAGGACAAAACAAATACATTAAACAACAACATCGATACATATTTGGGGGGCAATAATTTAGCAAAGAAACAGTAACGTATGCAGTCGGCGGCCGGTGTTGCCAGATCCAGGCCCGGAAATGTATTCAATACTTTGAAGAAACGGCTAAATTATCGTAGCCCAAAGGATGATGGGCGTTTTGGTCCTTATGTCCAATCAAGATGAGTCATATGTCGTTGGATAGCTCTTTTCAAGTGAAAAAATAAATTCTATGAAGACGAATCCGTATGAATTGTCCATTTTGAAATATGCTCGTCGGAAAGTACCATTTTTTGCTCTAAATAGAAATTAGAAAAATTCATATCTCTGGTTTAACTCAACCGATGCTCATGATTTTTACGAAAATCACATCTATGCATACTCTGTCATAAATCATTAGAGCGAGACAGCGACATTGCGCTCTCTCTCCCACTCACGGTCACGGGTAACGTTGGAATTCGGTTTTGACCCCTCTCGCGCTCCGGGACACGGCGCGGGGGCAGGTATGTTAGGGTGAGGAACGCTTGGCCGCTTGCGCAGGTAGTCAGTCGTTTGCTGATATTGTGTTAAGTGCTACGTTATTACGCTCCTCATTGTTCACATCGACTTTGACCTTGGCATCATTTTGGACTCTGTTACCCGTTTTATTTGTTGACCGTGGCTTTATATTGGACTTGGGTGCTTAACGATTGGATTGTTTCGTTGCAATGGAACGTTACCGTAACTGTGTAATGTGCCGAAGAGGGCTATACCGAGGCAGATATCAAGTACGCGTTCTGTCGGAAGCCTTGACAAGAACACACGTGGAGCTAGTAACATTTATACGAGAAAACGCTGCTCTGGAGGTTTGTACCTATTGCACTTTTTTTTCCACTCGATCCTCACTGAACCTTCGATATAAAAGGAAACCAATTGAAATCATGTGCAACTGCATCCCAGATCTATTCTAGTAGTAAATGAGGTAACGAAGACGTAAAAGTGAAAACCGATTGTTAAGTGATTCTGGTCGCTTAAAGAACATTCAAGTGATTCCTTTTTCACTTTTACGTCTTCCACGATGTATTTACCACCAAAACAAGGCCTACACAAAACCACAACCAATTACTGTGGTTGCGGTTTTGTGTGGTTGTGTGTATGCCTTGTTTTCGTACACACAACTACAGAAAACCGCAACCAGATCTCTGAGAAATCTGTGAATCTGTGGCATATATTTGACGATTCGCACACCTTCTGACAGAAAAACAAATCCCTCCCACAAATGACCCCCAATGCGTTATTTTGTTAGGTATTTTTCGGAAACCAAAGTTGTTTTTCTTTTCCTTACATTTTCATATATCATTTTCAGGTCGTGTTTGACAACACCCGAAGAGTATGTTACCGATGCTGGCAAAGAGCCGAAAATGCGACTAGAGGTCATGCAAACCCTCAACCCGAGCCGGAGCCGCAAGAACAAGCAGAACCGCAAGAACAACTACAACCGCAAGAACAACTACAACCGCAATTAGAAGAAATGCTTCATATTCCTGAATATATGAGAGCACCTAATACCGCGACGCATTGTATCTTTCATGGCTGCGCTAATGAAACCCGCCATCGAATTCCAAATGTTGTTAAAATCCACGTATTTTCTCAACATAAATTGTATATCCCCGACAGTGCCAGAGTATGTCACGATCACCTTAATGGGAATGATTGGGATGATTTGCCCCAACATTGCAACATTTCCCATGACTTTACGGCTGCCCACTTCAGGGATGTTTGTGACCTAATGCGAAATGCCTTAAACTCACCCAGATTACGTTTTAGCGACCGAGGCATGAATGAAGAAGAAATGCACTTCCCGGCTGGTGACAATGTGCCGATGGGTAGTGGAAGTGGTTAACGGGCGTTTCAAAAGAGATTTCAAGCTGTTGCGCCAAAAATATTTTAATAACACAATGCCTAATATGTTCGGGGATTTTATGATTGCAGCAGCAATTACAAATCACTTCCACAGGCCTATTGTCGATAGCCAACACGCAGAAGCTTTTTTACAAAAAAATGTTGAAAGAAGGCAAACCCCAAACGTGTTATATGATTATGTAGAAGCAAAAAGATTAAACAACAGAAGAGCCAATTTCCAGAGATTGGAAGCAAATGACATTCAAGACTTTCCACGATTGAGGGAACAGGACGTGATTTTGCTGTCATTGGGGACATATCAGTTAAAACTGGCAAAATCATATTGCAGCGAGCACCTCAACAACGGCTTATATCTTATAGAAACTTATAGAGAAGCTGCTTTGGAGGATATCCATGAATATGGGATCCACGAAGATGCGTGGCTGTTGCGTGCACGCATACAGTCCCGACATGTACGATCAAAACAATATTTTTGCTATATATTATTAGACAGAAATAGTAGAAACATATTACAACATTATTGCACATGTTTGACAGGACGCCGCACGATAGGTTCCTGTGCGCATATTATATCTATTGTGTGGTATTTAGGATATGCTAGACATGAAGGCTTTACTGAACCAGCACTATTTTTAAATAACATTATCATGGATGAAACACATTAAACGATAAAACTTACTCTGAACTTGTTTTATTTACTTCGATAATAAACAAACAATGATAATATAATAATCAATGCTGATCATTTGTAATTAAAATCGATATACAATGTCGAAAAAATATCAAAAAGAATTAAAACAACAGAAAAAAAATTAAATAAAAAAAAACTTTTAACGTATGATTACTCAAATTGGACAGAAAATCGGGACTAGCGCTTCGATTATTCTTATTCTACAAAAAAATACCTTTCCAACGACGTATTACTCATTCCGATTGGTGCCAGGACCAGGTTCCATACATTTGTGCCCATCATCCTTTAGAAACCCTTTGCATTCTGCTGAATATTATCTTATTCTTTTTAAACGGTGGCTAGTAATTTTATAAATTATGTCAGGTTTTGTATAAAGATGAAAATATCCATTGAAAAGTAAATAAAACGTATCGGCACCAATACGGTGCCGTCACTTTTCTTTTCGGTAAATAAAACTGTAAATCCGTATTTAAAAACCCATTTAGAGGCTAAAAAAACCGTATTTATTCTGCACTGTAGACTTTAATATTAGAGATTGAACTAGATTCTCAAAACTACACCGAAAGAACCCAAACTGAATTAAAAAATGACAACCGTAAAAAACAATATATATAAAAAGGAATTGAGATTTGAGAAATTAGTTTAGTAACAATAAAAATGTCTATCGCCAACAATATCTTTCTTACGGAAGTACACTACTATTCATTAATCCAGTCCCTAATAATTAATGAATGGACAAAAACGCGATTGCTACTAATTGTACAAAAACATACAATTCTTCTTCCTCTTCAGGCTATATTAGTCCACTGCTGGATATCCCTCCCCTAGCCGTATTTACAAAAATATACAATTAGCGAAAATAATTCAATTAAATAATTTGTTGTCGCATTTATGATCCCAAATTGAGACAAATTGCCCAAACAGGCAACACCGCCGGCGGCCTCCTCCAGTGATCTTGATTCATTATCATTAGACACAAAAGGCTTAATTGCACCCGAATATTTATTTATTGTTTAGTAACAATAAAAATGTCTATCGCCAACAATACCTTTCTTACGGAAGTACTCTACTATTCATTAATCCAGTCCCTATTAATTAATGAATGGACAAAAACACGATTGCTTACAAAAACATACAATTCTTCTTCCTCTTCAGGCTATATTAGTCCACTGCTGGATATCCCTCCCCTAGCCGTATTTACAAAAATATACAATTAGCGAAAATAATTCTATTAAATAATTTGTTGTCGCATTTATGATCCCAAATTGAGACAAATTGCCCAAACTGGCAACACCGTCGGCGGCCTCCTCCAGTGATCTTGATTCATTAGACACAAAAGGCTTAATTGCACCCGAATATTTATTTATCGAAGCTCTGATTGGAAGACGATTCGCACGTTAGTTTTTACAGATCTGACAAATGAGATACGAAACAAAGTAGCCGAAGACCGACTGCATTTGTTTGGAAATAATTCGAAAAGTTAAAGACATGAGTTTCCATTTTATTGAATAAACATAAAAAAATATCACCGCTGGTACAGTACTACACACCATAAAAGTCCCTTCGGGAATCTACGTTCGCGCAGACTAGGAAGAAGTGTAACGAAAGTACCCGAAGCTATAAGTACATTCAACATGATCTTTAACCGATACCGTTAAGGTGCAGAATTAATTTCCGCAGTAGCGCTACCTATTTCGCTCACACTAATATTGCCAAACTAATAGTCACCTGCATCGATGACGTTGAATCAACCAATAGCAACAAAGGCGCGCGGCCTGCCATAAAATGAAACTGATTGGTCGATCAACTTGCCGCACATCCAAAATTTGGTCATCTGCGCAGGTTCATCCGCGAGACTTATTTCTTGTGTAGCACTGTATGACACTTCCACTTAGTTAAAACATGGGAGAATTGGCTTTGCGCTATTAAAAGTTGTAGTAATTAAACTACGGTACGTACAGAACTTACTGATATTTCCCGCTTAACAAAAATTAAGTGACAATTAGTGACTAAATAAAGAAAAATTACAAGAAATTTCCCAAGCAATGCGGACGTGACATCATTTCAATAATCTTATCGCGACAATTTAACTTGCGTGACACGTCTTTATTAACGTTTACGTAATCGTCCACGATCACTATTACCTTCGATTTCTAATTAATAGTAATGGTCAACTCGACTTTTATCTCGGGGGCATAAATTGTTTTATCACGCGTGGGCGGCAGTGTCATCTTAGCCTAATAGAACGTTGTGCAATGTTGATTGATTCTCTTTACGCTATTACAGGTCTTTGATCTGAATTATATCATTAACAGACTTTTATGAAGCAACTTCGCCTTTTGGTAATTCCATTTGGTGCGATAACACTCAGACGTTGTACTGAGTGCTTAGTGCGAGTTTTTCAACTACTCGATCGCGTTAACGAAACTTATATTTCTATGGCATCGAGGAAGCGCCACCTAGCGACAAGTATGGAAATTAAAATTGCTGAGTGCGAGTTGAAATGGTTTCGTTGAGAAGGGAACACGTTTACCCCAAAACACGAATAAACGAGAGTGCGAGTTGTACTGTGACAGCGTTTTGCCAGTTCGAACGGTTAACTTACTCATACTCACTACTCAATGCTCGATTAACGCGGTAGTAAAGTTATTCGATTGGATCTGTCAAACTCGCACTCGCACTGAGCAAGGTATAGGCCAAACTCCATCACGGGGGCCAAGTCCGGATTGGTTTAGCTCCAACTATAATAAAATACTACAAATCAATAATCTATACTACAATAAAATTACATAGCCTAACAGTCGTCTAAAAAGTGCATTGGGTGCGCTTCTAGCCACTTATGTGTTGGTGACAAAAGTGTCGTATGTATTTCTCCCTTCCATTTTTTCAAGCAAAAAAGCTTGAAAAAGTGGGAGGGAGGGCCTTGCATTAACTTACCGCATGGTAGGTAATTTTTACATTTTAATGCTATTATGGATTTCCAGCATGCCCCGCGTGGGGATTATGGGAATTACCCCCAATGATGGCACAACCTTGCGCTATGGCGCTCATTAGGGGAGGGCTATGTCCAGCAGTGGACTAATATAGCCTGAAGAAGAAGAAGATGGATTTCCGCAAAGTAACGCCTGATTCCATACAATGGCATATGTTTACACTATTTTTATTTTTAATGCACTAACCCGTGCTAAGGAACAAATTTAAAAACCTATTTAGAGGCTAAAAATTTCACCCATGCCGGGATTCGAACCCGCAACCTCTGGCTATCCGTACCAGCGCTCTACCAATTGAGCCAATGGGCGACTCACGGTATCAGTGAAATTTCGAACCTCTTTACAATATTCTCTGTATTACGTACAGGTAGCGACATCTGACTTAAGCAAATTGCATTACTTACAGCCCCGACTACCTACTTTGCAGTTAGGTTTTAACATCGGAACGATATCACTGTACCCACATGATTACACTATTTTTATTTTTAATGCACTAACCCGTGCTAAGGAACAAATTTAAAAACCTATTTAGAGGCTAAAAATTTCACCCATGCCGGGATTCGAACCCGCAACCTCTGGCTATCCGTACTGGTACGGATAGCCAGAGGTTGCGGGTTCGAATCCCGGCATGGGTGAAATTTTTAGCCTCTAAATAGGTTTTTAAAAATGGCATATGTGTTCTTTTACATACCCCAGTGTAACTTTTACTGTTTGCGAACGACAACGTACTCACTAAGCCTATACGCACGAAAGGCAACATATAGCGCGTCCCTAACGCTGATTGACAAATCCTTTTGTCACGCTAAGAAAAAGACTGTTTCACTGTTTGTGGAAATAATTTTAAGATCGAAGAAACTCTTCTGTCGGTTGAAAAAGAAGAAAAAAACGCAAAAGCATCGCCATAAAAGAGCTTCGAACGTCGATTACACCTACGACGCCCACGCAGCCGTGGTAAAGCTGTAAAGTTATTGAGTTCTCAAGCATTAAAGGATCGCCACAGGTCCATCGAGTTTGCTCCCGCTCGTCCAATGATAGCATCGCGTCAGTGAAAGTCGATTGAGGAGCGAACAAGAAAAGGCATAGACATTGTTGTCAAGTAAAGACAATAATCACTTCACTTAGGATACCCTTGGATCGCTATTTAGAAACGACATCACACTCCTGAAGAAAGTCTTTGATTCTGTGGAAAGTTTAAAAACCTATTTAGAGGCTAAAAATTTCACCCATGCCGGGATTCGAACCCGCAACCTCTGGCTATCCGTACCAGCGCTCTACCAATTGAGCCAATGGGCGACTCACGGCATCAGTGAAATTTCGAACCTCTTTACAATATTCTCTGTATTACGTACAGGCAGCGACATCTGACTTAAGCAAATTGCATTACTTACAGCCCCGACTACCTACTTTGCAGTTAGGTTTAACATCGGAACGATATCACTGTACCCACATGATTACACTATTTTTATTTTTAATGCACTAACCCGTTTCGACTCTACATATTAACTATTCATGCAGAGTAAAATAGGTACATCGGGATTTTCATTGATGTAAAGTTTTACCTAATAAATAATCGCGATTAGACCAGCGACCCGGCAAACGTAGTGTAGGACGCCCTATGACCAGGACGATCTGCGAAAAACTGCAGGCAGATGCTGGATGCGGCAAGCTGAAGACAGGGTGCTATGGCGCTCATTAGGGGAGGACTAGCATAGCCTGACGACGAGACCCTGTTGATATTTAACTTTGTATGAGAATCGCGAATCATTAAGAAATACTATTTCCATTGATGATTCTTAGTTTTCAAACTTGCAGATTTCGCCATCTTACTATAATATTACCATAATATGAATGTACCGATGTTTGTTACGCAATCACGCCAGAATGGTTGTACGGATTGGGATGAAATTTGGCTTTTATTCCGGAAAAATACATATTTCTTTGCGAACGAAGTCGAGGGCAGTAGATAGGTAGAAATCAGTTCGTTGTACATAAAAGAGGAAATTAGCATACGGCGGTCTTATCATTAAAAGTGATAGGTTCCAGGCAACCTTTGGCATTAGCTAGTAGAGTATATTCTTCTCTATGATCCTCTACGTTCTAAACACAAACGCTAGCGGAAAACGATCCGATTACGACAGTCTATAACAGCGACGCATCGGTGTAACACGTTGCATTATCGCAGCTTGATGATTTATTGATGCTGATACCTTGTGACAACATCATCAGAGCTTTAGCCGAGAAATTTGGGCTAGCAAAGCGGTGCGCATCACACATGGGAAAAATGTGTACTAGATAGATAGAGAACACGTTATTGCATAACAACATACGAGTACACCATGCTTTCTTAAATAAATAAATATTCATAGACATATTAGGTACACAGATCTTGTTAGCCCTTTTTTTTTTTTCACCCAGGAGAAGCCCCAATTACGGGTACCACCGGCTCGGGGGCGCACGGTGGTTATGTCGGACTCCCCGCCCCGATCTTGTTAGCCCTATACTAAGTAAGTACAACTAAATGACTTGTGTTACAGGTGTTAACTCGACGATAGATTTAATACAATAAATACATAGATAACATCCAAGACCCGAGACAAACTAGAAAAGCTCGTTCCCTAGTTTAACCCGGTCGAGGATCGAACCCGAGACCTTCGGTTTTACAGCCAGCGTGCTAAACCGCTGCGCCACCGAGGCCGTCGATCTAAGTGATGTTATTCAATCGTACTCTACAGCGGTTTATTAGCCTACCTCTTCCTATTTTTTGTCGAGTCCTCGCGACTGAGACACGTGACTATGGGGCAGTTTCGGCCACCAGCGCGTATTTGTTATTTTGGCATTTGTGATAGATTTCCTCATCATCATCAGCCACTCGACTCACCGCAGGACAAGTGCCTGCCTCATGGTTTTCCTCGCTTCTTAGTCTCGCTTCTTAATCTTGCGCCCAAAGGCATACCTACTAGAAGCTTCACGGACTGGGGGATCCTTTGGGGATCTTCACGGATTCCTTGTTCACTCGGCAAAACCGAATTGATTTACAGCTAAACGCGCTCGTGGCCTAGCCGAACCGAGTAATTGGAATCAAGCACTTGAGTAAAGCAACAACAGGCGCGGTCAGGTGCAGGATGGGTGACCGTCCCGTGACTACCGCTAGTGGCGGTTTCGTGCTTAGCAAGGCAGGTTAAGCAGTTGGCGCCGGCTGCCGTCGATTGATGGCAGTCGTTAAGCCAAGTCAGAGGCCTTAGGGGCGGCTTGAAAACTTCTGACAGTAAAACCAGCCACGAGTCTTGCAAGCCTCCACCACTCCGGACTTGGCCCCCGTGGTGGAGTATGGCCTATACCTTCTTAGGGAAGAGACCCGTGCCCCTCGGTAGGTAGATGATGAACTCAGAAAGGGAACGAAAGTCTTAAAACATATTTTGTCTTTACTTCTAAATTAACTCCTGTTCATTGCGTAAGCGTAGCGTAGAGATTACGTTAACATAACAATACCGATCACTTGCCACTGCACGGCATGTCTGGAGGGGACGCGCCACGCAACCTAACGGGTCCATAAACAACTCTATTATTGGATAACTTTATTAAAATGTAAATGGTACGAATGTGATGGCTAGCGTGCTAGGACACAATGATGAGAGGGCCCGAGGACTGCGCGAGGTGGTTTGAACATTTTATACTTTATCCGGGTTTTCATTTTCTATTAAACTTTATTATTGATTTTGTAACTGTGTTAATGTGGCGGTTCTTTGCTACTATATTCTCTACATTATCTAGTTCCTGAAACTGACAATACTTCAACAACTACGTTTCGATTTTGACTAGTATAAGTTAGTATCTTCCCAACTTCCACCACTAAAACCCACTGACATCAGCTAAAGAACACAACACATTACATATTTTTTTACTTGAAACGATTAAATACCTGACCATAGGCAGAGAGCAGGGTTTTCCACTTGCCACGATTGTGGCAATCCTTTTTTAAGAATATGATAGATTCTAGTATTTTAGTCCCACCTCACTTAAAATTTTGAGGTAGCACATACTGCCTGTAGCACAGGCATTCCTACTTTGGGGCTCAATAAAGTTTTATAATGTAGACAGAAATAACATTATTTATTTCACTTACACAAGAGACTTAAACAATAACATAGTACAGTAAAATCGGCGGCCTTATTACTAAAAGTAATTTCTTCAAGACAACCAAGTGCCTTTAACTGCCAACAATATTTTTATTAATGTATTAATAATGTTATTGCACTTAAACTAAACTATATGGCCGACTTAATTTTAAGCCTTTTTGTTAGCTGCATTTTGAAGGGTTTCAGTTCAGCGTTCGTAACCCTTTCTGCTGACATATATGTCTAAGACGTTCTATCAAAGTAAGGCTTACACCTTATTCAAATACAATCCAACAAGCCCATTCCTCCCCCACTGAGACCAGCCTGGGGACAGGGCAAACAATAAACGCGATGGAAGATCCAAATCACTTGCGATTGAAAATATTTAATGCTGGTGTTTCACTTGGACTCGGCTATTCGCATATTTGCCGACTACGATAATACAAATCTGTGCTAAGTATTCATCAGCAAACTGGGCAACGAAGGGTTTTTATTTACGGAAATATAAGTGGCCAAGTGAGGCGCCGGCTTTACATAGCCAAGCTAGTGGACCAGCGCTAGGAAGGCAGCGCGAGTCGCGCGTTTAGCGGCTGATTTATCCTTGTCTGAGTACCATAGTACCTACAGGGTATCAGGGTACAGGGTATCGTAGTGGACCAGCATAGGGAGACAGCGCGAGTTGTGCGTTTAGCGGCTGATTTATCCTCGTCGGAGTAGCATAGTACCTACAGGGTATCGGGGTACAGGGTATCCTAGTGGACCAGCAAGGGAGACAGGGAGACAGCGCGAGTTGCGCGTTTAGCGGCTGATTTAGCCTTGTCTGAGTACCATAGTAACTACAGGGTATCAGGGTACAGGGTATCCTAGTGGACCAGCATAGGGAGATAGCTCGAGTTGCGCGTTTAGCGGCTGATTTATCCTCGTCTGAGTACCATAGTACCTACAGGGTATCAGGCTACAGGGTATCCTAGTGGACCAGCATAGGGAGAGAGCTCGAGTTGCGCGTTTAGCGGATGAATTAACCTTGTCTGAGTACCATAGTACCTACAGGGTATCAGGGTACAGGGTACAAACGTGCACTCAGACACCTGATTTAGTATTATACTGAAATAAGAATGCTAATAGTCTCAGTAAACTCCTACCCAATCATTTTTGTAGCCTATAAACGTCCCACTGCAGGGCACAGGCCTACTCTCAGGGAGGGAGAGAGAGAGACTATAGGCTTAATTACCACGCGTGCCCACCAAGGATTGGCAATTTCAAGCGCTGAGGTATTTGAACACCTTGGACACTCAGGTTTCCTCACGATGGTTTCCTTCACGGTTAGCGAGAGGCATTGCAACTAACTTAGAAATTCATTGAATCTTAAATCTAACGAGCTAAACACATTACCCTCCTCTTGGTCTTCGCCGCAATCGGGTAAAAACGAATAAAGTTCAAATCAACCGTACCAATAGGAACTTTCAAAACTAGTAAAAGCTAAAACAACGAATTATGCCCATTAATAGAACGTCCTGGATCGCGTATTTTTATTGGATTTTTAATCATAATCGAGCACATTCAATAGCTCAATATTCAGACCCCCGCTGCTTGGGTCATGCATAAGACTTATGAATGAAGCTACTCATGTAGTATTTAATGTTAACGAGTTCACATCAAACTTAACGCTTCTCGACTTTGTACAGCAATAAGGCCAATTGTACTGTATATTTGTAATAACATAACATACATACAAGCACATACATTGCTTCTGGCCCCACACTAGGATACCCTGTGTCGTGGCAACCAGAAACAACGACATCACAAACATGTAAACATCCAAGACCTGGGCGTTTTTTTTTTGTGCCTAGTCGGGATTCGAACCCGGGACCCTTTGCATGGTAGGCAGACGCGCTACCGCTACGCCACAGAGGTCGTCAGTTTTATGTTACTTTTTTTTCTGGTGTACAATAAAGAATATTCTTATCTTATATTACAGTCAACAGCAGGTCAACCTTTACATTTTTGTTGTAAACTTTTACTAAAATAATACACGCTGAAATCTGAGAGGGTTAAAAGCCGCGGTTATCTCTATAATATAAAAAATGAATCGCTGAAAGTGTTGGTAAGCGCAAATCTCGAGAGCAGCTGAACCGATTTCGCTAATTCTTTAATTATAATATTCCTTGAAGTATGAAGAGAGAATAATAAAAAAAAATAAAGAATCGACTGTTAGGCGGTGCAAAGTTCGCTGGGTCAGCTAGTTAAATATATTTGTTTAAAAAAGAGCATTTTTTTGTAAAAAGAAGTGTTGTTTAAAAAGGGTCTTATTTAAAAAAGAGTCCTATTTAAAAAAAGTGTATTTGAAAAAGGACTCTTGTTTTAAAAAAGTCTTGTTTAAAAAAGAGCCTTTTTTAGAGTCTTGGTATAAAAATAATTATTAAATTAACTTAATAATAAAAAAAATGCACATATTGAGTTTATACTCACCGTTACCGTATCGTAACATAAAAAATATGAAATCTTATTTAAAAAATGCTTGTTTCATTTTATTAGTACCGTCTCTCCGTCTATCAGAACAATGACCCGCAGTTCCGCGGCGTGCACGCACCGCTCCGGCTGGCTACTAGTGGTTCTAGTAGATTCGAGTTTGCATTGAGAACCCGAAAATGGTTCTAATCATCATCAACCCATTATGTCCCCACCGAGGGGCACGGGTTTTTTCCCTGAGAAAGGTATAGACCTTACTCCACCACGGGGGCCAAGTCCGGATTGGCGGAGGCTTGCAAGACTAGTGGCTGGTCTTACTGTCAGAAGTTTTCAAGCTACCCTAAGAACCTGATCATGGGGCTGTTAAATGATAGAGTAGATAGCCCGTTTATGAAGCACCACTCCAAGGTGCATTTAAGTTAAATTATTTAAAAAAAAGTTATCTTACTAACAACTCCATGGATTTGTTTATCTGAATTAAACGTATAATAATAATATGGTTGTAATTGATTCGAGTTTATGTCGCGATATTTTGGATATTTTACTGTCAGAAAATCAAACCAGCGTATCCGTTTGCTATTGTTTAGTAATATTGCTATGAAACTACCCAATATTCATTGTACATACAATCGTAGATTATGCATTAAGGGAATAAAACCATGTATTACGTCATGGGCGGTATATTGAACCCTGAGCGGAGCGAAGGACTCCGAGTCAACTCCCGAGCGCAAGGAGTTAAATTTTAACTCCTGAGCGAAGCGAGGGAGTTATGTAGAGTCCTGAGTGAAGCAAGGGGTTCATACCGCCCGAGACTAAGACATGTTTTATTTCAGAGGTGAATACTCTACTTTTCACACCATCTGGGAGACAATAAAAAGACAGGGCTGCATAAGTTGAAAATTATGAAAACTGAAATTAAATATAAAGTCCACACTCTTTTACGGCTTAGCAACTTAAATTGAATATAACTTTTAAATTCGTATTTGCAATTCGCGCCTTTTTTTCTTTTTTTTATTGGTGTTTCGCGCGGTCACACGACACAGTAGTTCAGAAAAAAAAGAAAAAAGGGGTGAGTTTCGAACAACAATTCGAATTTCGAATTGCAATGCGGGGCTTCTTCATAGTTTTCATGCGAATTTTGACATTCTAAATTCAAATCACTTTATTCCCTAGGGAAATTCTTCATTATTATTGCCCTCGAGAGACAAGGCTATGCTTTACGATGATATTTGACGGTACGTAATAAGGCATTGTCGAGCAGGAGGTGTGAAAACAAAATTATGTCCGTGTTAGTATTATCTAGCAATAAGGCTTTGCTTTGACATCTCTTAAAAGTACTTTTTGTTTACAATAACAAAACATTTTAGATTCACTCATGAAGTATGAAGATTCATGAAGTAAGATCAGCCTTGCGCAGTTGGTTTACTTCTAGTCCTATAATTCTGTAATTCTTTGGTATTTTTATGCTGCCCACATACAAATAAAGTCAGCAATACAGAGAGAGCTTATACCTAATGCAATAGCCGCTTGCTAATGAGGCTGGCACGCGAACTCCTAATTAGGGATCCACAGTTGTTTTAAATCATCATCCGATGACGTCTGCCGAAGGCTGGGAGGTCCAGTGAAATAGGACCACACCGGGGCATTGGGCGTTCACCGATTTGCATATTGAAATTGGTGATAATTTGTCGGTTCTGCCAATTGTTTTTATCATCGCACAAATGATCGGCGCCGAATCGGCACATAAAGCATTCGTCGACGATTTGAGCGGCAAACATTTTTGAATAAAAAAAACCGGCTTCATAACACTACGGCACTACGTCCGCTGGATTTCGCAGAAAATAAACATAACATAACCTCACGCCTGTATCCCAGAGGGGTAGGCAGAGAACAAGGACTTTTGACTGATTTTAACAGTCAAAACTAGTTTTGACCGTTTAAGAGTTTTGAACATGACATATTATTTAATTGAATTCGCGCTGTACTTGCAGCAGCCACCGGTAAACATTATGCTTCATAGAAGCCTGCCCATGCTTTCTAACACGAAAGCGTGGGCATTTATAGGCCAAAGGTTGTTAATGACAAACGAATGCAGGTAATTTTCACAGGTAACTCTATAAAATATACTAAAACCCTTACAAGGTATGGCGAAGGTATATTGCACATTTCATCAGGCGCCCTTGAGTTGCTGCTTTGGCTTTGCCTTCCTGATTATAGAGTATCGGGGTACAATTGACCAATTAAGTTTTGACAAACGTGTGTTGCTTCTAAGAAAAACGAATCGGCCGGATCAACCTCAAAGACCCCTTTGTATGTACGAGTATGTATTTATATAAAAGAGAACACGTTACATATTACAATTATTTATTTTATACTAGTTGTACCCTTGGGTAACTCAAGAGCCAGATATGATTGGACACACAACTCCCTCCCCGTCAAGTGTGTCCCATTCATATCCCAGAGATGTCAACTATATCTGGCTCCCTCGCACATACTCTCAACTCAGTACGGTAGTCATCTCCTGCTACTTTATCCAGCTCACACACAATGCGCGAGAGCGAGATCAACATCGTCTGACATCGGTCACATTCGGCCGCATTTCTCGTCGTAACCAACGAGCTGTGAGAGAAAGTTCACCAAAGCAAAGCAAAGCAAAGATATGAGATATAACAACTCCCTCTAAGGACACACTTTGCCCAAGTCTAACTAGTTGGCCCGGCAAACATCGCGCTTCAGAATCGGTATTTTTTATGAATTCGACCCATTACGAAGGGTTGTTGAGGAATTTGTTATGAGACGGATTAATTTTTTAAAATCGTTTTTAGGAATAGCATGAAGATGAGGAATCTGGCAGACTAAGAGGATGAGGATGCATGAGACTTCTCTCTCGCTCAACAACTGAAAAAAAACATTGATTTTCTGAGTTATACATGTTGTAACTACTTTGTTTTTATACCCATCGATTCAACAAACCTTATAACTCTCCTTCGTTTCAACAAAACTTATAACTCTCCTTCCTATTAAATTTCTCGTAAAACATGAGGAAGGGGAATTTTTTAACATCAATTTTGAGGATGAGGAACCTCAAAAATATAAGGAAATTCCTCATTTTGAGGAAGAGCAAAAATCCTCATCAACCCTAAATTACGAGGTCCTACACATAAAACATTGATTTTCTGTGTTATTTATACATGGTGTAACTACTTTGTTTTTATACCCATCGTTTTTTTTTCGGGGCGGTGGTAGCGGAGCGGTGTAGAACGCCGGCCTCTCAATCGGGAGGTCGTGGGTTCAAACCCCGGCATGTACCAATGAATTTGTTTTCTAAGTTATGTACATTTGTGAAATTATAGTAGCAATACCACTCGCCGACAGTGAAGGAAAACATCGTAAGGAAACCCTAGTGTCTGAAATGTTAACGTACCTCAGCGCTTGCTACGTACAATGGCCCAACTATGAGGCTAAGTGCGGAAATCTCAGGTCTATCTAAACTAAACTACCCATCGATTTGAAAAAGTTTTTATAATGACAGTTTTCTTAGACAATGTTTATAAAGAGGTGTCCTAAACGATGCCAGACAAACGTGTGACGACAAACCCCAGTTTTAAGTGGAGCTGTATAATTTCGACAAGTCGTAAATTTCAATCAAAACTCCTACTTAGCGCTGTCAATGCGAATTTACAATTGACCACATAAAATACACGGAGCCGACGAACTCTCCCATTACGTTAAATAGGTCTTTGATCAAACGTAGATATGGTGTCATTGAAAAACACCCGAAAACCATTACAATGAGCGAAAAAGCGAAATAAATGAGCGCAACGAAAACCAATAAACCGGCGGCTCATCAATAACATAAAATTTGATGAAGACATTAGTTGCACAATAACAATATATTCGTCTGAAAAATTACTAAGGAATAACCACTTAAGTTTTAAAAACAAACACGATACTAATCAGGTAGCTTAAAATACCTCTGTAATTTCGTAGTAACAACAAGATTATTTAATCAGATGCCCATTGAGATAATCATCCTATTATCTTAATACCTGTGTTCTAGCGTTTAGGTTATCTTCGAACTATTCATTAGCCCCCGAGCGTTGTTACGTGTATGTTGGGTAGGTAGAATTAAATTTAGCCAAGCCTTTTAAGACTTTTGAAGCGCTCGTGGCCTAGCCGAACCGAGTGATTGCAATCAATCACTTGCGTGAAGCAACAACAGGCGCGGTCAGGTGCAGGATGGGTGACCGTCCCGTGACTACCGCTAGTGGCATTTTTCCGAGCGCTTTCGTGCTTCGCAAGGCGCGTTAAGCCTTTTGTGCCGGCTGTCATGTAATGGTAGTCGTTAAGCCATGTCAGAGGCCTTATGGGCGGCTTGATAACTTCTGACAGTAAGACACTGTCTTACAATCCTTCACCAACCCGGACTTGGCCTCCGTGGTGGAGTATGGCCTAACCTTCCTGCTATGCAGGAAGAGACCCGGGCCCAAGCAATGGGGACATACAAGGGTTGATGACGAACGATAACGAAGCCTTTTAAATTGACCACGTTCACGCTGGCACACCCCGCTCTTAGGACTCCGGTGGAGTTTGAGGAGGTGGCCAGCGTGGAGGAGCTCAGTAAGGTGCCCGACGACTGGCCCAGGGCCTACACGGACGGCAGCAAGATCGAAGGAAAGGTGGGGGGAGCGGTCACACTGTGGAAGTGCGGCGCTGAGGTCCGCACCAGGGGGTTCAGGCTGGAGGGATTCGCCTCCGTCTTCCAAGCGGAGATGGTGGCGATCTCTAAGGCTCTCGACCTCGTTGCCGGGGGTCCCGCTCCGATCAGGGCGAGTGTTCTGAGCGACTCCAGATCTGCTCTGGAGTTGCTCAAAAATACCTCGCCCACACACCCGCTGGCCGTGAAGATCCACGGCCAGCTGGCGCACATTCAGGAAAACGGGGGCCTGATCCGGTTCTACTGGATCAAGGCCCACGTCGGGATCCCCGGCAACGAACGCGCGGATGAGTTGGCCAAGAGGGCGGCGTTGTCTCGCAAAGACGCGGCCTCCTACGACCTGTATCCCGTCTCACACGCAAAACTGCAGGTGAGACGGGAGACAGTGGCAAAGTGGCAGACCCGCTACAGCGAGTCTGCCACAGGCCGCGTCACCTCGCTGTTCTTCCCGGACGTTGCATCGGCCCACAAAGTCCTTGGCAAATTTACAATGTGTAATGCCAAGGCGCAGCTCCTCACGGGGCACGGCGGCTTTCGAGCGTACCTCCACAGGTTTAAGCTCGCGGGGAGTCCGTCATGCATTTGCGATGACGTGACTCCCGAAACGCTGGAGCACCTGCTGGAGGAGTGTCCCCGTTTCGGAGCTGCAAGGGCCGATTGCGAGATACGCCTGGGAAGAGCGGTGAGGTGCGAGGCGTTCGCCGCCTTTATGGCCGACTCCAAGAGTCGAGAGACCTTCCTTGCCTTCGCCCTGGGGGTGACGCGCGCGGCCGCGAGGGCGAATGAGGGCCGGTCTTAGCCCGGGCGATCCAGATACCCAAATTTTTTTTTTTTACAAATTCTATAAATTTAATTTGGTCAGGCCGAGGGAGAGGGTAAGATTTTAAGTTGCCAATCATTACAGGACCCCGGCGCCTTGCTTGTGACTACTCGATGGAGTAGACAGAGATAAGGCGCCGGGGAACACACCTAATAGTAATTAGATGATAATAAGGCAATTTTTCTTTTTTATTTTAATTGACATTTTATTCCATATACAATTTTAATGTTAATGACATCTTATATCTGCAAAACCCCGGCGCCTTGCTTGTGACTACTCGATTGAGTATACAGAGATAAGGCGCCGGGGATTACACTTAATTTTAACTCAATGACACTTAATTTTAATCTAATGATATTTTATATAATTCAATGTAATTTAATTGTAATTTTAATTTTTATGACATTAACAATAGGAAATTTATCTTAACTAAGTTAAATCAAGTAACCTCCAATTTTGACGTGTAACTTAAATGATCAACTTATCTTTGATTAAATGTGAATGGGTCTACGAAAAAAAAGGGAGAAACAAAGAATCGGAAAAAGAAGACGAAAGAAAAAGACATACCCTTAATTGACACAAGAACCCATTAGAATAAGTTTAATACCATCATAATTGCACAAGTCTAATGTAATATTATTTTTATTTAGCAATTGTAACGCAAGCAGACTCTATTAAATACTATCAAAGATATTTTAAAGTAAATGACAAAGGTTGCCACAGTATAAATAGTGGCAGTACATAATAAAAAAATAAAAAAAATGACCACGAAAACACAGGAAATCAAACACACACACCATATGTATACTTTTTATACATATCTCACTGTAAACAACAGGCATCACCTCAGATAGTTTTCCACCTGTCCACCGCGGTTTGGGTGGCTCAAACACTCAGGTCACATCACCATGTTTTTCTTGAATGAATGAATGGTACTGAATGAAAAGATAGTAGGTTTTATTCAAAGTAGCGCAGAAACTGCGGCTTAATGAACGTTACAAGTCAAACTAGGTATGTCCATTTCAAAATCTAATTAAGTTTTGGCAAAAGTGTGATGCTATTTCTATTATTCTTCTTCTATAATATAAAAATGAATCGCTGAATGTGTTGGTAAGCGCAAATCTCGAGAGCAGCTGAACCGATTTCGTAAATTCTTTTTTTGGATATTCCTTGAAGTACGAGGATGGTTCTTACGCAGGGTAAATAAAAAAAAATCAAGATACCACTGTTAGGCGGGACCGAGTTCGCTGGGTCGGCTAGTATTCAAATAAAAAAAAAGATCTACGAAGCTGACAGCCCGACATCATCTAAAGTAGAACATAAATAAATGTAATAGGTGCTGGAATATGCAATCAAAACATCACTCTCCCTCTGGGGCAGTCGGTTAAGGAATGCCCTAGAACGGATGCCAAAGAATATATATATAAATAGAATAGAATATAAATAATAGCATACAAATAATAAACGTTATCTGCTGACTATGTAAAGCGATTATAATAGGGTCTGAAAGCGCGGTATCTACTAACGGATTTAGGAAATTGTTCAGGGTAAAAGTAAAGATCTTGCTGCTTATAGAAGAAATCCGTGTAATGTCTTTAGATATGTTTACAATTAGTACAAAATAAGAGATAAAATTCAACGCAACACGGGTGCTGGCTTCTGAGCGGCGTTTTCCCGAGTGTCGGCGCAGCGCGGCGCGGGCGCGCACCCCTTCTCCGCCTCAGACCCCGCTGTCGCCCGCGGGGTGTTGCCACCTTATTGGGAAATCCCATCAGAAATAGATACAATTCACAGTAAACTATGCAACCAAAACTAATCACCTTCCTCCTCGGGCATTTTCGTAAGCAACATATCAACATCGATGTAGAATTTAAATATTAGCATACAAAGAATAAACATTATCTAAAAACCGTATGAAACGACGAATGGTCTAAAAGTGCGGATCTGACTATTTTTTGGCATATTATACATTTAAATTAATAATTACAATCACGATCTGTAGCATACAAGAATAAACGTTATCTGCTGACCGTGTATACCGACGAATAGTGTGGCGCGGGTCTTAGAACTCTTTTAGGATAATATATGAGGACAATTCACGGTATCTATGTAGCATACAAAGAATAAACGTTATCTGCTGACCGTGTCAAACGATGAATTGTCTAAGAGCGCGGGTCTTAGAACTAGGATATACGGGGACAATTCACGGTATGTAGCATACAAAGAATAAACTTTATCGGCTGACCGTGTAAAGCGACGAATGGTCAAAGAGCGCAGTTCTTAGGACTCTTGTAAGATATACGAGGACAATTCACGATACGTGGCATACAAAGTATAAGCATACAAAGAATAAACGTTATCTGCTGACCGTGTCAAACGATGAATTGTCTAAGAGCGCGGGTCTTAGAACTAGGATATACGGGGACAATTCACGGTATGTAGCATACAAAGAATAAACGTTATCGGCTGACCGTGTAAAGCGATGAATGGTCAAAGAGCGCAGTTCTTAGGACTCTTGTAAGATATACGAGGACAATTCACGATACGTGTCATACAAAGAATAAACGTTATCTGCTGACCGTGTCAAACGATGAATTGTCTAAGAGCGCGGGTCTTAGAACTAGGATATACGGGCACAATTCACGGTATGTAGCATACGAAGAATAAACGTTATCGGCTGACCGTGTAAAGCGATGAATGGTCAAAGAGCGCAGTTGTTAGGACTCTTGTAAGATATACGAGGACAATTCACGATACGTGTCATACAAAGAATAAGCATACAAAGAATAAACGTTATCTGCTGACCGTGTCAAACGTTGAATTGTCTTAGAGCGGGTCTTAGAAATAGGATATACGGGGACAGTTCAAGGTATGTAGCATATAATGAATAAACTTTACCTGCCGACAGATTGAAACGACGAAACTGTTTTAACATATTACACGATTAAAATTCATATTGTGTAGCATATTAAGAGTAAACCTTACCTGCTGACCGTGTGAAATGAGGAAGGGTCTGAAAGCGCGGACCGTACAACTAGTTCTAGTATACACAATTACAATTCACGCTATGTTGCATACAAAGAATAAACGTCATCAGCTGACCGTATAAAACGACGAATATTCTAAGAGCGCGGGACTTAGAACTCTTTTAGGATATACGAGGACAATTAACGGTACCTATGTTTTTTTTTCTCTTTATCTTCGGTTTCATTTGCAATCTGCCTTTTAAAGGCATTCAGCAATTTGTGTATGTGTTGTCTGTGGCGTGTGCAGTGTAAGCACAGTGGCCTAACTGCTTCATCAAATTCAACTCTTATGTTTTATTGACTATTTAGCAAGTCCTGAGGAATTTTTCGTTTCAGCCTCCGCTGAGTAGTTTTTGGATCCAAAAGATTGGTTGCCAGTTTATTTGGATGGTTGCAGATTCTATCTCTATAAGCCTCAAGTCTTTGTGTGGTTTCTTCCTTGATAGTTGGGATCTGTAAGTCCTTATGTAGTGACTCATTGGTGACAAACCATGGTGCATTTGTGATGTAGACGGTACCTATGTAGCAAACAAAGAATAAACGTTATCAGCTGACAGCGTAAAACACCGAAGGGTTTTAAAGCTTGGACCTTACAACTGTTTTAGCATATTATACGATTACAATTCAGAGTACGTAGCATGCTAAAAATAACCGTTACCAGTTCACCGTTTAAAAGAGTCTGAAAGCGCGGACCTAGTTCTAGTATACACGATTACAATTCACAGTATGTAGCATACAAAGAATAAACCTTATCGGCTGACCGTGTAAAACGACGAATATTCAAAGAGCGCTACTATTATAAGAGATACGAGGACAATCCACGGTAGTTAGCATACAAAGAGTAAACCTTATCTGCTGACCGTGTAAATCGAGGAAGGGCTGAAAGCGCGGACCTTCACAACTGTTTTAGTATACACGATTACAATTCACAGTACTCTTATGTAGCATACAAAGAATAAACGTTATCGGCTGACGGTGTAGAATTTTTTAAGAACGCGGATTTTAGAACTCTTTGGATATTCGGGGACAATTCATGGTAGGTAGAAAATAAAAAATAATTATCTGCTGACCGTGTAAAATGACGAAGGGTGCAAAAGTTTGGACCTTACGACCGTTTTCATACGATTAAACAAGCAGACCTGCTATTAGCAGGTCATCGTAGAAGTACGTTGAACATAAACACTTATCACGGATCTAAGCTAGCACTAAAGATTGCCATTAAAGTCTTCTCCTTATTCTTCTTAAGTGTTTTCTATACATCTTTCTTCTTAAAAAAAAAGTAACGTGACTCACTAAACCAATGGGCCCAGAGATTTTGAAATTAGGAGAAAACAGTCCTTGAGTGCTCTAGTGTACGAGTACAACTCACGGTATATAGCATACAAAAAATAAACGTTATCTGCTGACCGTGTAAAACGGCGAAGGGTCTAAAAGCGCGCACGATACAGCTTTTTTCACATATGCAATTGTATATGTAGCATACAAAAAATAAACGTTATCGGCTGACGGTGTAGAATTTTCTAAGAACGCGGATTTTAGAACTCTTTGGATATTCGGGGACAATTCACGGTAGGTAGAAAATAAAAAATAATTATCTGCTGACCGTGTAAAATGACGAAGGGTGCAAAAGTTTGGACCTTACGACCGTTTTCATACGATTAAACAAGCAGACCTGCTATTAGCAGGTCATCGTAGAAGTACGTTGAACATAAACACTTATCACGGATCTAAGCTAGCACTAAAGATTGCCATTAAAGTCTTCTCCTTATTCTTCTTAAGTGTTTTCTATACATCTTTCTTCTTAAAAAAAAAAGTAACGTGACTCACTAAACCAATGGGCCCAGAGATTTTGAAATCAGGAGAAAACAGTCCTTGAGTGCTCTAGGGTACGAGTAAAACTCACGGTATATAGCATACAAAAAATAAACGTTATCTGCTGACCGTGTAAAACGGCGAAGGGTCTAAAAGCGCGCACGATACAGCTTTTTTCACATATGCAATTGTATATGTAGCATACAAAGAATAAACGTTATCGGCTGACGGTGTAGAATTTTCTAAGAACGCGGATTTTAGAACTCTTTGGATATTCGGGGACAATTCACGGTAGGTAGAAAATAAAAAATAATTATCTGCTGACAGTATAAAATGACGAAGGGTGCAAAAGTTTGGACCTTACGACCGTTTTCATACGATTAAACAAGCAGACCTGCTATTAGCAGGTCATCGTAGAAGTACGTTGAACATAAACACTTATCACGGATCTAAGCTAGCACTAAAGATTGCCATTAAAGTCTTCTCCTTATTCTTCTTAAGTGTTTTCTATACATCTTTCTTCTTAAAAAAAAGTGGGCTTTGGCAATGGGCAAAGCAATGGGCCCAGAGATTTTGAAATCAGGAGAAAACAGTCCTTGAGTGCTCTAGGGTACGAGTACAACTCACGGTATATAGCATACAAAAAATAAACGTTATCTGCTGACCGTGTAAAACGGCGAAGGGTCTAAAAGCGCGCACGATACAGCTTTTTTCACATATGCAATTGTATATGTAGCATACAAAGAATAAACGTTATCGGCTGACGGTGTAGAATTTTCTAAGAACGCGGATTTTAGAACTCTTTGGATATTCGGGGACAATTCACGGTAGGTAGAAAATAAAAAATAATTATCTGCTGACCGTGTAAAATGACGAAGGGTGCAAAAGTTTGGACCTTACGACCGTTTTCATACGATTAAACAAGCAGACCTGCTATTAGCAGGTCATCGTAGAAGTACGTTGAACATAAACACTTATCACGGATCTAAGCTAGCACTAAAGATTGCCATTAAAGTCTTCTCCTTATTCTTCTTAAGTGTTTTCTATACATCTTTCTTCTTAAAAAAAAAGTAACGTCACTCACTAAACCAATGGGCCCAGAGATTTTGAAATCAGGAGAAAACAGTCCTTGAGTGCTCTAGTGTACGAGTACAACTCACGGTATATAGCATACAAAAAATAAACGTTATCTGCTGACCGTGTAAAACGGCGAAGGGTCTAAAAGCGCGCACGATACAGCTTTTTTCACATATGCAATTACAACTCTCGGAATATTACTCGGTGTAATCACGGTTTAATTGACTTTTAAATGAGTAGAGTCTAGAAAATCTGAGCAGATTACACGAAATTTTACGACAGAAATAGTAAACTTCTCTATGGCACCTAACTACGCATCTAATTGGAGTAGTTTTTTTCTATCCTCTCACCTGGCTGGAATTACCTAGAAAATCAAAAGCTGTATTGTGTCAACGTATTTTGCACTGCATCCTATGGACGGCAACGACCAAAAGCTTCGGTTTTTACATCTATACTAGATTTTACCTGTGACGTTATTACACAGACGCTAAAGTGCTGAAACATATTCATCTACGGAGATCATCACATAACATGTCCAATTACTTCTCATCAGTATCTTTAACATTATCATATCACACGAATATTATAAAGGATAAAGTTTGTGAGTGTGTGTGTTTGTTACTTCTTCACGTCTAAACGGCTGGAGCGATTTTAATAAAATTTGGTATGGAGTTAGGTTGGTTTTACACATAGGCTACGTTCACTGCGGGGAAATATCTTATTCACATGGGAAAATCGATAAACAGCGAGTAAAACCGCGGGGCAGAGCTAGTTTTCAATAAACATCAAGTGTAATTTGGCTGACAAATAAGCGTAAGCTACCGCACAGACATTAAAGAATATAAAAATATACCTAAGCCGAACTCCAAGCACCAATTTGACAGATCCTACCGGCGGCAACGCGCCAAATTCGGCAGATGCGTGCGCGCATCCTCAATCATGGCGTGACAGACGGTGGTTTTTGATCGATCGACCGGTCTGACGGCGAGACAAAAGAGCTGTTTTGCCATCTCGATTGTTACGTCTTCTGTCCCACTGTCTTGTTATGATATGACATGTGTTAAGAATGTCATAATAATTTAGCTGTGGTTCGTTTGCTCTCAACTGATGTCAATGTCGGTTTTCATATTGATCTTTTACGAACGTGCTTAGGTGATATAAAGGAACATTAAGTTTGGTGGATCAAGCATGATAAGAAAGGAGCATTCAATCAAGTGAAAAGTTGCACATAAAGGATATTTCAATTTGAGAAGATGGTAGAGTAACACTCGAGCATGAAACAAAAAAATATAAGTGATAGAATTCCCGAGGTTTTCGGGGAATCACGTCGCAAAATTCAGGCCTTAATCAATTTGAACTAGGCAGTTTTGTCTGGACAACATTTAACAGGGCCATCAACCGATCCTAATTAGAATCTGAAATATTCCTCCCTATTCGTTCTTCTGTACATATAGATTATAACAACAATATTGGCACAAATAATTCAGCAGGCCGCCGATCAGAGGCGGCACGTACAAAGAGTCCCCGAAATGACGCGACTGCTATTACACCCAATTAGTTCGTTATAACCCCCTCGAGTGGTCGAGTTAACGTTCCCTAAATTGTTTCTGCAATATAGTTATTTGTTATATGCACGCGTGAAAGTGAATATAGCACAGTGCTTGTGTTATATATATTGTTCCCCGAGTGATAGCACGGATAAGTTTGAAACTAACCTAGAATTATGCCTCGATGCCATCTGGGTCAGAATTTTTATTATTTACTATTAAAGTACAACACTTTAATAGTAAATACTGTAGGCAAGATGGATGAAAGAGTGTCAAATTATGAAACCAATGTAAATTCATTTGCACAGAAATGCTTACATAAATTGTGTGTTACAACTTAAGGAACTAAATGTTTTCAAAACTATATCGTCATTAGTTGCCTCCACTAGGCAATTATAACTATAATAATATTACAACCTTATTTTTATTGCATGTTAATTTTATTGTATGTTCGGTGTATTTCACATGGATCTGTTTTAATTTGAAATTACTTTCTTCATGTCTCATTTATCAAGTGATTGTGATTTTTTATTGTTTATGATAATCAATCATAGTTGCTAATGATTTACATTTAAAATAAATAAATAATAATAAGTATGAACTTCTATTCTCTCTGAAAGGAAGCCCTGCAGTGGGACGTTTCTAGAGTATCTACATAAAAAAAACTTCCATTCTCTTGAGATACACACGTCAATTACAGGTTAAATGATTAGATAGTACGAAGATTCACGTCAAGCGAATTAGGCAAGAATATTTATACATTTAAGTATATGATTGTTAGAAAGATACGAAAATATAGTACGCTATGGTCAAAATGAAGAATATATCAAAGTTTTGATGAATGAATGTAAGACAACGCTAGAGAGATCGTTGTGAGAGGTTGTCATTAGTTCTGTAACGATTTGGTCCAGACAAGAACTCTGTAAATAAATCTAAATCTAAAATGCCGACATCGCCCCACGCTCACTATTTTATCTTCTAACTCAGGATCAGCAATGTCATGCTGTTGTTAAAACAACCCAGTAACTGAAGAAAACATCAAACAAACCAACAATGTACAAAGAAAGGTCACAACAAACGCGCCTTTACCGTTAGCGGCGGCAAGAACCGATCCTGCCGAAATGTATTAGTAAATTGATGGGGACATTCCCAAACTAACCTGACGGACATAAAAAGGACCACAATGTCTAATTTATTTATGAGAGGCAGGAGGGCTGGGACAATGGACCGGAGTTAGAAGAACTGGCTACTCTCGATTTAAACCGAACTCACGCGCTTCTATTGTGTTAGGCGCTTACTGTATTTGTTATTGATTTGGTTTGTCGATTGAAAAATGTGAGATTCAATATGAGTCTGTTAAATGGAACTCTCTATGAGAGAAGGCCTGTGCCCTGCAGTGGGACGTTTATAGGCTACATAAAAAAAATCGAACGAGGAGAGACGAACTCCCCTTTGGAAGTTCCGGAGAGCATTTTGACTCCTCAGATTCCCATCATTTGCCACTTACATTGAAGGTAGTTGGAAATAGTATGGTTCCCTGTACACTCACTATCGCTGCTTTGAATATACTGTGTCCAATATAGTAAACGCTGCTCTTGAAGATACATCGTAGAAAAACTTAATAATTTGACTTGTAAGTTTTAGAAGTAGGTACCTATCAAGCGACGACATAACCTAACATAAGCTCACGGCTTTGCCCCAGAGAGGTAGGCAGAGACCAAGGACTGCCACAAGCCACGATCCTGACAAATCACTTTCGTTTCATCAACATTCATCAGTCGTTGCATGCACGCACGCCGTTTAAGCACACGTTCAGGCACTTTTTCTATCAAGAGACAACAGCTTATTTATAATTATATTACAAATATGCACTAGAATGTCCAAGTAGGTATGAATGTAGGACGATGAAGTGATAATTAATTACTGTAATTGATGGCGCCTTCGACGGAGACCAGATACATAAAACTGATAATAGAGCTATTCTGAATGTCACAGGTACTGGTTTGCAATATTATAAACAAGTGTTGTATAGATATGTACCCTAATAATCAATGGTATAAGGAAATATATTTTTTTCCCGATATTTGTTTGACAGTACAATCCTATTAATAGAAGAATAGGATTGGGCTGCTATTTACCTCTCACTCACATATTGATGCCGTATGTTATGTAGGTAAGGCAGAGACAAGCTGACGAAGGCTTGTTTCTCCTAGGCCGACGCTAGGAATGTACATCTATGACTGTACATACATGACAGGAATATAGTCTATAGTGTATAGTCTATACAGTGTATAGTCTATCCAATAAATCCAAAATCGTCTTGAACGATGACATTTGCGGAGTTATCCATAGACTAATTGTATGACTGACAAGCTTGTTAATCAGATAATTTTATCTGTTCATCCCTGGTTAAGAATTACCTATTTACTTATTCAGTGATTTGGCTCAAGATACCTTCCTAAACTTAACACTGAGACTCGGACTGCTGACAATTAAAGCTTACTGTAATGATAACAGTAGAGCTATATGTAGATCACAGGATAGTGTCTGTGAATGTATTAAAAATAGAGCAAAAAACAAAATATTGATAGAGCGTGCATACGTTACACGTTTTCTATAAAAACAATGACAATTAAGAACAGAGTCGTGACAGTGCCAGGCTGTAGGGGAGCTCTGGTATCCAATGTCTTGTGCGGTCCTGCCAGCTCTTCGGACGGGCCTTTCTTAACTGAACCAGTTACAAGATATCGTTCGCGAAAAGAATATTGAAAAATATAGAGCCAGTCATAAGGTATTCCGATATTATAGAATATTGCTTGTTTTTGTTTACGCATTTATTTGCTTTGGAACTTGTTTATGTATGTACTTCTATATAATTCCACTTTTTATTTGTGTACATTATTTACATTTGTAAATAAGATATAACTATGTGTTATATCTTATTTACAAATGTAAATAAGATATACATAGCTACTTAGCATGTAAATTACTTTTAACATTATGCTACTTTCTATCTCATTTCTACTTTCTTCTGGTGGTATAAAATAATTCACTTTTAGTGCTACCGCCCACGTCTGTAAACATTATGTTTTTGTAATACACATTACATAAGCTCAAGCCTAAGGCCCGCCTCTGTCTTACAATCTTCCACCAACCCGGACTTGGCCCCCGTGATGGAGTATGGCCTAACCCTCCTGCGATGCAGGAAGAGACCCGTGCCCTAACAGTGGGGATATATATAGGGTTGATACCATACCAAGCTCAAGCCTATATCCCTGAGGGGAACACCTCTGTGTACCCCTGGCCTCTACCAGGGGGTGCCACTTGCATGCCACGATTCTGGCAGACCATTTTCGGTTCATCAAATTTGATTGAAGTTTATTTTTTCTATAAAGGTTCCCTCTAAGATGAAATAAGAATATTCTTATTGTACACCAGAGCACATATTATAAAACAGATAAAAATACGAAGTACAATTGTATCTTTATCTTTATTTATGCTCTTCTTTATTTCTAACGTTTTCCCGTTTTTTATGATTTGTTTTTCGTTGTAACTGTTAGGCCAGATGGATCATTTGGGAGTGCCGCGAGCATTTTACTGGAGCGAGTCAACTCAAGACGGATGGCGGCGTGCTGCGGGCGGCCGGTGTATTGTTTCACTCTCACTGTTTATGTCCGACTGTTCAATGAAGAGACCCTCTTCATTCTTAATATCTTTAAGTAGCCATGCCACCAATTACCATGTTGTGACGTTGCGGTTTGGTCCAGTCCTTGTACCAATATGTAATGTTGTTTTCTTCGGCTTGTTTAATATCCTCTAGCGCAGTAATTTTCATCATCACCAACCCTCCCCACCGAGGGGCACGGGTATAGGCTCTGAGGAAGGTATAGGCCATCTCTACCACGGGGGCCAAGTCCGGATTGGTGGAGGCTTGAAAGGCTGGTCTTACTTTCAGAAGTTTTCAAGCCGCGCATCTTAGTTAAATTTAATTCTACTAAGGAAATAAACAGCGTAATCAGCTAATGTGAATAGAAAAATAAAGATAACACCATTAACAAATATCGACGATTCTTCATTTGACTCCGGATTAGATTACTTGAAAACTTGATTAATTTAGTTCAAAAATATCTACAGATCGGAAGTTCAATTCAATATTTTTTTTGGTAAAATGCCAACTAGCCGATGTCGGTTTCCAACTATGTAACATAATAACAAGATCTACAAAGTGAATTTTAAGAAAGTGTTGAAATATTGTGCTTGATGAAAGCCTCAAAATCGAGGAAAGAGCCGACTGAACAAAACAGGTAATCATTATCAGGCCAGGCAATTCCTCCACCAAATAACATCTCCCCACTATCATTAAAATTTGCATTTCGCATCCACGGATTAACAAAATACGTACGCAAAACTAATTCTTTTTGCAATAACAGTGAAACCGAAATCGAATTTCTTTGGGGGGACATCCAATAAGATTCCGCATATTCTTACGTCATTCAAAGAAACAGTTCAAAATTGAAATGATTCAAATCAGAACCCTGCAGAAACATAAATCAAATGGAAACCATAACAGACAGACACAACTTGGCCTCGTCTGGTTCGGTCTGAATCAAAAGGTTTGTCCAACATTCTACTGTTCACTACGATCTTTTTCGCAAAACAGTCCGTCTATGATGCCGCCTCAGTTAATATATGTCGAAATGTGATTGATTGATGATTGGGCGTGCGTGAAGCTTCGCACTTGCCCGTGGGGGATAATATATGCCTTATTACTAAGGCGTTAAGATCGCGGATGAGAATGTGCATCAATAATCGCGTCATTGTTAAGACCACCAGCGCCTAACGAGGTCAAGTTCATGGTGGAAGGGGAGCACATTAAATATACATATAATGTGTAGAGCTTACGAAAGTTTTAGTTTTAAGACTAAACAGTCAAACTTAGATATGTATGTAGCCATTTAAACTATTTGTTAGCTTGGTTATGTATGACTAAGTTATGAGCAAATTACACAATACTTTTAAATGGAGCTTACTTTACATATTGTTATCAGACACTCTAAGGACGATACTGAGTGACAAAGACCAAAATCATCTACAGGCCACTGGTCCTTGTAAGATTCATCGCAGATTTCGGCAATGTGGCAACGAAAAGATGATGTTTTCGCCGTAGAAAAAGTTGTTTATATTGAGTAGAACACGATTTTTTGGGAAATCGATTGCAATACACCCTGTAGGTATAATGTTCCAAAAAAGGAAACAAATTTGTCCATCCACCCTCATAAATAACTTCAAAAATGATTCCATTCTACCGCATGCATGGCGTCGATAACAGATATCTGCCTCAAACACATTACTCTCTTGTTCACAGGTGATTTATTCCCGAAATATCGATTGTATTGCCACCTATACATCATTTAGTTTCACATTCGGTATTTTTATTGTCCTCCCTGACCGTGCAGGGTTCACTCGCATATAAACGAGGCGTGTCATCTCAGCACACGCAACTTGGAGCCATGAAATAAAAATACAATGAAATCCAACTCACAACACCATCAACAATCTAAAAAGTATAAAAGATAGTATGCTGAAAATTATGCAGTTTTGATGTTAAGTTCAAGATTGATGCACCTAACATGGGCCTCAGAGTTTTGTACTTAAATCAAAAGATACTTAAACTCGCGCATCTATAATCGATATCATTTGCAACATGACACATGCACCAATGACGTAGATTTACCATTCGAAAAGGCCAAGAGCAGTAACTTTTCGGCAACAATTAATAGAGATAACGCTTTCAGTGAAGAACAATAGTGTATACGTAGGGTTGCCAACTTTTTTTGTGACAAATATAGTATTTTCCATTAAATATAGCTATTACCCGTAAAATTATAGTAGGTGGCAAAATAATAGTAAAAAAAATAGTATGTAGTTATATATTTTCTTTATTTTTTAAAAGAATATTTTTTACTCCCCTGCGCCTTAATAATATAATATTTTTATTTTTAAGAAAATAATCAAATGATTCATTACAATCAAGTTTTAAGTTAAAAAACACCATTAATTCAGCTTTAATTAAATTCAAGCTAGCCCTGTTACGCTCGTCTCTCCATTTCGTCTTCATGAACGAAAATATGCGCTCTGTGAATGCTGAAGTAGCAGGAATTGAAAGAAGAAATTATATGATTATTAAAATATTAGGCAAATCTGAATCTATTAGGAGAAAAACTTCCTGCCATTTTTCCACGGTTGATTTAGAAGAAAATTTTTGTTCAGAAAGTACTATGCCCAAAATTTTGTAGATTTCAATAATTTCTGAATATAAATTATTAAAATTGATTTTTTACTCAGAATATAGTAGTTTCGCCCACTATATATATATATATATATATATATATATATTTTAAATATAGTATTTGAACCCCTAATATAGTAGGATACTATATTATATAGTAGGGTTGGCAGCCCTATGTATACGCCACCCATTGATGGTATCGTAAGAATACCAGTCGATAACGTGTGATTCCGATAGGAGTGCGTTCGTTATTCCACTTGACGCACGCTTTCACACTAGCTGTATTTGCCGAAACTTTGTCTGCGTTGACTTAAGAAGTCACAATATTACGTGTAATCCAGGATATAAAATGTATGCGTTTGGTTGACTGAGTGAACATCGAATCATATTAGTGGGAATTGGACGTACTGTGTTCAGCACTCCTTTTCCGTAACAGCCCACTGTATTGGATTGTCCATTTGTCACATTTTGCTGAAGTGTCAAAATATGTATATATTTGACAGTTCGGAGTAAATGGGATCTCCTATATTACGCGCAGCAGTTAATTTCCATACTAATTCCAATCGCAAACCCAAAATTCCGGCGTAATTTGGTGCGCATGATTTAGCCCATACAGTGGGGAAGTAAGGTACTATTGTATTAACAAAGGTTAGAAGAGGGACAGAGCTAAGCAAATCCAGTTAACGAGTTATGTAACTGTTTGCTTTGAGAAGGCGCCGACAGCGCTATCATATCGTATCGGGGATCTTGATTGAGATTTATTAGACGTATCGGCGGAGCCGCGATCTGTCTGTTTATAAATCAGTATTCTCAGCGGAACGATGTTGTTGGAGAATTCTTTAGGTGTTAGCATGGTAAAACCGGGTTGGCGTTACCTAGGATGACAATATTTTAGGACGTCTGTCAAGCATGAGCGAGAGAAGAATTCAAGAGAATTTGTGTCTCTACGTAGGTAAAGCAAGCATACTGGCCCGCGTTAAGGATAACATTGTTATACGAAATGAGCGTAATTAAGTTAGCAAAACCGAATTTATTTTAAGGTAACTTTAACCCGCGGCTACGTCCGCGGTGGAATGGTTTCTTTCCACGGAAATGCATTACCGGGATATCTAGGAACTGTACGCCAAGTATCATGTCCATCCATTCAGCCCCTATTGCGAGATTGAGTAAGAAATATGTTCACAAAGTTCCACATTTACTAGGATAACGAAATGGGGTTCACGTGGGAAAATTAGTTTAGTGCTTATAATAACAGTGAATATACATATTTGTATGAATTCATGACTGCAAAGCAAAATTTAAATCATGGCTAAATGAGTATGGTCGAGAGTAATGCCTGGGTAAGCTGATCTTCAGCAGTGGACGAATTTGCAAGGATAGGAACTAGTGATCGGTGGGGAGAATGTTCTCGCATAATGAGATCTTGAAACCGTATTAACGTGTGAATTTCTTTTACTGTGAATTAAATAATTTACGGTACATTCAGTATTTGTGAACTTCAGTGACTACGATAATTGAATCAAGGCATAATTTACCAATGTATAAGGTTGTGTCATACGAGAACGTTCTCTCCGGTCAGCCCACCTGTAATTTGGAACATAGAAGAAAATCTGTACTCGGAAAACAACATCGCCAAAGCACGCCCCAAGATGACTATGCGATAAAGTGCAGAGTGATACCGTTATTAGGACTTATAGACGACCGAATCGATGATTTGTACTGACACAACCAGACCGCGCCGCCATTGTCGGTTCCAAGTCAAGGTAATACCTTTAGAGAATAGTACTTTGCATGCAGAATGGTAATAAAATTGTATAGGCAATGATAATGATCATATAAGGTGAGTCCCTCGGTCATGAGGCTACGGCCAAAAGGAATAACAATAGGCAAATAATAAATATTACAGAAGAATTAGGAATGTGATGTTACACTGGGCGCTAAACATGGACATTTTGTTCCAGATAAATCAAAATCCATGTTCCATACAAAACAAACATTGCACAAATTATTACTAATATACATTTAACTTGATCTTTCTCGCTGCAATGACTGGGCTACGTTGCGCATAATTTTGAAAAATACAAGACAGAATACGGCCAGAAATAACCCAAATATAACAATGGGTGGACGGACAACAGCTTTCAAAGGCAAAACAGACGATTCGATAGCTAACAAAAGATGGAAGAAGACATGAGTGCAGCGTCGGTATATGAGTTAGTTGACGCTGATAAGATGTATGATAGCGTGCGATTCAGTACAGTGGAATTAAGCACATTTTTGAAGTGCTAGACAAAAAAAACCGCCAAGCAAACTTAGTTCATACTAGCCAAGAGAATACGATGTTTCTGTTCAGATCTCCGTCTTCGTTAACGCCTTTTCCTTGCCCGCGCCTTGATTTGTTGTTGGAAGTTAACGGGTAAGGGAGAATAAATGAATGTGACATCAGACCTGTCTCTAACCCTTATATTACGTAGTTATGCAGTACGTACATATTCACATAATTTGCGCTAATGATATCAACTCTTTGTATGACTCCACTGCTGGGGCATTCTCCACCACCAGGGCCCAGTCCGGGTCGGTGGAGGATTGTAAGACAGTGGCGGGCTTTACTGTCGGAAGTTACAAAGCCCCCCATAAAGCCTCTGCACTGACTTAACGACTGCCATTACATGACAGCCGGCCTCAACGGCTTAATTCACTTTGCGACATTATATCTCACAGAAAATTTTAATACAAATCTGTTTTTGTTTTGTTCTTACGCAAATCGGTACCAAGGAGCTTGGAACAAAATTTTGTCATCGTTGTATTATACAATGCAGGCTATTTAAAACAATACAAACAATAGCAACGACAAAAAACAACAGGTTGTACCCCCCCCCCCCACCTATTACGAAACAACACCGTGCCAGGAACGCCCCAACAACTCTAAAAGCTCATGCTTGTTTTCCTAACAATCGAAACCATAAAAATAACCCTTGTTCCACGAATACTTGCGAGACATTCCCTACGGCATATTGATACAGCGTAGCTTACTAGTTCCATGTTATTAGCATCTTGGAACTCGGTGACCCCCAGTATTATCCAATTAGTTTGACAAGTTTCAACCGCAACTGCCATCGGGCGAGACTACTATGAGTAACAAAGAAGATGCTTATCGGACACAACGCGTGTGGCTGCGCTGGCGCATCGGTCAGCGCGTTCCAATTTTGAACTATCGATCTTCGGAGCTGATATTACAATGAGCCTGAATGTTAACAACGTTGGGGTTATGGGATTTATTGGGGGTTCATTCAGGTGCTTTTTAAATCTGTTGAACTTCAGTTCAGAAGTAAATTTTTACTTGATAGCTGTGTTCAGAAACCAGGGCTTTAATTTTGTTAGTGCGTTACGAAATGAAAGATAAATGGACGGGTCACGTGACGTCTTTTTTACGCCGTTGGCGCCTTAAAGGGGTGATACGTTATTATTAGTGAATAGTCGTGATTAATTATTATCATCATTGTGTATGTATGTACGTATATATTGTAATATTTATTTATCTATATATTATCGTTTAAGTTTATCATAATTTCTATTGTTCAGCCCTCCCCCCTGCCCTACAGGTCTAAGTAACTGTATCTCCCTACGTTTATGTATCTTTATTATTGTATTTCACCTTTTTGTTCTTGCCAGTCTCTTTAACACCAAAGGTTTGCTGGAAGATTGGACTACAATGCATTAACAGAACAGAATCCGGATCTGATTGTATATTTTCCCAAATTGCTAAATATGCAGGAAATATTTAGATCACAAAAAGAGCAGTGAAACTCACGTTTACAAAACAGTAGAACGGGTTAAAACTGCTCACCTATCTACTTGCATCTACAAATAAATCCTATCAGACCCGTGTTTACCCCCAACAAACGCCCTTAACAGATTTGTTTCAATGGAAGCACGCAGACGCAGCCTATTGTACGCACCATTACCCCGGTCACATCTACAGTGCAAACTCAAACACAATACGAAGATAATAGGGTACAGTATCAATTGCCGAGATGCTTATCTAGGGAGTGTTTAGAACTGCTCAGGAATTATGAGGTCACATGTGAGATTTGATTGAAAAATTCCAATACGCAGGGTTTATGTTTAAACGATAGTTTTTCGGTTAGCTTTTTTTTAAGGCTGCGCTGTTAATGTTTAGAAGTGACCTTTTTTGTTATAAACGCGAAACACTCATAATGTTAATAAATGAAATCTTTCCGATATAGGGTTATCTGGAAGAAATCACTATTAGCAATAAGGCCGCCAATTGTACCTCTTCTTTTATGTTTTCTCTGTCATTATCTTCTGGTATGCAACATAAAAGCAGTTGCATTAAGCAGTTGGTGCCGGCTGCCGTCGATAGATGGCAGTCGTTAAGCCAAGTCACAGGCCTTAGGGCGGATTGAACACTCTGACATTAAGACCAGCCGCTAGTCTTGCAAACTTCCACAATTTCGGACATGGCCCCCGTGGTGGAGTATAGGATGTACCTTCCTGAGAGAAGAGACCCGTGCCCCTCGGTAGGGAAATAATGGGTTGATGATGATGTACCATAAACAATATTCTTATCATAATCAGCGGGCCATCTCTGCCCACTGCTGGGTATAAGCCATTATCCTATCTTATAAATAATAATAGATGTATTTTACTAAACCTTAGTACGTAGTGTTTGTCTTCTATAATCTCTTTACTCCTCTAGCGAGTCTGGAGCCGATATGTGTTTCTTCCGCGTCTATTTGTATTCCTTCCATTAAAATTGCTTTCGATGGAACGACGTGGAAGAGGCATGACGAAAGATTTTTAAATCCTTTTCCATAATGTGGGGACAAATTTATTATTTACAATAAAACACCTATATTTCAGTATTAAACTTAAGTTTAACGAAGGCTATTTTTATAAAATTATTTTACAGTTGTGGGAAAACAGTAAACTCTTACACTATTTTTTTTTTTTTTATTTTTTAATGCACTAACCCGTGCTAAGGAACAAATTTAAAAACCTATTTAGAGGCTAAAAATTTCACCCATGCCGGGATTCGAACCCGCAACCTCTGGCTATCCGTACCAGCTAAACTCTTCTTTATTTATAAAAACAAAATCAGTGTTTTAAATCCTTTTAATATGTACTTACTGTTAAATCTTTGATTATTTGATACAGTCGTTATGCCTATTTCGTAATATCCCCGGAACATACGAAGCATAATGGGTTACAAAACCGGCAAGGTACGATTCAGACTCGCACCGCGAGGGTTCCGTACAAATTTGCGGGAAGGAACTTACATATGATAAATAGTCTAGAAATCGAATCTCGCAGTTTTTTCCGAGCTTTTGCCTTACTTCAAAGATATTTTTTTGCGATTTAATTACAAATGTACTTAATTCAAAATGTTTTCATGTATTTGTAGTAAGATATTAACTGTCAAATTTCATAACCGTAGCTCAACGGGAAGTACCCTATGAATAATACAACGACGTGGTGAAAAAAAGGAGCAACGAGATATATACGACATAATTAGTGTCTTCAGAACAGAGGACCCCAGTTCAATACCTGTGTTTGTGGCAAAACAGTTGGAAAAACTGCCACCGATTACTTTTGATCACCTGGACTGCACAAAATTATTAAAGGACATGGTGCGCATGCAGAATGACTTGGCCGGTATTAAAGCGAATTACGTTACTGCGGATGAGCTAGAAAACCTAAGAAAAGAAGTTCAGGCTACTAAAAATGTTCCACCAGCGCGATTATCGATGTGTAATGTCAACGAAAGGCGGGGTGCTTGGTGTCTAGATAGTGGACCGTCGGGGATATCACATCACCATAATTCGACATTAAATGATACATCAAACGTCAGCAAAGAACAAACATTGTCACCCAAAAGTGTAAATACTAGCGAAAATGCAACTTATAGCTCAATTGTTGTGGCGAAAAGTCAATCTACCGCAGAGAATATTGTATCGCCGCCGGCGACCGTTATGATGAATCATCGCGCTGACCAGCTGATTGCACCGACTGGTCTAGCGGATAAAAACTCGCCTATGTCGCATGTTAATGCAGTTACAAAGAGCAACGAGATGGTGCGAAATAATAATGATTGGCATACTGTGCAGTATAAAAAGAAGTCAAATAAGCGATTTGACGGGCAGTTTGGTACGGCGACTACGACACACGGGAATTTTAAGGCAGTGGAGCGCCAAATTCCCATGTTCATCACGAGAGTGGATAAAACAGCGATTATGTCGGAAATAGCTGATCATATCAGGACCGAAACTAACGAGTCAGTCACATTAGAAAAAATAAAAATAAGAAACGAAGAGTATTACAGCGCGTTTAAGTTTTTTGTCGCTGAATCAAAAGTGCCATTGTTTTTGGATAACAAGTTATGGCCGAAAGGTATTATTTTCCGTAAGTTTGTTCATTACAAGCCCAGGGAACTACGTAGAACTGATTCTGCTGACGGCAATAAACCAACCTTATAGTATGGCAAGCGATTTGTTTACATTTGCAAGTCTAAACTGTAAAAATGTTAAACGGAGTGTTGACGGTATTAAGCAGCTATGTAAAACGTGTGCTGTGATTGCACTTCAGGAGACGTGGCTGTTGCCGGACGAGATTTCGTTTTTGGATAATATTGACGACAATTTCTGTGCGACGGGCACGTCGGCCGTGGATACGACGACGGGCATGCTGCGCGGGCGACCGCATGGTGGTGTCGGGCTGTTGTGGAATAGTGCCGTTTTTCATGACGTCTCGGTTGTGCCGTGTGATAATCCACGTATATGTGCGATTAAAATAGTGACGGACGACCGTCCGATTATAGTGATTAGTGTTTATATGCCGGTCAATAGCGCGGACAACCTGCTGGAGTTTACGAATTGCCTCAGTGCGGTGAGTGCTATAGTAGATGATTGCGGGGTTGAATCTGTTTATATAATGGGTGATTTTAATGCCCATCCAGGTGAATTGTTTTTTCTGGAATTAATGAACTACTGCACAGACCTGGATTGGCGTTGTATAGATACAGAAAAATTGGGAATTGACTCTGGAACTTTTACTTTTATTAGTGACGCTCATAAGTGTAGACGATGGTTAGATCACTGTGTTATAACGCAGGCTGTGTTATCATCTGTGCAAAATGTATACGTAAAGTATGATGTGACTTGGTCCGATCATTTCCCTCTTATATTACAGTGTAATTTGATGGTACTTACACCTAGGTTAAATGTACCAACTGATTCATCTAATCGACACATAATGTGGGGTGAGAGAGGGTCGGAGCAAGTTTTTCGTTATAATGAAGAATGCAACGGTTTACTGAAATGTATTGACTTTCCTATTGAGTTCATGCATTGTGCCGATAAATACTGTAGAGACATTAGGCATAGGAAAGTCTTGGATACTTTATAAGACACTATTGTGTCTGCCATCTGTATGGCCGCGACCCGCACTACAAGTAGGAAGCATAAGCCCAAAAAACAGTTAGTGGGGTGGAATAGGCACGTCAGCGATGCACACAGGGCGGCCAGAGCGAAGTTCCATGCGTGGATGCTTTGTGGTAGACCGGAATCTGGCAGGTTGTTCAAGGAGATGTGTGAAACACGAAAAATATTTAAATCACGCTTAAAATGGTGTCAAGACCAGCAGACCCAAATAAAAATGGATATTTTAGCTTCACAGCACTCCAAAAAAGACTTCCGGTCATTTTGGAAAACCACAAATAAAATGCAATACCGACCTTCCTGCCCTGTGAGTGTCAATGGCAAAACAGATCCTAAAGATATAGCTAACACCTTTAAAGATAATTTCTTTGTCAAATCTCCTCTTGGACCATCGCAGGACGAGGTGAGCGAGGCTGAGACCATCGAAATGGAGCCTGGACCGGGATACTCGGCCAAGGTTGTAACCGAGGCTATTAAATCTATCTCCCGTGGCAACTCCCCGGGACACGATGGTCTCAGCATCGAACATCTCCAAAATGCGGGTCCGCATATCTCAAGGGTGTTGGCTATGTTTTACACGCTATGTTTGAGGCACGCTTACTTACCGGAGGATATGATGAGGACTGTGGTTATTCCGGTACCTAAAAACAAAACAGGAGACCTGGCTAACACCAATAACTACAGGCCTATATCCCTCGCGACTATTATTGCTAAGGTATTTGATAGTGTGCTTAATGTACAGTTAAATAAGTATGTTAATCTTAGCCCCAATCAGTTTGGTTTTCGACCGGGGTTATCAACAGAAAGTGCAATACTGTGCCTTAAGCACACTGTCAAGTATTATTTGGATAGAAAGACGCCCGTTTATGCGTGCTTCTTGGACTTGTCTAGGGCTTTTGACCTGGTTTCCTATAATATCCTATGGAAAAAGCTAGAAGCCATAAAGCTACCTTATGAGATCATACAAGTTCTCAAGTATTGGTATGGGAATCAGGCCAATAGTGTTAGATGGTCAGGTACACTGTCAGACTCTTACAGGTTGGAATGTGGGGTGAGGCAGGGGGGTTTGACCTCGCCCACACTTTTTAATCTGTACATAAATGAGCTTCTCGAGGTGCTCGGGAAAACCCATACAGGCTGCCATATTGACGATATTTGCTTGAATAACTTGAGTTACGCCGACGATATGGTTTTGTTGAGCGCATCGGCTTGTGGTTTGCGAAAACTGTTAAAGTTATGTGAGACCTACGCCGTCCAACATGGCTTGAAATACAATGTTGGTAAAACACAGTTCATGGTGTTTGAGCCTACTGGTTATAAGATACCTAAGGTACCTCCTATTATTTTGAGTGGAGGTCCTTTGGAAAGAGTGAGAACTTTTAAATATTTAGGCCATGTTGTTACCTCAGACCTAAAAGACAACATGGATATCGAACGAGAACGGAGGGCCCTGTCAGTGAGGGCAAACATGATCGCGCGTAAGTTTGCGCGCTGTACTGGGGAGGTGAAAGTAACATTATTTAAAGCCTATTGCACTTCCCTATATACGTGTAGCTTATGGGCTTACTATACTCAACGGGCCTATGGGGCCCTCCGGGTCCAGTATAACAACGCGTTCCGGGTGCTGGTGGGGCTGCCCCGTTTCTGTAGCGCATCAGGGATGTTTGCGGAAGCGCGTGTAGATTGCTTTTATGCTACTATGCGAAAACGATGCACGTCCCTGGTGCGCCGGGTGCGGGCCAGCCCCAACCCCATCCTGCGGTCGATAGGCGAGAGGTTTGTCTGCCCATATATGAGGCATTGTGATAATATGCATATTTCTAGAAGCACCTATTATGTATAAATAGCTTAGATGCTTCTAGAAGTATAACCAATTTAATATTGCTTCATTATGATAGTATACTAACATAGCTGTAAGTATATACTAATAAAATATGGGTCTGTAAAGTTTCCTGAAATAAACGAATTATTATTATTATTATTATGAATTTCAATTCCCCTAAGTGCGGATATAAATGGTTTTTATGAGGGATAGACGGCGGTTCCTATTTTTGGCGTTAACTAAAAATTTGGTGTTTTCACAACTTCAAGAGACTCTAGGCCTTACAGTTTTAATTTGAACTCGATACCTCCACGCGTTTACGAGATAAAGGGTCTTGACAGAGAGACGGACGGATGGACGGACAGACAAAACAGTGATCTTATAAGGGTTCCGTTTTTTCTTTTGTGGTACAGAACTCTAAAAATTGAGCATAAGTAGCGTATTTATGCAATGACTAACAAATTAATACAGTTTTTGATTTTTGAACTAAATTTGATGCTATTTTTTTATTATAGTAGCAACTTTTACATCAAATACTAAACATAACAAAACAAGAACGTACTTAAAATGTTTGCAATCTATCAGTCCGCGGTGGGCACACGTGGTTATTAATCTCATGCTCTCTGCCGCTCTCTGAGAGTAGGCCTGTGCCATGAAGTGAGACGTTTATAGGCTACATAAAAAATATGTTACATCGAGCGAGCGATACGGTAGCCAGACTACGAAACAGCAGCCTTAAAAACAAACTACAAATACCGCTACCTACTGAAACCGACTCCCCCAACATCCTAAAATACGAAAATAAGAAAACCAATTATCTGCCAAACACTTAAGGGCAGATGTCAAACGTAACGTATTAATCACAGACTGGGAGTCGAGTCGCGGACGCTAATCGTCCGAAAGGAGAAGTCAAATTGTTTCTTGCGCCGTGTATTGTGAGTAGAGTTGTGATTCTACCCGGGTATTTACCCGAAATGGGTAGATTCGCGGGAATATTCCCATTGAATCTACCCGATGGGTATTTATGAGGGTAAATACGTTTATTGGGGTTTTCGTTCGCTAAAATAGATTGCATTACCGTTAAATCCATTTTTACTCACGAGCCTCAGGAATATATTCAATATCTTTCATTCTTTTTTGACGAAAGAACGAAATAAGTATATCTCAAGAAAATAACTTTTTTTTGATGGACTTATTTCATGAATTATTGAGAGGTTGTTAAAGATTCTTACTTAGTAATTATCCGCCAGAGAGTAAATAACCATAAATACCAGTTTCTACTGCGTATTTAACGAAAACTGACAGTAAATATTTTTAATTGGTTTTTTACAGTAAAATCTTTTAGTTAGGGTCTTATTTGATCGGTATTGATGAGATCTTTGTTTGAACTTGGGGAGCATGGTCTGGTGAGAGCGCTGGAAGGTGTGTATGGGATCTCCTCAACGGATAGCAGTAGACCGTTTGAGTTTGTACTTATTCGATTAGTATTTATGAGATCTTTGGTGAAACATGGTTACAAGTTCTTAGATGGCACAGCAAAGTACCCTAATTCTAGTGACCCTTCAGACACTAGATCTTCACAACGGATATTAGGAAACTATTCGAGTTTCGCCTTATTTAATCTGTATTATTGAGATCTTTAGCAGAACTTTCTGATAAGATCTGATTACGGAAAAGTAAGGTGATTAGTTAGTTAGATCTGGGAAAAAGAAAATGGTTACAGGATCTCCTCAACGGAGAACCTAGAATGATTCATATTCATTTATTTTATGATATTCATTTATTTGATTTCAATAAAATCAAATTAACAAAAAACATAACATACCGTAACATATTTACACACCCGTATCGCGTACGTAGAGATCAGCGTTTACCACTTGCCATGATCCTGACAGATCTTTTTCGCTTTATAAACATTTGTTACTCAAAATCAAATTATTGAAATATTTTTATTAATTTGATTTTGAGTAAATTATTGAAGTATTTCAAAAGTTAGTCTCAAATAATGGAGTCCTAGTAAAGAATAAATATTGAATAATATTTCAATTGGGTCAAAAAAAATGATACATTATTGTATTATCATTTGATTTCACTATAAACATGGCAACATTGACAAAGGATAAATAACAAAATTTCTGTTTGCTCAAATAAGTCATTAACTTATGACCCTATTTAGAGGCTAAAAATTCCACCCATGTCGGGATTCGAACCCGCGACTTCTGGCTATCCGTGCCAGCGCTCTTTCCGACTGAACTAATGGGTGACTCACCGGCATCAGTGAAATTTCGAACCTCTTTACACTATTCTCTGTATTACGTACAGGCAGCGACATCTGGCTGAAGTAATTTGCATCACTTGCAGCCCCGAGTACCTACCTACTTTGCAGTTAGGTGAGTCGCCCATTAGCTCAGTTGGAAAGAGCGCTAGCACGGATAGCCAGAGGTTCAAATCCCCGCATGGGTGGAATTTTTAGCCTCTAAATAGGTTTTCAAATTTTTCCTTAGCACGGGTTAGTGTATTAAAAATAAAAATGGTATAATCATTACCTTATGGTTCAATATACAAGAAATTATTTGAAATTATTAATTTATGATTGAAGTATTATATTTACTGCTTTAAAATAATTTGTACCTAATGCCACTCTTAAATGATTTTTTTTTATTCAAGTTCCCCGTTGTATTTTACAACATTGAAGCTCATTATACGGAAACATTAAATGACAATGATATTGAACAAATACTCAGTAGAAACTGGTATATATGGTTATTTACTCTCGGGCGAATAATTACTAAGTAAGAATCTTTAATAATCTCTCAATAATTCATGAAATAAGTCCATCACAAAAAAGTTATTTTCTTGACAGTTTTAAAATCCTATTTAGAGGCTAAAAATTCCACCCATGCCGGGATTCGAACCCGTGACTTCTGGCTATCCGTGCCAGCGCTCTTTCCAACTGAGCTAATGGGCGACTTGTCACCAAGTTTCAACAAAGATCTCATAAATACTAATCGAATAAGTACATACTCAAACGGTCTACTGCTATCCGTTGAGGAGATCCCATACACACCTTCCAGCGCTATCATCAGACCATGCTTCCCAAGTTTAAACAAAGATCTCATCAATACCGATCAAATAAGACCCTATTTAAAAGATTTTACTGTAAAAAACCAATTAAAAATATTTACTGTCAGTTTTCGTTAAATACTCAGTAGAAACTGGTATTTATGGTTATTTACTCTCGGGCGGATAATTACTAAGTAAGAATCTTTAACAATCTTTCAATAATTCATGAAATAAGTCCATCACAAAAAAGTTATATTCTTGAGATATACTTATTTTGTTCTTTCGTCAAAAAAGAATGAAAGATATTGAATATAGTCCTGAGGCTCGTGAGTAAAAATGGATTTAACGGTAATGCAATCTATTTTAGCGAACGAAAACACCAATAAACGTATTTACCCACATAAATACCCATTTCGGGTATTTACCCGGGTATTTACCCGTTTTGGGTATTTACCTGGGAATATACCTTTCGGGTATATTCCCGCGACCCAACTCTAATTGTGAGTGACGCTAATTTGACTTGAGGAGGGTTCCCGTGTAGGGTAAACGAGCGATTAGCGAGGAGGACTTGGTAGGGTCAGTTCGTTTCTTTCTAAGGAAACATAATGGATTGCGGTAAACTAGTGAAACAGATTGCTACAGTTAAAAAAAAGTACCTACGAGTTTGTACAGAGCCCTCGGTCGTAGGTACATACATATCATAAATAGCTTAGGAATCAAGACTTGCAGTTCTTTCAGAGCATTTCTGAAAACACCTTCAGTCTATTTTTTTATTAAATTTAATTACAAATGTATAGTTTTCCGATTTTTTAGTGCAAGATTTGCAGTATATCACTTGCTCAAGTTCATAGTTCTACATAAATGGAAAGTTTCCTTTGACTTTTCATTCCTTTGAGTGTTAAATAAACGGCCGTTAGTTGTTCTGTATTAACTTTGAAGTTGAATTTTTACTACTTCATGGAACTCTAGGTATATGGTTTGAATTTCAGCTCAATAACTCTTTCTGATATAAAGGGTTTTGAAAGCGGACGGACGGATGGACAACTAGTGATTCTGTAAGGGTTTCGTTTTTTCCTTTTAAGGTACGTGACCCTAAAAATACAGCCTAAGTATTAAAAAAATAAAATATAATAAACTAAATGGTATTTTGTAAATCGCCTAAACTAGATGTGACTAGATTATTTATAATTTAAATAGGTATTTGGCATTTTACTTCCGCGATATATATTTTCTGACATGTTCCGGTTATCTGGTCTAAAAACCAGCGCCAGACCACCGGCTGGTTTTTTAATAATAGCCAAATTTTTTTAAACTTTGTATTCTTAAATATACATTTGTAGTATTTTGTAGTACCAGTACTTAATACACGATGGTGGCGATAACAACAATGAAGACCTAACAGTTCAAAATATAATCGAAATAAACATTAAATTTCTTCAAACTGGCCTTCTAATCTAATTATTTTTCAATATTTTTTAGAAAGCTTTTTATCTATAGACAGCTGTCACAAAAACGGCGGCAAGTGAACCTAGTCTAAAAAAAATCTTTACGCTTTACGTTTAGGAATTTATAAAATTACTTATTACGATCGTGAAATTTTAGGAAACATTATTTGGACAGTATATCACTATGCTCACATAACTGCATAGACAGTATGATATTGCTGGGTATTACCTACATTCTTACAACAGTAAGTTGCTAAATAAAGTAGACCTAGTTTATTCTTATTCATAAATAATTCTGATTACACTACGCAACCAGTGTTTCTGTAACCTCAGAAAACGATACGAAACGTACAATTTGGTGCCAGTAAAGAATTCATTCTTTACTGGCACCAAATTGTACCATTATATCACACGGAAGCTGTCACTAAACAATACCACTTATAAACCACGTACCATTATGAAAATCCACCGTAAAAAAACTGACCAGAAATGTAGAGCAACATCGTCCACGTAGGTGGTCTATTCCGTGAACCACCCTTTAACTAATAGCCGTTTGAGGACAATACAAGACCGTTTATTGGGGTAGTATACGCGGACAATTTACTATCACCCCCGTCCAGCCCGGACTGATTTACTTTTAATCGTGCGTTTGATATTATCGTTCGGAGCATTGAGTGTTTTGTTACGAACGTGCCAGGACGAATGATTTTAAATAGCCTTATAGGATTGTGTTACGGGGCGAATTGAAAAAGATGTATATTCGATATTGCGTGGGAATCTTTTTTTTTTCAAACGGACATAGTTGAGCTGTAGATACTGAACGAATACAAAGATGATAATGACCTTTGATTTTGATGAAACTAAAAATTCAACCAACCAAATTAACTTCTTTAAAAACCTATTTAGAGGCTAAAAATTTCACCCATGCCGGGATTCGAACCCGCAACCTCTGGCTATCCGTGCCAGCGCTCTACCAATTGAGCCAATGGGCGACTCACCGGCATCAGTGAAATTTCGAACCTCTTTACACTATTCTCTGTATTACGTACAGACAGCGACATCTGGCTTAAGCAAATTGCATCACTTACAGCCCCGACTACCTACTTTGCAGTTAGGTTTTACATCGGAACGATATCACTGTACCCACATGATTATACTATTTTTATTTTTAATGCACTAACCCGTGCTAAGGACAAATTTAAAAACCTATTTAGAGGCTAAAAATTTCACCCATGCCGGGATTCGAACCCGCAACCTCTGGCTATCCGTGCCAGCGCTCTACCAATTGAGCCAATGGGCGACTCACCGGCATCAGTGAAATTTCGAACCTCTTTACACTATTCTCTGTATTACGTACAGGCAGAGGTTGCGGGTTCGAATCCCGGCATGGGTGAAATTTTTAGCCTCTAAATAGGTTTTTAAATTTGTCCTTAGCACGGGTTAGTGCATTGAAAATAAAAATAGTATAATCAAATTAACTTCGACAAGAGGAATCCTAAAATAAGATAAAATATATCATGTGATCATAAAGTTTAAAGAAAACCAAGAACTAAAATTTTACACGGATAGGAAGGAAGCATGTACCTTATTAAAACTCTTTGGTGGTTAGAATAAATGATATTCGAGAATTTTGTAGAATTAACTATATTCTAGAATTTAGTAGGAAATTGTGAAGTTTTTAAGCTATCATTATAATTATGTTGTTGCTTAAACAGCCTAATTAAGTGCTTAAAATGTTGTTATAGGTGGAGACTTATAATTGACTCTCGTTGTGTTTAATATTTTATTTAATTTTTTTTTTATTTTATTTACAAACCCCACAGCACAAGTAACAAGCACATAAGTGCTTTTAGTCTATTGAAAAAAGATATCAAATGTTAACATTATTTAGAATAAACAATTTGTAAAGCCTGAAGTCTACAAATCTTTAAAAAACATTTTGTTCATTTACTACGAGATATCTGTGTTTAATTTCCTTTTTTATGTACAATAAAGTGTTCTCTATCTATCTACGAGATTTAATCTTAATCTTGAATTTTATATGGGGTTCCGAAAAATAAAAGAGCTTTGCCAGTAAAGTTTCGGAACCGCCGTTTTAGTATGTAAGCCAGGCTCACACTAGGTCACATTGATTTCTATATTGAAACCACAAATCAATAAAACGGTAAGATGCAGTATGATACAATCAATACTTATCGTGCGGTTTACAATGCGTCAAATATGAATCACAAAAACACTAGACCAGTGTGATATGGTCAAAGAATGTCATAGCATTGTTACCTTAGCTATTTTGTAATCCACTAGCACACCCATTTCTAGGCTGCGACACCGCAGAGCGATCGTACAACCTGAATTATTTATTTCGGATGAGTAACGCAGTTTTGTAGGTTTTCCTGTTATGAGTAACTGTCCGGTAATATCAATATTAGATGGAAAGAGAACGTTATCAACTCTTGTATGTCCCCACTGCTGGGGTACGGGTCTCTTCCTGCATTGCAGGAAGGTTAGGCCATACTCCACCACGGGGGCCAAGTCCGGGTTGGTGGAGGATTGTAAGACTGGCGGGCCTTACTGTCAGAAGTTATCAAGCCGCCCATAAGGCCTCTGACATGGCTTAACGACTGCCATTATATGACAGCCGGCACCAACGGCTTAACGTGCCTTGCGAAGCACGGAAGCGCTCGGAAAAATGCCACTAGCGGTAGTCACGGGATGCTCACCCATCCTGTACCTGACCGCGTTTGTTGTTGCTTAACCAAGTGATTGATTCCAATCACTCGGTTCGCCTAGGCCACGAGCGCTTCGGAAAGAGAACGCTCATACCTATTTCTTTTTCTGATATTAGGCTTTTATTTGAATTCTATAGTCAAATGGATAATAATATCGTATTACGCTACATGCATAGCGGAAAATCTAAACACTATACATTAAAACATTAAAAAATTGCTTTGAAGTCTGGGAAAAGCTCGGAAAAATCAGCGAAACAGCAATTCCTGAAGTATTTATAGTATGTACAGTCTGTTAGCTTTTAGAATATACCTCGGACTCTAGAGTAGGCTTCGGTTTTCGCCGAAAGCACACTAGTGTAATACTACTTCCTGCTCTGATTTCGAAATTAAGTCTCATAATAATATTAGTTCAGATTTCGAAATTATGTGTCATATTAGTTCCGATATTTCTATTACACGAATATATCCGATTCTATCCGATAGTAGCCGAGGTATATTCTAAAAGCTGACAGAATGTAAGTAACTAATAATTTGTATAGAACCCTTGGCGGGCGAGTTCGACTAGGTCAGGCCCGTCCAACATACGGCCCCGGGGCCACCATACGGCCCGCGTTAGTCCTTTATCCGGCCCGCGACCTGGTTAAAACTTTAAAAAATAAGATGTCAAGCAAAAAAGATGTCAGACATCTCATTAAGTTTTAATTTTGTGTAGGCATTAGATTAGATTAATAATCTTTATTGCGCACCATTCATTATACTTAATTAATTAGCATTATAAGTGAATTATTAAATAATTTGGCATATGAAAAATACCGTTGCCTTTTATTTTACCTATGAAATTTGTTTTGGCCCGCTACGATTACAAACATATTAAACCTGGCCCTCTGCAAAATTGTGTTGGACACCCCTGGACTAGGTCATAAAACAGTTGCAGGAAGAACTTTTTAATTTATTTTTAGACTCAAGATGAGTTGGTATCGTAGAATATAATATACGTGCAACAGGAAACACAATATGAAATGTGAAAAACATCACTGTGTGCTTTAGAAAAACATTCAGTTAACTTACAGGTACATTGATTTAAAGCATAGACGGAATAGAAAGGCATTACAAAATAAAAACTTCTAATAAAGTTCTTTAACCATCAAATAACTATCGTACACCAACATAAAGTCAAGATAGATTTAAATCTTAATTTACAAGACGAAGATGTCCTACTCCACATGGATTTTAGTGTAAATTATGGCACTAAGATACAGTTTATACAGGCCTTTCATTTTGGTGGATCTCGAGTGCAACTGAGTCTGCATGATTGTATGCAGTTTACCTAGAAGATTCAATCCATTCTTTTTGCACAGTTTGCGAGATAAACTCTAAAAAACAATTAATATCACAAATGTATGGTTGCTGCCCCAATGCGCGGTGTTGGTGATGCAAAATAAAGCATATAGCTTGGAAACCGCGGCGAAATTTAAATTACACCAGAAATAGAAAAAAATATGAGAAGAGAAGCATTCAGCGTCTTAATTATTTATTTTATTAAGATTAGATCAATGAAGATCTATATCACATCACAATGCCATTAACAAATAACACAAATAGACGGTCAATAAATACTTGATTCTACTCTTATTAAATATAGAAATGCAACAATTTTTTGTGGCTCTCATCTCAGGAAATTTGGCATACGAGATCACGACACGAATTAAAACATACGCCTTCTAAGGAAAGCTATTCCATCATAATAAACAATCGGGGATTTTAACGAAAGCCTGGCTAGACTAGGGTCATTGAGCGCTTCACGCATTAAGCTGTCTGAGCTTATTTTATACCAGAGGCTGTGAATGCCAGAAATAAACAGTTTAATCTCTAGAACAAAACGTGGGTGGAGTCATCCCCATCGATTATTATTTGCAGGACATTTCGCATAGATAACGTCATTCACGATCAAGCGCAATGGCAATCGAGCGTAAAACAAAACTGGATGCGTGCGCCCTGTGCAGTGCGCTTATAAAGATCAATAAGGACAAATGTCTTTGAGCTGTCATTCTACTGACAGTGAAGAGTTGATGAGTGCGAAAAACGTGTTGCAGGTTAAGTGGTTAACAGGAGGCTTGCCATCCGGAAAGTGGTGGGTTCGAATGCAGATCAATCGAAAGATTTTAACGCGGAATTTTAGTTGGGATAGGTTAGGTTTTTACAGAAATTAATATATTGAAATTTTGCCCTGAAAATTCAAAAAAAAAAATCAAGTGGATGGTATTTTACAAAACGACCACAAACTGAAATTTGGACAGGCCAATCGCCTGTCGGGTAAAAGTACACACTTGAAACATGTTTAAAAACTTCTGACTTTGTATAAGAAGAGGCCTCCATTTCTTCAATAACCTACGAGATATTAAATTTTTTCAAATTATTTTTAACGGTAACTTCCCCATAAACGTGGTAAGTTAATTACTAAGCAAAAAAAATTATGCTATTTATCTTCGTCAAGTGGTAGACACAATTATTTATAAGTCTGATTATAATCAGTATAACTGTAGTAAGCAACACCACACTAACGAACATCCTACACAAAATAACGCATTCACATCCATTAAACATTATTCATTGGGTTATCTCCAAACCAGCAGGAAAGTACTCAAGGATTCTCACACTCCTTGAAGAGTAGGAAGAAAGAAATCATAAATTATCCTCACACGAAAAAGATTTCAAATTAAAACAGTCACCCAGCCAGTGCTGACAGGCCGTCAATCTGGGTCCCCCAAGAGCAACAACGCAAATCCCTTCATTTACGAGCCTAATGAGAGCGATTAGTTTGGTGACAACTCGATGGGATGGGAATTAAGCCGGTAGCTTAGAGAAATGCCGCGTTCACCACGTGTTTGGATTGGGAATTAATGAAGGCACCGCGGCAGAGACTCATGAAACCTTCAATTGGTAGTGTACCCCGACGATTCGACATTGCGCATCTTTCTTCTTGTTAATCTGTGGGTTAAACGCCTTTGCCAACCGTCACAGTAAACCACAAATTAAAGTTCTATGAAAGATACCCCTAGAATTGCACTATGCCAGGGCGGCAGTTCAGAACAGGGCTGACAGTACTGCATCCTGAGTTGGATGCCGTGAATACCGACACGGACTTAGAGAACAGACGTGATAGAACAGCTGAGAGGGAAGGAGATAAGGTGAATAAGAAAAGGTTTATAGTGGGAGATCACGTTTTATTCAGGCTCTACAACATGAATGCTAAGTGGCAGCGCGGATCGATAACAGCTGAACTCGCCCCAGCCTTGTACGAGGTAACCACTGAAGGTGGCGTGAAGCATCGCCTACACGTTGATCAGATCCTTAAAACCAGACCTCCTACCACTGCTGCACAGAGACAAGATGATGACACTTATGATCAAGATGAGATTATCATACCGCCACCAGAAGAATGGTCAGATATTATAGGAGTGTAAATATTTAATTATGACAGCATTTAAATATGATTTAAATAAATAACTTAATTTAAAAACCTATTTAGAGGCTAAAAATTTCACCCATGCCGGGATTCGAACCCGCAACCTCTGGCAATCTGTGCCAGCGCTCTACCAATTGAGCCAATGGGCGACTCACCGGCATCAGTGAAATTTCGAACCTCTTTACACTATTCTCTTTATTACGTACAGGCAGCGACATCTGGCTTAAGCAAATTGCATCACTTACAGCCCCGACTACCTACTTTGCAGTTAGTTTTTTACATCGGAATGATATCACTGTACCCACATGATTATACTATTTTTTAAGGACAAATTTGTACGAGGTAACCACTGAAGGTGGCGTGAAGCATCGCCTACACGTTGATCAGATCCTTAAAACCAGACCTCCTACCACTGCTGCACAGAGACAAGATGATGACACTTATGATCAAGATGAGATTATCATACCGCCACCAGAAGAATGGTCAGATATTATAGGAGTGTAAATATTTAATTATGACAGCATTTAAATATGATTTAAATAAATAACTTAATTTAAAAACCTATTTAGAGGCTAAAAATTTCACCCATGCCGGGATTCGAACCCGCAACCTCTGGCAATCTGTGCCAGCGCTCTACCAATTGAGCCAATGGGCGACTCACCGGCATCAGTGAAATTTCGAACCTCTTTACACTATTCTCTTTATTACGTACAGGCAGCGACATCTGGCTTAAGCAAATTGCATCACTTACAGCCCCGACTACCTACTTTGCAGTTAGTTTTTTACATCGGAATGATATCACTGTACCCACATGATTATACTATTTTTTAAGGACAAATTTAAAAACCTATTTAGAGGCTAAAAATTTCACCCATGCCGGGATTCGAACCCGCAACCTCTGGCTATCCGTGCCAGCGCTCTACCAATTGAAAATAAAAAATAGTATAACTGTTAATTTGTTAAATTCATTGATTAAAAGTTGATTAAAATTGTCATTTGAGATTGTTATGAACCAATAATAACTTAGGGGAAAGGTGTTATGTATAGTCTGTAGGTATCAATGAAAATTATTATTTTCGGTAGCTATCGTGGGTATCTACCCACGATAGCGATCGATCGATCTAATAATCTTATTACAAACTGTGAACTCATTAAATAAACATGTAAATTCCTAGTTTCTTTATTATTTTGTACAAGAACACTATAACCATGTTTTGGGGTGATTGTTTTGCTAGGGGCTAAGTACAAAAACATGTCTATTTTAAAAGTTTTGTTATATGAACCAAAGAAAGGGTTACTCAATGATTTTTTTTTGTGTCAAGTCTACTGCAATATAATCATACCCATGAAAATATTTAGAATGCATATCACACAGAGACTTGTGTACAAATTTTTAAATCCTAGATTGGCAGTTAGGGCAATCACAGGATTTTCTAGTTGGAAACAGACTATTGGGTCTATAGTCTAAGGAGAGATTTTTAAGGTGGTTTGGGGTGCTAACCAGTGAAATAAAAATCATAAGTTTTATTATAATAAGATTTTACCTAAAAGTGAACATGACAAATGTTAACAACTGTGACAACTATTTTTAGAACCTACAGTCTAGAATCTAGGACTTAAATCGATTAAAGTTCTAGGATATTAATACTACATTCTAGGCTATATGTTCTAAAAAGAGTTGAGAATTTTGATTGATAAAATTGATAACTTGAAACACTCGTGGCCTAGCGGAACCGAGTGATTGGAATCAATCACTTGGGTTAAGCAACGACAGGCGCGGTTAGGAACTGGATGGGTGACCATCTCGTGACTACCGCTAGTGGCATTTTTTCCGCGCGCTTCCGTGCTTCGCAAGGCACGTTAAGCCGTTGGTGCTGGCTGTCATGAAATGGCAGTCGTTAAGCCATGTCAGAGGCCTTATGGGCGGCTTGATAACATCTGACAGTAAGGCCCACCACTGTCTTACAATCCTCCACCAACCCGGACTTGGCCCCCGTGGTGGAGTATGGCCTAACCCTCCTACCATACAGGAAGAGACCCGTGCCCCAGTGGGGACATAATTATAAAGGGTTGGATATCGATCGTTGATATCTTGTAATGTAAAGCTCTGCTCTATAGAATGAAGCCGGCTTTTCACTGTGGGATGTAATATAATATATATTACATCTTGAGATATAATAAGTAATTTATTGCTCTTCATTTATCTATGTTACATCCCATAGTCAAAAGACCTCTCTAAGGTAATAATATAGTTTAATATTTCAGAATAGCAGCACTTTTGCATTGAAGGGCTGTATTGCCAGTGACAGACTCTTATCTAATCTGTGGTAAGGGCCTCTATGGTTGCTATATTGTTGCTATTTCATAGCACGATCTTGAGCAAGGGCAATGCACAACTAAAATAATCGCGACATCTCGCACCCCATCTGTTTTATTACGTATGGCTGTTAAATGCTACGTCAAGTCGTTATAAATAATAAATAAATATTCATGGACATATTACACAGACTCGTTAGCCCTATACCGTAAAAAAAGGGGTGAATAGAAATCGCGGGGTGAACAGAAATAAATTGCGGAATATCTTTAGCTCGTTATAACTCATTAGTTGTCAATGACTGGCTGTTTGTCAGTGTTTTTATACTAATGGCAATATTAGGATATCATGTAGCAACACCACTCAAGCGTCAAAACATCACCGGTTTAAAAATAATCAATCCCAAACAGCAACTTAGCGGTCTCGCGAAATTTTAGCTCCAAAAACTTTAATCTAAAAAAAACTCTTCACACCATTTTTATTTCTTTTCTATCTATCATTTTCAAATATTTTAATTATGTACGTCAAACATTCTTCGATTTCGCTCATTTTTCACGACTACTACTTCACCCTTTGACCAGATCTGACTTTTTTACCTGCTTCTCCGTTTATCCGTTTTTATCCAGTTTTCTGTTAATATTATTACAATTCCACAAATAAAACAACACCTGAAGTCGTTCCAGACTTTATTTATTTATTATTATAAAAGTTATACAACGTTCCAACGTTATATTTCCTGAATCTAAGTGAGTATAATCAGTACCGTAAAATGGGGGGAATAGGGTCTAGGGGGGGGAATAGGGACAAATCCGAGTTTTTGTTTACGACTTTACTACCACTTTATTTTACATTTTATTCTATATGGTAGTTTTTATATTTTAAGCTTGCAACATTTTCCCTACAATCTGGCAACAATAAGTCCTGCTGTCATTGAGATTTAAAAAAAACGATCTTTTGTGATTGGGATCGGAAACCTGTGAAATAAGCTCCTCAAAACATTTGGTTTTACTCTGTAATAATTTGAAATTTGCGTCGAGTGAAGTGTTAACTATTATTATCAGCATTTTGGGAACAGACTGAGATAAAAAGTAAGTGTTAAATTACTGTGTTTTTCCTATTGTTCAACTAAAACTAAATGGGACGTATTTGGACAAGAAATGGGGGGATTAGGGTCGAATAATGGGGTGTATAGGGTCATGAGTGAGGGTAATAGGGACGGAGAATGGGTTTAATAGGGTCTACATTGGGTCAATCGGGACAGCTATGGGTGAATTGGGTTTTTGTTACTAGGGTTGTCACAATACTTAAATAGCAGGGGATTTATTTGTAATTTAGTATTATTTTTGTTCCAGCCAAAATATTCGCAATGCCACGAATATATAAACCAAACCCCAATGGGAAAAAGTACAAAAAATATGACGATTTAATAATTAAACAATCCCTTGAGGAATTAACTTTAAATCGTCACGCAACAATAAGATCTGTTGCAGAAAAATTTAACATTTCAAAATCAGTATTACAAAGACATAGCACGAGGCAAATGAGATCACAAGGGGGCCAAATGGCACTAACAATAGAAGAGGAAGAGCATATTGTGCTCAATCTCAACACTTGTGCTGAGTGGGGATACCCCTTAGATGTTACAGATTTGAGGTTTTTGGTAAAAAGTTATTTGGATATGTTAGGGATGAAACACAAAAGGTTTAAAGACAATTTACCGGGGCGAGATTTTATCTAGTTTTTTAAACCGACATAAGAATCGTATATCACAGAGGCTATGTCAAAATATAAAACGTGCCAGAGCAGCCGTGTCACCAACCACAATCAATGAGTATTTTTCAGAATTAGAAAAATCTATTGAGAAAGACTAACCTTTCAGACGACCCAGGCCGTCACAAAGTTTTAACGAAACGTGGGTGCAAATATCCAGAACGGATTGTAAATCATTCCAAAGCCTCCATATCATTAATTATGGCTGGCACTGCTGAAGGTGAACTACTACCACCATATGTGGTTTACAAATCTGTAAACCTGTATGATACGTGGGTCAAAAATGGTCCCGAACACGCAAGATATAACAGAACTACATCGGGATGGTTTGACGCAACGGTATTCAAAGATTGGATCAAAGAAGTGGTCATTCCATTTTTTGAAAAAAAGCAAGGAAAAAAAGTCTTAGTGGGAGACAACTTATCTTCTCATTTATCAACAGATTTGATAATGATGTGTAAGAGTCGCGATATTAATTTTGTCTTTTTGCCGGCTAACTCAACACATCTCACGCAACCATTAGATGTTGCATTCTTTAGACCAATGAAGATAGCATGGCGTGAAATTCTTCAAAACTGGAAAAAATCTGATGGACGTTCGCTTTCATGTGTACCTAAAGATTTTTTCCCAAGATTGTTAAAATTACTCATGGATCAAATAAAAATTAATGCTGAAAATAATCTTCGGGCAGGGTTTCGAAAGACTGGCATCAGTCCACTCAATCCGAGTGAAGTGCTGGCAAGATTACCGAAACAAACAGAAAATAATGAAGAGGTAAAAGATGCAATTGATAAATCAGTATTAGCTTTATTAAAATAAATGCGATATGGAACAATGAATATTGCGGAGCCGAAAAATAAAAAAAAAATTGAAGTTATTTCAGGTCGAAGCGTTTCACACGAAGATATGGCAAGTTACGCTGATACAGATACTGAACCTGAAATGAAAAAAAAAACGAAAACAACAAATTAAAGTAAACAAAAGTGAAACCAAAGAGCCGTCAAAGTCAAAAAATCAGAAAGACTTAAGTTTCAAAGGTAAAGGTGTAGGCAAAAAAACTAAAAAAATATGTGATGAAAAATAAAATAAATCGCCATCGCCCATACCACATTGCTCGTTTGAATCAATTGCAGATGAAAAACAATGTCCGCGCTATAAACAGCAGCATAACGATTGGCTAAATATATATGTAGAAAAGATGCCTGTAATACTATCGGAAGATTTGCAACTATATGAAGAAATAATAATATCGATGAAAAGTAAAGATTCAAAAGAAACAAATGTGATATATGAAACAGATTCCATGGATATTGAAAACGGACAAGACATTGCCACTGCAACAGATATATATGAGCATGCAAAAGATAATAGTAAGAGGCTACAAACGAAAATACGAAGCACATTAATAGACCAAATATTATTATTACCAGTAATACTGACATAACTCGAGAAGAATTGCAACAACTACTCCCAAAAACTCCAGTAAAACAAACAATGAGACCAATAGCTGTGAATAAAAACATAACCATCAAAAGGAAGCAAGCTAAAAAGTTTGCTGATAAAAAAAATTACTTTAATGACAGTGAGGACATTTTAAAGATTCTAGAGAGTGATTAGGTTTAAGAGTTCAATATTATTATTATGTTTCAAGTATTTACTATTATTAAAGTTATGAAGTAAGAAATTATTACTTTGTTTCGTTAAATTGGATAAATATTTTAGTTTGTATGTTACAATTCCAGAATTGATAGTTATCAAAGTTAAGAAGTTAAGAAGAAGAGATTATTAGTTTGTTTCGTTGAATTGGATAAATATTTTAGTTTGTATGTTACAATTCCAGTATTTATTGATAGTTATCAAAGATTGGAAGTTAAGATATATTCCTTTACTGATAGTAGATTTTTGACAGTTCTTCCATACAAAAAACGTCAAAATTCCACTGTCGGTAAACGATAATAAGTGTATCTTTAAAATAACATACCAGCATAAGAAGGTTAAGAAGAAGAGATTATTATTTTATTTCGTTGATTTGGAAGAAAGTTTTATTTTGTAATATTTGTTTGTTTAATTTAATATAATACATTGATTTTGCATTAGACCTTTTATTTATTTATATTCTATAATTTCATGATTAAATATAATATTATATTTTTGTATTATAATAAATACTATTAGGTATATTTTTGCCAACCCTATCGAAAAACCCTAATATCCCCATACGTGACCCCAAACCGAGGTGAATTGGGTCAAGCTATATTTTTTTGTGTTTTAGTGTAATATTTAATTAATTATATGAATGAAATGCATAGAAAATAAAAAATTTAACTACTGGAACTATTACACTATTTTTATTTTTAATGCACTAACCCGTGCTAAGGAACAAATTTAAAAACCTATTTAGAGGCTAAAAATTTCACCCATGCCGGGATTCGAACCCGCAACCTCTGGCTATCCGTACCAGCGCTCTACCAATTGAGCCAATGGGCGACTCACGGCATCAGTGAAATTTCGAACCTCTTTACAATATTCTCTGTATTACGTACAGGCAGCGACATCTGACTTAAGCAAATTGCATTACTTACAGCCCCGACTACCTACTTTGCAGTTAGGTTTAACATCGGAACGATATCACTGTACCCACATGATTACACTATTTTTATTTTTAATGCACTAACCCGTGCTAAGGAACAAATTTAAAAACCTATTTAGAGGCCAATTTTTTTTTTGACATGCAAGGTGGTCAGACTGCCTTGACACAAGAGACTTAGCTTCATTTGATAGAAAACATAAATAAGTGCGCGGAACGGGGTTATCCAATGGATACCACCGATCTTAGGTACATAGTAAAAATGTACCTTGACAAGAATGGCGTAAAACATAAAAGGTTTAATAACAATCTTCCGGGTCCAGATTTTGTACAAGCTTTTCTGAAAAGACATAAAGAAAAAATTTCAAAACGAATTTGCGAAAACATTAAAAGTCTTTAGAGGGTATTCCACCATCTAATATATTAAATTACAACGAAACAAATCTGTCGGATGACCCAGGACGCAAAAAAGTTCTCATGAAACGTGGGTGCAAATACCCTGAAAGAGTGATGAACCACTCAAAATTTTCTACCTCCTTAATGATAGCCGGCACCGCCGACGGTGAAATGTTACCACTATAATTAGTGTACAAGGCGTCTCATCTATATGATACGTGGGTGATGAACGGGCCAGAAAATACCCGCCACAACAGATCATCGTCTGGATGGTTCGAGGGTACAATTTTTGAAGACTGGGTGCTAAATATGGTCATTCCATATTTTGATCAGAAACCAGGACGAAAAATTTTGATTGGCGATAATCTTTCGCCCCACTTATCTGCTGATTTAATAAAAAGTTGTAAAGAACACGATATAGATTTCGTGTTTTTGCCCGCCAACTCGACACATTTGACGCAGCCATTGGATGTGACATTTTTTCGGCCAATGAAGATAGCCTGGAGAGAACTATTGTTGAAGTGGAAAAAAACTGATGGACGACTTATGTCAACAGTGCCAAAAGGCTGCTTTCCGAGACTGTTAAAGGTGCTTGTTAATAATCTGAAACAAAATTCAAAAGATAACATTTTGGCAGGATTTCGAAAAACCGGGATATATCCATTAAATGATTACACTATTTTTATTTTTAATGCACTAACCCGTGCTAAGGAACAAATTTAAAAACCTATTTAGAGGCTAAAAATTTCACCCATGCCGGGATTCGAACCTCTAATTTTTAGCCTCTAAATAGGTTTTTAAATCCATTAAATGTCCAAGAAATCTTGTCACGGCTGCCACAAGAAAGACAAAACAGTCCTGACACCAATAGGTGTGCAATTGATGATTCCGTTATGGCGCTTTTAAAGGAGATGAGATATGGCACAAATAACGTATCGGAACCTAAAAAGAAAAGAAAACTAACGGTGGTAGCCGGAAAAAGCGTATCTGCTCTAGAAACAGAACAATTTGAAGAAAATGACTTGAAAGATAAGAAAATAAAAACAAAACGTGTAAAAATAACTCATAAGGTGGCAAGTCAAGAACCAGATCCTAAACCATCAACAAGCAAGGTAATAGAGAACGAGAGAATAAAGACTATAGAGGTGTTTAAAGAATTAGACGAACACAACACGCATACAAAGGGAGATGTCACAAAGGAAGATGTCAGGGAGATACATGTAAATGACACGAAAAAAGAAAAAGGGAGAGGTAAAAAGACTAAAAGCAAAGATATCGAAAATAAAGAACAGCATGAATTGAAAGAAAATGTAAATGATGGAATTCAAGACAATGATGTTCAAAAAGATAATGAAAACATTACGGAATTCTCGACATAGATACAATGCCTTTGGTTTTCTTCGGTGACAGTCCAAATGAAGAAATTTTGAAATAATTAATGGAGATTTTGTGACAGATCATACAACTGTAAAAAATGCAGAGAAAGAAAACATACTCTGTACAAAATCTGTTAACATAATTAACCAAGTAAATTTTGCGGATGTTAAGGAGAAGATAAAAATTAAAATTAATATGTTGAAACATTTAACGCCAAATGATATTATTAGCTGTCGGTCACAAAATATTGATAATAACGACACTAAAAAGCTCAAGGAGAAGAAAATACTAAATATAAAGACTGAAAAGCATCCAAAGACAGAATATATAATTAAAACCGAGGCGCAGGAAAAGAAGGCTAACAAAACAGCTACGAAAATGTTAAAGCATCCTAGATCTCATGAAAACTACTATATTGTTCATGGCAATGTCATGTGACTGACCGAACCCAAGCCTTAAGCGTAGGGCGAGCAAGAGGGTAGTGTGTAGGGAGTCCTTAAATTTCTTTTTTAGTATTTGAATGTACCTAGCATATAAGATAACTCGAACATGTAAAACCAAGAGCATCTGCCAACAAACTGTTATGCAGCTTGGCAGAAACCAACTCCTGTATTTTTTTGTATTTTTATTTGAATAAATGTTTCCAAAAAAAAATAATAATAGAGAAGATATATTAAGTGTTTTGGACAGTAGTGATAGTGATTAAGCTCAAAAATTTTGTAATAATATTCTCAGTTCCTAATACTTAGATGATAAGTGTTGATTTGTTTTTAATATAAATCATTCGTGTTGAGGTTCCAAAAAAATTTATGTTTCTTTATAGAAGTAAAAGTATGTTTATGTTTTATGCCTCTATTTTGATAAAACAATCTTAAATAATTATATTTTATTTAAAACTGTTTTTATACGGATTTATGCTCGTTTATTACATTTTTACAATTTTCCAACGTTTCGGCACTTTTTCAGGTGCCGTGGTCCCGGATGACTGAGGTGACAGGTGTCTTTTAGAAATCATTAACGGTTAGTTTACTACCCTCGGCAAAAATTACAAAAGTTAATTATGAAGTTACGTTCCAAAATAGACAAACCAATTATTTTTTATATAAAGTCAACAATATTGATTATTAGTAAGTAATTGAAGTTAAAATTAAATGTATAAACTAATTATTTAATAACATTTAATTTTAACTTCAATTACTAATAATCAATATTGTTGACTTTATATAAAAAATAATTGGTTTGTCTATTTTGGAACGTAACTTCATAATTAACTTTTGTAATTTTTGCCGAGGGTAGTAAACTAACCGTTAATGATTTCTAAAAGACACCTGTCACCTCAGTCATCCGGGACCACGGCACCTGAAAAAGTGCCGAAACGTTGGAAAATTGTAAAAATGTAATAAACAAGCATAAATCCGTATAAAAACAGTTTTAATTATGTCTACTGCTCGTGTTAACCTTAGAAAATACTATATTTTATTTAATTATATGTAACAAATCACAGCGGAAAAAAACAACAATCAGCTAGGAAACACATAATTTGAACGACTGACATGCGAGAGAAGTCGCGGGTTTACTAGGCAGTCACCTACCTAGTAAAACAATAATTTTGTGACAGCCCTAGCATTTTTGTCTATTCCCCCTACACTCGTTTTTATTGACCCCAACTGCCGGGTGAATAGAAATTTGATAAATTTTTGCATTTTTACAAGAAACGGTCCTTTGTTTCAATTAATAACTGTGTAAAACCGGTTTATGACGTATCCGGATACAATAATATTCCATAAAATAATGTAAATAGATAGAAAAAAGGTCCCTAAATGTATCCTAAGCATTAAAAAAGTTTCTATTCACCCCATTTTACGGTACTAAGTACAAATGACTTTGTTAAAGGTGCTAACTCGACGATAGATTTAATACAATAAATAGATAGATAACATCCAAGATCGGATGTAAACTAGAAAAGTTCGTTTCCTAGTTTCCCGGCCGGGATCGAACCCGAGACGTTCAAGTTCGTTCATTGCTTCATGCTACTGCGAGCCAAAACAATGTATCTTCTATTAAAGAATGTCTTTGTTCAAAAACGAGACAAGCAGCGCTTTTTCCGCTGTTTAGAGGTATAGCAAACGTCAAATTGCCGAATCTGCAAGATCTATTTATAAACAAGGCATGTTCCGATTAACTAAAGCTTTTCCTCAGTGCCGCGCCTACGAATTAGATTAATTAAATAATGAAATGAATAAAAACTCTTACAAATAGGCTTACCTTAGCTTTGAGAGCGTAGACAGTGTTTTCTGTCGCATATCTTTTTGCTGCATAATACACTAAACCGCCGCCAAAGACACAAACACAGGTTGTTAAAACGTTCTTGTACGTATTATTACACTTTACATGACTGAAATTTCGTGCGGAAACCGGATAAAACTGCAATTTTTTCAGTAATTTCGCCGAGGAGCGAGTTACCGTCGCCATGTTGATACAGACGTTTGACGTGTGCGAGCGAGACAGAGAATCTCACGTGGTCGCGCGCATGCGCTAAGTACCAGGAAGTGCAGATGTACCTATACCTTCTAAAACTATGTAGATTTTGAAGAGCTTTTTCTTCTTGTTGTCCAAAAAATTATGAGGAAAACATTGAACCTGGTACAGTAAGTTTTCCGGACTTCCTACTAAATCATTGGGTGTGAATTAAGCCAGTTATTCGTGATGTCCTATTGTTCGGACGCCGGGGCTTAGAAGGATAAAGTAAAACTTTTCAGTCTAAATTTAGGTATTTTCATCATGTATTATACTAAAATACTAACCTACAAGTTGTCGAAACGAACTCAATTTTGTGAGGTAGCCGATTCAAATGAAGGAAATATGCATTAAAATATTTTATTGTAGAATCAATTAAAATATTTTATTGTAGAATCATGATTGTATGTCATGCATGTTCACACTTAATATATAATTTCTTAAACTTACGGTCTTATTTATAAGAACACGATTTTTGTAATGCACTCCAAAAAGTCAATTCATTTACTGTGGTTAAGTTTTCTTTCAGTAACTTCCATTGTAAGGTTGTCCGGAAGAAAATGCTTTTAGCAATGAGGCCGTCAAATGTACCTACTATATAACTTTAAAAATATTTTGAATTTAAAAACCTATTTAGAGGCTAAAAATTTCACCCATGCCGGGATTCGAACCCGCAACCTCTGGCTATCCGTGCCACCGCTCTACCAATTTATTGAGCCAATAGGCGACTCACCGGCATCAGTGGTTTTTAAATTTGTCCTTAGCACGGGTTAGTGCATTAAAAATAAAAATAGTATAAATATTTTGAATTTATTGTTTTTCTCCAGTGTACAATAAAGAATATTCTTATCTTACGTTTTTTCTTTATAGTCTCCACCAGACTTTTTTGAAATGGTTTTCCGCACAAAGTTTTTTGAGGAATCGCGTTTTTAACAGACTTAAAAAAAGAAGTCGGTCCTCAATTCGTCAGGTTTTTTTAAAGATAGAATATCCTTCATGGGGATTCAATTGTATACGATTCCACAATAATATCCCTGCCTGGGTAGTACGACGCGGTCGCGCCTTTAAACGTCAAACGTCGCGACTCTCCAGTACACTAATTGTCAAATTCTGACAATTCATCGCCACAAAACGCTTGACTCGCGTCATCGTACTATCCAAGCTGAATATATAATTCGCTTATCAAAAACCGACCAAAAAAACGGCTAAGCGCCACTCGAACTCGCGCACCGGGGGGTCCGTACCACAGTACTTTTTTGTATATTGGCCTTTTTGCATCTACTTAATGAGATGATTTATGCAGCGTCCAGTGGTATCTTCACTCACACTAGATGGGTGAAGGGACCACTCCGACGCTGTAGTGCCTGGGACATGGTTTTTAAAGATGGTGTAGGCTTGCCCAGCACCTATACCACCCTGACAGCTTAGTCGGCCTAGCCCACAGGAAAGACTAGTCAATACGTGCGGAGCCAACCAAGCCACGGGTTTCCTCACGATGTTTTCCTTCACCGTTAGCGTGTGGTATTGCGACTAGAAATTCGCAAATGTACGTAACTTTGAAATTAAACAAAGTCATTGGTACATGCCTGCACTCGGGATCGAAACTGGGGCTCTCGCTTGCCAGTCTATGGTTCTACCCACTGAGCTACCACCGCTTGTAAATATGTAAATTATTTAGTGGGTCCGTCTCGGGCTTGGCCGCTTCTTATGATATACCGTTAGAACATAATATAAAAGTCCCATAATCAGTTTGATGCATGTACATGACTTTTTTTTATTTAGCATAGTAAACGCGGAAAAAATTGCAAGCCTACTTAAAGTGTAGGGGATGTACCAAAAACATTTTTCTTTCTACATTTTATCACTCATTTCATTACAGTTTTGTAATTAAATATACGTATCTATGCCAACTTTCAGCTCTCTAGCACTTCTTACGTGCTAAGCCGCTTATGTACATAAAGACAGAGGAGCTTTGCGAAATTAAAAGGGTTCCTTGTTGACTACGAAACATTGAAAACCGGCTTAGTAGGTGTCTGGCTATGCGCAGTGAAGATTTCCGTAGGAGTTTATTACCTTCTTAAAAGAACTAACCACTTCATATGAATAGTTATTAACAATTTGTACGAAGTTTTCCTTCTGTAAGCCCATTCCTTTTTAACTTACTAGAACTAGAACTAGCATGGCTAAGTTCTCGGCTATATTTTATAGCCGAGAACTTAGCCATGCTAGTTCTCCTTTTAAAATCAATATAATGTGCTACTTCTCCTTGGCTTGACATTTCTGTTCTAAACCACGGACAGCCAGACATGCTCAAAAATATAAAGGGTTCCTTACTGACTACGGAACCCTGAAAATATAAGAAATTAAAAAACCTATTTACAGGCTAAAAATTCCACCCATGCCGGGATTCGAACCCGCAACCTCTGGCTATCCGTGCCAGCGCTCTTCCAATTGAGCTAATGGGCGACTCACCGGCATCTGATGTCGGAGGTTGCGGGTTCGAATCCCGGCTTGGGTGGAATTTTCAGCCTCTAAATAGGTTTTTTTAAATCGTCCTTGGCACGGGTTAGTGCATTAAAAATAAAAATAACATATAATAAATTAGTAAATAATTATAGCATTATAATTACGGACCTTATAATTTTAAAATGAAGTACCACTTTGTAACTATAGTCAATATTTATGACAATGCCTATTTAACAAGAATAGATCAACAATTAATAGGGGTTTTTTATATTACAAATGACACCATTTAATTCTTTACCATGCCACAAAACGACCGTCAGACTAGCTATAACTTCTTAACAAATAGTTTCTTTCTGCAACTTAATATTTACAGGGTGATTTCGAAATCGTTAGCCATATTCTGCAGGAATGTTCTTTTCATTTATATTATAAGTTTTGTTCAGGAGTTTGAAAGACACAAACGAACTGCAATTGATTTTATATACATGGTGATTTCCGACCCTCGGTTCCAAATTGGAAATTTAAATTCGTTATAGAAGTAGGTATCATAATCGAATTGTAAGTTTAAAAATTTTTTTGTTAGATGTTTAACAAAAGTTGCTCACGTTCGAGGTTGGTAAACAAGTGAATAAACAATAAGTTTGCCGACATCGACCGTAAGACGCTATTTGCTTCGTTTTTCGACGTATCATTTGTAAACTAGCGCCATTTCTTTCTAATTCATGGCCAGAATATTCCCTTAAAAAACGTCGAACGAATCCCAAGTCACCCTGTATTAACATTAATGCTGAATAAACAAAAAACACAATAAGATTTTTTTTAACACTCCATTTCTTATATATATACGTGCGTCATGTGTTTCTAGATGATTGTCGAAATGTCCCTTAAACAAACGTCAAACATAGTCCACGTCACTGTATTAACTTTCATTCTGAACACTCTCGTTATTGTCTTTTAGTTGCATGAAAGAGTCTTCTTGATTCACTGTTGCGTCACCCTCATTAGACACATTGGACTGTGCATTGCCTATGGGTAACATTAATATCCTTTTAACGGCATCAGAAGTATCATAAACACCATACTCGGCCTGCCAAAGCATAGTTGTTATCACTTGTTGCAAGTTACCTCGTGTTCGTGGTGATTTGAACTTACGCATCTTGTTAGCTATGTATTCACCGAATACAGAGTATTCATCCTTGACCGTTTGGGCCTCGGTTGGTATGAATATGGTATTGCCAATGGTGTTGTCTCCCTCGTAAGCTCGAGAGCTGTAAAGACGGGAGCGCCGGGGTAGCGGGCTTAACGCTTCTCTCTTTATCTTCATTGGTTTATGTTTCTTGCTTGGCACCTCATAAGTTTCTTCCTGTGTCGAATGGAAAGGGTCATCTAGCCACTCTTCATCAGAACCTTTATTGTTGACCTCCCGTCCGATCTCAGCACCTACTGCCTCAATCTCTTGATCAATGTCCGAGATGTCATGCTGCAAGAAATAATAAGGTAATTTGTTACATTGTTTTTGTAATAACAAATGAAAATTTCACTTTTCTTAACTATTTTCATGCTTAAGTAATTTGGTTACTTTTTTTGATCTTTAAGGGTTTGGTCACAAAGTGATCATGTCACCCTAATATAACACATTGTGATTCTAACAAATTGATATAAAATTAACAAAATATTGGTTATTGAAATCCTCAACGCAGAAACAAATAGTTAGTTTGTGAGATGTTGATACAGACGAATCAGTCTTAGAAATTGAGGTTTAATTTAAATCTCTAATTAACCTTCATATGCCAAGTGGCAATAGCAAGTCACATAATTATGCTGATAAGTGATGGGATCAAAAGGTTCTTAAGTGGAGCTCAAGTACCCACCAGTTCGCTGGATTGACAATCTATGTCTGGGGCAGATTGGTGGTAGCGGATGGATGAGGACAGCAAAAGGCAGAAAAGTAATGTTTCATGTGTATCTTAGTAATGTATGGTCAGCCACGGATGAACATGGTTTGCCTTTGGGGACAATCAAGTCCAGCAGTGCACTTGTGGCCTAGGCAAACCGAGTGATTGGAATCGATCCAATCACTTGAGTTAAGCTACAACAGGCGCGGTCAGGTGCCCCAGCAGTGGGGTCATATGAGGGTTGATAACAGTCCAACAATAATGATAAGTCCGAGACTGATAGTTATTGAATGTGGAAGTTACAAGACTATGTGTTATGCGAGCAAGCTTGAAGCAGTTATGCAATAAAAACATCTGTAAAAGACTGTAGCTTAATAGTTTTTTTAACTATTTCATTAACAGAATCTACGGTCATTCTGATGGTTCCAACCAGTCTGAAATTGGCTAACCTGTGTGGCAGACACTAATGAGTTGGTTCAGTCAACCTAAGAAGCCTATGCTATGTATTCGGATTGTCTCTGAAAACCGTATCATTAGCAATAAGATTAACTTACGTCTTTATCTGCTGCGTCTTCCAATCGTTTCTTAGCAGTCACATTTAGAGCACCGTTCTCAGCAATGTCCCACTGTATTGGATGCTTTCGCATTAAATGCTGCTTCAAGTTAGTTGTGTTGCCGAAGTACTTGTACTCTTGTTCACATAGCTTACACTCTACAGAAACAGGCTTTCCGTTTACGAAAATTCGTTCGAAGAACTGCCACACCAGCGATCTGTTTCTAACCATTTTCTGTTCACTGATATTCTGAAAAGAAAAACCAGGCCAAAACAAAACAACTTTGCCGCCGATTATCAACCTGGGGACAGGACCGACCGATTATTTTATTGAACGATGATCTTCGAATTGGATGAATGAATGAAAACGTGCATCAAAATGGCGATTTTCAACACACCGAGAACTTGTGAGTGGTGTTGGGCAGTGTTGCTAGTTGCTGTTAATTAATGTGCTTAATTAGGTAAAAAACAGGCGCTCAAAAATGGCCTGAATTCTGGCTGCCGAAATCGCGTGAATTTTCAGCGATGTAGCCGATGTACAAAATTCGCCTAAATTAAATTACGTTTTTTAATAAGCCACATTGGAGTTTTCTAAAATTCTCTAAATATCAAATATGTGAAAATAACTTTTAAAAATATAATTACAGTTCTATCACATATAGTATTATCAATTCAGCTTATAGTATTCATGGAAGCCTTTTAACGATACGACTTAAATAAATGGAACAAATCGATAACTAAGGCCATGGTTACACAAAAATTATATATAATTGGTTCTCATTTCCCAAGTAGTCCAAAAGTTGCTGAAAAAAATTGAGATATATTGTCCGATTGGAGGCCGGTCGCAGATTGCAAAGGGAATTGTCCTTAATATCAAATATAGTTACAAATGATACTTCATTTGAAAGTTCTGTAAATATAATGCTACAAATGTGAATTAATAGTATTCATAGATTTCCTCTAGGCACAGATTATGAGTATTTTTAGTTTTGTTTATTTAAAGAGTTCTTGTATTAAGCCTGTATATCACTAAAATCTGACATATCGGAGGATTGATGGCGTACTAAAATGCATAACGTACACCAAATATTCAGCAAAGGTCCTCAAGATCACCTATTTTTCGAAAAAAAAAAAAAATATATATCAGCAATTTTTTTTAGACGCCTTGTTTTGGTCGCCTTATCACCTTCCGAGAAATGGCGACATATCGTCTCATCTGGCAACTCTGGTTGTGAGTGAAATCGTGGTCCGATGACAGAAGAGTTATCGAGTAATCGAGTCGCGTGATGGTTTTTTCGCAGGATCTTTTTTTACTCTAGGCGTACGAGCAATACCTACTCAAACATCACAGCGCCAACATCACATTACAAATATTTCGATGCGTTCAAAAATTTCGAAAAACTTCTCGTAGGTAATGTGCGTTTTAGTGCAGCGATTGTTAGGCTCTCAGATTCAACTCAGCGGAGTTTCGCTCGCTTGCAGACCTCTCAAAATTGTTATCGTCAATGGGTCCCCCGATTCGTCTGGGGTGTAGAATTATTTTTTAATGGTAATAGCTCCTAACTGCATCTAACAGATGAGAGTACGTTATAGGTAAAATTGGGTTCCAGTGTATCAATACATATCGTTTTCGTGTAATTGATTTCATCTCACCTCACTTGCACCACTTGCCATGCCTCCTCCCATTATACATCGACTATGACACTGCGTTCAATATCAAAACGCGGTCCGATGCAGCGCGTTTCTGTTCTACAATAATTAATTTGTTTTAAAAACCTATTTAGAGGCTAAAAATTCCACCCATCCCGGGATTCGAACCCGCGACCTCTGGCTATCCGTGCCAGCGCTCTTCCAATTGAGCTAATGGGCGACTCACCGGCATCAGTGAAATTTCGAACCTCTTTACACTATTCTCTGTATTACGTACATACAGGCAGCGACGTCTATGATTATATGATTATACTATTTTTATTTAGTTAGTGCATTAAAAATAAAAATAGTATAATCACGTGGGTAAAGTGATATCATTCCGATGTAAAAACCTAACTGCAAAGTAGGTAGTCGGGGCAGTAAGTGATGCAATTTACTTAAGCCAGATGTCGCTGCCTGTACGTAATACAGAGAATAGTGTAAAGAGGTTCGAAATTTCACTGATGCCGGTGAGTCGCCCATTAGCTCAATTGGAAGAGCGCTGGCACGGATAGCCAGAGGTCGCGGGTTCGAATCCCGGCATGGCATGGGTGGAATTTTTAGCCTCTAAATAGGTTTTTAAAATTGTCCTTAGCACGGGTTAGTGCATTAATTATACTATTTTTATTTTTAATTTGTTACAACCCGCGGCTACGCCCGCAATAGAAATTATCCCACGGGAACACAATTAGGTAGGTACTGGGATATCGAGTATGACACAACTTGTCACACCTATGAGTCAATTCAGATCTTTGTCTATCTGTACGCCAAGTTTCTTATATTACTAGCTGTGTCCTGCGGCTCATCAATTTTGCCATGGGAATAAGATATTTTCCTGCAGTAAAACGTAGCCTACTTGTTAATCCAGGGTGTCAGCTAACTCTAGACCTAATTTTCCACACCCACACTCCATCCGTTTAAACGTGAAGAAGTAACAAACATACACACTCACAAACTTTCGCCTTTATAATACTCGTATTTAATAAGATAGGTACTCGGGATTTACGACCTATCGTTTGAAATTGTGAATCCAAATTTAACGTGGTAGGAAATCCTTGACGTTGAAAAATGTGTTCTATTAAGATAGTCCAATACGCGCAAACAAGTGATTTTGCCGGCGCCGACCATAAGACGCTTGACCTATAGCTTTTTCGATTTTTATAACTGTTCATCCGTTATTTTCAATTAGACTTGTATTGTATAATGTAAACTGTAAATGAAGTATTTGTTTCTGTATTTTTTCGTGATATCCAAGTTTTGTTAAAAGGGTCTTAGTGACGAGAGAGCCATTTTCGGCTGCAAAATAGAAAATTTGGTTTTCGAATCAAATATTATGTGGATTTGGTTAACCCTGTACCTATAGGCTGCTTACTAAAGAGATTTATCTCTTTTGAAAATCCTCGCAGAAACAATATGACGACATTTCAATAGAATCAGTGCTTTTATCATTAAAGCGTGTTTCTTGGGCAAATATTTTTACAATTAGAAAAATCAAAAACTATTTATAGAAAAAAAAAAAATCAAGTAGCAAGGAGGTTACATACTTTTTGGAGCAAACACTGTCTTACAATTTGCCTTATTGACGTCGAAACAACGATGGTGTCTAGAGGGTTACACAGGAAAATTATAGAAACAATACAAAATAAAATGGTAGACTTTTTAAATCAATTTATTATGTAGGTAGGTATTCAAAATGTTACAGGTCCAAGGTCCGGCCCAAGTTCAAAGTTGGAGAAGGTCAACCTTGTTTATTTCATATTTTATTTATGGCACAAGTGCAATCAATACACTATTATTACTTACAATAACTGAACGATGTCACAGGTTTTCGAACAAAAACATTCGTACACATTTTATATGGTTTTCCGTTTCACATACTTATACTTTGGTCGGATGAGTCCGACTAGGATGCGAATCGCTCAGATCCACGGAGCTTAATAATGAAATGTAGAGACGGATTACAACTCCGCATTGTAAACTCGCCTGCACAGCCAAATCTACGGATATATTCTGTCAAGTTAAAAGTATGCAAAGATAGCGTTAAAGTATTGAATTAGACAGATGCTCCTATTAAATTGTCCTTTCAAAGATAGATTTGTGTATGCGAACTTCAGAGGGCCTTAGAACAAAAATATCTGTCACTATTAGTGACAGATATTTTTGGTCTGTGGATGGTTTTACAATGAACTTTTGCCTTAGCATAGTCTATAGTCAGGCAGCCTGACTAGGCAAGCCTGACTCAGGTTAGTCTCATCCTCCGTAAAATTACAAGTATGTGAATCTGGAATAACATTCAAAGCGTTGCAGACATCGTAGTTTGTACGGCTTTATTCGGTGTGTATTAGATGGCTCTGGCAGGACAGAATCCAGTTACTGTTGTGCAAATAACTGAACAGGGGTTCCAGCTAGAGAATAAATGAAATTTAAAAAAAGTTTACAACACTATTAAGTAGGTAGCTAAGTAATCGTAAATGCACTTTTTTACAGACGTGTTTTTAGTTCGGCGGAGAAATTTGACGGTTCGAGATAGAAGAAAGCGTGCTCTATGTTTTGATAAATGAACCACTTCATAATTCAACCAATAACACACGCTAACTGCGGCGTACAGGAATTAAAATACGGCTGTGTACCCCGTACCAGATAAAGTTTCCCTAAATGTAACCTTTTTTTTTTCAAGTTCATGAAATTCGAAATGGACACTGGTGAGATTCATTAATGACCTAGGACCAGATACCATATACATCTTTTAACGATTTTTAATCGACATGTTTACATTTAGGAAAATTCTATTCGACGTGAAGCATACGTAAGTATTTTCCATGAAAACCCCTAATCAATTTAATAGTTTAACGTATTAAAACAAAAAGAAGGTAAGTTCTTATAGATATTAAACAGAGTAGGTACGTACGTTTTACATTATCGAAATACTGATTCTACTTAAAGAATAAGAATCGACATATCTATGACAAGTCAAGTAAATACAACTTTATTAACAAACTCGGAAAAATCGAATAATTTAATTAATATTATGTAATACAATACAATGACTTTTAAAAGGGGCTGAAATCGGCACAGGTAAAAGTTACAACATGCTCTCAAACGTTAAAACGAGATTTCTCGCCCCTTTTCTGGTTGACGCTAAAATATTACACATAAATAGTTAATATTTTAAATTATTATCCATTTCATCGTACATACATACAAAATATTCACAAATCAATTTCCTCAACAGATTCTATACACATAGTTTATTATTTTATTGATATTATCAGCAAGACGTCAAGTGATGTCAATAAATCTTTCGCTTCTATCGATATTTTATTCTTAAATACGTTATCAACCCTTATATGTCCCCATTGCTGGGGCACGGGTTGGTGGAGGATTGTAAGACAGTGGCGGGCCTTACTGTCAGAAGTTATCAAGCCGCCCATAAGGCCTCTGACATGGCTTAACGACTGCCATTGTATGACAGCCGGCACCAACGGCTTAACGTGCCTTGCGAAGCACGGAAGCGCTCGGAAAAATGCCACTAGCGGTAGACACGGGACGCTCACCCATCCCGTACCTTACCGCGCCTGTGTTGCTTAACCACGTGATTGATTTCAATCACTCGGTTTGCCTAGGCCACGAGCGCTTCCATTATTAAATATCTATCAATTATTATTGAAGCTCTCATTTCTACCTACCTTAAAGGGCACCACTCACATTAAACCGACACGATCAGTAAAGTTCATACTGCTAATTTAATGATTTCAAACTCTTGTGTAGATGAAAAAATATAAAATAAGATGACGATTGATAACATTCAAAGCACAGATATTCAAAGTGACTACATACTTTATAAAAAATATTGTTATTTATTTAATCTGTGGTAGTATTTTACTAACAATTTTTTTCTTCCTTTGTGTTATACAAGTTGTTAATTTTACAATGTTAACTATTGTACCAACGGGACGTAAAAATAAATTATTAATCCTGCCATATTTTTGAGATATATTTCAGATTAATTTAGTGGCGTAGCTTAAGTCCTAAAAGTTATCGCGAAATTACTGCCGTAACTAAATAGTAAATTATATAAATAAAATTACATGTTACTAGCTGATCTCGCAAACTTTGTTTTGCCATATTAAGTAAATTAACCTACGATCCGTTCTTAGACAAACCACATGTACACAAAGTTTCACAAAAATCGGTAAAACCGTGTTGGAGTAGTTTGATGACAAGATTTGTGAATTAAAACTGCTTTTATACGGAGTTATGCTCGTTTATTACATTTTTAAAATTTTCCGACGTTTCGGCACTTTTTCAGGTGCCGTGGTCTCGGATGACTGAGGTGACAGGCGACTTTTAGAAAGCATTAACGGTTAGTTTACTACCCTCGGCAAAATTTACAAAAGTTAATTATGAAATTATTAATTATGGTTTGTGAAACGAGATTTTTTAATATTGGATAGCGACTAACGACTTCTTCTAAGGCGCCGCCTAGTCCCTTGGTAGCCATGCCATTACTTTAGCCTTCGCATAAAAAAATTAACAGCGCCAACTATTTCCAATTTTCATTTGACAACGAGTTTTTAAAATCGTCCCATTAGTAGTAGTAGTATTAGTAGTAGAAGGCTGATGGAATTGAAACGACAGGAAAACAATAACGGCTGATTTTAGCATAAATAAAATTAAGTGGCAGATTCTTGGCCGTAGTGGCTGAAATAGCATTATTGAGATTTTAATTGGCTACTTATTGTAAAAACTGTTCATAAAAAGATGTGGTACTTTTCAGTGGTGGCGTTTTAGCCTTAAACATTTATTTAACGACACGTTATTTAATATTTAACTTCTTCTTCAGGCTACATTAGTCCACTGCTGGACATAGCTCTCCCCTAATGAGCGCCATAGCGCAAGGTTGTGCCATCATTGGGGAATAATGCCTATAATCCCCACGCTGGGCATGGACACAATACTAAAAAGTATTAATTAGTCTTTCACATTCACCGCAGAGCAAAGCGCCAGACTGATTTGGGCCTCAGTAGCTACTCAGATTTTCTCACAATGTTTCTTTTCCCAATAAGCGAGACTGTATTACTATTTGAAAATTAGGATAAGATAAGAATATTCTTTATTGTACCTACACTGAAAAAACAACAAATACAAAACAATTGCAAATATACATAGTACCATTGGCGGCCTTATTGCTCAAATTAATTTCTTCCAGACAACTTAACGATGGAAAGTTGCTGAAGGAAATTAGAAAGATGGATAGCCAGTGCAAATTCGAATATTGATACATACTTATAATTAGCAGTGCTTCTTAAAAAACAACCTGTTTCATTTGTAGCCCTAGTAGGTTTCAGTCTCTGCCCTATCACTGGAATTTATACGTACATACTTCTGTGTACTAAAAGTCTGAAAGTCAAGACGCTGATGATATCAACAAAATAATTCAAAATTATTTGAATGCGAGGGCTATTATTACTAAAAGAGAATGTTTGCAAGATATGCGTTCAGTAAAGTTGCATGAAGTCTTACTGATTCTACTATATAAAATAAATAGGTGCCTGCCTGCACAGTTACTGAACGCACTCAAAAATATAATACAAAAAATGGCTCACTAAAGTACAAGCGTATGATTCCTATCCTACACAACTACACGGTTTGTGGGAGCTAAGAGGGAGTAGCAAACATTTTTTATTTATTTATTACTCTTTAAAAAAAACATCAACTAAAACGTTAACAAAATACGACTTTTCTCTCTATTTTTATGAAAAATAAATAATTTACAAATTATAATTATATAGTTACACGTTAAGAACTAGGTTTTTTTCACATTAAAAAAATTTCAATTACTTTTTTTGACCATAGACAAGTGGTCTTATCTTAGCTGCGAGATTTTTTTAGTTAAGTAACGGGTTCGTTGGTATTATTCACTACGTGCTGGAGGAGTCATTCCAAAAAACCAGATAATCCAATTGGCTGCGTCTAAAATGGTATGGACCTAGACTATGATAAGCTCTTGCTTCGATGGCACATGCTTACATTTAAATTTTAGGTATAAAATACAGCCATCGGGTGTTTCGAGATACTGTAAGTAATTCCATATTTGTGATGTTCTTGCCTGATTACCAGGGTATCTTAGTTTGGTACCAGGACAATGGTGGCAGTTATTATTCCCTTGCAAGCAGTTATTTAAAATTATTGATTATTGTGCTTACTATCTTTGAAGACAAATACATATTTTCTATTTCTAGCTGGGTTGTATAGAAAAGTATACTCAAAATTACGTTTTCATCCCACCATCTTGGAAAGAGTATTTTTAATCTTCAATATCTGAGTGGAAAAGCCGTTTTTATTCTCTAGAGGATAAAGTAAATTGAATTTAGAACATCGTGTGCACTAAGTTTGTGAATTAAAAAAATATTACACTCAATTTAAATAACTGTAGCAACGTTACTTTAAAATTTTCTTAATTATACCTTAGTATTATTTTGTTATAATTTAAAGATTGTTCTGTAATACTTACCTGTCATAATGTAGTAATTAATACCTAAACTGAAATAAAAGTGTACCTATGTTGTGATTGTAAAAGTTTTTTTTTGCATTTAGTCATTTCCTCGCTGAGTTGGAATGAAAAGTTACGTGTTGCACTCGAGTGCAAAGATTTTTCACCTCGTGCTCTTTTGATTCTCTCGCTAACGCTCAGGATTCTAATTTTGAATCACTCGCTGCGCTCGTGATTCAATTTTAGAATCCTTCGCTTGCTCGGTCATCAAATTTGAACACGCGGTTAAAACCAACTTTGCACTCTTGTATAACAAATAACTATTGTAATCGTTAGCGCAGAACGTCAGTCCCAGAGCTCTCGTCGCTGAATTTTCGTAAAATAAACCGAACTTTTCGACACTGCTTGGAATTTCTCCTCCAGTACATAAACTCTCATTAGTTTTCATAAGGTCTTTAAGGCCACAAGTCTAGGTTCGAAGAGAATAACTGTAAAGAAAAGACACAAGAACACACGCCACCGCCGCACTTGCATTGCCTACTCATAGCTTAGGCCTAGACCAAAACCAACAATCCCTAATTACTCAGTCCAATAAATTTCAGTCAATTTCTTATGAAATTACGTCACACCATCACCCTAAGTACAAAAGTTTACAGCTTACGAATCTTGTTGATGACATAAAAAAAATTGCGTTGGGAAAGTTTATTGGAAAATAGCTCGATATCAACGGGGAACATCTTGGAAATTATCTTGAAAATATTGGAAAAAACTTTTTAAATAATAATAGAAAAAAAATGTTAAAAACCAAATAGAATAGAATAATCTTTATTTGGCATACTTATAAAATTTTCAGTAACTAGAATGAGGGTATTTATTAATATATTTGATTGACTTTTTTGAGCTTAAAAAAAATGCACCTTTTTGACATTAATATTCTTATTAAAACGTAATTTTACGAAATATGTTTTTCAAAACATAAGTCGAAAGGACCAAATTTAATATATAAAACCTCATCGTTTTTTTACGCATTGCCCATTGTAGAAATAACCCTGTATCATGCGTAGAGTAAGTACCATGTTCGATTTGTATAATTTATTGTCACCAATATGATTTTGTTGTCACCATCATGATTTCGTTGTCACCAACATGATTTCGTTGTCATCAACATGATTCGTTGTTTTCATCTAACACAGTTCCATTTACCGGGCATTTTCTCAGCTCCATTTTTACAAAACACATATCGCTCATTTGGCAGAATAATGACGCAAATGTACTTTTTTGCCAAATCGCTCATTTGGCAGAATAATGACGCAAATGTACTTTTTTGCCAATTTGAGTTAAGTATGCCAAAACACCCGAAATAACTGTTTACACTTGGGGAAAAAATGACAGTAATGTAGTTTTGTTTTTTATCGCGTGACAGCGCCACTGTCGTTGTGGCATTTTGACAAAGTTCTAACACTTCTGAATGAAACAACGGTCTCTCCTGTAAAATTGGAAAAAGGACATTTGCGTCAATATTCTGCCAAATGAGCGATATTATTTTTTGTCTACTTTGAATACACCTTAAAATTATTTCTCAAGTCAAGTACTGTTCTAGTAAGACAGTTGGAATCTTGCCAATAACCTAAGATTTAAAGCGAACTAGGAATATAAAATTGAGATAGATAATTTCAAGTAGCTTTGGTAGTAATTAATATCATAGTAAAATTGTTATAGGTATAAGTATTGCTATTAATACGTATTGTCAATTCAATCAATTTGTTCTTGCATAAAGTATCCTATAACGAGTCTTGAGTATTCAAGTTTTCTAATATCTAGAGCTCTCAATTTAATAATGATGACACTAAAATGAACACTAAACAGATTCTAATGTAATATTACTGATATTTACAACTTCTTCCATTTATCTATTGGAAAACTTTTTAAGAATCTAACAGAAGGGAAACTAAGAGAGCATATAAATTACATCTTCCTACTTAGTGCGTTTATCAATAACACTTGATAGAAGTTCGAGAGAAACAAAAAGAGCACATTTGGGGCCGCATTCTTTAACTCCATCGATATCATCTCGGGAACAGACGGCAGACTAGAGCGAACAAAGGCATTTTTTTATAATGTACCTATATTGCCATTTTGTCGGAGTACGAATCAAAGTGTCGCTGTCGTTTTGGTATTTTGATTAGTTCGCTTGGTTTGTTTCCGTTTTCGAGAGATTTCGAGAACAGGCACCCCAGGAATGATACAGAGATTCACGTAACGCGAGGCATAATGGAACCGCGTTAGCGCATCAGTGCGACGGTGGCAGCGACGCCGACGAGCGAGCGACTCACGCGCGACCGACCGCCTCCCGCGCGGTCGTCGATCGAAAAAACTCCACATCCGTCGTCGAGTACGTCGACTCCTCCCAACTCTCCGTAGTCGTCGTCGACGTGCCGTTCTCATGTTTTCTCCTCGCCTTCGGATGTCTGTTCCTTTTCTTTGCGTCGATCGCCTTCCTGCGCTTCTGTCGCAAGTTCTGCTTCTGCAGCCGCCTGTGGCACCTCTGGTGGAAAGGCGGAGGCCGCTTCAGTTTCCCGCGATGTCGTCTGGCTGGACACTGCCTTTGTGTCTCTCCGTTCCAAAGTTGCGTCAACGTAAGCGCGTACCCAGATAGGTTGCCAAGCTGACGGCCCACCGGGATCTGCATGCGGCGTGTGTGCCCCCGGTTGTCTAAAGCTAGGAAGGTTTTCTTCCCGTTTCGAATCCGGGAGTAGGTATTGTAGTAGTTGCCCTCTAAATGCTCATCGAACATGCAATCGTCGGAAAGGTCCTTCTGGAACAAGAGAGAAGGGATAGTCAGTCATTTATTGAAAGCTTTGATTGGGATCACGGAAGGTAACTTTTTAGTGGCGCATGTCCGCTCATGCGCATCAATCCTGCCTTCTTAAAACTAGGTGAATTTTCACACATGCATTTGCGTGCTCCGCATGAGCTTTATATGACGCATGATACAGCAATATAATGAACGGCATCTTGCTGTATAGTTCTGAGCAAGATTGCGTGACTCTGTCGACATACAAAGTTCATGATAAACAGCAGGATGATTTATAAATATTTCGAGCTCGATGCAATAATAATTCACATGTTCACACAAAAACATAATCACTTGTCCTAATCCTAAAATAGGATGCCCTGTACTATGGTAACCAGGCAAGGACATGGAAATACACTCAGACTGAGGTCATTTGTCCAAATCAAGAGTCAAGAGGGAATCGAACCGGTGTTGTGCTGTGTTCGCTAGCAAGCTATCGACTAAGTAATGACCTCGTACTCCAAAACCCCTAACGAGCTCTTCTTTTCTACATTCAAAGCAGGTGAAGAAATACGTTCTTAGATGATCTCTCGCTCGATGTTCCTGAAAAAAAAGTCGCTAATAATTCTATCTATACTCATTTTAGCAAGAAATTCTAACATGCCCCGTTATCGTAACAACTGGGTGTTCTTACAAGCCAAACAAATTGGCTGTTTCATACAATGAAATATGTATAAGCGGACCGCTTAAGGGCGTTGTAAATGTCTCCTTGAATATGGATGCAGCTCCTTTACATCACACAGCATAGCTGCGGTAAGCCCTTTACACGTCTACAGCTTGGTTTAAAAAGCAGCAGGTAGATATTTGGAGCCAAGTAACCACCAAAATATAGCCCTTAAAATTCGATAAAAGCTTTTAGGAAGCTAGAAAATCTTCAGAATTTTACATAGATCGGAACAATAAATTATTATTCAGGACAAGGTTAAACGATGCTAAAATAACGGGGTTATAGCGACCAATCTATATCATTCAATTGCTGTTAGTAAATGTCATTCCGGAATAATTTACTAGTGATTTTAGAATATGAGTCTGACCGACGACGCACGGTTACTGTGACGGCGCGTATAGCTTCGCTCTGATCCGCAAGGTTTCATCATGAAGATTCAAGGAATACGAAGATAATATTTATTGATAGAGATTATTTATGGGATTTTCTACGATGAAACACAACATAATGTCAGAACTGGTCTGACTTAGGTAGGTAGTCGTACTGGAACAGGCAAATGCTCTCGTGTAAACGATCTTTAACAATGCTAAATCGTCCACCAATACAGCATTAGCTATTCGATGGCATTAAATTCAATGCTGGTTAGAAACTTATTGGCCGATCGGGTGAAAATTATTACTCCTCTGATTTACTGCTCGGCAGATTTGCCCATGTGGTACGTACAAGTAGTTTGTGAAGTCGGAAGTAGCAGCCGCAAAATGGAGCTGTGCAGAACGTTAGCCTCAAGACGTAAGGACGATATTGTAAGATAAGATTCCTAAGGAAATCAAAGATGATAAAAGTTGGTGGTCGCTGATATATAATACCTAAAGTTTTCTGAAAAGGTGATAGTAGTAACAAAGGGCACTAAATTAAATAGTTTAAATTTTTTTATTAAACTGAAGTCAATTACATCTACCAGCTCATTCAAAATTGTTGATATATATTGCTTCTACGTAGCTAAATTATGTAGAAGTCTATCTCTAGATAGCTGTGTGGTGTCGGCCTAAGAGAATAGCACCAACCTAAATTCTTCCCGCGGGTGTCGTAAAAGGCGACTAAGGGACACAAACCGGGGGGTGGGCAGCAGTGCCCCCTGCAGTACAATTCCACTAAACTGCGATCCCCAACCCGCATGCCCAGCGTGGGGATTATGGGCATTACCGCCCAATGATGGCACAATCTTGTGCTATGGCGCTCATTAGGGGAGGGCTATGTCCAGCAGTGGACTAATATAGCCTACAACTCGTAGATAGGCATTTAATATGGATTCACTGAGACCATTTCTGTAATCTTTAAAGAATTTACTGAGAACGAAGAAGAGAAATTCAAATTATGCGCACTCTGATGTGTCTATTCCCAATCCAATTTAATTCTACCACCCGCCGATTTCTTTTTACGAGTAAAAAAACAACTGAAAGTACAAATTTAATCTCACGATATGCCAAAATCAAACAAAATCGATCTGATTCATTTCGGATTGTCACAGTAGATTTGGTTTGAAACCAATCAATCAGCTGGTCCGGTATTGTTGCAAAGTCACCTGTAACGTTACTGCTTAGAGTGCGCGGTTCTCATAAATAGGGCTTCTGATTTCCTATGCTGAGACCAGACAGGCGTTGATTCAACTCATGAATATGGATAAACTCATTTAGATTTACAAGGTCACTCCTGTTGCAGGTTGCAACCTGAGAATTTGCTGCAGATTGCTTGTGTCAAGCGAGGCATACAGTTAGGACTGGAATGTTTGGGCATAGGTCTAGCCTAGAGTTTGGTTTAGAAACTTGTGTGCGTCCTTGGGTAGTCGTTCATACTACTGCCTTGGTCTGTGTCATATTTACATGGTCTGTGTTTTTAAATTACATTAGTTTTAAATTACGTTTGACAGTCCCGAATATCGTAAAGTTAATAGACAGCCTCGCAATGCTATGCTAAAATATAGTTATATATAACAATGGTATGTAATGTAAAGGAAAATTTTAAAGTTTTACTTTTTTATTTTAGCATAGCATAGCGAGGCTGTCTATTAACTTTCCGACATTCGGGACTGCAAATTTAATAGTACTAAGTAATATGAGCGATTGAACAAGAATAGTTCAGCTTATATGGTGCTGTGGTCCAGACTAAAGATTCCGGGGACAGAAGTAAACCAGCTGAATTATTTTTGTTCAATTAATTATTCACAATAATTAACGGAATGATGGTTCAGGTTAGCTAACAAAGATAAACCGAATACTTTCTGTGTAATTTCAGTTTTTTTGCAGATCTAATCAAATCAATAGGTACAATCAAATCGATCATTTTGTTTTTTGGTTATGGACCTTTATTTGAGGACTAATATACCACTGCGTGTTAAAGGGATATATTGAAACCCTTTGTTCCCAGTTTGTCACACCACTTTCTGTTACACTGTTACAAACTGGGATTTTTTTCCGAAGTTTGTCAGACTGTTACATAATGGGATTTTTAAAAGAATAGAATCCCAGTTTCTAACACCATTCATGTCACACTGTTACCAAATGGGCATTTAATTTAAAAAAATATTCCCAGTTAGTAACAGTTTTACCAATCGCTGTTGGTGTGACAAACTGGCAACAAAGGGGTGAAACTATTGGAACATACAAAAAGATGCCTTTATTCCGAATGTTTTGTAACATACCTCAAATCTAAAGTTTACCTAGTTTTAAACTGTAAGTTTTTCAAATTCAACAATTTGAGAAATAATGCATTTCTCAAATTAATTCTCAATAATGTAGGGAAACAGGAAGTCTCATTCTTACAGTAGGTACCTACCTATTTGATAGAAAGCACACGACTGTAGGGTCTGTTAATTACAGGCTGCTGACTGGATCCAGAAGTAAAATATCTACCACCCATTGAGAATCGCACCCTAAGGCGGAGTTGTGCTCGCGACAGTTTTCTACGAGCGTTTAATAATCTACTATCAGATTATTAGGAATGTAAGTCAGATATATAACTGTATAAAAAAGGACTGGATAATTATTAGGTTGTATAATCAACGGATCTACCAACAATTATTGAATAGGGTAATTGATTAAAGTTCCAGGCGGACATACTTCGACCAAATACGGAATGCATTAGCAAAGGGCAAGATAAAAAGTACCCGACAGCGGCGTGCGTGCATGCAACAACTAATGAACGTTAATGAAACAAAAGTGATCTGACAAGTGGCAGTCCATGGTCTCTGCCTACCCATCTGGAATACAGGTGTGAGTTTATGTTATGTTATGCTATGATGCCATGGCATCATAATATGCTATGCTACGCTATGCTAATCTAAGCTATGCTAGGCTATGCATATGGGTCCCGCCTGCTTCGTAGATAATGCTGAACAGTCGTATTTTAAACCTAATGTCTTATTAATGATCTTTTTAATTTTTTGATTTTGAACAACTTATGACTCTTGCGCATACACGACGATTCTGATCTTCTTTGTCAAAATCTAACCATTTGGTTGAGAATTTACGAGGGAACATAGAATCAGACATACTTAAATACACGCGATCCTTTAGGATCCACCACAGTCGGGTGTCAAACAATTTTGCAAAGTAAATTAGGACTTAGAGTTGCTTACAAAACGGGTGGTCATTTCAAGCTATGGACTCGACCTGTTATCAAAACGTAGCCGCATAGCCCGGAGGCACCAAAGCGACGCGTTTTGACAAATGTAATAGCGAGATATTGAATACGGGTGTTCTGCTTCCACGCTAAGACGGAAATGTCGGTTGATAATGTTACTAAATCATAATGCAATTGATCTGCATGTATTATAAACTCCGGCTGCTATTTTGTTCGCATAGAAATATTGTAAATTCTGCCGGGAAATAGGTCCTATGTTACCTTTTCTACCTAGGTAAAATAGGACCTACCTAAACTGTTGTAATTTTTTTCAATGTTTTACATCCATTCGGATGTATGGCAGGCATGTATAGAGGCAGTTTTTTTCAGATTTTCACTGTAAAGTTATTAAAAAAAATACATAGTTAACATAACATAACATTTACATACTGGCACATACATTGCTTTTGGCCCCACACTAGGATGCCCTGTGACGTGGGTACCAGAAAAAGCGACTTCAAAAACATGTAAACATCCAAGACCTGGGTTTTTTTTGAACCCAGCCGGGGATCGAACCCGGGACCTCTCGCATGGTAGGCAGATGCGCTTCCACTTCGCCACAGAGGTCGTCAATATCGTCGATTATTTATTTGTTCAAAATTGAATATTAAATGGGATTTAAGGTAAAAACGTTAAATCTAATAAAAAATCAAGAACCGTTTGATTATAACTAATCATTGCTGTCAATCAATGCAATTTTTAAGCATGTCTTTTTGACATTTTTCAATTAAGTTTTAGTGGTTATATTTAGCCGGCAAGGCGGGATACCAATTATACCAACCCTATGGTCCTCCGTTTCTGAACGCAGGTGTTATCTGCCGGCGGCGCCGGATATGAACAATTAAGTAACCCACGTTATGTCCCATGGAGCACCCCAAAACAGCATTATCTTATCACAAAACTATTAGACCCCATTCTTTGTAACAGCTACAGGCGACAGTTTAGAGAAACTGGACCAAATTAGGGGAATGGTGTCAAGTTAACACTGTTTAAAAATAAAGGTTTTTTTAAGGTAATTGCGTAAGAGCGTATTTACTTTTCTTTCAATAGGTAGGTACGTGATGATAGTTAAGATAACTGTAAGCTCTTATCGAACTCATCTATGCCGCGCTTCGTAAAACCACAATAATTGTGATAATAATTGAATCCATAATTTATTATGACAAATCGATGTACATTGCGTAGTTGTAGTAGTTGATAGTATCTTAAAGTATTTTTTGTAGCCTATAAACGTCCCAGTACAGTGAGACGTGTTCACTTGGAGAGAGAGGAGTAGAGAGAGAGTGTTAGTTATATTTTCACTCCATCTGCTCGAAATGACGTATTGATCCCTAAAATTAGGGCCCAAAACAAGCTATCCAATCAAACATGTACCACTCAGAAGGCTTTTCAAAAAAAGTATTTTGTATAAGACATTGGCCACTTATAATTGTTTTGAAAACGTCGATTATTTAAAAATAAAATTACTGCTGTTCGATTTCCAAATTTCCCTCCGCATGTTTTTGAGTGCCAATTAAAATTTTCTTGTCTCATTAAAAAATGGATCTGCATCGAGAACATTTTCGTGCTATGATTTTTTACGATTTCAAATGTGGCTTAAAACCTGATGAGTCATTTGATCGATCTTCAAAAGCAACCATCTACCGCTGGTATAGCGAGTTTAAACGCGATCGTCTTACTTTGGGGGATGAACAAAGGAGAGGTCGCCCTACGACGGCTGTCAAGTAAAAAAATTAATCCAAGAAAACAGACGAATTACGTACGAAGAGATTCTGCGTACGCTGCAGATTGGTTTTGGAAGTGTTCACAAAATTTTGGACGAGCACCTTCGCGTAAGGAGAATAGTTTTCCGCTGGGTGCCGCACAACCTCACCGAAGCTCAGAAGCAGGCCCGTGTGGATTGGTGCCGTGATATGTTACAAAAATTTTATGCTGGTTCGTCACGGCGCGTTTACGACATTGTGACAGGTGACCAATCCAATTGACCAATTGACCAATCAATCAAGGATTTATCAATATGATCCAGAAACAAAGCGCCAGTCGACAGTAATTTGGCTGTTGTAAAATGAACCAACGCCTACGAAAGTGAAGCGATCGAGGAGCGCAGGAAAAATGTTAATCGCTAGTTTGTTCACTTTGACGGGGTACCTAATTTCAATTCCACTTCAAGACCAAAGCAGCATCAACGCTGAATGGTATAGCACAAAATGCCTGTCAGAAGTTTTTTCTGAATTGAGCAACAAGTGACTGAACACCGGGCTCCGCGGGGTCCTTCTTCACCACGACAACGCGCCCGCGCACTCTGCGATCAAAACAAGGGACTTCCTGGACTCCACACCGGTCAGATTCTTGGGACACCTTCCTTACAGTCCTGATTTGGCTCCGTGTGACTTCTTTTTATTCCATAAGATTAAAAATCAGCAAAGGGATTCAGTTTTCATCGCCGGTAGACGTGCTAAGTGACCGTGGCCGTGGAAGAGGTGTCTGCGGAGGACTGGAAAAAATGTTTTGAAAATTGGTTCAGACGCATGAAACTTTGTATAGAGGCTAGTGGAGAGAAGAAAAGAAAAATATTATGTTTTTTCTAATCAGAATTGCTTTTTTATCGATACTGAAGCTATTATACGGTTTTCAGGTTTGGCGTTCATTTAATAACACGTAGTTTATTACTCAGTTACTTAATTCATGTCGTATGTTGCTGCCTATATTCATTATTATTATCGCGCGACATTCTTCGCATATTCCATGCATGATTTAATCATTAGCCTTAATCCTAAATCAGTGAGCAGGAACCCCGGTAGCTGGTAGTTACTTTCCAACTAGAATATTCTAATTTGCCGCAGCATGCAGCGTAAATTTCATATCGTCATAATTTCTATTCGATAAATCGTGATGTGAGCTAACCCGCGGGTCAAATGTTCCATCGATATCGATAGATTATGATCGATGTAGAAATGCACTACGCTGTCCTTGATGGTTATCGATGCGGATCTTTCAAAAAATACATTAGTAGCCTTAAAATCAAATTGGAACGAAATAGTTTTAACCCTATGGGAGTTGGAACCTAGCATATTATAATAATAATAAATATTCGTGGACATATTACACAAATCTCGTTAGCCCTATACTAAAAGTACAACTAAATGACTTGTGTTATAGGCACTAACTGGACGCTAACTCAGCGATAAATTTCATACAATAAATATAAAGATAACATCCAAGACCCGAGACAAACTAGAAAAGTTCTTTTCCTAGTTTGACCCGGCCGGGGGTCGTACCCGAGACCTTCGGTTTAACAGACAGCGTACCAAACGGCTGCGAAACCGAGGCCGTCAACAAAACAGAAAAAAAAAAACAGTTCAATGTTTTCGGTGTTTTATTGAAACTACAACATTAGCTCTAAGTGAAATAAATATATATTAATGAAATATATACTATTTACATTTTGGTTTTCAAAAGAATTCTCAACTTTTTCTAAGTAATTTTACTAGATAGCAAGTACCCGTTATTGTAAAATTTTGACTTGCTCCACTTCTTAAACGTCCCTTTATCTCGACAATTTTTGTTATAATTCAACAATATTTTTATTTTTAATGCACTAACCCGTGCTGAGGAACAAATTTAAAAACCTATTTAGAGGCTAAAAATTTCACCCATGCCGGGATTCGAACCCGCAACCTCTGGCTATCCGTACCAGGTACGTACCTGGTACGGATAGCCAGAGGTTGCGGGTTCGAATCCCGGCATGGGTGAAATTTTTAGCCTCTAAATAGGTTTTTAAATAATTCAACAAACGCTACATAAATCACGTTTTAGAAAGAGATGCAAGGCGGCTTAAGTTTCCGTTTGGCCTGTTAATAAAATTGCGTCAGTCTTATAACATAAAAGTTATGTTGAGTTTTTCTCAAAGCCGTGAAAAGATTAATTGAATTAAAGTATTTCAAAATCGCTTGTGGTTTAACGCTTAACAAACAGCTCCTAAATAAGAAAATCACTTGGAGCGTTAAATTATCGCGCTACCAGTGTTATTTATTCTGTAATAAATATGTCAATTATGGTAGTCTAGTTGAGACAGATTTACGGCCATTACAATTAGTCTGTAAAAATATCTATTCATTGGAATGTTGTAGAAATCCATGTATGTATTGAGTGTTATATTGCCCACGAAACACTAAACAGCACATTACGTAATAAATAACACTTAAAACGGCGAGCTTACCTCTGTAAGAGATTTCTTACAGCAAACCTTGGAGTCTCGGAGCAGCGGTAAAAAGTGCTCTAAGAAAAAAATAGAATACCTACGTCGATTTCAGTAAAGGCTTATTAAGACCCGATGTAAGGGACTCAAAGGTAACGGAAGAGAGACTGAACTTTAAAAAGAAGTAAACCTTTTCACCTACCCTATATGAATGTTGGATACGGGAAAATGGGATTATTTCTCGCCACATCGTCGCATAGGTACACAATTTCCGAGAAGTTTTATCGAACAAAAACTAATTGATGGGATCGAAGCGCGACAGTTCTCAGTATTTGAATCTGATTCAGTCTTCTAATACAGAGTACTAGCTTTTGCCCGTGACTCCGTCCGCGTGGACTTTAGTTTTTTGCAACCCCGTTCACTCCCTTAAAGGTTAAATAAAAAAAAACGGCGAAACACGTTCACTCAATTGTGTTGAAGAGTTTATTTTAATTTAAAAACCTATTTAGAGGCTAAAAATTTCACCCATGCCGGGATTCGAACCCGCAACCTCTGGCTATCCGTACCAGCGCTCTACCAATTGAGCCAATGGGCGACTCACGGCATCAGTGAAATTTCGAACCTCTTTACAATATTCTCTGTATTACGTACAGGCAGCGACATCTGACTTAAGCAAATTGCATTACTTACAGCCCCGACTACCTACTTTGCAGTTAGGTTTAACATCGGAACGATATCACTGTACCCACATGATTACACTATTTTTATTTTTAATGCACTAACCCGTGCTAAGAAACAAATTTAAGTTTCAAGAAAATTAGAAAACATTCTTTTTACCTCCCATACAAATTTTGGCAAAACTTTTCGCCCGCTTAGGGGTTGAATTTCAAATATCCGGTCTTATTCCTTGCCTACATCATATACAAAAAAAATCAGTTTCCTAGGTCCAACGGCTTGGGCTGGGCGTTGATGAGTGAGTCAGTCAGTCAGGAGTTTGAATTTTATTTATATAGATTAGAGCAATATTTGAAGTCCTCGAATTTTTCTCCTCGTCTGTGAATCTAGTGTTAATTTATGCACAGCGGCGTCCTTTTGCGGACAAACGCCACAAAGCTAACGATGTGTGCAAAGCGGCGGGTTGCGAGATGATAATATGGCATTTTTTACTAATGCTTTGCATAAATAAGTAGTTAAAATATTGCAAATGAAGGCAAATAATTGCTTAATAATTATAGGGTGCGAGATAAGGTTTCATATTAGTCTTTCTTGATAAATTGTTAAAACAGATTCAAGTAGCAGACATTCCACCTTGTTCTGATTGTTATTTATTTGTTAACAGACCGAACGGACTAGTTTGCCGACTTTATGGTCGAGGAATCCCAATTTTTTTAATCGAAAAACTTAGGAACACGGAGTCAGGATGCGGCCAGCATTTTACGACTTAGCTGTAAAAAAATATAGTCAATCGAATTTAGAGGAATCAAGATGGGAATTTTTATATTGTTTTAAGACAATGGTGTAAAAAGAAAAAGGAATAGAGCGATAGAACTTTTACGATCCGATAAAGTGTGATAATTGTCACTAATGTAATAGATATAAGTTTACGAGATCTCCATATCGGCATTGGTTGGTCACACTCTACAAGAGCTCATTTCAGACGTTTAATAGGACTTTCACTTTATCACAGTAGTGTAAGAAACACACCCGACGAGACAGAACGACACGAAAATAGTTTAATGATGAATAGAATTTGTAGTTTATAGGGAAATTGTCAATCCGGAAACCGACGATAACTGCCTTCATCATGTCAGAAATCCAGTACAGTCAACAGCAGATTGAGTTTTACATTGTTGTTGCTTAATCTTCCGTAACGTTTGGCCCTCGGTAGTACATTTATTTAAAGGTTGACGTGCTGCCAACTGTAAACATTGTAATCGTGCGTAATCTCTCTATAGGGGTCATAAAAGCAGCATCTTTCTCCCGAGATGTATTTTAAAAGTCGTAAAAACGATATAAAATATGAGATAGATTCAGTACCTACATATGTGTATCGGAGCTTACATGGATACGCATTTTTATTGATATCGTATTTTTACTGTGTGGATAGGTACATTAATTTTACGAGATTAAACGTAAAGGTGACAATTTATGTACACGAGTTTTGGGTGTAAGATGAAGACAACTAGTTAAGAATGTGGTTTTATTGTTTTTTAAACTTTAGATAAACTTAATTAAAACTGTTTTTATACGGATTTATGCTCGTTTATTACATTTTTACAATTTTCCAACGTTTATGTTTCACATCCGCATTTTATCTGCAGATCTGGTAGATCTGCAGATGTGGTAGATCTGCAGTCAGCAAGCATACACTTAGCGGTACCAACCACTTTATACATTTCGATAAAGTTAAAGTTCTAGCCCGAGAAGACCGTTTCTTCCCCAGAATGATACGCGAGGCAAAAGAGATGAGAGAGAAGAGAGAGAGAAAGAGAAATTTGGATGCCGGCGGATTCAAATTTTAATAGAGATCGTGATTGGAACATACCGGCAGCATGGGGACCAGTGCTTAAAGTGCATGAGACCCCATTGCTAGAAGTGTGACTGTAGAGTAAAAACTAAATGAATTTAATAATAAATTAATAATCAGTATTTTTAAGTTCATGTAAAGTAATTAATTTATAAATTTAATTTTAATTTCAATTACTAATAATCAATATTGTTGACTTTATATAAAAAAATAATTGGTTTACCTATTTTGGAACGTAACTTCATAATTAACTTTTGTAATTTTTGCCGAGGGTAGTAAACTAACCGTTAATGCTTTCTAAAAGACGCCCGTCACCTCAGTCATCCGGGACCACGGCACCTGAAAAAGTGCCGAAACGTTGGAAAATTGTAAAAATGTAATAAACGAGCATTAATCCGTATAAAAACAGTTTTAATTATGTCTACTGCTCGTGTTAACCTTAGAAAATACTATTTAGATAAACTTTCAAACAAGAAGCTTATTGCAGAACTCCCTGTATCATAAAATGGAGGTACAATATTAAAACATAAATAGTGTAAACAATCATAAATAAAACCCTAACATCCAAAGACACACAAAGCGATCGTTTATTTCACTTATAAATTATGACTATCTCGGGGGTTGTTTTACACTTTTTTCTTTCTTTCTTCGATTTTTTGTGATGCCATGGCAACACAGAGGCGGCGCTCACATGTTATGAGACAAAAACCCTTTTGTTCAAATTTAAAATTAGAATCGAATCCTAGATTTTTTTGGCCTCTATTAGAGATGTGAACCGATTACAATTTTAGCACCGGTATTTTTCAGTTGCTTTTACAAAAACTCGGCCAAAGTATTATGATATTTATGAAAATATATTAAAAATAAAGTTGAAAATGTCTGTTATGTAATTCAATTTTAAAGTCTCAAAAACAGATGAAAGATATCGTCCCCCGGACTTGGCCCCCTTAGTGGAGTATAGCCTAACCTTCCTGCGATTCAGGAAGAGAACCGTGCCCCTGCAGTGGGAACATATAAGGACTGATATCCATTCTTGGGTCGGAAGAAAAAGTAAATTTTCTCTTGGCCTGCCGCACCCCAGAAATTACGCTGCTAACTCAATACCAAATTTTATTAAAATAGCTCCAGCCGTTTAGACGTAAACAAGTAACAAACATACACACTCACAAACATACGCCTTTATAATATTAGTTGTGATGTGATGTGGTAGTAAGATAGTGTGATTTGATAAAATAACTGGTATTATCGCTTGAAATAACTGGTAATATATGGGTTTTATAAAAACGGATTTTATCGATTTTCCTAAAATCGCCTTACATCACTAGCCTCTATCATTGCCGATTGGGTACGAACCCTTCTGGTGCAGACTTCCTAAGGAACAACTTATTGACTGATAATCTAGCATGCTGAAGGTAAATTAAACGTACTGTCATTATACTATGAATATATCATTGTGATCGTTGTGGCTCAATTTCGTCAGTTCTCTCCTTGATAGACTCTTCCGATTTAACCTACTCCAAACTGTCAAATACATATATATTTAGAGACTTCGTAAACGTTAAAAAAAACTCATAACAATGGACAGTTTGGAATAGGGTTGTCCCTTAAGACACAGTTTTCGCGATACAATAAATGAGTTTTTAAGTTAAGTTTAAGTCAGCTTAGAAACGTATATTTAGTTTTAAAAAAGAGAACCGCGTGTGTTGTGAAGTGTTCAAATACCTCAGCGTTTGATACTGCCAATCCGCGGTGGGCATGCTTGGCAATTAAGCCCATCTTCTGTCTCTTAGCGAAGGGCTATATAAAAAAACGTTGATGAAGGTGATCTGTCAAGATCGTCTTATGTAAAAGAAAGAAGAGTTTAATGTAAAAGAAAGAAGAGAGCGAACCGTAAACCTGGAGGAGAAATTACTGGCTACAAAACACGAATGAACGGTTTCCGATAGGTACCATCGCAATATCCCGGGCAACACGTGACAGGAGATCTATTTTTGAATTACTCGTATGAAATTGTATCGTCGAATGCGACATAAGTCACACTCGTCTTCTAAGTCGCATGATTTCGTTTTTCCGTATTTTTGAATCGTTCGCCTGAAGTGTTGCCAGTACAATTTGAAGTATTGTATTTTATCCATTCCACGCAGAAATTACAAAAACCGAAATCTACCGTAACGGAAACGGAACGTAAAATATTTCGTTTTATTGGCTGTTTAGTTACTTTAGTTGCAAAACAAACAAAACACTGTCATAGATCGTGAATAATAACACTTTGGTTTGTTTTTGTTCCAAAATGTCGAAACAAAAATCAATTCGGCACAAAAGCACAAACTCCTCGATTTGAAATTAATACAAATTTTGACAATTAGTCTATCGATCGAAATACGAGACGAGTGGTAAGGCCCATTCGTTGCAGTCGAGTGATTCGAAAATACGGAATTTTGTATGTCGAACGAAAATCAGTAGAAATCGAGCGCTCGACGAGAGACGAGTGATTCAAAAATAGAGCTCCAGGTCACAGTGGCCACAATGATATCCAATCTCCGATAGTATCAGGGCACCATAATAAGAGAAGAGGTCGGATTGGCAGCCTGCGATACTCCTTTAATTGCAGTTAAATTCATCCATAGTTCTGGTTGCAGCTAAGTATTTACTTTGCGCTATAAATGAACCAGTTATAATAATCCTACTTAGTTATATGATTGGACGCGTTCCCACAGAAACCGTTAAGATTCGAGATTAAAACAGAGGCGTCGATGCATAGAATGGCATTTTAGTAGAATAACTATTTGAAATTAATAACGCTGAGGAAAATAGAGTAGGTTCTTCGATAGAACAGTACAGCTATGTTTGATGATCTAGCGAATACTTTAAAATAGGTAATTTACACCATATGCCTTTTACTTGAAGCTTTGCTGATAACTGTACCATTAGTAATAACATAAAGTAGGAAAAAATTATTTACATTTCAAGTGTGAATCTTGTATTCCAGAAAGCAGGTTGACTTTTTTTTTTACTTGACATTTTTCAAAACTTTTGAGAACACGAAAAAAAATTACTTTCGCGCCTAGCTAGTCGACTGACTTTTTTACTCTTTACGATTTTATGGCACGCAAGCGCGTTAAATCGTGCTGGCCAGTTTGATTTTTAAATCAATTTCAATTAACATACGATGTGACTGTGGAATCTCTAATATCAATTATATTCTTCAAACTTAAATAAATTATAATAAAATCTTGCTGAAACCCAAAAACGTGTTTAACATTCAGAGAAACGAATCTATTTGTGGAATTTCCTAATGTTAAATAATTCAGCGGGAGTCAAAACAATAGTTTTTGAAAATAACCACAGAATTTCTCGGGGAATGCCGGCAATCCCGAACATTCGGCTTTATGCTGTTTTCGTTAACTTAGTAGTTTGGAGCTACAAATATTGGATGTGGCACGAAATTGTTGCATGCAACGAATAGAAATTAGATGAATTTATTTTAATAATTCTGAGCTACAAATATACGAGTATATACTTAGCTCGCGGGTAACGCAGGATAATTATCTGGGTTCAAAGTGGTTATTATTTAGTTAATAATTATTATAATAGATAATTTATAAAAAGGCTGTTGGCGTTTGCTTGCTAGCATCAAGTGTTAGTAGATTTACAAGTAACACTTGGCTTAGTAAGAAAGACAATATTGAAATGATAGGATCTACTTTTACATTATATAAGTTATGTAAACCTTAGTAGAATGGCGTAGATTGCGGTTTAGTAAGGAAGGTTTTTTATTACAAAATTTGCAATCGAAAATCTTAATTATTCAGTATCTGATATCAAACTTTTTGTATGTCTACATTGGGGCACGGTTCTCTTCCTGTATGTCGAGAAAGGACACGTGTATTTATAATAATTCAATATAAATAAAACGTCGGGAAATAAGGTAATTACCTTTTACCTAATAAAAAATCGCAAGTTGACCCGTTTACTATATAACTATGTATGAGTATCGTGAATCATTAAGAAAATACTTTTTCTAGTTTGTCTCGGTTCTTGGATGTAATCTGTGTAATTATTGTATTAAATCTATCGTCGAGTTAGGACCTATAACACAAGTCATTTAGTTAATAGGGCTAACGAGATCTGTATAATGTGTCCATGAATGTTTATTTGTTTATTTTACCCCCTAATATTTGTTTATATTTTTAAGAAATGGCTTCTCCAAACCGTCTCCTACATCTAGTCCCCTAGGGGCTGCTATCCAAAATACCCCGCAGAAGCAACAACAAGTATTTATTAAAACACCGCATAGTTTGCCACCCACCCTCGCCCTGAGCGCTTTGCATTCCTCAGGACGAGATTGTAAAGGGGTTGCCAGTGTCAATGACACTTTTACAAACGCTTGAAACATGAGCGAGAACTAAAAATTGTATGTGGTATAGTTCTTGCCTTAGCAAGGTAGCTCAGTGGGTAGAACCATGGACCCGCAAGCGAGAGCCCCAGGTTCGATCCCGAGTGCGGGCATGTACCAATGATTTTGTTTAATTGTAAAGTTACGTACATTTGCGAGTTTGTAGTCGCAATACCACACGCTAACCGTGAAGGAAAACATCGTGAAGAAACCCGCGGCTTGGTTGGCCCCGCACGTATTGACTAGTCTTTTCTGTGGCTAGGCCGATTAAGCTGTCAGGATGGTATAGGTGCTGGGAAAGCCTACACTATCTATAAAAACCATGTCCCAGGCACTACAGCGTCAGAGTGGTCCCTTCACCTATCTAGTCTGAGTGAAGATGCCACTGGATGCTGTATAAATCATCTCATTAAGTAGATGCAAAAGGCCAATATTATTATTAGCAAGGCATGTCTTGACAACAAAGTATACAAATCTTTTGTAAAATAATTAAGTCACGTTATTTTATACCCAAGTATAATAACCTATTATACGATCAATTAAACAAAAAAATTTAAAAATCTGTGGAGCCGTTTACAATTTTTTTATAGATTAGGTTAAATTTACACCTCTTGCAGTCTACCAAATTAAATTGAAGGAAAATTGGCAACTTAAAAAAAGCAACTTTTCATAAGAGTTCATAGTTTTTTTTTGACTTTTTACACTTTTAAGTATACAAAAGCCGTTTACTACATATATTAACTACAACAAAAGCGTTGTTTTTCAGTTTTTAATATCCGAGGCAAGTTTCAGAAAACTAGAATTTGTCATGTCTTCCTACTCGTTAATCTGTGGGTTGATCGACTTAGCACAGTACAGTCGACGCACGCCGACCTTTACATTTTAGTTGCAGAGTGGCCCGTAATGCAACGGAGTAAAGTGCATGGATGTAAAGGATGATGTGCTGTCGACTGTACATCGAATTGTCATAGAAAACTATGAATTGTAATTCTATAACATAACAACATAACATTAACATACAAGCACATACATAGCTTCTTGCCCCACACTAGGATACCCTGTGTCGTGGGAACCAGAAACAACGACATCACAAACATGTAAACATCCAAGACCTGGGCTTTTTTTTTTGTTCCCAGCCGGGATTCGAACCCGCGACCTCTTGCATGGCAGGCAAACGCGCTACCGTTACGCCACAGAGGTCGTCTATGAAACAGACACCAGGACACACCACTTTGTTCGATAGTAGCTCTAAGTCTAATGCCAGTGTCATAAGAGCGATTGCAGGGTTAGTCTGGCTTCTCATACGTACATACATTCATACATACATAACCTCACGCCTGTATCCCAGAGGGGTAGGCAGAGACCAGGGACTGCAATTGCCACGATCCTGACAGATCACCTTCGCTTGATCAACGTTCATAAGTCGTTGAATACGCGCACGCCGGTTTCGGGTACTTTTTATCTTCCCCTCTGCTAATACATCCCTTATTTGGTCGATGTATGTCCGCCTGGGACGTCCCTTACCAACCCTCCCACTCACATTCGCAATACAAGAAATACAAAAAAAAACGTTATTTAGACCAAAACAATGTGATCCTTAACGTTAAAACAAGAACTAATGTTACAAGTAACAATCATTATTGTAGGTAATGTTCACTCACTTAATTAGGGATCGTAGGATCGATTGCGGTATATATTTGTTTCGTCAATCTTTCTTCCTTCCACATGTCCAAACCAACGCAAGTTTTCTTTCCCAATTCTAGTCACTACATCCTCTTTCAGTCCACCACGTTCTCTAATCAGACTATTGCGTATCCTGTCATTCAAGGTAACACTCACTTTAAAGAATCGCTTCGAAAGGTTAATCGATGGAGGCGCGTCACTTTGTCGCCTCGAAATTCGAACTCGATCTCATTAATTTTTAAAAGCGGATCTGAAACATTATGTTCATTTGGTAATCTAACACCACCCGTTAGAAGAAGAGACGGAATAGGGAAAGAAAATGCACTTTAGATACATAAAAGTTCATACAAACCTATATTTATTCCTATTGCTCCGCTATTACGGTTACGAGTACAAGCTAAGCCCGCGACTTCATTCACGTAACGTACTCTAATTAAATAGTCGTCTACGGAAACGTTAATCCGTCTATCTACAACGTGTTATTGAAATAACGCAAAACCCGACACCCGTTTCTTGTGTCTATAATGGTGAACTTCTGTCTCACTTAGATTGGAGTGGCATTGCTTTTAAACCATAGAAGACAGGTACAAACATAAGAAAAGTTATGTAATAAAATCATAAAAATATTTTTTTAGGGTTTTAGAGATCACAGAAAATGTGAAAAGTTAATATAATAAGACTTGCCCCTGTTTCACAATGTTCAAATAAAGTTCCAGATACTCGTAAGCTATTGGTTTCCGAGAGCGGCTAGATTATAAGAAACACTTGTTATTTTACATATTTCACATTTCATAAAAAAAAACCAGGGCTGCCGTTTGTTCTAAATTTAAATAAATTTTACTATATTGCGTGTGTTTATGTCTTCAAATTTAGAACGAACGGCAGCCCTGGTTGCAGATAGCTTATCCGGAACTTTATCTGCAGATTGTGAAACAGACCCTAGAATTAATTTTTCCATGGACTTTTAAACGTTTTCTTATAAGAGTGTAGTTGAATTCAAACACCACGAGATAAGGCGTTTCGTGAGAAAGTGACGTCATGTCTACGGCCGGTTTGTATAGCGCGTGTCAGAACCAAAAGACTATATTGACTTTTAAACTGGTTATATTATAAAAAAAGTATTAGTCGTAGAGAAATAAAATACAACGTTTCTTTATCATTAAAAGTGTCCGGGACGGGACGAAGCCCACGGGGCGAGGGCGCGATTTCTATACAAAACGTCGCTCTTTTCCGCGCCCCCCCCCCCCCCCCGTCCCACGTCGCTTCTGTGTTCCGCTGGTTAACGCATTAGTTTAACATTAGCGTTTCTACGGCAAACGTGGTTCGCCATGGGAGTGAATTTATTTGCCAATGAGTGTCAGGCTCTACTACACCAGGTCTAGTAAGGATCAGGAGGTCTGTATATAACTCTCTCTCTCTCCGGTACTTTAACTCCTTGGGGACCACAGGGCCTCAACCACAGATTTCCACTTCTGACGGTGGTTCGCTGTACCTCCGATTCAGGTCAACTGGTGCCGATTGACTTGGCCTATTGGTCTATAGATATTTTCCAGGTGGTGCATGGCCTCGTTCGATTGTCCAATGAGGTACGTAAGCGTTTACGTACGTACGTACGGAAGCGGCTACGTAGATAGAGAACACTTTATTGCACAACCAGAAAAATATTACAACCATGATTCTTAAATCTAAGTAATGTTATACAATTGGCGGCCTTATCGCTAAGAGCAATCTCTACTTAATCGTACGTACGTACTTATGTAAACGCTTGTCTGGTCAGGCATCTCTTGTCCCGGCTTGGCGTGTGGTCTATCTAGCGCCATTTTCTATCCAGGATTTTTAGTAACGAGAGTAATTAATGTATTAAATACTTCTTCGAATCGTCCAAACATCTCGACAAAAGTTCTCTTTTGTAATATTAGTGGGGTGGGCTATTCCAAGGATGTATTCCACTCGGCCGCATTGACTAGTGATCGCATTAAGTAGGCGCTACACTTTCAAGCTTACGATAAGGGTGAGGCGATCATTAATCAGGTAGTGCTGGCCCGATTCATTAGAGGTGGCGCGGCCGATGATTTGTCATAGGAAGATGTGTGGCCCAGTTGAGATATGAGGGGCAAATTGCTTCGGATTCCTTTTGTACGAGCGACAAGGAAAGGCGATCGATGGTTTTGTTTGAACTGCTGAGTATCTACTTTGATTAATTGGAGGCATCTCGGGTGTATTGTCTACCGATAAATGCTTTGAAGTGATTCCGTCGGAAAGTTTTTACATTTGAAAATTTTAGAAAAAGTAGGTTTCGTGTTTTGTTTTTATAGGTTGTAGAATCGGTTCGCATTTGATTTTAGAATATTCAAGAAGGAAAATCTTCGTAAGGACAACGACCGAACTGTCAAGAGCGTACTGACGAAGAAGAGGGAAGGAAGGGAACCACTGAATTTATTGACTGGCTGTGCGGGGGGCACAGCTTTATCACAGGTTTATCTATTTTGCCAAGGGAATAAGATATTTTCCCGCAGTAAAACGTAGCCTATGTGGCGTATAATCCAGCTAACTCCATATATTTTTTTATTAAAATCGCTCCAGCCGTTTAGACGTGAAGAAGTAACAAACATCACAACCTTTTATAATATTTGTGTGATGTGATGTGATTTGAGATTAAATAAGTTCCCACCCGCCTACATTACATATTTCAAACTTATGCCTGCATCCCGGAGGGGTAGGCACAGACCAAGGTTTGCCACTTTCCACGATCCCGAAAGATCTATCTCGCTTTATCAACATTTATTAGTCGTTACATGCACACACGCACTCATCTCAACCAAACCGAGTGATAACAGCGGCAGATAAACTTCTTATGGTTTTCGGTTGCTGGTGGAATAAGTACCTAAGTTTTATGGTGTGCCTTTAGAAATTAAATATAAAAATAAATAAACATACGCTTACACCTTTATAAATATATTCCAGGCCGAAGGCCGAGTACTGCCGGCGAGACGGTAGGCCGAGCGCCCGCCGAAGAGCGTAAAGCTCGGAGCTGGTCGACAAGTGAAGGCAAAGCTTTACATTTTGTTGCATCATAGTAGCTCATTGTGCCCAAGCAGGAGAACCGTATAAAAACAAAACAAGTCGAGAAAAACATAAACAAAGTCATTAGTTAGGCCACAACTCGAGTTATTGACAACCGGTAACGCACCCTTCAGTCAAGCAATAACTAGAAGGCTAGCTCTAAACCTATTTGTTGAATCATTGGTTGATTCAACGAAATTGATGTTTTTGCCATCTGTTAAACTTTTCTAACGTTTACAATCTCGGAGTCAAGAATTACTTTTATTAAAAAACTAGCTGACCCAGCGAACTTCGTACCGCCTAAATTAGTTTTTTTTATATTTCCCTCCGTAAGAACCATCCTCGTACTTCAAAGAATATTCTAAAAAAAATATTAGCGAAATTGGTTCAGCTGCTCTCGAGATTTGCGCTTACCAACACATTCAGCGATTCATTTTTATATTATAGATAAACTCGCTCTGAAGGAGCTACTAGGTACTTTGTACAAAAACTACATTTAATAGCGTTAGGTATTTTCTTCTTAAACCTATAGACCTCCCAACCCCTTCAAGTAGGGTCTAGCTCAACTATTGCTGTATGACTCCAAGTTACGTAATGTAAGCAAAGATATCACTTTAATCTGAATCTAAAGGAGAACAGCAACATAGCTGCATCGTCATCGTCTGCACCGAAATCATTGGAATTTTTCCGAATTTGCGCGAAGCGGCGCGGGTGAGCTAGGTTCCACAGGATTTTATAGAAAGTAGTCAAAAATTGGTTTCGGACGCCCATCCAGAATTGGCGCGTTCGCCTTAAATCGGTTTTTCTGTACGTTCACCCTCTTAACAACATTGTTAAGTAAAGGGGGCAAATGAACACGCTGCCAAATGATAAATGACTCGCTAAATGGAGTTAAGAGCTTGCCATGGCTGAGTGAGATATCACTTACGAGTCAAACCGAAACTGTGAAATGTCGTAGAATTTGGGGTGCCCCTTTACCATTTCGGAGGTTAAAATCTTAATTGACAATTTATCTTTCTTATTCTACATCGGTCCACAGATTTCCACTTCTGACGGTGTTTCGCGGCAGCTTCCAATTCGGGCCAGCTAGTGCCGATCGACTTGGCCTCTTGGTCTATTAATCATTTTCATGTGGTCCTTGGCCCGCTTTTTCGGTTGCTCAAGGTGGCGTTCATAAGTGCTTGTCTGGTCAGGTATCTCTTGTCCCAACGTAATGTAGGTATATCCTATCCAGCGCCATTTTCTATCCAGGATTTCTAGATGGACAGGTACCTATTTGATTGGTACACTTTCAAAAAGTCTGATTCCAAATTGTTTGTGGCCAGAATATCCTCAGTATCTGTCTGAGACATCAGATAAAATTTATCTTTATAGGGTAAAAATGTGGAACTCGGTGCCACATCGCCACCTAGATAACCGTGCATCTTAGAGTACGAGAAATAGACTTTTCCTTACAATGTAGTGAGATAGTGATAAGCTGCAATCCTACACAATAAAAAAACCACGTTTTGGGATGTTTTACTTTTACTTTCTATCGCCAGAATTTGAACAATAATGTAGCAATTGTTATTAACACACACGCTTAGTTGATCTCGAGATAATCCGTCACAAATCGGCCGATAGATCATTCACTAATATTCTATTATTGAAAAGCTTATAAAGTACTTATTTATACTTTTCTATGGTATCTATTGGTCATAATAACGCCAACGCATTTGGAAACTTGTAGCTATCTAAAAGAACTTTATTTCTATGGACTCAAAGGCGGTTTTGATGACAAAACTAACATTGTTCGAGACTAAATAATAGTTCAAAAGCGATTCTTTCGTATCAATAACGTACCATTGTTGATTGAAACGTTTGACAAGCGATCCATTTCAATTTTGTTTGTCGGATGTTTTGGGCTGGTTAAATTAATACTTGTGTTACAGAATTATAGATGGTATTGTTATGGTAATAAGGAGACTTTGTAGGAGTATGTTTTGCTTAAAGTTTGTGTTTTTTAGGAATCAACACTCAAGAACACATTAAAGAGCGTAATCGGAAACATTGTCAATCACATGGTTATCTTATTGGCTTCATCATCATCATCAACCCATTATGTCCCCACCGAGAGGGACGGGTCTCTTCCCTAAGAAAGGTATAGGCTTATAGGCTTTACAATGCTTAATGATTGTTTCATTCGTCTAGCGGTATCTCGTCCTGATTACAATGCCGGGGGTCGTAGGTTCGATTCCCACTGGGGGCCGCCGTTAATTGGTACAAATTGCCTCAGACTGAGGTTATTTCCACGTTTGTGATGCCCTTGCTTACGTGATTGTGTTGTGTGAAAGTTATTTACATTTTAATTTTGCCATAATTTTCCCACACAATCTTTGAAGTCTCGGCGCTTGTTGGCCAACTATTTCTGATAAACAAGTCAAGAAATTCGACAGTTAACAGAAACAATTAAGGCCTTGTAACATGGCATTAGTAGCATTACGCACAGTAAACTCAGTCGTGTTAACTTGAGTTCTATAATATTCAATTCCAGTGGCCTACTAACGTCAAATATAAAAAAATAAGGACAAATATTAGCAGCTATCAGCTATAGTATTATGCAGAGTGGCGACATGCAAGCAGGCATTATTTTTATTGAATTGTAACATTTTTTTTTATAGTGCGATTTAGCACTGTATATGTTAGAGCTATGATTTTCAAAGTCGTCGTCAGGCTATACTAGTCCACTGCTGGACATAGCCCTCCCCTAAAGAGCGCCACGTTGTGCTATCATAGGGGGTAATGCGCATAATCCCCACGCTGGGCATGCGGGTTGGAGGCCGCAGTTCGGTGCAATTGTACTGCAGGGGGCGCTGTTTACAACACCTGAGGGAAGAATTTGGTTGGTGCTATTCTCTAGGCCGACACCACACAGCAAGATTTTTAAAGTGACTTCCATTATTTTAAAATCCTATTTAGAGGCTAAAAATTCCACCCCTGTCGGGACTCAAATCCGCGACCTCTGCCTAACCCTGCCAGCGCTCTCTCAACTGAACATCAGCGAAATTTCGAACCTCTTTACAATATTGGCTGTATTATTTTCCGACGTGGGTGGAATATATAGCCTCTAAATAGGTTTTTAAAATTGTCCTTAGCACTCGTTAGTGCAACGAAAGAATGTAATGATTTCGATTATTTTTAGTCTCTGTCTCTCTATGTAAATCGGATTTTTCGTATACGTACATGTGCGTACTGGAACCCGCAGGCGTCCATGCAGAGGTAGAGGCAGGTGGATACCCCCTGTATCGTCAGGAGGCCGACCTTGTATGTTGCACGCTGAAGTATCGCTGCAACAATAGAGACAGTCCGGTTAAGATCGCCATCAACATCGGACTCTTTCGACAATAGTATAGGCTCATAAAGTGGCTCTATGGTCACCCCAATTAGGCACAGAATGACATCCATAATCAAACTTTGACTTTTTCGTTGCCATAACTCACAAGTTTGTAATAGTTTTTTTTTAATTTTATTGGTTGAGTTGCTCTGTTCTTAAGAAAGTTTTTATGCATAAAAAAGATTGTGTTCTATAGAACAAATAAGTTAATGTTCCTATTGCTTGCTGGTTTCATGCAATTTCTTATTTAAATAGATAATTTTAACTCCTACGTGTTTAACAAATAAAACTTTCACTCAAATTTAACTTTTGTTTTCTCTGTAATAAAATAAAACTTTACATTCCCCATTTTGTACGAGGCAGAATAGGCGCAAATTCTATGTGCGGAAAAAAAATCATCACTTTATTCTGTGTTGGCTCTCTTAAGCACCTCGGCGGTATTATTAAGAATATTCAATCGATCTACCCTTTTAATATAATAACAGCGTTCAAGTACACAACATTAAAGTGACTACAGTACAGAAGCTCTTACGCTCAGAATTGTACTGAGTTTTATGTCTTCAAATATTGCTGGAGGCGCTTGCTTAGGCATTGTTCAACACCATCTATGGCATTCACTGGTACTAAACTCTGGTGCAGTGGGTAAACATTAGACTGAAAATTGGTTTAAGTGGAAGTTCTTTGAGCGATTTGGGACTTGTTTTCAATTTTATATTGTTTTTAGATGGATTAAACGTTCGGAAAGCGAAAAGCTGATTCGTTTTGCTCACTGAGTAAATAGTTTGGAAAGCCAAATTTGGTATTCACTTTGTTAGTTAAGTAATAGTTCGGAAAGCCAAACTTTGTTCCTCACTTTTTTAATTATCTAAGAATTCCGAAAGCCAAACTTTGTTCTCCACTTTGTTAATTATCTAATAATTCCGAAAGCCAAACTTTTGTACTCACTTTGTTAATTAAGTAACAGTTCGGACAGTCGAACTTTGATTCTCATTTTGTTCATTGCGTAATAATTGAGAAGACCAAAGAGCTCCTCATTTTTAGAATACCTAATAGTTCGGAAACTCCAATTTCGCCGTCACCAGCAGCTTAACGTGCCTTGCGAAGCACGGAAGCGCTCGGAAAAATGCCACTAGCGGTAGTCACGGGACGCTCACCCGTCCCGTACCTGACCGCGCCTGTTGTTGCTTAACCAAGTGATTCATTCCAATCACTCGGTTTGCCTAGGCCACGAGCGCTTCATTTGGTATATAGTTTTTGTTTTATTTGACTTTATCATCATCATCGTTAGCCCACCGCTGCCCACTGCAGGATAAAGCTGCTTTCCCTACCACACCATCTTTCGCAGTCTCTCTACATTCGCATTCGTCCGACCATCGGGCTGTTTGTCTAACCACTGACCTCCGCAGGGTTATTAAAATTTGAGTTTATTCCCACACACCAAAATGTACCACAACAGTTTTCTGATAATGTTCTCTATCTAGTATAAACGTAAGTTTCAACGCGCTACTTGGCCTTAACTTAAATGGCCACGTACGCATATCACTCAACTCACATGTAAGTTACGAGACAATTGCCTTATTTGGTCAACAATTTGCTTCATAAAAGAACAACGGAAATATACAGAAGACTCAGTATATAGATTTCCGCACACCGTAAGTACATACGAGTAATAACTGGTTAAATAGCCTTAGTTTACGTGAGTAGTAGTTAGTAGTTTTCTGACGTAGTTTTACCATTATGGCAGCTCATCCAGCAAACAACAAAAATAGAAAAGGATAACAAAGGAAATGGAAGAAAAGAAATTAAGTGCGTGTTTTAGTATAATAACCAAGAATAAAACTGGCCACTGCGGAGATTTTTTTTAATTAATATGTATTGCATATTGTGCGGTATTACGGAACACACAAAAAGCTTGGCCGACATTTTTATTTAGTTCTATTGAAAATCCCAAGCATTTATAAAAAGAAGAAATGGTTATTAGTATATGCACGAACACCACAAATACAGGTGGGCTGAGCCGATGCTTCTCCATCTTCCAAGTCAGTGTCAGTTTACTTCATAAAAGAACATAAAAGGCACGTTTTCGCGACTGCCAGTTAGAAAGGTGAATGTGTTGTTAGACCACAGTTATGCAAATTAGATGCCTTTTAACTCTTTAGGGGCAAGCTGTGAATTAGTCTGCTGTAGGCTTAGGACCATTTTTTTCCTCTGTTTTTAAGAAGGTACAGTCAGCGACAGTCGCGGCCTTTTCCGCGGTTCAAAATTGTTTATTTATGTGTGTCGATGTTTTACTGTATGCAAGGCATTTCTTAATGATTCGCGTTACTCATACATTTATATATTCAACGGGTCTACCTAATCGCGTTTATTTATTTGGTAAAACGTGATTACCTTATTTCCCGACGGCAGCGTTACAACGTTTCTTTCTGGGAATTTTTACAATGTGTAATGCCTCTTTCTATGCTCTCTGTCCAAATAAATGTATACTATGTATGCTCTGCAATCAGTCGGTCTGTTCCACAAACCAAATTACCAAAGAGAGTTCTGCAAATAATGCTTTTATACAGGTTCCATGGTATTAGTTAAGTATGAACTGTTCATGGTTTTGCAATAAATGAATGAAATGAAATGTTATGTAACCAAATATAAAAACCGTTTCTTGAATTTCCATAATTAAGACGCGCACGACGACATTTGTACGCGCTGTATGACATTTTTGAGAAGCGATTCAAACACGCTGCAGCGCGTAGCAGGTTTTTTTTATATTGTAAGTCGCCGTGGGCGATGACTTTAAAGCACTTCCAATACGTTTGAAATGCTCGAATTATATGCTTCATAAAAATAGTCGAAGAAAAATGTGCGGAAAATGAACTTCAATATTTTATACCGTTGCTTACGGAAAAAGGTTTTTCGAAGCTGAAGAAACAATTTAGATAGATAGATCAAAACATTTATTTAGCGGCATAATACTCAAACATGACATAAACATTCTACATCCATAAACAAACAGAAATGTAAAAACAAACAATTTAAGAGGACATTGTACTTACATTGTTTGAATTCCTTCGTACATTCGACAGCACATATGTGCACTCTATTCACTTAGATTACGAGTGAATTTGCTACGGAAATGCGAAGGTTGATCTACTTGACAAAAATTATTATACGATTACTAGGGTACAAATAGAAAATACAAATCGTTAAGTTCAAGGTATTGAGCCCCTAAAATGGTCTCGACTCAGCAATTATGTTGCAAGAGCACCGAAGTACCTACTTACAACGCTGATATTCTGTCGGGGCCACGCTGCGTTTAGTCGCGGGTGTGTGAAAAGAGAAGTAAAAATGCAGTAAGAAATAAATGACCAATGTAGAAAGTGCGTGTCTATCATCGCGTGTAAGGTTATTAATGTGGTGTATTGTGTGTTAGGTAGTCCATTTGAGCTTTTAAGCTATTTATCGTTATAAAGTTATTTCATCTATTCATAATTAAGTTTAACACTCCTCAATTGGTCGCGTTGATGTGTTTGTAGCACTGAGTGCTTAGTGCGAGTTTTTTAACTACTCGATCGCGTTAACGTAAACTCATATTTCTATGGCATCGAGGAAGCGCCACGTATGGAAATTAAAATTGCTGAGTGCGGGTTGTAATGGTTTACGTTGAGAAGTGAGCATGTTTACCAGCCAAACCACGAATAAACGCGAGTGTGAGTTGTACTGTGACAGCGTTTTGTCAGTTCGAACGGTTAACTTACTCATACTCACTACTCAATGCTCAATTAACGCGGTAGTAAAGTTATTCGATTGGATCTGTCAAACTCGCACTAAGCACTCTGGCGAGAATATTTACTTCCGTAATCTCGTACAGCAAGAAATTGACAGAATGAAACAAATTAGTTTTAAGAGCTGTCAGTTGGCCAAAATGCTTGCAAGCTTGCAAATCAATGGCAGTAGCTGCATATAAATAGATTGTTACATTATGCTGTATACTGTGTTTGTGTGAGAAACGGAGGGTTAATTTAAAGTTACTAAAATACGTTTTTGACAAAACCGCTCATAACTTAAGTGGTTCCTTGCATTAATATGGTTGCTAACTTTGAATTCCTTATTAGATATTTCTAAATTGCACTACCAGTCTCTAATTTCTTACTTGTGTCCGTCTATGGTCTCCTGGAAGAAATTGCTTTTAGTAATAAGGCCGCAAATTGTACTATATTTTTATATAATTTCTGTTACTGTAATTTCTGTGTACAATAAAGAATATTTTATCTATCTATCTAACACAAGATGGCATACTCGATTAAAGCATTTATGCTATCCAGGTCCGCGATCCTAGGTTGGCATCCGTTTATCATGGTCGGGTAACAGTCATGGGTCCTGAAAATCACTAATAACATTATTGAAAGATTGCTCTGATTTTTTTTTGTAAAAACTACATGAATGTTAAAAAGTTAGATTTTTTCCACTGTAAGTAAGTAAGTGCGTTTATTGAAATAAAAGTTCCAGCAGCAGGTGTTACATAATTAATTAACATACAGAAGAGGCGGGTAGGTGCACAATACACGGTTCAACGGCAGTCCACAAACTAGGCGAGGCCTGTATCTTGGGGACTTTATTAGTGTGCACAGAATACGTTTTATACGGCAAGCTTTTAGAACTGCTGGTGGTAGTGTAAATGCATCATGCAAGGAGCCCCTTAATGTGCGATCGACTGTACAAACCAACGAACCTTGGAATGTTATATTTGGACATGTCTTATTTTAAGCCATCCCATTAGCATATGCGAATTTAGCCTTACACTTGACACTTATTTTCTTGAGACCTAATCCATAAGCCTTTGAAACCATGTCACTTATGGATTGACGCTACAGCGGGCGGTTGGTAGAACTTTTGTCTCCTTATTCTAGATATAATAAGGTCGAATCTCGACATGACAACTTTTAGTTAATTTTTTCGTCTCCAAAATAATGTAGGTTTTGAAATGGACACCTAGTTAGTTTAATATTTTAAGTTCATAAAGTCACAAATTCTGTGCTACTTTCAATAAAACTTTTAATTGGAATTGAAATTGTACCCACTTTGTTGTCTACGTTACAAAATAGATTTGTGAATTCGTAGTGGCAATGCCAATCAGCCATAGTCGGCGCATTTGCTCGACATATTTCTTTCGTAAATCTTTCTTCCTTCAACCTCCTCATATGTCTAAACCAACGCAACATTCCTTTTTCAGTTCTAATCTCTTCATTGTAAGTCCACAAAGTTCTCAAATCAAACTATTGCGTGTCCTATAATTCAAAGTAAGATCAATAATATAGCTGAAGGACCTCATTTCTTGATTCTTCTGCCATGCCCAAATCTCATTACCACAAGTATGGATAACGTATGGGTAAGTATGGTGGGACCTAATTTTATTGCTTTAAAAATGATTTATTACGTACTACACAATTTTTTACCTCTTTGTTTAGCTAATTATGAGGGAGTGACATCATTTCGTGTCATTATATTCTTTAAATAGTTTCTATATTTACGACTGTTCCAGGTATGTCAACTGGATCCTTAGCGTCTTTTTATACATATTTTGGTAAATTTTCGCAGCTACTGTAAACAGTTTTACGACTTTTTCGGCAATAAACGTATGCTCTTTACTCTTAACAAAATCATTAAACGTAAAATAAAAAGAAAGACAAAAATCACTGCTTTTCGTGAATGACCAGAAGGATTAACCTATATACACAATGAAATTAAAATTAAATAGTGTATTTTCGACACTACCAAGTGTCAAACTGTGATACTCTCTGAAAATCGAATATACGATAAATAAATACATACACTGCATTTTCACACACAAACACCACACACATAAATATATAATATAACGCAAACTTATAAATTTTTGGTCTGTTTGTAAGTATATAAATTATTTCAATTTGTGTTATTGATCCACATAGATTTTTTTTTAGTACCGCATACCTTTTTGATTTAATTTTCATTAAGCTCATAACATAAAATTTAATTGTTAGGTATAAAACTGTAGCCGTACATAATATAATGGTTAATTATTACTTCCATCCCCCACGGGACAGGCATAGCCCAGTATGGGGGTTTGTACTTATGTGATGCACTTTTTTATATGGCAATAAACGTTTTTATCTTATCTTTATCATATTTTTTCGTAAACGTTATTTACATACAGGTCTCATACTATCTTGCAGAAAGAGAGTATGGGCTTAATTACCGCGCGTGGCCATTGCGGATTGGCAATTTCAAGTGCTGAGAGTAAAAGCCTCAGATGCAAAGGATTCTTCACGATGTTTTCCTTCACAGCAGCGAAAGCGAGTGGTATTGCTCCTACAATTTCATGAAACGCTAAAATAGTAAACGCTAAAAAATTTACATCCCACTGATCAATAACCATGCCACGATTTGCATTTCATGTCGCGACCTATTCATACTTTCAGCATACCACATGATCTGAGCTCAGCAGGGTCAGTTATGTATCTAATTCGTGTGGTTATGTTTCAATAAGGCTATTTTCCAAAAGTTACCGCTCTGTTTGATAAATTTGTTGATCAAAGACCTTAAAACTGGATGGATGCCCGGACACTCGTGTGCGAGTAGCTGAGATCTGGGAGAATACAATTTTAATACTTTGTCACCAACACTATAAAGAATACAATAGATGTTTCCATATGAAGTATCGTTCTATGCTTGCTTGCTCTATGGGTTAATTAAGAAAACATCAATAAAATTAGCGGAATCTTGTTCTTGGTGCTAATCACCCACGTTTCTCGTTATCACGACAAATAATCTACAACTTCATGGAGATTGCTCGATCGAGTCGCGAGATGGTAACATCAGTGGCATGTTATGTTTTGATACTTAAAATGTCCATTAGGCTCCTAATCTCCTTATTTAAATTTTAATGGATAAGGATAGTATACAGGGTAAAACACTATACAGGGTAAAACTCTAAAATGCGCAGTTCCTGAAACACGCCGTAATTATTGCCACATTACTTTTTTCCGTAATTAATTTAACAATTTTCAGATTTTATAAATTATGTTTAATTCATTCAAACATATACATATACGTACAATGGCCCAATTATGAGGCTAAGTGCGGAAATCTCAGGTCTAACTAACTAACAAACATATACATAAACTCAAGCCTAGGCAGATAACTGAGTTTGATACTACGAGTAGTCATGAGTCAGACAAACCTCATTCGCTTCACTAATATTAAACCTCTTTCATAAACTCGCCTTTGTACACGTTATTTCTTATGTAATTGACTCATAAAATGTTTCGTGTGCATTAAAGTATAATGAATATTCATTACTCGCTGTTGCACTTTTTACTTTTTCAACGTTTTACTAATAAAAAAAATATTTCTTTACGTATCCTCTATTTTTGAACTAAAACTTTCGTAAGCACAACACATTGTAGACTTTTAGTCCGGATTTACTTACGGGTGTTGTTATATCGGACAAGCAACCGACGACGCGAGCTCCGTCTCTGCTCACCATGATTAAGCTCTGCGAATCGGAGCGAAACCTGGTCGGACTTTTCCGATATAACAACACCCGTAAGTAAATCCGGACTAAAAGTCTACTACGTATCCTCTATGTTTGTGTCCCACTGCTGGGCAAAGACCTCCCCCAATTCAGTCCTGAGTTTCCTGTCCTGGGCCACCTCAGGCCACTCCGGCAGATGGTTGTCGAGATCATCTCTCCACCGTCTTCTAGGCCGGGCTCGATTACACACGATGGAATAAAAAATATTTGGTGCTAAAACCAAGTTGAACGAAACATTCAGAAGCGGTCGGACAAAAGTTGTTTTTAAGCACCAAACTCGAATTAATGTGATGTTGATGATGATGATATTTAGGCATTGAGCATTTTTGAGGTAACCTGTATTGAGGGTTGTCTGGAAGAAATTACTTTTAGTAATAAGACCGCCAATTGTACCTTAATCTGTATCTTCTTATTTTCTAAATTGTAATTCCTGGTGTGCAATAAAGTATATTCATTTCATTTCATATTTCCACCTGCTTATGATTTACTACAGTCAACAGAATATCATCATTCAACCACATAACTACTCGGTTTCGTCTCTGTGTGTCACTGGTCAGTCTAAGTTACCAGTTGATATTCCCGGAAACGGCATTAGAAAAAATTATCGCAGAGGGTTTTCGAATTATTACCACAGTAAATTACTTTATTCCCGTCAGCATATCAGTTGGTACAGTCCATTATTTGCTTCTTCGGCTTCGACTTCGATGTCGATCTTGCCAAGAACTACAAAAGCTTTTGAATGTCGCTAGTCCTAAGTCACATTTAGTATAAGCTTTGTCGAGCATTCTGCCTCGCTCGCACCTCGCACCGTCCTCCAAACCTCCAGGGAGGCCCTTAACGGGTCTAATATTTTTTTTCCTTGGTGGCGCTTATTAGCCCGTTGGATCTCCTTAATAGTACACCCAAGTTTTACCGGACCTCTCTAAAACACCCAGTATAAAAACCACGCACCTATTTCTCGTTGACGCTGACTATACATGCGATGATAGTCAGCATCAATAACGTCTTATGGGCGTCATAATAACGGTCTGGCGGGCGTTATAATAATTGCATCTTGATTCAGTACTAATTGAGTTATAAATTAAAACATTACCCTCCTGGGGCGGACGGGTAACAATCTAGAACCACGAATGCCTACATACTATTTGCTAAAACAGTGCATTTCTATTTCTTAACGACTCGTGATTCTCACACAAAGTTACGTATGAAACGGGTCGAATTGCGATTGTTTATTACGTAAAACGTAATCAGCTTAGCTTACCAGCGGCTTGATAACTTCTGACAGTAAGGCCCGCCACTGTTTTTCAATCCTTTGCCAACCGGGACTTGGCTCCAGTGGAGTTTGGCCTAATCATTCTGACATGCAGGAAGATACCCGTGTCCCAGCAGCTGGGATATACAAGGGTTGATATCGATTCATTGTCGGTACAGTGGATCTAATCATCCCGCACGTATATGGGCCGCGAGCGAAGAACTTTATCTCTGTGGCCAACATTTACTGGAAGCAGAGCGTAGTTTCTCTCTCTATCAGACATTATCTGGTACATTTCTAGTTCAATTTCTGACAGACGATTGGAATCGTTCGGAATTTGGTACTGAAATATAGGAGCTGAGTGCTTAGTGCGAGTTTGACAGATCCAATCGAATAACTTTACTACCGCGTTAATCGAGCATTGAGTAGTGAGTATTAGTAAGTTAATCGTTCGAACTGGCAAAACGCTGTCACAGTACAACTCGCACTCGCGTTTATTCGTGTTTTGGCTGGTAAACGTGTTCACTTCACAACGTAAACCATTACAACTCGCACTCAGCAATTTTAATTTCCATACATGTCGCTAGGTGGCGCTTCCTCGATGCCATAGAAATATGAATTTACGTTAACGCAATCGAGTAGTTAAAAAAGTCGCACTAAGCACTCTGTAATAGATGGAAAAATATATTGAGTCGTTGGAATACAATCATATTTTCCGAAATACAGTCATATTTTTAGTGACTCCCGATGCTCATACATACTCGTATATTGATATCAACCCTATGTATGTCCCAAATGGCACGGACACGGGTTTCATCCTGCATCGCAGCAAGGTTAGGCCACCACGGGGGTCAAGTCCAGGTTTGTGGAGGATTGTAAGACACAGGCGGGCTTTGCTGTTAGAATTTATCAGGCCGCTGCAAGAAGTTACCTTTATATTAAACGGGTCGAATCTCGATTATTTAGTTAAAACTTTGAAAATGTCTCGAGGCGGGTTGATTGACTAATTCTATTTGTTTGTTTTTTGTTTAAATGACAATTTTGTTTATTCATTAATATTATTTTATATCATATGACGATATTATTGTGGATTTATATAGTTTAAGTTATTCTTTTGATTGCATGTGACATTTCACAATAAAACATACCTACTACGAGTATACCTACAAACGTAAGATAACACGTAATTACCTTCAATCGGTTAGCTCGTTTCCGTTTAGACGATAATCGTAAAAAGATTCATAAATTTACTAAGGCCGTTGTGCAAACGTTGTACGGATACTAGTAAAAAATATTCGTGTTCTTACTAAACCGTGTTTGGCCGAAGTCCTAAAAGGAGCATTAAAGCTTACAGACCATTTCCAATTCCAATTTCAAAACTTAAAATAATTAAGCGCAATAAGCGCGGCCGGTGTGTCGATAAATACAGCGTATCGATAATGGCGCGAGTGTTAATTCACTATAAAGAGCTGTGAATGAAACTTGTGCAATTTGCTATCGGATCCGGTCGGCTGGTACCTAAGTGGACGCCAGCACCTAGTAATGACCTGAGATTGACGGGTGCGGTTTTAGAGATGTACACGCGTGTTTTTATCGATATCAAAATTATAACTGCCAGCTGTGCGAACGTGCCAAAATTAAATATTATAGTATGTTCAGTAGTAGAACCAATTTAAGGACTGAGCGGCTTACCATATCCTTTTATAAATTTGAACATGAGGAGTTCTACACTATTTTTATTTTTAATGCACTAACCCGTGCTAAGGAACAAATTTAAAAACCTATTTAGAGGCTAAAAATTTCACCCATGCCGGGATTCGAACCCGCAACCTCTGGCTATCCGTACCAGGTACGGATAGCCAGAGGTTGCGGGTTCGAATCCCGGCATGGGTGAAATTTTTAGCCTCTAAATAGGTTTTCAAATGAGGAGTTCTATTTGCCATTACGAATCTTCGAACTCTCCAAAAATATATCAAAAGTTCCATACATTTTAATGCCGCATATTTTAATGCGGCCAAAGCTAATATGAGACAAGAATATTCTTTATTGTACACAAAAGCACATGTCATACAAACATGTAAAGACGTACAATTCGGGATGCAAAAAAAAGTGAACTGCCTGAATCGAAAACCATTTCGAGCTTAGCATCCAAACTGCAGTATTTTTAATATAAGAGATTTTTATCATAAAAGATGAGCCTTATTTTAAGTAAATAATAATATTTAAATGCCCTTCATATGACCTCTGAGGACTTCTATGATGACGTCACATGTTAAATCGTCTGTGGTTGTAGTTATTCTGTGGAAAACTACCAATGGCCTGTCAACTTCATGTGTCAAACACATCGATGTCATTCACATGTCACACTAAACCACAGACAAATCCAATCGCGAGCTCTACCAAAACACAGAGTATGTAACATATGACGTCACGCCGAATAATATTAATTTTAATTAAATAACAATGTTAAACTCGATTAATCACGAAAAAAATGAAATTAGTTTCTTAAAATTACGTCTACTATCAGAATATATAAATAAAATCCGATCATAAAAAAAACTTTGCATCCCTAATTGGCAGCCTACATAACCCTATGATTAAAGTTAGAAGAACTTACCATTTTTCGATGTAGTTTGGAATTTTGTTTTTGGCGTTAGTCAACCAACGGTACTATTGATAAAAAGACGACTCCTTAAAACACTCCTCAGAGGAAATTTATAGTTAATAATAGACTGTGGTAAAGGGAATATTAGAACCACAGGACTATTTAAAATGCTTCTGATGAGTGGTTTCGGAGAATCGTGTTTTTATAAATTCCACTTGTCAATAAAGTGAGCGAAATAATAGATTCAGGTGATATTCTAACGATACAATCTACCTTATCAAAAACCGGATTTAAGTTCAAGAATGAAACGAAAGTAATTCACTAAATCGTGATCACGAGAAATCGAAGTAAAAAAGCAGTCCCTGTTCCATCTACCAATAAATCCATGAATAAATCACTTCTACACAACACGTTCACTTCTCCAGGCCTCAAACTAGGATAACACTGAATTATGGTAAGCAGGCATGGACAAACATGGAATTACATCCAACCTGAAACATGGTCGGACTCTTCCGATATAACAACAACCGTAAGTAGATCCGGACTAAAAGTCTACGACCTGAAACCATTCGTACGAATCGTGTAAGGCGGCCTCCAGTGGGCATAGGGTGATCCCATCCCTAAGCTTCAATACCCCCCGGAAAGATCGGCAAATTGACAGCCTACTGCCAAACCATTCGTACGAATCGTGTAAGGCGGCCTCCAGTGGGCATAGGGTGATCCCATCCCTAAGCTTCAATACCCCCCGGAAAGATCGGCAAATTGACAGCCTACTGCCACTAAAGTAGACCTTTAAGCATCACTTCGAACGTAAATTACCAACTTAACCCGACTTTAAGTGAAAACAAAATGCCCTTCAGGTATTCTCATCGCAAAATACATAGAATGGCACAGAGGATCGGATTAAAAATAAACTTATGTAAACTAAATTAATATGGAGGAGGCCTACGTCGAGACACAACTTGACGAGTTTCAACGCTAGTGTCTTGTGACATAAAATATGAATAGTTAGAATATTTTCGGGGCTTAATCGCGTAGTAATTTATTGCTATTTTGCCTCGAAGTTTCGACGACGTTACAGTCATCGTGGTCACCAGCCTAGCGCAAGTAGGAACTTTGAAATTTTTGTTCGCATTTAGCCCCGTTTTAATGGCGGACATATTTTTGTCTCACTCTTTAATACTACTTACTCTTTCTTTGCTGTCAATGTCAAACTGAAAACATAACAAATATGGCGGAACGCGGCACATATTAGAACGTTTTCTAGTTAAAATTTTTGTGTTTTAAGTTTGTTCAATATCTAGCTGTGTGTATCTTGTTGTACAGTGTTTAGTGATTTTCTTTTAATATTGGCATTGATCGGATGGTGTCGAACTTGTGCCATTTGTTAAATAAGATGCAGCCGGTCAAAGGGTACCAAAAGAAAGTTTAGGGGTAAATTTCCTAGGGATGAAGACCGGTAAGTATTTCTGGCTACAGTTTTTGTCATCTTGCACAAGAGCAAGATCATAAATTATGTTAAAGAACGTAATTAATATACTATGAGAAAAATACTCAGATGTTTCAATGTCATAGTGATGTGCCATACACATATTCAATATCGATAAAAAAATATCTGATAAGTACCTTGGTCAGAATTACTACTCAGTGTATGACGGGTGAATTGCTGTAAGCCATAACAATGTTTCAACGATGCACTATTAGTGGCTGCATTGAATGTTGTTTTTTTTTTAGATGCAGACAATGGGTGAAAATTGTGGAAGATCTTATATCGTATATCCCCATCGAAAAACTCCACCAACATAAATATGTTTGTAGAGATCATTTCCGGCCGAAAGATTTTTACAACTATTTTAAAAGGAAGCCGATTAAAGAAATGGTGAGTTGTGTTATAAACTTATAATGTAACACTTACTACATTTCATGAATAATTATGTAATAAAACACAAAATACGCCTTGCTTTACGTCGAACATTTGAATATATTTTGCTCCGTCATTTAGAACGCAATATTATTATTACGTCTTAATACGTAAATGACATACTTTGATAAACATTTTTTTACAGGGCTGTATCTTCTCTACTTATAAATGCGCCTCCTCTTCCTGATTACTTACTAGCTGAGTTTCCTTACCACGTAGCCACGTCGCATCACTTGAAACTGGTTAGTGATTGGAATTACTAAAATATTTTTTTTACTAATTTTTAACTTAAAATATTTTTTTATAAAAATGTATTTGATAGTTACATAGTCAATTATGCAGTTATGTGGTAAACAGGAACAAACTATTTTTTTTTCGGACTATTCTTGCAATTGTTTATTTTCAGATTCAGCTATACAAAAACCTATTAGTTGTCGAGCTTCACAAAACAACTCTGGTACGTAGACTTTTCATGTATCGCTGAAGTTTTTTGTAACTAGAGTTTGTTTACTTTGATAAATTACAAAGTGTTATCATTTTCAGCACCTTGTACAGCAGCCAAAATATCAGCTGTTGCTATTGGTCCAGTAGGGTTTGACCACAATTATTGTGGCCTGGAATCTCAGCATATTTATCAGAACTATCCCGGTAAGTAGCATAGTTTACCAACAAATTAATAATCAATAACGACTCAACTTAACTTTTTTTGACGATTTCAGCACCTGAATCCAAACCACCGATTGATGAAGTTCGCTCAGATTGGACACCTCTAAGGAAAAACCAAATAGCTGCTGAAATAAATTCAATAGACCTTGACCACAATTATTGTGATTTGATAATCAATAATAAAATACTAATTTCATTTGTCGTTTTATTGAAAACATTGATTTTTATTAATTTTATTAGGCTAACTGCGGAGCCCCTGGATGAAAATTTATCGGTATCGATAAATGTAGTACCAATGTAAGTGGACGTCCCTAATGCACAGACAAGTTGTTATGTTGGTAGCACTTTTGACATTGCATTTTTGCTCTATTGGTTGGTATTGCTAACGGGGCTAAACTCATTACAAAAGCATATAGGGAGGTCCCGTCTCTTATTTATATGCTCTGTGGTGGTCACGAGAAGACTGATGGCTGGCACCCGTTCGCATCTTCGGCTAATGAGGTTTCAGACTACCCTCAATCAGCTATCACAAAGCCCTATTAGGGTTGCGACACACTACACTGACAATGTCGGACGATAAGCCATGCGACTTTTTTCCACTCGAAATATCACTTCTATGTGTACAAGTCGCGAAAGTTTAAAATATGTTATAAAATATGAACACTTTAAAAATAGTTTATAGTACTTTAATACACTAACTACTAAAATGTATAAATTCAACTCTTTTTCATTATCTTTTTGAATGCCTAGCCTAGCTGGATCTCGACTCGAATGATAGCTAAACGAAACGTAACGATTTCCTTTAAAATAATTCTGCCAGCTATTATAAAGAAGTATCGTTAAAGTAGGTACATACGTAAGTAAAAATTTGTAGTCAAGAAATAAAGGATTATTATTGTTATTTTACACTAAATTAATATGGATGAAAATAGAGCAGAGTTTTCTTGTTTTCAGATTTAGATGACTTATCTCCATTAAGTTAATTCCTTACCTTCCTCTTGGCTTCCCCGTTGGACCGTCGGTTAACACGATTAACTTCCAAAATATTCTAGAACTTATCAGGCCGCCGCAAGAAGTTATATTTTAAACGGGTCGAATCTCGATTATTTGGTTAAAACTTTGAAAATGTGTGGAGGCGGTTTGATTGACTAATTTTATTTGTTTGTTTCTCTACTCACAACAAGATGGCGCTACTAGTAATTCAAAATACTGTTGATAGATTATGAATGTTGAATTTTCGATTGGTAAGTTTCATTCCTTCATCGTGAAGAAACCTGAGCATCTGTGGTTGGTGGAGGATTGTAAGACAGTGGCGGGTCTTACTGTCAGAAGTTATCAAGCCGTCCATAAGGCCTCTGACATGGCTTAACGACTGTCATAACATGACAGCCGGCACCAACGGCTTAACGTGCCTAGCGAAGCACGGAAGCGCTCGGAAAAATGGGCCTGCATCGCTTAACTCAAGTGATTGATTCCAATCACTCGATTCGACTAGGCCACGAGCGCTTCACCCCATAGGAAACCGTTCAATTAATAATAATAACAACAATAACTTCCACATAACACACTTGGCTTGGTCCCAAACTAGAATACCCTGAGCTATAGTAACCAGGCAAGGACATCATATACATGGATATGCGCACCCAAACTAATAGTAACTGAATAGTAACTGAATCGTAGGTAACTATCGCAAGCGGCCACGGACCACACACGCTCCTTGATAATGACAGACTAGTTTGCTCTCCATTCGCTCACGCAAGTACGCACGTCGTCAATATGGAATGAACTTTTACAATGTAAATTTTTTTGCTGGTTTGCTTGACGTGAGGAGACGGTCCGCGGTCAGAAGTGTAAAGACTGATTTGCTGTATTTACATTGGCCTGAAAAACTAAGTAACTTTTTAAGTACACAAGACATACTTTCGTCATAAAAAGAACTCGAAAGAGAGTTTCGTTTTGTGTATCTCCATAGTAGTACCTAGTTAACCTTCTTTTATGACATGGCTGAAAAGATAAACTCAATTTGTAGTTTGTTTTTTGCAGTTAGTTAAGGAGGGTAGTTTAGGTTAATAAAACAAAATTAAAACTGGAGTACCTACTTAGTTTTGCAGCGTATTTTATAGTTTACATCTCTTTGAATGACCCTATTAGACGTAGATTTCTCAATTTAACGTACCTACTCACTATCTATAAACAAAACAAAACACCTTATTGAAATAAGACGAAACCTGAAATGTATCAATTTAATTGTCTGTCTGAAATTTCAAGATTGTATGAAAAGAAAACAAAATAGATTTTCAAAATGTTGTCCAAATTCTAGAGAAGAAATAGTTAATTAATTATTTGGTGGTTTTTTCCATACCTACGGTTTTCAGGTCTCAGGTATTGCGTTATTCCGTTATAAGTAGATAGGTATGTAATACACTATTTAGTTACTGACAGATTGATTTGAACGTCTATAAACACACGCCTATATAGTATTTTCTAAGGTTAACACGAGCACTAGACATAACTAAACCACCATCCGAGACCACGGCACCTGAAAAAGTGTCGAAACGTCGGAAAATTGTAAAAATGTAATAAACGAGCATAAATCCGTATAAAAACAGTTTTAAACACGCCTATATCCCGGAACATGTTTTCGTAAAATGCCCAGCCGTTAAACCCACAGATTAACAAGTACGAACACTCAAAGTACGACGCGGCTTCGCAATACACATCGAATGGTCAACGAATGGAAAACTAACGTTTGATGGTAAACTAATAGAGGCTAAAGATTCCACCCATGCCGGGACTCGAACCCGCGACCTCTGGCCAACCGTGCCAGCGCTCTCCCAACTGAGCAAATGGCGACTCACAGGCGACCACTGATTGAGTCGCCCATTAGCTCCCAACTGAGCTAATGGGCGACTCAATTTTTGCCTCTAAATAGGTTTTTAAAATTGTCCTTAGCACGGGTTAGTGCGTTAAAAAGAATATAATAAAACAATACTAATAGCAAGTTTAATAGCGATACCACTAGCTAAGTGAAGGAAAGCATCGTGAAGAAACCTGAGTGCCTGAGGTGTTCAAATACCTCAGCGCTTGAAATAGCCAATACGCGATGGGCACGCGCGGTAATTAAGCTCACCCTCTCTCTGAGTGCTTAGTGCGAGTTTGACAGATCCAATCGAATAACTTTACTACCGCGTTAATCGAGCATTGCGTATTGAGTATGAGTAAGTTAACCGTTCGAACTGGCAAAACGCTGTCACAGTACAACTAGCACTCGCGTTTATTCGTGTTTTGGCTGGTAAACGTGTTCACTTCTAAACGTAAACCATTACAACTCGCACTCAGCAATTTTAATTTCCATACTTGTCGCTAGGTGGCGCTTCCTCGATGCCATAGAAATATGAGTTTACGTTAACGCGATCGAGTAGTTAAAAAACTCGCACTAAGCACTCTGAGTGAAGGTCTGTACACTGCAATGGGACCTTTAAGCTGCATAAAAAGGTAGTTTTATGAAATGCAGCCCTGAAAAAGGACGACACTTGCTCTTTTGTTTTAATAATAAATAAGTAATACTTGTTTGTTTGTACTGTATAGCCGATCTTGGAAACCTATTTGGTATATCAGCGGCGACCATTCTTTTTTCATTGAAAAATTAACGCGCAATAAGTAATGATCTGCTGGAGCACGGGTCTCTTTCTGCATCGCAGGAAGGTTAGGCCACACTCCACCACGGGGGCCAGGTCCGGGTTGGTGGAGGATTATGCCCCAGTAGTGGGGACATACAAAGGTTGATATCGAAGTAGTGATCACCCACCAATCCGTAGATACGGTCTTCAGCACATAGGTTAGGGATCTATAAGTACATCTTACTCTTAGGTTAAGAAATATCTGTGTAATTTCCATTTTTATGTACAATAAAGACAGTGTAATGGTCTCTATCTATCTATCGTAAGATATACTTGGACTCAAGCTCGGGTTGCTTTTCATTTAGCGTAGTGTACTGTAGCGCACTACTTATTGAATCAATGAATTAGAAACAATAATACAATCTGTTAGCTTTTAGAATATACCTTGGGCTCTAGAGTAGGCTTCGGTTTTCGCTGAAAGCACACGAGTGTAATACTACTTCCTGCCCTGTATAAAACTTTTCTTCACTATTGTGAAAAGTTTAGTAATTATTAGTACCGATATTTCTATTACACGAATATATCCGATTCTACCCGATAGTAGGCGAGGTATATTCTAAAAGCTAACAGGCTACACTTTCTTTTTATTATATTTTTTATAACGAGACCCTAGCCTAGCCACAGATTAGATAATAGTTATGGCCTAGCTGCGGGTCTCAACACGACTGACACCTAAACAGAACGTAACGATTTTTGTCAAATTATTTAAACTCTGCCTAGACGGCTACGCCGGCCAGCTACGAGTACTATAATATTGGCCTTTTTTGCATCTACTTAATGAGATGATTTATACAGCGTCCAGTGGTATCTTCACTCAAACTAGATGGGTGAAGGGACCACTCCGACGCTGTAGTGCCTGGGACATAGTTTTATAGATGGTGTAGGCTTGCCCAGCACCTATACCATCCTGACAGCTTAGTTGGCCTAGCCCACAGGAAAGACTAGTCAATACGTGCGGAGCCAACCAAGCCGCGGGTTTCCTCACGATGTTTTCCTTCACCGTTATTTTGTGGTATTGCGACTACATATTCGCAAATGTACGAGTACTATAGGTAAAGAAGTACCGTTACAGTACCTATACTTTGCAGTTGGATGGGACCAAAGATTGTCAAGAACATTATGAGTATTTAAGCCGTCCAAATTATGTGTTTATAGACTTTAAAGACCTAATCAAGTTTCAAAAGGACCGACAGCTTTATGATATTTATATTTGCACAGTCTTGTTTGTTTTTCGTTGCAGTTCGCTCTTGCGCTTATTAATGCCGCTATTTCTGGAGCTTCAATGACCATAATTACCACTTTTGAAAATGATTTAGTTTATTAATATTCTATTGGTATTGAGATTTGTAGTGTTACTTTGAATGACAGGACGCAATAGTCTGATTAGAGAACGTTGTGGACTAAAGGAAGGATGTTTGACTAGAATTGAGTAAGGAATGTTGCGCTGGTTTGGACATGTGGAGAGGATGAAGGAAGAAAGATTGACGAGACAAATATATATTGCTAATGCAAGTGGAAGGGTCGGTAAAGGAAGTCCCAGGCGGACATACGTGGACCAAATAGGGGATGTATTGGCAAAGGGAGAGATAAAAATTACCTGCAACCTGCGTGCATGCATGCAGCGACTTATGAACGTTGATGAAGCGAAGGTGCTCTGTCAGGATCGTGGCAAGTGGCAGTCCCTGGTCTCTGCCTACCCATCTGAGATAGACGCGTGTGGTTATGTAATGTAATGTAATATTATATGTTTCTAATAATATTTCTAATTTCATTATTGTAATAACGTCTCACGAACAAATTAAAATGTGTTAATGCTAAGGAAGAGGGGAGACATCTAGTAAGAGTAGGTACAGGTATTAATTACATGCTTAAAGGGTGGCTCCAGTTAATATGTAGAGTAAAATAAGCAGCTAACGAAAATAAAGAATTTGTACTGTATGATGATGATTCACAGGTGATTTTCCTTTGACTTTTTTTTTGTATATTTTCAGGTTAAGATGTCAATAAATTTACATTTAAAATTACTTACGGAAGTTTATGTACTAAAATATATTTTTCACTTAATATCTATGACAGTCCACGAACCTTGTGTACGTCAGGACCGCGTACCACTAAAAATCATGGTTGATTTTGCTGACGCTACCTAACCCAAAATATAGTTTTGAATTTGTAGCAACTAGTTACCACTAGTTAACATTGGTTACACGGTCTATAGCGAGTTGAAAACTACGACTTTGGACTATCTTTTGGGTAGGTAGGGTCAGCAAAATCAAACATTATTTTTTTAGCAATACGCGGTCCTGACGTACCCATGAACCGCACAAAGCCTTTATCGTGGGGACTGTAATTTACTTTTTGGTAAACGTCAACTTTTGTCCTAATGTTGGTCGAATAAAAACCAATATCAAGAGGCATTCAAGGAATGTCCCCGACCTTTATTTGTCAAATTAAAATCGTGTTTTACAATTTAATTTCGATTGCTCCAGTCCGCAGGGCGCGGCAGTAATGTAATCATCGTGCCGGATAAATAATATTTAAAATATTCATCTGAGGACTCCTGAGATTAGGTGTCCTGTGAGAAATGCAGGGTTACCGTCTTCGATTTTTAAATGTTGTTTTTCAGAAACTTAATTTTTTTTGTGGCTTATTTAAACACTTGTTTTTTTTAGTTAGGTTTGTTTTTGGGGAGGCACACGGTACATCATGTATATTAAAATAACAGAAGTAAAGGCACACTTTGTACGTTTGAGAAGGCCTGTGCCCTACAGTTGGACATGCACAGGCTGCATTAAAATAAAAGTAAAAAGAAAATGGATGACATTTACGATTTGGTTGGCTGCAATATTTTTATGTAAAAGTTGTCTACACAGTCGCTCCTTTTTTTTTCAGTGGTTGTAGTGGCAGCCCTGTCGAACTAAATGAGGTGACAAGTTCACAGAATAAAATTATATCCTTAAAGCATCAGATAGCCGGTGTGCACTCACAAAGGGAGGCGCGCTCCTTCCTATAAATAACGAAGAATATTACACATTTGTATATCTATAGAGAAATCTTAATTTATTAAGATGTAACTGACGATACTACCAATTTATGAAGTAGAGCTAGCGCCCATTATAGAGATAATGATGACAGATAAAACTTTTTTCTTCTTTTACCGTAAGTTTTTTTTTCTAATAAGCGTTACGTTTGTATCCAGCCAGCTTATGAAGATTTTACCGTGATTAAATTATTAAACCTTTAGGTGTGGGTGTCAAATGTACGTATGTAGATTTTTGTGTGATTAGACACTTGTGTGGTTTTCGGAATTTTGTTATAATCACTTTATTACTTCAGAGCCTTAAATGGTGGTGGTTTTAATTTCTGTAATGGTTTAGTCAGACTTTGAACTTATGATTATACGGTGTATAAAAAAATCCCCACATACCCCCGAAAAAGGAGTTCTACTCTTAACATTTCATCATCATCATCAACCCATTATGTCCCCACCGAGGGAACGGGTCTCTTCCCTGAGGAAGGTATAGGCCATACTCCACCACGGGGACCAAGTCCGGATTGGTGCAGGATTGCAAGACTAGTGACTGGTCTTACTGTCAAAAGTTTTCAAGTCACCCTAAGGGCTTTGACTTGGCTTAACGACTGCCACCTATCGACGGCAGCCGGCACCAACTGCTTAAAGTGCCTTGCGAAGCACGGAACCGCTCGGAAAAATGCCGATAGCGTTAGTCATAGAACGTCGCCCATCCATACACTGAACACGCCCTATGTTGCTTAACGTTCGTGATCGTTTAAGATCATTAGATCACTCAGGCAGTCTACGGTCGTCTCTTAACGTTTACTATAGGGGAAAACTGTAAATTGCGAAAAAAACATCTGTGCCGTAAAATTTTACGCCGCAGGTGGTTATATGGAACAGCTGATAATGTTTTCTCGATTTCGAAGTTTTCAAAGTAAAAGCTCTGCTGTTCGTATTGACGAGTAGAACCCGGTATTTTTGTATAATATATGGCGATTTTGTTACACCCTGTAAAAAAAACAGTGAGGAAACCCGCCGCTTGATTAGCTCCGCACATATTGAATTGTCTTTCCGGTGGGCTAGGCCGAATAAAATGTCAGGGTGGTATAGGTGCTGGGCAAGTCAGCTCCATCTAAAAACAATGTCCCAAGAACTGCAGCGTCCGAGAGGCCCCAACCATTTAGTGTGATTGAATGTGCCTCTGGACGCTGTATAAATCGATTCCTTTGTAGACGCAAAGACCAAACTTTGCATGCACGTACGTCGATAAGATAAGGAAAGAATATTCTTTATTGTACAGAAGGAAAATCTTTCAAAATAATTACAAAGATTGTTGGTTTTTGGGTACTTTAGTCTCACCTTTTGCTAATATTAATTTGTCCCTATTTAATTCGTATTTAATTACTTCCTTTTTTGAACCTTTTCATATGTCCTAATCAACAAACATTTCTTTCAGGTGATAGGTAGGTACCTATATTTAACATTATTTCAGAAATAGGGCAGGTGGCCTATTTTTGAAAAAAATAATACCGGGCGAGTATTAACAATAACACACGATCTAAATGTAAAATGCAGAAACGTAATTGAAATAATACATATCTCATTGCCATCCTATAAAAACGTCTGATAAAACTGTCATATAAATAAATACTGGTCAAATAAAGTAGTCTACTCGTATTTAATTTCCACTGTGAGGTAGTGCAGGACCGACTGAAGGAATTTACCTGAGTAAAATACACCATAAACAATCAATTTAACATTGACTCCGACCCCATAGCACATTCAGATACTATGCAAAGGAAAACCACCTTTGTGTTTTGCTGAACAAGATATCTATTAGTTGCAAAAGAAACTAAAAAGTGGTCTCGGCAAATAACATACAATTTCCGCCTCTTGCTGTGACAACAGAGATTTACCATTCCTACTCGCGGCTTCTGAGGAAGCTACAACTAAGAATAGTAGCAAAATAAACATATTTTATATCGACATAAATTACGGTGGGAGAGAAATGAATCTCTTATTTATTGACTGACATTACTTAATTCAAATCTTACAACGACAAAACTCTGCAACTTAATTCCAGACTCGCACACACACGACTGTGTCTGTTGTACTTAATCTAATCACCTCATTGTTTTAGAAGCAGAGGTAATTTCGCGATTAAAAAAAATGTACAAGATCTAATGAGGTACTTATATGAGTTTAAAAATATCGAAATGTCAGAATACGTCTTGATTATACATGTGTTTGTCATTTACAACGTTTTTTAAGTTATATGCTTTCTGGGCCACATTTCTTAAAATATCGAAGTGTCGAATATTCAATGCGAATAGAATTTGCACTTAGACCATTTTACCACCCAGAATAAAACCAGACAACGTGGTAAAGAATATATACAATAATAAGAATATATATATATATATATATATATATATATATATATATATATATATATATATATATATATATATAAATTAATAATTAATATAAAAGAGATTTCTTTGAAGAAACTAACATCCTGACAGTTGCCAGTCAGTATATCTATGAAAACATGTACATCAGGAAAAATATCAGTAACTTTAAAACTTTAGGTAGCCAACACAATATGAATACTAGAAATAAACATAAACTTTTGTTCCCACTATTTAGGCTGGCAAAGGTTAATACATCCTTCATGGGGCATTGTATACGCTTCTATAATAAAATCCCTGAAGATATATTAAGCTTACCTGAATCGCGGTTCAAAAAATATGTTAAGCACACTTTGTGCCAAAAGGGCTACTATAACATAAAGGATTATCTAAATGACAATGAGGTCTGGAATTAAAGCCAGTACAATGTATGAGTTCTATGTTTTATAATAATTTTGTAAACTATGTTAATTAAGGACTTTGAAAAGACTAAGTTTGGAGTTTTTTTGTCCATTTTTTCTCCTAAATGATCTAGATTTTGAAATGGACACCTAGTTTGAATTGTAACGTTCATTAAGCCGCAGCTTCTGCGCTACTTTGAATAAAACCTTTTCATTTCATTTCATATATTCTGGCATAGGTGGAATTTTTAGCCTCTAAATAGGTTTTAAAAAAAGAATATATAGACGATGTATTATAAAAATTAAATGTATTGCAGGCGATTAGTTAAATGCATCAATATATAATTGGCGCATTGCATTTTTCACGTTTATAAACTGACTACAAGTTTACAAACGTGAAATATGCAAGATGACCAATATTTGATAACAGGTATAATAAACAAACGATCTTATTTATAAAAACATGATTCCTTAAAACATTGATTTAAACAGTCGGTAGAGATTTGACCGTAAAAAACCTGCCTCGAATGATTACTATAGAGGAATTTTATTTATTTATTTATTGATTGCACATAAATTTTAAAAATAAAATCTTTATTGCAGCGGACTCAATGCCATAAGCATTAAGGGATCGTGGTTTTAAGACCGGAAACGTCGCGACTCGATGAATCGAGAATCTCCCCGATTAAGAACATACGTAAGCAAGACGCTGCGATGCACAAAAATGTCAACGGGCCTTTCGCTAAATACTTAGTTCCCCTCAGTGTGGGGTCCGCAGTCAAAGTTAATCCTTACCATCTTGTCAGTCGACTGTCAGAGCCCTGTCAAAGTGTCATAATAATTGGACGCGTGCGCAGTGGTGTGATATTAATATTGTTTTAATAAGCGGGAGACTACTTTGATAGTTCGCCTCGTCTTTTTGTTGGGTTCTGAGATTTTACGGTCCATTTCAACGACGTTATAAGGGCTATTTTGATACGAGTATGAGTGCACTCTTCTCAAGTACGAAGTCAGACGGATATTTACTAATTCTTAAGGCCTGCGCAGACGAGTGACTTTTGTCCCCGAGGGACGAATCATAAAAAAATGTCCTCCGAGTACTTGTCGCGGACTCAACACCTACGGTGTGCGGTCATTTTGTTCCCCGGAAATTGAGTAAAGCGTACGCTATGGAAGCAAATATTCTGAGATTACATTGTGTTGTAATTAACATGAAGTTGAACAAGAAAAAGCGTTTTATAAGAGAACACCGAACTTTTGTCCACTCCGGTCTCTTGACGTCCTCGGTAACTTGAGGGACTTTTTGTACGGGGTACTTTTAGTCCTTCGTGTGCGTTACTCGATACAATTTATAAGAGATCCATATCGACGGCCAAAAAAGTACCCGGGGGATAGTACCTCGTCTGCGCAGACCTTTACGTAAAACAACATATTGCATCCATTGGCGGCGGTATTGTATTTGCATGGAAACTCTCAAGAGACTTATTCTATTCATCAATACAAATAACTTTCCAAATAAATTTCCATGAAAATGTCAGCTGCTCTATGTCAACATTTTAATATCTACTATTTTGTTGTGGGTAATATGGCAAACTTTTCTCGCAATTTCTCGTGTTAATCGATCACTGGATGCCACCGTACATTTATCCAAATGGCTCAGCCTAGGTGTATTTTCAATTTTTTTAAGCCTTGCCTGGTTACTGTAAGACAGGGCATCACCAGTTTTAAGATCGGAACAAGTGATTGCAGTGTGTGGAACAGTAATAAACTGTTAGTTATATTAGAGTTGGTCTCATAATAAAAGTATCTGGCTGTGCCCGCGACTTGGTTCGCGTGGTCTATCTACGTGTATTCTAAATGCTTGCATAACAAGTTCTTAGTAGATTTCAGAAGGCAATATGGTTTATCACTTGCTACGCTCACAATACAATAACTTATTATGTTACTCACGACCATGTTGACACAATTTTAGGTGCCCTTGACGTAATATATAGTGACTCGTTATTTATTTATCGGTATTCTCTCAATGAATTTAGTGTGACAGTGACATACATTCTGTGAATTCATTATTTGCCCAAAATACATGAAGGTTAGTGGGTCAATAGAACTTTGTTTGGCTGACGGCTAATTTAACAATTAAACTGAAAGCGAATAAAGTGAAAGTGGGATTTCCTAAGAGCAGGATGTTCGCTTAGAGCATTGAATGAAGCGCTCGTGGCCTGGCCGAACCGAGTGATTGGAATCAATCACTTGAGTTAAGAAATAACAGGCGCGGTCAGGTGCAGGATGGGTGACCATCCCGTGACTGCCACTAGTGACATTTTTCCGAGCGCTTCCGTTCTTCGAAAGGCACTTAAAGCCGTTGTTGCCGGCTGTCATGTAATGGCAGCCGGCACTGGTTTTTAAAAACACGATTCCTTAAAACACTTGAAAAATGCTGATTAAAATAGGCTGTAGTGGAGATTTTACAAGAAAAAAAATGTAACCACAGATTAATTAAAATGCTCCTAAGTGCTTTAGAAAAATTGTATTTTGAGAAAAGATTATTACTAAGAACAAAAATAATAAGACATCTAGTATCTCGTAATCACTCGTGATGCTCATACATGTGGTATTATAACCAATGCTTCTTCTTTAAACAATAAAAAATATATTCTAAACTTCATAAATATTTTTCATTGACGTTCTGTACTAACGCACATAGTAACTAACTACGCATAATTCCATCTAAAAATTCAGAGCAAATAGTTTAATAACAACATCTAAAACTTGTGGCTTCACAAAATATTGTTTCTACTAATGCCCATCGCGGCGTTTACGTTTGCGAAATTATTTTAGCGATTGTTTAGGTGCGGTGAAAAGAGGTCATCTTGTGTATGAAGTTATTCGAATGCCTGAACGCGTATTAGCGAAACCTGCGCGTTAAACAATAAACTTAACAAGTAAAATACCGTGACGAAATACAGGATAACTTCTAAAATGTATGTTACCTGAAACACCTCAGAGTTGGTAATTTACAAAAAGTTTTGTTCTGTGATTTAAAAAAAAAAAATAGTGTTTGTTATCTTGCTTTTATTCTTAGGAGATGTGGTGTTATAGATAAAACTTAATACATTCAAGAAGCATTTGTTATCAAAAACATTACGGTATTCCTACAATCTTAATTAAAACTAGTTTATGAAACAACATAAACTAGTCTAGTTAGTTTACAGTAGCTTCTGCTGCTGTGCTAAGCGTGACTACTGTTTTACAGCAAGCAGTGGCATAGTGAAATGTATAGTAACAATTTGAAAGGAGTCAGTTTCTAGTAACAGATGAGGTCGTGGCTCTACTGCTTGGAAAACTTATCGAAACAAGCAAAATAAAAATGTAGTTATATTTATTCATAAAATAGTTACTTTCAACTAATAGTACATTACACAACTAGGGTGGTAATACAAAGAAAGGCCGAGATCGCAGAAGTTTGCGGCCCGAGCTGCAAGCGAGGGACGTAAATATGCGGTCGAGAGCTTTCTTGATTACCTCCCGTGTTGTGTACATCTTTTTATGTCTACACTTGGCCAGAAAGCGGCTTTTTCCGTACGCGCAGCGTGCGGAAAAAGCCACTTTATTGCCAGGTGTGGCATAAAATATAATAAACGTTGATTTTTGTAGGACATTGATTTACTAAAGGCTACCGACGTGATAGACAGAGTGAAGTGGAAATTAAATAAATTGATGATACGGATATTCCGAAAAACGTAAATCTGAAATAAAAACTCACAATATTTTTATATTGCAAGTTTTTATTTCAGATTTACTTATTTACCTACTTTACGTTATTGTAAATCACAGACTCTATTTGAAGTGTTCGTCAGAAGTGTGTCAGGCTTATTTTAGGGTGGCGCGAGTGGACGAGACTGGCAAAAGCTGCACGGGTTGGCGTGAAAGCTAAGAGAATGCCTAAGCCCAATAATGGGAACTGTTTATTATCGACTCATTGTCTGACAGTAGAGTAAAGTAGAACTATAAAAAAGACGAGGCCTTAAAACACCCGAAAAACGCTGATTAAAATAGTTTGTGGTGGAGACTTTATAAGGAAAAATTTAACCGCAGATTTAATAAACTGCTTTGAGGAGTTAATTAGAGAAATAGAGTTTTTATGAGCTGAACCGAAGGCCTATAAAACGACTAAAAACAAATCACAATTTTATTCCATTGATGGCGCTAGTTTTAACCCCAAAGCACCTGAAGTTTAGACGTAAAATTTAAAATAAATTGAGTTGAGAAATTTTGTTTCTAGTTTAGATCTTGTTTGAAAAATGCGCGAACAATTATTACTGCCTCTCCGTCTATCAAAGCAATGATCCATGGGCCCGACGACGCACGCATCACTCTGGCTGGCTACTAATGGTTTAATATTCGGGTTTTGCGAAGATATTTTCAAAAAGTGCCTTGGAAATAAAACAATTTAGCGTACGCGATAGCTATTGTTAAGGCGTGTTCATTTTGCTATGGCTTTCAAATCATCCAATTCGAACACACCGTTATCATGGTGCTTGTTAGTTAAAACTATAAGCAAGCGAGTAAACATTTATTAAATTTAACTGAATACTATTTGAATATATTCATACCCCTTTTTTTTAATTTAGCCCATAACGTCCCACTGCAGGGCATAGGCCTTCTCTCAGAGAGAGAGAGAGAGTTCGGGCTTAATAACCACAAGTGCCCACCGCGGATCGGCAATTTCAAGCGCTGTTGTATTTGAGCACTTCAGACACTCAGGTTTCCTCACTTTTCGTTTCCGCTCAAACGAAGGTCATTTGAGTTTAGTGGAAAAATACAAGACAAAAAGTGTAGGTACTTATGCTTAAAATGTTTGAAAATAATTATACCGCGAAATTTTACACGTTGAGTATTTGCTATTACCTACTAAGGTGATAACGGTTGACGACGGACCTAAATACGAAAATACTATTTTCCATTACTTGAAAATCTTGAATTGTACGTTACTTTGCGAATGATTTTATTTATGATTTTTATATAGGCTTAATGGAAAGTGATTAACATAATCAAGTCATCCTTATAGTGTTAGTGTTACTAAATTATTAACAGACTTCTTTTATCGGCAAATCGTGGGTGTTCATGTCAAATCTAATCTAAGATGTAACATAATTTATAAAAACAATGTATTTTATTCAGGAAGATGGAACGGATCAAGAGTCTAAAATCGGAGGATGATGTCAATTCAACATGTTATTCACTTTTGTTATGTAAAATACACTAGCTGTACCCCGCGGTGTTACCCGCGGTTTATTAGGGAAAATTAATTGTGTATTAACAGTAAAAGATATTTTCCCACAGTAAAACGTAGCTTATGTGTCAATCCAGGGTGTCAGCTAACTCTATACCAAATTTTATTAAAATCGCTCCAGCCGTTCAGACGTGAAGATGTAACAAACATACACACTCACAAACATTCACTTTTTAAAGGTAGGTTTGACATTGACAATTCTAACGAACGATATCATTTATTAACACTTAATTGATATAATAGACGGAATAAATATCTAACCCCAAATAAAATAACCAATAAACATTTGTCCATTCATTGATTGACCACAAAAATTTTAATTAGATAAAATTGTCATATCAATGTGACTGTAAAATTAGACGTGTATGAATAAACCAATCGGTTAGTGCAATGCAAGAGAGTTCAGTTAAAAAAATCTGGCTTGCTTTTAATCACTTAACGTCGTCGATCGTAGCAAATGGCAGACCATGCTCTCTGCTTACTTCAACGGTATGCAGGCGTGAGTCTATGTTATTTTTTACAAGGGAGTAGTCTATTTAGATATACAATAAAAAAGAACGGACGAAAAAGTCCTAAGACCCTGCCTCCAATGCACTATACTGCGAAAGACATTATATATTAAACGTCTAATCGCGATTATTTATTACGTAAAACATAATTTACCTTATTTTCCTGCGTAAACAAGGAAATTAAGTTTTAAAAACCTATTTAGAGGCTAAAAATTCCACCCATGCCGGGATTCGAACCCGCGACCTCTGGCTATCCGTGCCAGCACTCTTCCAACTGAGCTAATGGGCGACTCACCGGCATCGGTGAAATTTCGAACCTCTCCAATTCTCTCTGTATTACGTGCAATTAAGTTTTACTTAATAAATAATCGCGAGTAAACCTGTTTAATATATCACTACGTATGATTATCGCGAATCATTAAGAAATACTACTGCGAAAGACGTTTTAAATTTTCCTATCTAAGCCTTGCGCTGTTATAAAATTAAGATACGCTAGCGCTAATTGACAGGAAGACAAAAACATTTCTCGCCCTGTCGTGCATGGAGGGCTGATTGCCTTATTTCTTTCTATAGGTTTCCCTTTGACGTCCCTGGCGTTTCGGACATCAATATTTTGTTAACTAACTTATAACTATACTATAACAAAGATGATGATGGAATAATAAACGCAGTGCCTTAAACAAATTACCATTGCGTTTTTATGCGTCACAAGCCTAGAAATGCGGTCACGTAGGCACCTGATAGAGCCATTGAAGGCGCCAGCGTTCTATTAAGGCGCCGATAAAAACTAATTGAACTAATTGACATGTACGTAAGCGAGTTATTGGCGAAATCTGCTTAGCACATCGCAATTATATTCTTGACAATATTTTTACAAACATCTTTGTCTCCGAAAGATGACTAGGTATAATATATCTATTTGTCAATTTTAATCGAAATCCCTTAATTATGCTCGTGAACGAGAGCTGTACGTGTGTCTAGCCGAAGCACTTATATTTTCCTTACTTTTGTAAAACAATTCACTTCAGCTTTGGCATTTAAAGTTATTGATGGCAAACATGAAATCTTATCATACGTAATAGGAGGTAACTTATGTATTAGACTTAATATGACTTGCGAAAAGATGGTCAGAGTGGAGTTTTCTTTTCCTGCTACCTTTTTCTCAACTACACTACGGCCCGAAAGAAGCGGCTTACATTTTACGTTGTACATCGCAATTGAGCAAACAGAATGTAAATTCTTAAAATTTTATATATCCATTTAATAGCATTATATCAGTTATTAATTCAACCTTAATGATCGATACGGGAAGGGGCAACACATCATAGCATGCTTACATTGTTGATATCAATTACCTACCTTTGAGTAAACAAATATTTTATTCCAGCTGATCACTTAAGACACTTAAGGGCGCTAACTAGCGCTACCAATGGAATAAACATCATTTTATAATACGTTTTTTTCAAAAAGTTAACATCCTAAATGTAAATAACTGTGATAACAATTTTTAGAACATATAGCCGAGAGTGTAGTATTAAGAACCAAGGACTAATCGAATTCCGTTAAAAACAGCCCTTTTTGGCTGAAATCGATTAAAGTCCTAGATTGTTGATCCTAGGTTCTAGACTGTAGGTTCTAAAAATAGTTGTCCCAGTTGTTAAGATTAATCATTTTCACTTTTAGATAAAAACGTATTATAATACCGTTATTATTTTTATTCGGTTGATGGCGGTAGTTAGCTCCTCGGACCACCTTAATGTTATTGACGCACCCAGTACTTAATTCCTGTCTACACTTGATAGTGATGGCCTAGGCTTGTGTGTCAGCCTCTTAACAAAACTGTGTCGATGAAGTGTCATCGACATCGATTAAGCGCTGACGTAGCGCACACGTCACTAGCGCAGCGTGATACGTGCGACCGCGCACGTAGCCGCCTGCGCGTCACGCGCGAAATGGCGCGAAAATCTCTCATCAAGGCCGTCATGCTTGCAGCTGATGAGGAGGCCGACCGAGCGGCGCTTGAACTTTGACACCCATTAGTCAGCTCGTGTTGCGAGGAAGTGCAGAGTATCAGTGACAGACGCGTTTGGAGCAGACACCCGTACCGCAACTGACTTGGTTGCTAGCGTGTTAAATTGAAAGCGGCTAGGAAACATTGGACGGGACTAGCAAAAGATCGGATGGGTTCACGATAAAGAAAAGGCTCGTGCCCATATCAGTAAGCTCTGTTTTTGGGCTGATTAGACAGATGGAAAGTGTAAGAATTATTGCTGTTGACTGTAGATCTCATTCATCTCATTCAATTGTGTAGCGTGCTGTGATCACCTGCTTGTTTGTAGATAGTACACTACAATCTTGTTTTGTAACACTCATATGCTTAACTGACATGTCATAGTGTAAATTTCTGTTTGGTGATTCTAAAATTAAAAAAAGATATAAAAAAATTAACGAAATGGTGCTGCAACCTCAAGCGAAGGCAGCCTTGCTGATGAGTGAAAGAAGCCGGCCGGTGCTTGAACTTTGACACCTATAACTCAGCATCGACACCTATAACTCAGCACATGCATGACTCCTCGTGTCGGGCAGAAGTGACAAACTACAGTCACAGCAAATCAAAGTGGACCGTCTAGTCACTCAACACCATATTATCATTGCCTGGTTACCATAACTATGTCCTAGTTTGAGGCCAGGATAATGGCTCGTGATGTGTGGAAGTTAATTATGAAGTTATTATTGTTAAAATAGGATACACAAAAATCAAATGTCCTATTTGTCTATATGTAGACGTTCTCTTTGACAAATTTATTAGTTTAAAATTTAACATTTGATCAGTTTGGAATTTTCTGCTGATCCATTTGGAGTATTTGCGGCTCAATTAGATGATTTGCTTGCTGCTAAAAAGACTTGAATTGCTTTCAAAACAATTGCTGATCAAAACTCTTATGATACTCCTTTTATGGGTATAATTTAGTTCGAAGATTCTTTAAGAATTTAGATATATAAGACTATAATTCACCTTATAAAGATGCTACCACACTTACTATTGAGTTCTCTAGATTTCGGCAAGTACATTTTGTTAGTGGTTGAGTTTATTCAACTAAATTCTGGGGCGGAACTCTCAAATTAAAAGCATAACGAACGAAGCAAATTCTGTGTCGAAACTACAGTCACATGTTTAATGTTTACACAGTAGGCAGCAATCGGGTTTGTGTCTAGACTGGAGTAGAAATTCTGGGCATTCTCTTAAAACATTCGTGTTCTACTGGACCCATGGATGTCACGAGTCACCGATGGCCCGAGTCACGCGTATTGTAAGCGACCTATAACACAGGCCTCGGCTAGTAAAGTACTCTGACGAAATTTTGTGATTCAATATTGTTTAGTGGATAAACGACATAACATAATATAACATACACTCACGCGTGTATCGCATACATTCATACATACATAACCTCACGCCTGTATCCCAGAGGGGTAGGCAGAGACCAGGGACTGCCACTTGCCACGATCCTGACAGATCACCTTTGCTTCATCAACGTTCATAAGTCGTTGCATGCACGCACGCCGATTCCGGGTACTTTTTATCTTCCCCTTGGCTAATACATCCCCTAGTTGGTCGACGTACGTCCGCCAGGACGTCCCTTAACGGCCCTACCACTCACATTCGCAATATATATTTGTTTCGACAATCTTTCTTCTTTCATTCTCTCCACGTGGATAAAAGATTTTTTTTAATGAGACTTTGCCAATTAATGCACTCGAAGGCGCGATTTTTGACGTTTTAAATGCGCGACTAGCGTCATCGTACTGCCCACGCTGGCGCCAGTCACAGGAGGAAACTAGAAACAGCAGAGACATCAAAGTGGCATCAGACTTAACGGTATTGCCAGGTAAAGCGCAAGAAGAGTAAGAACGTCCCTCAATATCCGTGAATATACTTTCAAGCTTTTTTTGCTTGGGCTAAAAACACTGCTCGTGTACAAAACTGCTCTACATTTTACGATCAGTGTAGGCTTAGACCATTCAGGGGTGGACTCGGCATACCCCTATCCCTATCCGTATCTACGCCAACGGTTAGCATATCATTGAACGAAATCTGTACGAAGGTGACACATAGTTCGCACACCGGCCCATGTGAAATCGGCAAATGCTATTTATGTGTGATTGCGTGACAGACAACCATTCAAACATATTTACGCACAAACTGTAGATACTGACAGATGTTGCTCTTAAGAAAATATCGTCTTTATCTGTACCGCAATCTAGACTAGGCATTACCAGGCAGATAGCGTGTCGTTGACCCGTGTTCTATAATCATTGACATCATCATGTAAACTGCAGTATTAAAAATTTTGTTATGCACGACGACTCAGTAGTCGTCGACTACTGTGAGTCGCGCGTTTGCCATTGACTATACCATCTCTACGACGAAATGGAAGTAGATGTATTTTTTTTATATCTGCAGGAGAGTAAACTGTTACTCTCCCGCAGATATAAAAAAATACATCTACTTCCGTTTCGTCGTAGAGAGGGTACATTTAATGGCAAATCGACTTTTACACGCGTGCACTCTCCTCTACATTACGAACGCCTGCAACTAAATTGTACAGATACCTCATTACGTGCTGCAAATCCTGTCGTAATCCTGACGTTTGCGATATCAATTAGTATGTAATTTAGACGAATGCAATCAGGATTTGGTAAGTGTACAGGAATTGGTCGACCTGTTGTCGACTGATGTGCATTTGTAAACATGGAGGCTGTTACCGGTTCATATTTACCTAAATTCTGTTTTAAGGAAATCTCTCTTTAAATCCAACAACTACATAGGTCGATAAACTAACGCATGTAACCTAGAGCAACGTTGAGACGAAATTTTACTACTTGCCACGCTCCAAAGACGAATACATTAAGCTGGATTGCCTGAGTCACATGGTCTTTGTAACAACTTTGACACACAATAAGTTTCTCTCGTATTTCGGTTTTGTCTCCCTTGTTTGTAACTAAGAATTGTAAGTCTTTTCGTTAATTCTGACTTGTAGTTTTTTTACAACGTCTTTTTTCTTTCTAATTCACTTAATATGCCAATTTGTTATTGCGTTACGAGAGTAGGGTCCAGTTCCGCCTAGCCGTAACTAACCTGACCGTCAATACGCATTTGCCACGCCCTGGACGCCTGTCACGCACGACATAAAGCTTGAATCAATTTATTACACAAATTTGCCCTCGGCCGTTGATTGCGCTCTTAAGTCAGGTTTAGACATAATTTGCCGTTCGTCGCAAACTGACTGTAGAGTATTATGACAGCTCTATAGTTAAAAAGTCTGCAGATAACCGATACAGTTTTTTAGCCGATTTGGTCATTAAGTTAGGTTGATGATTGAGGATGATTTTAGCGTGTATATATGTGTGTGTGCGCGCGAGTGTGTGTGCGCGCGCGCGTGTGTGTGTGTGTTTATGTTTGTGTATGCGGTGTTCTGAATATAAATCTTGTATAGTGAACTTAACTCCGTAGTGTTATTGTTAGTAAACTTTTGAATTATAAATGTTTAGTTTTGGTTGGCAGTTTCTGGTGACTGGGATGATATTCGGATGTAATACATTTTTGTTAAGATTCATTGAAATCATTATTTAGACATTAAAGTCCGAATTAAATAACCTCATATCTGATATCGCTCTTGAGTACGTAGTCAAACAGCATTTTCACTGGTACGAGTATAGGCAATTCTCAGATCGTTTTTAAGTGCCCTTGAGATAAGCCCCTTATTAATAAACTGCTCTTACATTCAGGGATAAGAACGCTTTATTAAATAAGGTATTTTAACTGTTGCCAAGATAAAAAACAAAAAATCATGTTTTCAATCATTGTTTACCTATTTACCTAGTTAACTGTTCATAGAAAGTTGACTTAAGAAAGCACCTAATTTGTTTGAAGTCATCATTTCTAATTAAGTTGCATCGGAAAATTTAACACATCTACCGTAAGATCAAAGGTGGCAATTTGTAGAGACGAGGTACTTTTTACTTGACATGTACAGAATCTTTCTTCCATTCCATACAAAAATGCTTTGTACAGTAAAAAAAGGGCAACGTTCAAATCTTTGTCGGGAAGTCGCCCGTCACGTGACCGAGTAGAGTGCACACGTGAAAAAATCGATTTCCTGTCGACTGTACTAAGGTAGGTACTTGTAGTTGACGTCAAAGTAATGACGTCACTTTATCTCTCCGGAATGAATGAACGGGAAAAGATAATTTTGAAAACTTTCATGCAATGATTTCAATCGATATAAATGATTCACGTGGAAAAACAGAGGAAGTTAGAAATCACCTGGTACTAGACCAGTTGATCAGCAAACTGTTTCTTTTTTCATAATTATGATTGAGTTGATTTGTGGTACAGGTGATGGCATGTTTAATTAAATTATCGCGGTTTTCAAAGCCAATTTTTAACGTGCATAAAAATACTGTACTAATGCCTAATTGTATTTTTCTTATTTGCCTTTTAATGTATTTTATCTGGTGTGTACAATAAAGAGTTCTAGTCTAATCTAAGAAGTGGTTTAGGAAGAGGGGGCGGAAACGATTAGGTACCTGGAAAAGATCTATGGCCTAAGAGGCTAACCCCCAGTTTCTCGTACACTAACAATCTGTTAATCTACTGTTAACAGCTGTGAAATGTTTTTTTTTTGTATGCCCTTTGGCCATCTGACAGCTGATTAGCGGCTTGTTATTGTACCAGAAACCGGGGGTAAGTCAATCGACACCAGCTGGTGCGCATTGGAAGCTGCCGCGAACCACCGTCAGAAGTGCAAATTTCTGGTTGAGTCTCTATTGTCCTCTAGGAGCTAAAGAACCGAAGAAGAACAAATGGTTTAATTTTTGTTGTAAAACGTTCGTAAGCACAACACGTTGTAGACTTTTAGTCCGGATCTACTTACGGGTGTTGTTATATCGGAAGAGTCCGACCAGGTTTCGCTCCGATTCGCAGAGCTTAATCATGGTGAGCAGAGACGGAGCTCGCGTCGTCGGTTGCTCGTCTCACACGTAAGTAGATCCGGACTAAAAGTCTACAAAGTGGTTTAACTATCGATTTTAAACAAACAGTTTACAGATTTTGCGTTATTTAATTAACTAGGTATGTGTTAAGCAGTGTCCACTGCTGGACACTGAACTAAGGTAGTAATATAGCGCCATGATGATGAATCTCGACCACTTACCCCCGGCCGCTTTTTTAATGTCATCCCTCCAACGGGCAAGGGACCGGGAGAGTTGGCGTGAAATGGAAGAGGCCTATACCCAGCAGTGGGCTTCATTCATGGGCTGGATAGATAGATAGATAGATAGATAGATAGATAGATAGATAGATAGATAGGCAGGCAGGCAGGCAGGCAGGCAGGCAGGCAGGCAGGCAGGCAGGCAGGCAGGCAGGCAGGCAGGCAGGCAGGCAGGCAGGCAGGCAGGCAGGCAGGCAGGCAGGCAGGCAGGCAGGCAGGCAGGCAGGCAGGCAGGCAGGCAGGCAGGCAGGCAGGCAGGCAGGCAGGCAGGCAGGCAGGCAGGCAGGCAGGCAGGCAGGCAGGCAGGCAGGCAGGCAGGCAGGCAGGCAGGCAGGCAGGCAGGCAGGCAGGCAGGCAGGCAGGCAGGCAGGCAGGCAGGCAGGCAGGCAGGCAGGCAGGCAGGCAGGCAGGCAGGCAGGCAGGCAGGCAGGCAGGCAGGCAGGCAGGCAGGCAGGCAGGCAGGCAGGCAGGCAGGCAGGCAGGCAGGCAGGCAGGCAGGCAGGCAGGCAGGCAGGCAGGCAGGCAGGCAGGCAGGCAGGCAGGCAGGCAGGCAGGCAGGCAGGCAGGCAGGCAGGCAGGCAGGCAGGCAGGCAGGCAGGCAGGCAGGCAGGCAGGCAGGCAGGCAGGCAGGCAGGCAGGCAGGCAGGCAGGCAGGCAGGCAGGCAGGCAGGCAGGCAGGCAGGCAGGCAGGCAGGCAGGCAGGCAGGCAGGCAGGCAGGCAGGCAGGCAGGCAGGCAGGCAGGCAGGCAGGCAGGCAGGCAGGCAGGCAGGCAGGCAGGCAGGCAGGCAGGCAGGCAGGCAGGCAGGCAGGCAGATAGATAGATAGATAGATAGATAGATGATGAATGTGTTAAGGAGGAGTGTATGTTCTAACTGAACTTACTCTATTACTTAAAGGTTGTCTGGAAGTGATCGATTTTAGTAACAAGGTCGCCGTTTGTACTCATAAGTTAAGAAATAATTGTGTAATTTCCTTTTATATCTACAATAAAGTGTTCTCTATCTATCTATTGTCGATTACCCATGTTTATAGAAAACCAGCGATGCATTTTAATGTCACACAGAGTTCGTTCACGTATCTTATGAGACCATTTTTAATCTCTTTCGAGTCCATGGTCTGGATCCTATTCCCTAGGTGCTTTCACCTGCATAATGAACTCATTCATTGTCAGCCTTTCTTCTTACACCGTAAAGTACAATTATAAGACCACTAACATAACAATGACACCGGGCCCACTTTGGTACCAATCAAGATTCTCTTCCGAAGTACCTATATTGTAATAAATTTTTTTTAGTAATAACAATAAAACAAAACATGTTTGTTGTTTCATGAGAACATGACAGCTTAATAAACATACATAAATAGATAAACTTACGCCTATATTTCGAGAGGTAGGCAAAGTCAAGAAGCGTTCGTGGCCTAGTCGAACCGAGTGATTGCAATCAATCACTTGAGTTTTTTTATTTTTATTTTTTATTTTATTATAATAGGAAAACTTACAGCTATGAACAAAACACATTGCGATTGAAATAATGACTGAAAGCCAATTACAAGTTTTCACTTATAGAAATATGTTAGAAAAAGAAAATTTTTCGCCCACTACAAAACAATACAAATACTCACACACACTACATATTAATGGTCTCGATCAATCAATCAATCAATGCATTCCAATAAGGAATACATTTTATCGGGTTAAGTTAAGCAACAACGGGCGCGGTTTTAGGTGCAGGATGGGTGACCGTCCCGTCACTACTGTCCCGTACTATGCCTTAGTGGCATATTTCCGAGCGCTTCGTGATTCGCGAAGTACGTTAAGTTGTTGGTGGCGGCTGTCATGTAATGGCAGTCGTTAGGCCATGTCAGAGGCCTTATGGGTTGCTTGATAACTTCTGACAGTAAGAGCCGGCACTGTCTTTCAATCCTCCACAAACCCGGACTAAACCCCGTGGTGGAGTATGGCCTAACTTTTCTACGATGCAGGAAGAGACCCGTGCCCCAGTAGTGGGGTCATATAAGGGTCAAGGAAGCGAGTACCTAGAATGCCCTAAGCGATGTTAATCAGTCAATCAATCTGTACTCGTCCACTGCTGGGTATAGGGCTCGTCACTCTAGGTACCTCTTTCTACCTTCGGCCATTCTCATCCAGGCGCGCTGCCACGTTCAGCGAGCTGGTAGGCGTCCTTTGCTGCGTTTACCAGTTCGTGGTCCCTAAACAAAAACCTTTCTACCCCTATCGACTATCGGCTCTTTGGTATAGTCTATTTATCCTTACTTGTCCAATGTAGTAAACAAGATTCTAACCTCAAAATTGATATTTGATGCCAAAACTACATAATTTTCTCGCGAGTTCATAAACTTTCTTTATAAAATTGGCAGCGTGTTGTCTAAAATAGTCTCCCCGTTTACTTCATTTATGGACATATGGCAGTTTTCGACTAAAAAATCATAATTTACGGTTAGAATGTTGTTTACTAAAATGGACAAGTAAGAATAAATAGATCATGTGGGTACAGTGATATCGTTCCGATGTTAAACCTAACTGCAAAGTAGGTAGTCGGGGCTGGAAGTAATGCAATTTGCTTAAGTCAGATGTCGCTGCCTGTACGTAATACAGAGAATATTGTAAAGAGGTTCGAAATTTCACTGATGCCGTGAGTCGCCCATTGGCTCAATTGGTAGAGCGCTGGTACGGATAGCCAGAGGTTGCGGGTTCGAATCCCGGCATGGGTGAAATTTTTAGCCTCTAAATAGGTTTTTAAAAGAATAAATAGGCTGTAGATGTCACCAGCCCACTGCCACTTCAACTTCCTAATCGTATGGGCTATGCCAATCATCTTAGTTCTTTGACAAATGACACTAGCGGAGGATAATACCGACTTTGGTAACGTCCGACTGGTAAAGACAAATGTCGTGGTCAAATATTTTCACTCATAATCATATTCTCATATTCCCGGTGGCCGGGCCCGGGCTAGTTGTGACAGCCCCGGAACTTTCACCGTAATTATTATTATAGGCACGTCCCTATCGCGCTTATCTCGTGTACTTCTGGATAATTTCATTAGTACCCATCATAAATAAAAATGGGGAAACGCAGAAGGTCTACTTAATATTTAAAGGTGTCAGTATTTTCATTCAACTATTTCAAAATTTGTCGCAGCAGTTTAAAAAAAATCCAGGATCAAAATGTATATTTGTCTTAAGATCTTAAGAAATAATATTACTCTAACATATCAGGAGTTTGCCTACTAGGCTTATTTTTATTTTTCACAGGTAAGTATACCTACTACATTATTTACACGCAAATTAAACTGTTACTGTTTGCAGGACTCGAGTCCTGCAAACCTGGTGCTGGGTTGTGAGGCCAAAACTAAATTCAGTTTATCTCGATTTCGAAGCTGAGTTCTTAAGCAAGCATGGACGAAATAATTAAAAAAAAATACAGTAAAGATATTATAATAATAATTATAATATCTTTACTGTATTTTTTTTTTATAAAGATATTATTATAAAGATATTAGAGCAAGCCAAAATCGTATTTTTCGTTCATCGATTAAGTGATACATAAACGTCTGTATCCCGGACGGATACACATAAAGCAAGCTTTGCCACTTGCTCCGATTCCTTTTCGCTTCGTGAACAGCGATCATCATCGATGCACGCACGATCTTAGTGGGCTCGGGCAGAGTGACTCGTCGTAGTAACTAAAAACTGTAGGCTAGAAACTGCGGTTACCTTACCCACAATATTGACTCACTTACGTCAAATCAATAAAATAATAAAATACCAAAAATGAGTGCCGCATGATTTGACTGATCTGCAGAAAGAAACGCGTATCCATCTTTCTTGTCTAAATTGAATAACAAAAACAATTGAAAGTCGATATTCAAAAGTTTCAGATTTTTTTTAAAAAAAAAACCGGCCAAGTGCGAGTCAGACTCGCGCACCGAGGGTTCCGTACAAACCTGTATTATAGACCTGAGTATTTGGTATGAATTACAATTTAATACCTCTACGCGTTTATGAGGAAATGGGTAGTAAGTTTAAAATTATTAAAAAAATATATATTATGTGATGTAACTAAAAATTTATGGTTTTCGTAATTTTTCCTTTATCTATGCTATAAGACGTTGCTTCGTACCAAATTTCAAGATTCTGAGTTCACGGGAAGCACCCTGTAGGTTTTGATTCCCTTGCAAGTGTCGAAAATTTGCGGCATAAACGGCTGTATCTTTTGATTGCGTTGGCTTAGAAGTTTGATTTTTTCACAGCTTCAAGGGACAGTAGACCTGAGTAATTGATATAAATTTCAGCTTCATACCTCCACGCGTTCCTGAGAAAAAGGGTCTTGACAGACGGACAGACGGACAGACGGACAACAAAGTGATCCTATAAGGGTTCCGTTTTTTCCTTTTGAGGTACGGAACCCTAAAAAGAACATCATAGAAACCATTTGAATAAAGTTTCATTCGAAAACCTCAAACCATAAAGATTGTCAATTCAAAGAACAAATTGCAATAAAACGGCAATTTCATACTTTAACCCCTATTATGTTAAAATATGGTAGTGGCCAGTCTAATAGCCTACATTTTTTAGTTACTACGGTGGGTACACACATGTTAGTGAAGTTTTACTGCAAACGCTGTGGCTCATTGTACCAAAAATGAACAAAAATGTTTACTGCTGATAATAATAGTATAGAATAAAGGAGAAAGAGTAGTTTGGTCACGGCAATAGAAACCATACATTTCACAACAATTCCACAGCTTCATAAAACTCCACAAAAATCAGTAAATCACTGTGTCGTCACTTTTCTGCAATAGTTCCTACTTTTGGCGCTATTTTGTTTCTGCGATTACAGCTTAGTTGCTAAGACGAGTAGAGCGCGGTCCTATTGAAAAAAACATGGCCGTTTTCATAGTGACTTGTTTTTACTAAGATAGCTGGTGTAAACAATACGAGTAGCTTCCGAGTAGTAAAAAAGGTCACTCTGTCACTCAGACATATGTCTAGCCAACACATCCCCAAATTTACCGCTGTGGGTTATTCTGTAACTTCCTGTTTTGTAGACGTTACTGCGCTCGGCAACTTTTCGGTGCATACTATTTTTATAGTCGCCATAGATTATGTGCGATGACGCCTGTTGAATGGATGGCCGTGACCGCGGTGATGTAAGAGATATGTAAGCTTTGACCGTAAATTGGATCGGGCTGGGTGTAAAGAAATGGAAAGTCTTGATCGATACTGTAACAGTTATTTTGGAAATTCAGTAGACCGCTGCCTCGATGGTTCAGTGTTTGAAATAATTTGACGTTAAAGAAAAGATCGTCGGACCTATACCACGATAGTCGATTCCCACAGAGTGGCACCGTACTTAATTTTTTACGAATGTTTTGACTTCCTTGTTTGATAACCTATCACAGCGTATCCTAGTATAGAATCAGGACAAGTAATTAGAACCCGGTAAATCAGACGTGATACCGCTAGGCCAATTTGCATCGCAACTCGTGATCCATCTATCTCCACTTCTGACTTAACGACAGCGCAAAAGTTTATCACACAAATAAATCTTGACAAATCCTTTACAAGTTCTCACTACTGTAAATGCGTGTTTAGCTTCCGTAATTAATTTATGATTGTTTTATTTAGTTGCTCGTGAAGTTTATACAAAGGGCACGCGCCTATCGAAGTATTTATTCTAGGACTGTGGAGTTTTGATAGTTTTAGGCTCTGGCTTCTGTTTTAAAATAGCTTCGGTCTTTGAGTGACTTGGTAATTTTCTGCACCAAACTATAAAATATAAATAATTTAAAAATGTTCTGTCTTTAACATATAAAAATAAAAAAATATGTTACTTAAACGATAAATTAACCCAGAAAACCCATTAGGTACTGACTAATCGAATTCAGTTGAAGTCGAGACATATAATACGTGATATTTTTTCTCTATTAAACATCGTACTCGATATGTAAGCTTTGAAATTGAATGGGATCTGTGCTCGTCGCAAAAATGGAGAGAAACATTGCGTTTTTATATAAAGACTTTTAAACAAAGAGAGAAGTATTATATTAAAAAATAACTAACCAGTACTAAGATTGCATTGCGGTTAAATTGAATGAAGCAAATAATATTAGTGGGATTATGAATACGAAAATAAGTAGCGAGAACTACAGCGTCTAAGTGGTCACATCATCTATCTTGTATAAGTGGGCGTTGTTACAGCTATAGGTAGTTATAATTAATACTTTTCGCTTAGTTGCAAAGGGCGTTTGTTGAGAACACGAAATTAAATTCTATTCAATTTTAAAGTAGGTACAGCGAGAAAAGTTGAAAAATTTGAACAAGCTGTTTTCCGACTTCTTAATTTCGTTTGCCAAGTTACAAAATTCACGTAGTTTACCAAATCAACCTTTTCGAATGCAGAATATTATATACTATTTAGTCATAAGTTGAATCCTAGCAAAAATGTTTAAAAACCATATATATCAAATCAAATATTTTTATTTCAATGTAAAGAATTTACATTCTGTTTTCTGAATGTTTATGTAAAAAATAAGCCACTGTTTTCAGACCATAGCGTAATGGAGGAAAATACAGCAGCATAAAAAAATCCACTCTGACCATCAGTTGCTATATCATAAGATTGCATGATTTCCGTAACTTTAAAAGACCAAAATATTAGTTTATTTTCTGACAAACGAGACAACGTTAGTACTGCGGCCAGACACACGAACATATCTTTTTCATTAAATATTTTGATTTGTTTGTACATCGACTTCCTTCTCCAATATATTGCTCCAGTCCATCCAAAGGTTGTCTAGAAGAGATCACTTTTAGTGGTAAGGCCGCCGTCTGTATTCTTAGTTTAAGAAATATTTGTGTAATTTCCTTTTTTATGTAGGTACAATAAAGTGTTCTCTATCTATCTTTTTTTTTCATAATGCGTCAAGTATCAACAACACTCGTCCCGAGTACACTCTTGAGGTGGCGAGAGGCGTGGAGTGGGCAACCAAACCACTTGAAGATAATTTTAACTTCTTAACCACTGTGTTAGTGGGGTGTCGAGTCTGGAAATGACGAGACAAGTACGCTGTCATGCTGTGTCAATGATTCGTAGTAACGTAATAACAACCGCCAGTTTTTGAATTGAAAATTTTAATAAGTAAATAGTTCCCAAACAGTCTGAAATACCACACTACGCGCAAGGACCCGAATAATCGACGTGGGTGTCCAGACGGGGAAACTGAAGTCGAGTTGGGCTGGTCACGTCAGTCGAATGCACCCGAATAGGCATGGGTGGAATTTTAAGCGTCTAAATAGGTTATTAAAATTGTCCTTAGCACGAGTTTGTGCATTAAAAATAAAAATAGTATAATAATACAGTATATTTATTTAGGAAGCGCTCGTGGCCTAGGCGAACCGAGTGATTGGAATCAATCACGTGGTTAAGCAACACAGGCGCGGTAAGGTACGGGATGGGTGAGCGTCCCGTGTCTACCGCTAGTGGCATTTTTCCGAGCGCTTCCGTGCTTCGCAAGGCACGTTAAGCCGTTGGTGCCGGCTGACATATAATGGCAGTCGTTAAGCCATGTCAGAGGCCTTATGGGCGGCTTGATAACTTCTGACAGTAAGGCCCGCCACTGTCTTACAATCCTCCACCAACCCGGACTTGGCCCCCGTGGTGGGGTATGGCCTAACCTTCCTGCGATGTAGGAAGAGACCCGTGCCCCAGCAGTGGGGACATATAAGGGTTGATAACGTAACAGTATATTTATGTTGCATTATCACGTAACGTCAAGCGTCTATTTCTGTAGACTCGTGAATGTTTACAACGGGGTCAGGGAGTTTGATTCTGTTACAACAAACATTTTGTCACCAACAAAATAAGGTTAGCAATTTGATAAACAACTATATTTAAATATAATATAATTTCTGATTTAATTTAAATAAATACTGTTTACCATTACACCAACTTATATCCAAAATAGATTTAAGTTAAAAACTAAGTGAAGCGGTTTGTGCATCTACAAAATTTTAATGAGTTTACAGCGCCAATAAACTTTCGAACAAAGTTCGCGATAATTGCTGTCAAGAATAAGAACAAAATTATAGAGGTTTTCTCAAAATAGACTTTTAGCGTGCGTTGGTAATTGAAGCACATAGCGACTAAGATTAAATCTGTCAATCAAAATTCAACTCTTTGCCTTTGATATAAAAACGCCCCAATCTATAAGTAGTTTGAGCGTCGGCTGTATCGAATGAAAGTTGATACTTTTCCAATCGCAAAAAACCTTTCCTCTCAAATTGTCCTATTACCCGTATGTTATATAATTTCCACGCTTAATATTCACAATGAAGAGTTATTAGCCTGTAGATAAATAGCTGCACCCGCCAATAAAACATCTTCATCGGCTGAGGCGTTTAGCATAAACTAAAGTCTCACTTAGGCCATGGACAAGCAAACTGATGGCTTCCATAAGTTAGACTGGCACTCGATAGCGTCTGTATATTGTCCAGAAGGTTCATTAGGCTTTTCATTGCATGATTCCGTCAATTAGATAAGACTAGCTGGTTGCCCACGACTTCGTCAGTTTATTGGAGTTTTTTTGTTAATTATTTCTCCAAAATGATCTAGATTTTGAAATGGTTAGCGCAGAAGCTGCGGCTTAGTGAACGTTACAATTCAAACCTAGTTTGAATTAACGTTAACGAAAGCCGCAGTTTCTGCACTACTTTGAATAAAACCTTTTCATTTCATTTCAGGATTAGTATTTCGAATAGCTTATTTAGCGTGGCCAACAGAAGGTTTTGGCAACGCAGTTTTGGCAGAATGGCTTGCAGATGTTAGATTTTTTCCTACTTACGTGTCGCCATATTTTGGACCATTCACACAATATCCTCATAAGTTGTAGCCTATGTGTTATTCTGATGTATAAGCTATATTATTATAAAGTTTCACTAAAATCTTTTCAGTAGTTTTTACGTCAAAGAGTAACAATCATCCGTCCAATCATACTTACAAACTTTCGCGTTCATAATATTAGTAGGATAGGATAGGATAAGGCAGTCCCTGGTCTCCGCTTACCACTCTGGGATACAGGCTTGAGGTTATGTTATGTTATGTGAGAGACAAGTTAGACAATTTTAACCACTTTCTGACCCACACCGTCTACCTTATGTGAGATAAAATAAGCCTTATTTTAATGGAGTTAAAGAGGAGATAGGTATTGAGGCTGCAAGACGGTGGATGGACTAATGCAATCACAGAGTGGCCGAGGTTGGAGTAGGCAATTTTAAAAACCTATTGAGAGTTTTTTAATTTATGAAGGTTGCTAAATTTTGATCCCATACCGGGACTCGAACTCGCGACCTCTGGCTAACCGTGCCAGAGGTCGCGGTTTCGAGACCCGGCATGGGTGCAATTTTTAGCCTCTAAATAGTTTTTTTTAATTGTCCTTAGCACGGGTTAGTGCATTAAAAAGAATATGATCGGTAGGCAGACCATTCGACCGACATTCAGTGATGTCCCTCAGTAATGAGGACACGACTAAGAAGAAGTATAATATTCTTCTTCTTCGGGCTATATTAGTCCACTGCTGGACATAGCCCTACCCTAATGAGCGCCATAGCGCAAGGTTGTGCCATCATTGGGGGGTAATGCCCACAATCCCCACGCTGGGCATGCGGGTTGGGGATCGTAGTTTGGTGGAATCGTACTGCGGTATAATATTACCCTTATGGTATTATCTGTCCATAAAAAGTGCCCACTGTTGGGCATACGTCTCTTCTCTTTCACGCCAACCGTTTCTGGTCCTTTTTTAGTCTCGTTCAATGTTTTGTTCTTCTTTGTTTTGTTTTATTTACTTCTCGTTCAACTTTGTTTTGTTTTATTTACAAAACCCACAGTACTAGTTGATTAATGTTAATACAATAATATTTATGATAAAATTTTATTTACTACATCTTTTATTTGTATACAAACTTGAAATTCAATGGAACACTGTAACATATTTAACTGTATTTCTTAATAGTTCACGATACTCATACATAGTTATATATTAAACGCGTCTAATCGCGATTATTTATTAGGTAAAACGTATACCTTATCCCGTCTCCCCGTGACCACGGCAACTGTAACGCTGCCGAAACGTCGGGAAATAAGGTAATAACAACATATTTAATTTTTAAAAACCTATTTAGAGGCTAAAAATTTCACCCATGCCGGGATTCGAACCCGCAACCTCTGGCTATCCGTGCCAGTGCTCTACCAATTGAGCCAGAGAATAGTGTAAAGAGGTTCTAAATTTCACTGATGCCCATTGGCTCAATTGGTAGAGCACTGGCACGGATAGCCCGAGTTCGAATCCCGGCATGGGTGAAATTTTTAGCCTCTAAACAGGGTTTTAAATTTGTCCTTAGCACGGGTTAGTGCATTAAAAATAAAAATAGTATAAATATATATTTTTTTTTAAATTCATTTTCTTACCTTCTGTTCTAACGTTGGAATGTTGAATGGAAATTTATCACGAATCATAGGAATTACTTAGTTATATCGCTCGTAGCCCCGGCCGCCTGAGTGATCTTAAACGATCACGAAGGTTAAGCAACATAAGGCACGTTCAGTGCATGTATGGGTGACTGCCTACTACTAACGCTAGTGGCATTTTTCCGAGCGTTTCCGTGCTTCGCAAGGCATGTTAAGCAGTTGGTGCCCGCTGCCGTCGATAGAACAACATTTACTACAATAGGAACAAACCGTTAGGGCTATGTCCAGCAGTGGACAAACCGTTTGATTGCCACAAAACAATCATTCGCATTGTTCTGTGGCAATCAGTAGAAAATTCACAATTTATAGAGCTCCTGAACTGATCTCAGTTCAGCATAGTGCAAGAATTGCCTAATACAATGCCCAACGAAGCATGCATGTTCAAATCAGCGTGTCATTACAAAAGTGAGAGGAACAGGGTCATCATCATCATCAATCCATTATGTCCCCACCGATTGGCACGGGTCCCTTCCCAGAGGAAGGTATAGGCCATAGGTACTCCACCACGGGGGCCAAGTCCGGATTAGTGGAGGCTCGCAAGGCTGGTCTTACTGTCAGGAGTTATCAAGCCGCCATAAGGCCTTTGACATGGCTTAACGACTGCCATTACATGACCGCCGGCACAAACGACTTAACGTGCCTTGTGAAGCGCGGAAGTGCTTGGAAAAGTGCCACTAGCGGTAGTCACAAATTGGTGACCAATCCTGCACCTGTCCGGTCCCGTTGTTGCTTAACTCAAGTGATTGATTTCAATCACTCGCTTCGACTAGGCCACGAGCGTTTCATGACTTCTGCTGTTGACTACCAGGGGCCTAATTACACGCACCAAATTCTGTCAAAACCCTGACGTTTGCGAGAGCAACTTGTAAGGAATTTGACAGTTACACGATTGGAATCGTTCAGGATTTGGTGCGCGTAATATAGGGGCTGAACAGCAAGTAAATACCATCTCCATTACGGTATGCAAGTAAAGCGGGTTTACGTCTAACTATCAGCTGACATCGGCGCGAGATCATATCAGCTGATGGCGCGCGATTGCATAATGAGCGCGCCCGCGCCGCCGCTCGCGCTTCGATCTCGAACTGGTGAGATGATAAACATTCAACTACTCGCCTCGTACGTACTTAGAGCGTCGAGTTCATTCGCGTTAGATTTGAATAAAAGTTTCATAAAAAAAAAACCGGCCACGTGCGAGTCGGACTCACGAAATGAGGGTTCCGTACAAATTTGTAGGTACTTTTAAATTATAAATAGTTTAGAAATGGAATCTCGCGTTTCGAATCGAGCTTTTTCCGAACTTCAAAGACAATTTTTTTATAGTTTATTTATTAATGTATTGTTTTCAGATTTTTGGTAGTGTAAAACGATTTTGTTAGCCAAAATTCGTGTTTCTAGGATAACGGACAGTAGCCTATGAAATTTATTTGTATTCCCTTGAGTGGCGATATATAAGGCGTTTTCTTAGAGTTTGATGATGTTTTTACAACTTCAATGGACTGGAGACTAGAGCATACAGTTCGAATTTCTAATAAAATAGGAGTTTTAATGAGGAGAAGACTCGTTAAAAGAAAAATAAACGTGGATTTTGTTTCCGATAAATACCTACTTTTTATAATATAACAATGTATGAAGCGTTTATCAATATTTGAATTCAAGAATACGTTTACAATGCAATGAAAAACCTTAATCTAATAAGGTTTTTATTATTATATTAATTTGATTTTCCACGTTTTTTGTGTGATCTCGAAAATTCTGAAAAATATTTTTATGGGTTTATTTTGTAACTTTTCTTATGATTCTATGGTTGGTTTGTCTATTGAGAAATTTACTCAGTAAATACTCAAGTAACGTCCTCCCATGCTCTTAGCTAATAACTTCGAAGAGATAGCACTGCAGTTAAGCATTTACTTAGCGAAATTCTCAGTTCAAAAACTGGCCCTATATATAATGTGTTAGAATCACTATTATTTACTCTGTATTTCTTTAACTTTTCTTTGAATTTAATGTAAAATGTCAGTGTGTTGTTTACAATCTGCGTTTCGTTATATCTACGAGAGTTATTTTGGAATGACAGTTAGTCCATAGATTGAGTGAGCGACATAGAATAGGGAGATATAACGAAACGCAGGGTTGACAGTTGTCAACGGATCGAACGATAAGAATGTTGTTGTGATGAGTAGTCGGAAGATAGTGTAAAATATATCGATCTAATTCAAGGCAATCTCTTTTAATTTCTACGATTCCTGAGTTGATTCTTTAGCTCAGAAGTGGGATATATAAAGCCTACAGCCTATTTCCGTGTTAAGCCTCCTGAAAATGGACGATGCTGAGAAATCACAACGGAAAAGCCGGTCACGTCATCGAAGTCACCGGCGAAAGTCCCGCAAAGATCAAACCCGAAGCCGTAGTAAAAAGGAAAAGGATAAACGACGAGACAAAACTCGCGATCACGAACGCAACCTTCGAGGCCGAAAGAAACACCGCGAAAATTCAGATCACATTACTGTACGGGGTCGCGAAACTCGAAGCCGAAGCCCGAACACTCCTCCACTAGCATGCGAGAGTCGACGTTTACGTGATCCTGAGACACAGAACCACAGCCGCGACCAATCATCAACAACGCGTACAAGAAAAAGAAGAAATCGCTCACCTGATGACGAGGCCGAGAACATATCGAGTGAAGAAAGCCCGCGGCGTAGGAGACGTCGGAGGCACAGCACCAGCGATAGTGAGTCGAGTACAGGAAGAGCTCGGCGCAGGAGGAGGCGTCACGCTAGCAGGAGTGTTTCTTCACCCGAACAAGGTCATGTGAGTCACGCTTACAATAATACCGAATTGATTTTGACTGAATTGATTAAATCATTGAACCATCGTCCGGAAGGAAATAAATTTCCTATGTTAGGGAACGTCATACCAGAGTTTGATCCCATGGTAAAAGGCCAGACTGTTTCCACTTGGCTCAGCAAGGTAGATGAATGCGCTCGTTTATACAAGTGGGGTGAGGATCAAATTATCCACTACGCTTTACCCAAGCTCAGCGGTGTGGCCAAGACATGGTATCAAGCTCTACCGTCAATGTCATTCTCGTGGCCTGAATGGAAAGCTAAACTTACTGATTCCTTTCCATCCAGTGATGATTATGCTGAGCTGCTCAATGAAATGCTTTCGAAAAAACTTAAATATAACGATTCGATCGAATTATATTATTACGAAAAAATTAATCTTCTAACTCGATGCGAAATATATGGGAAAAGAGCTGTAGACTGCTTGTTGTTTGGTATTGAAGATAGATCACTCAGGTTAGGCGCAAAAGCAGCTAAGTGCAACGAACCGGAGCAGGTTTTACAATATTTTCAATCGATAAAACAACAGTCAAGTGAGTACAATCGACCCAAAGTATGTCCAGACAAAAAACCTGCTATGAATGTGAGCAACGTTAATAATAGCACTCAGGCCAATAATACGAGACCATTTCGTTCGCGTGAAAATACCGGAACCAACATAGTTTGTTACAATTGTAACGAGACTGGGCATTACAGTTTCAGATGTACTAAAAAGATACTTAAATGTAATGTATGCAACAAGTTGGGTCATGTGAGTACTAATTGTCCAAGATTGCCAACTGACCAGAACACTAAGTCGTCTGATCCTCCTAAAGAAAAGACAGTAATGAAGTTATGACAATCTAAGAACGACGATGACAAATATTTAATCGACCTGAAACTGAATGGCCAGCTAGTTAAAGGATACGTAGACCTAGGTAGTCAGTGCACGTTATTGCGACGCACAAACGCTATAAAATTAGGTATTCAGTGGACAACAGAAGAATTGCCTGTAATGCGAGGTATAGGAAGTAATGTCGTGTTACCACTGGGTAAGACTGTGTTGCAAATCGATATTCAAGGCATAGTTGAAGGTGTGGAAGTCTACATTGTAGATGACAGCGTTATAAAACATGCAATTTTAATAGGTCATAGTTTCACCGAACGACCAGGGATCGTAATAACGAAAAACACCGATTCATTAATATTCGAACGAGACTTTCCCAGAAAAATAAATTTAACTCTTTCTGAGGATGCTATCGTCCCTACAAACAGCATGATCGTGATCAAAGTTGAATGTAATGATGTCAACTACTCCGGCACAGTTTACGTCAATGGGTCACTGCGTGGTCCTTCAGGGAAAGAGTATTACTTATTACCTGGAGAATACAGCGTAGTAGATGGTCAGGGCTCTTTGCTGGTACAAAACGTTACAGTGAGCGAACTTAAGCTACAGAAAGGATTACTAATAACGAGAGCTTTGCGTACCAATCAGTTTGAATACGTGAATTTACTAAATTTTGATGACCCTGACGTACAAAAATCTATTAATTACGGCACAAATATGCCCGAGCCTGACAAAGAACGTTTGAGGCAATTATTAGAGAGATACAATGATTGTTTTTCCCACTCTTTAACTGACTTAGGATTTACCGATATTGAAGAGATGCAGATTGACGTGACTGATACAAAACCAATAGTTTACAGGCCTTACAGACTTTCGTATCCTGAACGTGAACTTGTTCGATCAATGGTAAAGGAAATGCTTGATGCAAATATAATTTGTGAATCAAACTCCGCGTACGCAAGCCCAATTCTCCTCGTGAAAAAAAAGACAGGAGATAAACGCTTTTGCATTGATTACCGTGCCTTAAATAATGTAACCAAAAAGGAACATTTTCCGCTGCCATTGATCGATGATCAATTAGATAGATTATCAGGGAACTCGCTTTTTATATCTCTTGATTTGGCCTCAGGATATTATCAAATTCCTGTCGCTGAAAAGTCTCAGGATAAGACGGCATTTGTTACACCTGACGGCCAATATCAATTTAAGAGGATGCCTTTTGGCTTGGCCAATGCACCTTCAATATTTCAACGAACAATGAACAAGGTTCTGGCTGGAATCAGCTATGTCATTATATACATGGATGATATCTTAATACCAGCACATGATTTTGATGAGGGTTTAAAGAGGTTGGAGGAAGTTTTAAGAGCGATGCGTGAAGCAGGGTTTACAATCAAATTGAACAAATGCTTCTTCTTTCACGAGGAAGTAAATTTTCTTGGTTTCGAGGTTAGTGGGTCGGGTATTCGGCCAGGTTCTCGTAAAATAACGGCAGTGTCCGAGTTTCCCACTCCTACAAACATTCACGAAGTCAGAAGATTTATAGGATTGACGAGTTTCTTTAGACGCTTCATTAAAAACTTTTCATTAATAGCTCGACCGCTAACGGACCTTCTGAGAAAACACACTACTTGGAAATGGACAAATGAACATGCTGAAGCTTTTAAAACTCTCAAAACTAAATTAGTTGAGAGACCGATTTTGGCACTATACGATGCTAGTCGAGAGACCGAGTTGCATACGGATGCCTCAAAATTTGGTATCGCAGGCATCCTTATGCAACGAGGCACCGATGGCCTAATGCGACCCGTAGCATATTACAGCCGTAAGACAACTATTGACGAACAGAAATTTCACTCATTCGATCTTGAGACATTGGCTGTTGTAGCATCATTGAGCCGATTTAGAGTCTATTTGCTTGGTTTAAAATTTAAAATTGTCACGGATTGTAATGCGCTGCGGACCACCTTGACAAAAAGGGATCTGATACCCAGGATTGGACGGTGGTGGATTCAACTTCAGGAGTATAATTTCGAAATAGAATATAAAGCCGGCTCTCAAATGCCTCACGTCGACGCCCTAAGTCGAGCTCCTGTTTCCGAATCGTTGAATGTTAATGAAACTCACATAATCGATGTCCTTAGTGTAGAGGTCGACGACTGGATTGCAACAGTACAGAGCAATGACGAAGAAGTCAAAAAAATAAAAGAAATTCTTTCAAACAAAGATGCCAAGCTCATGGCGGACGTACATAAAAACTACCAAATTAAGGGTAACCATGTCTACAGAATAGTTGACGATGGAATAAAGTGGGTGGTTCCGAGATCTGTCCGATGGCAATTGTTAAGAATGAACCACGATGATGTGGGACATTTTGGATACGAAAAGACTTTGAAGAGACTCAAGTCTTCTTTTTGGTTTTCCAAAATGCGCAGGTTTACCAAAAAGTATGTCAGTGCATGTCTCGAGTGTGCTTATCATAAAGCTCCTGGGGGAGCAAAGGAAGGGATGCTTAATCCAATACCAAAACCAGACATTCCTTTCCACACACTACACGCTGACCATTTAGGGCCGTTCGTTCGATCGCGGAGAGGCAATACTTATCTTCAAGTCATAGTAGACTCTTTTACAAAGTTTGTAAGCATGAAACCCGTTAGAGATACTAAAGCAGTTACAACAATACGAGTACTTAAAGAACATTTTAGTTATTTTGGCGTACCTGCTCGACTCATAACGGACCGGGGTTCATGTTTCACAAGTACGAAATTCAAGTCTTTTGTAACGAGTATAGGAGTGAAGCACATATTAAACGCAGTTGCGACTCCGCGAGCGAATGGGCAGGTCGAGAGATTTAATAGAACAATTTCGGATGCGTTAGGTACAAAATGTCACGGTAAAAATGACAATACATGGGACGAATATGTTGGTGATGTACAACTTGGAATAAACACGACTGTCAATAAGTCTACAGGTAAAAGCCCATCTGAACTATTATTCGGATTCAAAGTTGCAAGTTCATCTGAGAATATATTAAACGAAGTTATTACAGAAACTGTGGAGAGAGTTGACGGAGAAAATATGACTGAACTAAGAAATAAGACAACTGATAAGATTGAAAGAGAACAAGTAGTTGCCAAAGAAAGGTTTGATAAGCATAGAAAATCACCAACAAAGTATTGCGAGGGAGATCTTATCAGAATAGAAAGAACCATGTTTGACAAGGACAGGCAAGGTAAATCCAAAAAGTTAATACCCAAATTTCATGGCCCTTATAGGATAACAAAAATTCTACCAAACGATAGATTCCTTGTTGAAGATACTCCCCTCACTAAGAAAGGTAATAAAAGGTACGAAAATGTTGTTTCGATAGATAAGATCCACACATGGCTTAATTTTAAGGGATTTGGTAGCGAGAATGACAGTGAAGGTAGTGACATTGAAAATGATCACAGCGATTAATAAACAAAGTGAATTGTAAACATTATTAGTAATGGCGCTAGTAACAAGCTTGAAGTTTGATTCGAAATTGTGATACAAGTTACACGTACATAATATAGGTATTAATAAATTAAAGTGAAAGTATGTCATATGTATGAATATAAGAATTAGTAAGATGAGGCACTGATTATAAATTAACAATTATATTTTATAAATAAAAGTATTTGATGGAGTAGATAAGTAAAGATAATTAGAGTATATAGCATAGGTTATGAGCGACCAGTGCCGACTGGGATAAATGTGGCATAGATGGTCGCAGATCATGACAGTGACAGTGATTGTGACTGCGAAAGGACACAGGTTATGAGCGGATAGTGCGAATTGCGAGTAATGTTGGTTAGTAACTAATGTTGCACAGATATCCGCAGATCATAATAGACTGTGTGTGTAGATTTAGAATAGAAGCGTGAGTTATAAGCAAACAGCGTGATGGTAAAATAGCGCAGATGTTTGCAGATTATAACAGATCATGCAATAAGTCTAGTGATTCGTAAGTAACATAGTTTTCGTAATTGCTGTAATGCTTAAGTGATATAATGATTTGTAATTGAAACTTAACTAATGATTGATACTAGTAGTACCTAATAAGTAATTAATAATAATTAATTATTATGAATGAAGAATAAAGACAAAAAGTTTTTACTTCAACTGTGCTTAATGAGAGGACTCATTCTACAAAGGATGGCCGAGTTGTTAGAATCACTATTATTTACTCTGTATTTCTTTAACTTTTCTTTGAATTTAATGTAAAATGTCAGTGTGTTGTTTACAATCTGCGTTTCGTTATATCTACGAGAGTTATTTTGGAATGACAGTTAGTCCATAGATTGAGTGAGCGACATAGAATAGGGAGATATAACGAAACGCAGGGTTGACAGTTGTCAACGGATCGAACGATAAGAATGTTGTTGTGATGAGTAGTCGGAAGATAGTGTAAAATATATCGATCTAATTCAAGGCAATCTCTTTTAATTTCTACGATTCCTGAGTTGATTCTTTAAATGTCTTATAGTATAAAAGCAACGTCACTCCAATCTAAGTCAGACGCAAGTTTCCGATTACTGCAAACTTGTCACTGTTACCAAATATTCTAAGGACAACCCCTGGAACGGTATGCTGAAACTCAACGATCTGTGATGGCGATGAGCTGTAGAATCCTATAAAATGTATAATAAAAACTAAAGAGGCTGTCTGTGAGTGCTGCTATAAATCCATCATAACATGACATTTATTATCAAAGAAATGCCAGTTCGAAAGCGTGTCTGAGGCGTGACGTCTAGAAATAACCGTCTGCGGTAAACCGGAGCTTTAATTAATAAGGTGGTCACGGCACAAACGGGTATCGAACCCTGGGCAGTGGCAGACCAACGTGTCAGTTGTCATTGCAATTAGATTACTCCCACGTGAGTCGTATTGTCAGTCCTTCCTTATAGGGTTACCGCTCAGTTCGACCTAATTCACTCATTTAGAGACGACTACGAACCGAAGGCAGCGGCTTACATTTTACATTGATTTTGAGCAAACAGAATGTGAATTCTTTGCGTCGAAATATACATATTATGTATTATTTTACAGTAATTAAAAATTATTTGACGGGCCGGGCCTACAATGGAGTTTTCAGAACAATAGTAAAAACAGGTGAATTCGCTAGGGTTTTCAGCCCGGGTAATACGATGGCACAAATCGTAAAATGGCGTAAACTTTGTCAGATTTTGACATTATATGTAATCGCAACTTTTGACATTTAAAACGCGCGTGTAGTACGATGACGCTAACATCGTACTACACAGGCAGAAAACAACGTTTAGTCTATGAGGGCCGGTTTCTGAATTGAGAACTTCACTAAGTAAATAGTTAAGTAACGTTCTGACACGCTCTTTTCTGAGAAATTCGCATCGAAATTCGAGAGAACTACAGTCAGCGAAATTCTCAATTCAGAATGTGGCCCGTAGACGAGCATCGAGTTGAGAACCGCCCTCCATAAGTCCCTATTCCCGGTCTCTTTATGCAAATGCAATAGGAAGAGACACAGTTTAATAGTGCCATCCTGCATAGATCGCAGTGCCGATAACTCAGTTCATTATTGCCAAGGTAACTTGTAATTGGATGTTTTATGGCGTACTAGTACGGAATACCTTATTCTAAGGGGAGATCTAAACGGGTAGCCCGTAAACTATTGTGGGAGGGCAATTCTGGAATTGATTCTGGAAAATGAATTCTGGAATTCATTTTCTTTCTTAAATTAATTCTTTTCTAATTTTAGTTAATAGTCCTCCTTTTGCCGATTGCGGAATCAAATAAGGGTAACGACTATGGACGCAAAGGAAGGTGATGTTTTTGACGATGTTGTATCTTCAACTTCACTGATAAGGTGGCTATGTATTTTATTAGAAACAATTGTACAATGAGTAGTCCCAGCATCTTTAGTAACAAGGTAGTATTTTAAGTAATTGTACAACCAGCAACGCTTCTCCCGAATCGGAGTAAAAAATTAAGTTTTTAGACAGATGTAACTTGTAAATTGTTACGACGTTATAAACACTTACATAATAGTATGCACAGTTTTTTTTTGTAAAGATCGTATGGCGCGAAACGCAAGAAGGAATGTCATCTATCAAGATTGACATACAAGATTCCTACTAAGAAAAGAAAGAGTAAAAATAAATTCTGTAAGATTGTGTTTTTGGTCCCATATTTTAAACGCGCGAGTAACTGATGCGTCCTTCAAGCAGCGAAAAGTAGCTCTTACTACTAGTAAAGTTACTCTTTTCTTGGCTAAACTCGACAGAGCCCGACTACTAGGCCACATGTAACTAATTGAGCAAACAAATTACACGTAACATAGACTCACGCCTGTATTCCAGAGGGGTAGGCAGAGGCTAGGGACTGACCACTTGCCACGATCCTGACAGATCTAACCCAAAGGCTAACCAAAAATACAGTGGACAATTGGACATGCGTAGTAATAATCTAAAATCTTATCACCCGACGGGAAACACTGTTTATAAAGAGACCATTTGTTAAAACACTAAATAATTCGTGGATCCTCCACATGATACTATTTTGAAAAAAAAGCCCAGGTCCTGGATGCTTACATGTTTGTGATGTAGTTGTTTCTGGTTCCCACGACACAGGATATCCTAGTGTGGGGCCAGAAACAATGTATGTGCCAGTATGTAAATGTTATGTTATGTATGTCAGTGTAAAATTAATAAACGTCTTTGGAAAATCGAGGAGAAATTCGTTTGATCTGCGAACTGTTATACAATCTGTCATATTAAAAAGCAATACGCTTTTTATAATAAATAATGACAGATTGCATAACAGTTCGCAGATCAAACGAATTTCTCCTCGATTTTCCAAAGACGTTTATTAATTTCACACTGACATACATAACATAACATAACATTTACATAACAGTCTTTATAAACAGTGTTTCCCGTCGGGTGATAAGATTTTAGATTATTGATCCTGTATGTACCGTAAAGTCTCCAGTCAAGAAATCATCTTGCAGCCATCCATTCACCCGGTGGCTGACATTTCTGGTGGCCGACCATTAAATTTCAAAGTTCAGTTACACGAGAAAAGTTGCTCGTACCATCCACAGCTGATTACGATACACCCTTACAGTTTCGTTGTATTTTAGGCAGTCTCACGGTAACATATTGCAGTAAACTTAGCACGCGTGAAAATTTCGTTGTGTCTTAGGGGAACGGCCAGACTTCGAATCAGGTACAGAAGGGAATCGTAACATTTCGAATCCAGTGCAGCACTAGTCACCAGTGGCTAGCATTTAACTGAGCTGCAGCCTTTTCCTCTTGTTGCACGTATATTCGCACGATTGTATTTTCAATATTTTTGTTGTTCTTCATATATTTTTTGGGTTATCTTTGTTTTTGTTACGAAAGTAATGTAAAATCAAAAACGCGGCCATTTACCCGCAAACTCCCGCAAGTCCCCATGAATTCGGGAGAAAATCGGACCGCAAGTGCGAGAGCTTCAGTAAATTTACACACATCCTGTGAATGCGAACATGTGTCCGCAGCCTTAGTGTGTCCTAAGGGTTCAAGGGTTCGGTAGAACCCCGGCTTCTTAATTGGAAGATCGTGGGTTCTAATCCCGGCAAGTACCAATAACTTTGTTTTTTATGTTATGTAAATTTGTGAAAGAATAGTAGGGGAAAAGGTGAAAACATCGTGAGGAAACCTGAGTGTCTGAGGTGTTCAAAAACTTCAGTGCTTAAACGTGCCAATCCACAATAGACACGTGTGGATAACCACACGAATCCTTCATTAAAAAAGGGCTTCATAAGAAGCCCATTCTCTCTCTTTCCGAGAGAACGCTTGTGCACTGCAGTGGAACATATATAGGCCGCATGAAAAAAGGGGTCATAAATAGAGTAGATTATTAGCGGGGCGTTCTTGCATCGCCAGTTTTTTTAATAGGGTTTCGATTTTTTTATCCTGATGGATCAAAAATGTTCGAAGAAATTTGTGTAAATGAACCTCTACATCGTGCAGTTCTAACGCTCTGGTTTACAATATCCGCTCATTACAGGCTGACCCACAAAACACAAAGTTAATCCGTTAATTAAATTTGACATTTAAATGCAACAGCTCTGCTACGTACAATGTTTAATGAATAAAATATTTTGCTTATTGGAATATCAAGCGTTTGAGGTGCTTATACAAGACTTGATCATTATTTTAGATAATCATGTCAATTATCAAGGAGAATTGAATGCGGTGGACGTATATAGCGTGTGTTTTAAGAGAGAAAAATAAATTTCAGTGAGTAGAATAAATAACCTCTAGCTTGACAATACAATCACTTGTCCTGGTCTCAAACTGGGATACCTTGTATCCTAGTTTGAGACAACCTAAATTCAGACGGATCTTATTTTCAACATGCGTTTTAATTTCAGTTTCAGTACATTTTTTTATCACGCAATGCGATTACGGAGCCTAGTCGCGATCCATGGTGCACCTGCTCCAATGCCCATTGTGCCCTCACACCTGCACTCTGGAGGACCTAACAGAGGACAACGCTGCTGCAATTCCAGTGGCCAACTATAGGGCAGGAAAAATATAAACTGGTCGATCGCTGACACGAAAAGAAGAAGTATATTTTTACGAGGGTTGAAGCGTCAAGTCATCGGTTTTTTTATTGTCATTATTATTATTTACTTATTCAAAAGATGATATAAGAACCACACACAATTTTCTAACTACTAACGCAGTTTATCAGCAAGCATTCGGTAACCATAATTTTATATTGTATAAACTTACGCAATCGACACAACCAACAGTATCGATAGTATTTTGTGTATCTGAAGCATGGGGCAGGTTTACAAGCTGCTTAAAACCAAGCGCTTAAGCATTCCTTTAAATTGTACTTTCTTGAGACTTATTAAGTTATTACATAGTTCCTCAGGTAGAATAAATCAGAGTGCACATATTTAACACAAATGTTCAGACCCAAATCTGCGCACCCCGTAAGACTGGTATGCTAGATCGAAATAAGTAGAGCACAGGCCTGAAACTATGTTGCCCGAGGAACTACCAATAAACCATTTTCTCCCCTCAGCTCCTATCAAGCGGCGGCTTTCTAACGCGAGGCGTGGGCCTGGTTAACCAACAGCTGCTAACAATGTTTGCCAAGAACAAAACTCATTAACCACCGGGCCAATGGGCAGTAACGGGACTCGATGCGTGATAAATACTCTACAGCCCCTAATAACTCATCTGCGGCCCTATTCTGACTCTGCAACAGAATTGGAGCGGGACTGTGAGGCGTTAACTAGGATAACAATTACACGTGAGCCGTAGTATAATTTCCAGGACCATCGGAAGTAGATACAGAGCCAAATCACAATCGAGGCGCTAGAGGCTGAAAAGTCTATTAGTTTCACTGTAGAGACCTTGTTATATCCCAAAAATCAGTATTTTAGTGAAGATCCTAATTATTTAAACTCACGCCTGTATCTCGTAGGAATATGTAGAGAGGATTGGTTTGGTTTGACAAGGTTTGCTTCCTTTCTTACTATGATCCTGATAGACCTGTTTTGGTTCAACAGCTTTCACTAGTCGCTGCTTGCACGCACGACTGTTTCAGGATCTCTTTTTAAAACAATACTCTTTATTTTGCTAACTACAGCAAAGTAGTTAAGAAATGCATTTAGATTTTTTCGGGACGATGAGCACACTGTGATACCTGTGTAAACTTTTTTCAATTTTATATATTGTCAACGTTTGATTTATCAATGCAGTGTAGTAACAAAATTAAGGCATCTACAAACGACAAAATTAGCGTGAAAGTAGCATAATGCGCGTTCACACCTTCCCTTTGCGTAACAACATACGTATACAAACGTTTGATGCGAACAACGATGAGTTAAATTGTGTTCGATGGGCGGGCAGTAAATACTAGGTATACGATGTGTCGAGACTCAATTACCATTTCAACTTTATTGAATAGGGCCACGGTTTGCATTTGGAATCAACAATAATATACGTGGCGTCTCTTTGCGCCCAATCGCAATACCATGGCCGCACAGCTATTCCTACAGAAGTTCTTTTCAGATACTGAAGGCTGACTTTCTTGGACATGACGTATAGCGGACCACTACTAGACATTCATCATCTCTATTTAAAAAAGTTTTTCTACATTTCTGGTTAACTAGCAGCCATAAGAAGATTAGAATTTGTATTGTTATTTCACGAGTAATGAGTGTTTTTAGTTTTCCTTGGTCCTAAACATTGGCTTGGTTGTGGGCAAAAAGTCATAGGGTCAGTAACTTTCATACCTCTGCTTTGATCCAGAGCAGACAACATACTCTATGTTACGTCCACCAAACCATGAATGATTCGTATTGATTTAACCGTTAATTTCTCGAAAACTGAGGTAGCAAACGTCAGAAATTCGTCAGAATCTAATATACTTAATACTTCTCAGATCAAGATAACTGATCATCAGAATATAGAATTTCTGTATTAGCTTATTCCCCGCATAATTTAATAATTCTGTAACTAAAATTTTGACGTTCTAACTAAATCAAATTATAAATACTAACATTTAATATTTATAATTTGAGGCATAAAAGATTTGAATTTATTTTCAGTATTATCAGAAGACTTTTATTTAGGGTATAAGGCAAAATCTTGGCTTTCATTCGAATAGGCTATCTGTTTGCACTATGCAAAGCCGAAGGCGTGCTATATACAACCCAAGTGAAGTTTAAACACCTATTAAGGTGAATTAATGTTGGGCTATCGTAAGGAGCCCGATTTATTTGTATTGGTCTTTGGATAACGAAGATACAGTTAGAGGGCGCCAGGAATTTGATGTAGCATAATAATTTAGACCTTGTAGAGATAGGAGTCTTGATTATTCTAAAGCCATACTACTTAGTCAGATTTGGAATTAGTTCAAACACAATCTAACTCATTCCTATTTTGAGGTTGAATCAAAATATTGTAAAGGTTGAGTAAATCTCTGCTAGTATTATAAATGCGAGTACAGTCTGTTAGTTTTTAGAACATACCTCGGCTACTATCGGATAGAATCGGATATATTTGTATAATAGAAATATTGGAACTAATATGACACAAAACTTTCCATAACTTTTTAAAAGAGTGAAGAAAAGTTTTATACAGACCAGGAAGTAGTATTACACTCGTGTGCTTTCAGCGAAAACCGAAGCCTACTCTAGAGCCGGAGGTATATTCTAAAAGCTAACAGACTGTATATTTGTTGATTTGTCCTTCTTTCGTGCAACAATGGAGTGATGTGATCTTTTGTATACATCTAGTTTTAATTATGATCTGGAGAGATTTTTTTTTCAGATTCCTATGCCAGATCGATGTGTCGTCACATTTAAGTACTAAAATCCATTAAATCTAAATACGAGGCACAAAATGACGGTCCAATGCACAACAGTCAGATAAGATACTTTATGGTTGCTTCTACAATACCATACTTGACATCGTATCTTTCATCTAGGACACAATGGTAGCGTAATGTAGGCGCGATTTGACGGTAGGATTTATCATCACAATATTCAACGCACAAATACCAGTCACAAGGGCACGTGACAAAATTGCAACTCACTTAATCAAATTCCCGGTAGGCCAATATTTCATGGTGCAAAATATATGGCCCCTAATTTCCATATGTAAATCGTAATAACGCAGCGATATAGTCAAATGCAACGAGTTCATAATTCTTAAAGCGTCAAATATGTCGATTGACACCTCATTCATTTTGATCAGAGACGCAAAAGCGCTCGAGCTACGGTTAGATTTCTAACCTTTCGGTACGACCCTGAATCTTTCTTGGTTTGCATTTAGAAGCAGCCTGGATAACATTCAAGATTGCAGTAGATTTCCTTCCAGCACAAGAGATGATCTACAAATCGGTAGATCTCACTAGACTGACAGCGTCTAGCGAAAGCTCACTGAGATTATCAGACTGGACGAGAATGGAGGATCTTGAGGTATCAATTTCTCGACAGTTCCGCATAGGTGTAAGACGACGTGAGTCATGCGTACAGTGGCGCTAAAATTACTTATTCTGGATTTGACAGACACTCTGAAGACAGCCGTGGTTCAAAATTCAGGAAAATTAAGGGATTCATCAAACTTTACCAAGAGTAAGACTTGGGTTGTCCTCAACCACTTTGAGGCCCATTTGAAAGGGGAGGGTTTCTCACAAATAAAAGTATATAGTACCTAGAGGCTAGTAGCAACTCTATTCTGTATTTACTGGGACATATTTTTGATGAAGTAGGCTTGCTCAGCACCTACACCACCCTCTCAGTTTCTTCTTTTCTAACGCATGTTTTTTAACTTAGCAAAAACGTTAACAATACAATACCACTCTTCAAAGGTAAAGGAAAACACCTTCCGGATATAGTTGCATAAAGTCAATCACAGGCATCAAGAAAATGTTCCAATAAAAAAATTGGTGAAGATTTAATCTCACTTCGTCTTTTGTTTGTAAGCATAAAGTTTTTGTTTTGTTGATTCTCGTGACTGTCACCCTGGGTCTTGACAGAATACCAGCGTTACGGGAAAACTCGTAACACAATGCTAAGTCAGGTACCCATTTATTGCCACGACACACAGTTTCGCTTTTGTATTAACTTTTAGTTATAAGTGTCTAATGTTTTTCTTTGATTGGTTATTCTGTGTTAAAATTATTCTGTGTTTTGTGTGTAATAAATAAACCATTTCTATTCTATTCTATTCTAATCCACGTTTTAGGCGATCTTAGTAAGGAATAGGGTAGTTTTCTGATGAAAACATCAGACTGTTTTCATCAGAAAACTACCCTTTTCGGACCGTGTTCTACTTACGTCTTCGTTGACTATGAAAAAATCGCAAAAACAAAATGGCGCCAATAGTAGGAACTCCTATGTTTCGTAATAAAAGTAAAGTGGCAGTGAAAATGTTGATATTTGTGGAGTTTTATGAGGCTGTAGAGGTGTTGTGAAGTGTGTGATTTCCAATTCCGGGACTAACGTTTTATACTTCTATTGTTGACGTTCAACGAGCAATAATTTCATTTATCCATCGCAGCAGTATTTCTTATTTTGGCTCGAGCAGTGACTCAGTTTATAACCAAACGTCTATTGAAACAAAAGTGAAGAAAAAAATCTGAATTCACTAAGATGTGAGTTCACCACCATTTGATTGGATTTTAGTGTTTTGTTACTACGACGTATCACTATTTCATTGTACTAAAATCGTGAAAATGCGGCTTTAAGCGGAATAAGGTTCGTGCTTTGGTGTTAGCACCTGTGGACTCGTATATCGGCGGCGCCAGAGCTAATGCGGTGCGTGCGGTTGTACGCATGTCAAACATGCTTCCGCGCAGGCATGCTTGATGGTGATCGGTGAGGATGTTATGGTCACGTAGTAATGTCAACAGGAGGCGAACCTTCATGTTTTTGTTGCAAACACGCCTTTAACATAACCGGTTAGAGGGCACAAATTAAAATATTGATGTATCGTCTGTCGACTAATATGAATATCATAGCCATTTATTGCCCGAACAATTAGACATAATTTTAGATTTTACATTAGATTGTAGTTACATTAAATTAATACATCATCATCATCATTAACCTATTATGTCCCCACCGAGGGAACGGGTCTCGTCCCTGAGAAAGCTATAGGCCATACTCCACCACGGGGGCCAAGTCCGGATTGGTGGAGGCTTGCAAGACTAGTGGCTGGTCTTACTGTCAGAAGTTTCAAGCCGCCCTAAGGCCTCGAACTTGGCTTAACGACTGCCAACTATCGACGGCAGCGGGCACCAGCTTCTTGACGTGCCCTGCAAAGCACGGACCCGCTCGGAAAAATGCCAATAGCGTTAGTCATTGACCGTCACCCATCCATGTACTGAAAGCGCCCTATTTACGTAACCTTCGTGATCGTTTAAGATCAGTCAGGCAGCCGAGGCTACGAGCGATTCGATTCAATTAATTGTTTCAGTGAAATTGAAAACATACTTGACTTTATGCATTTGATCGTGCAACTATACTACCTTAACATATATAATATAGACTTTATTTGGTAGCGTTACAAAAGATTTTGCAACTTCAATGTAATATTGACTACAAAGTAATAACTTTGCGCAGTTATTACCACAAAGCTAGCACTCATTTATAAATATGTTATTGACAACTACAACGCACTTTTTATTTTAGGTATAGTTTAAGTGTGCGTAATGTTATCTGGTTGTATAAAAATAACCCTAAAAAACTACACTTTCTGCAATATAAAGATTAAAATTTGTTTGATGAGTAATGTTGGTCCAGGGATAGCGAGCTAAATTATCAACTTAGAGGCCGTAGGTCCGAGTCTTGCGTGTGTATCACAAAACGTTTAGGCATTATACCATATTTGTGATGTTTTTATCGTAGGTAGTACGGCGAGGCTACCCGCGCGTTTTAAATGACAAAAGTCGCTACTTTCTCGTACACTAATGGTCAAATGTTTACATTTTAGGTGATCTGTCAGGATCGTGGCAAGTGGCAGTCCCTGGGAGCCAATTCTCACTTCATTAGCAAATAAGTTGTATACGACTCAAGGCTTATGACTTGTAATTCTACGTAAAAAGTCGAGTGACAGCCAAAATCTGTATTCTGAACGCCATGCTAGATTGAATTCGAAAGAAAAAATAAATATCTGATGACTCTGTCGAGTTATCTTATCTTATTTTTATGCGACAAATGTCTAAGCCTTCGAATATTTTTCGTGTACGCTTTCAATTCGCACGGGCGAGAATCGGCGCCCAGGTCTCTCCTATCCCAGGTCAACCTATCCCTCTGAAATATGTTGAGTTTACATTTTACGTAATCTGTACGTAATACAGAGAGTATTGTAAAGAGGTTCGAAATTTCACTAATGCTGTTAGTCGCCCATTAGCTCAGTTGGAAGAGCGCTGGTACAGTTAGCCAGAAGTCGCGGGTTTGAGTCCCGGCATGGGTGGAATTTTTAGCCTCTAAATAGGTTTTTACATTTTAGCTCTACAAAATTGCGACTGGTGCCGTCATACTACACATGCTAGTTTTCATCGCGCAGGACATCTTACTTTTCGACCAGAGGTTTATGTAATTGTGTCGCGTGGTCTGTTTTCAAGATTTCTTAGGTAGTGAATGAGGGAGCAGAATTTTTTGATGCAAACGCTACACAATGTGGCCGATTATTGTTGTCTTGTATTCACCCAAATTGTAATTTTGTTGTTTCAAATATGTGTTTCTTATCCACATTTTATCAGGAAGTTTTTATTAACATATCTGCTCATTGACATTATTTCCATTCACATCGCATGCATAACATACATAAATCCCAAATGGGAATAATCTTTAACTACTAAACAAGTGGCACATAATATATCATCGTATTTGTGTGAAAATTTATCACCCAATAAATCGGTATTAGGCATTAGCAATTCATTAAGTATCAAACCGATTTGATTTAGATTATGTTTATTCATATGTTTAGGTTACTATCTTGAGGTATTGAAATATTGTGTCGCCATTTCTTCTAGTGAAGGCGCCTGCTATGTCTGGCATCCACCTGCCTCGCAAATTTAATTACTGTTCACAATTAAGTATACTTTTGATAAATATCGTCTGAGGCTTGGTTAGATAATAAAAATACGGACGAATTATCAAAAGTATACTTACTCAATTTTGTACAATCATTAAGGCCGGGTTCTCAGAGCGCATTATGTCTATTGGACTTATAATGAGCTTAATTGCGCTGCGCAATAACTGCGCTGTGCGAGCGTATAGCTGGAGGTAAACAAAAAGCATTTTTGAAATAATAGAAATGCACGATCGAATTAATACAATCTATGCGATCGAGACTTCATCAACAGATCTGTGATAAAATTTTTGGTTATTTTTTATTATCCTGTATAGTTGAAATAAAATTATACTTAGTTATAATTAAGTCTCATGTTCGCGGTTCCTTTTAGAGTGCTTAGATACTTTATCACCGAAGTCAGACAACTCTTGTACTCTATGACCAAATTATTAGACTGTACGGTTATTTTGCCACCGCCAATTTTTGCAAGCATTTTGTCAGTCTACAGATTTTTGTGTGTTGATATCGAAATCGAAACCTTATTATCATGCAGAAAGGAAACTTAATTTGTGCGTCATGACATAATAAATCGAGATTTAACTTTTCACTTTCAATGTAAAGTCAACTTAAATTTTTTGGTCTCAAAGTGGCCAACATTTTTTAACGTGAAGGTATTTTCCGGGTATTTTTTTTTATCATGCACTTTTGATGTTGATTGTACAAAATTATAATATAACTTACACAGATAGCGATCTTGAATCTTTATAAGGTTCTGAAATTTCCTTAAGCGGTGTGTAATTTTGTCATTATTAATTGAAAATTAACCTTAATATGAGACGCAGATTGTTAATACCTGTTATTAAATATCTCTTAAATTTTCTCCTTTTGGGAATGTATGTATGTAATACTGTGTTTGTGAAGACTACGTGAAGCGATTGTAGGGCTGCTACTCTAAAACACGGAGGTTTTATTTCAGTTTGTTGATTTGTAATTGTAATAGTGATAGCTGTGTTTTCCCATCTTTGACTATGGAATAACAGATCACCCTATTTGAAATAAAATACTCAATGACATACCCATACACATTTAAACTTGTCATTGTTAATTCGATTCGTATCAACTCTTTGTACATCTCCACTGCTGGGGCACGGGTCTCTTCCTGCATCGCAGTAAAGTTAACCCATACTCCACCACAAGGTTGGTGGGGGATTGTAAGATAGTCGCGGGCCTCACTGTCAGAAGTTATCAAGCCGCCCATAAGTCTATTACATGACAGCCGGCACCAACGGCTTAACGTGCCTTGCGAAAGTCGGAAGTTATTGACTCATTCTAATTATTATATTCTTTTTTTATGCACTAACCCGTGCTAAGGACAGTTTTAGCCTCTTAATAGGTTTTCATTGTGAATTAGTTATCATAATGATATATCGAATAATTCGCAGAAGATAACAAAATGATAACTCGAGTAATTTACTATTACAAAACTACAACTACGTCCTTCCCCCCAAAAACCAACAAGCCAAGATGGCGCCGCGCCGCCCTTTGTTTTTTTGTAGTGACGTCATCACATGGAGGTTTTATACCTTCGAGTTAATCTAGATCGCCACGTAAATTTCAGTATTAGTGGCTTAGTCAAATTGAATTTAATATGTAAAGATAAATGATTATTAATACAATATAACCACCATTAATAAGTAGGTGTTTAAGTTATAAAGCGTTGCTGACATGTTTGTGTTTACGCCCGTTAAGTAATCGTGTGGTTATGATGCTGGCGGAATCATGATTGGCATCAGAACGGGCTCGTGGCTGTCTTGGAGCGGAAAGAGACCTTGGTTTCGTTCCTGTGGGTACCGCGGGTCAATCCACCTCCTTTTGGGCTGGCCTAAAATTAATACGTGGCATCGAAGTATCGGTGAAAAAGATAAGGTCAAAACTATCACATTTCTTATCGGCAAGACGTGGGCAAGACTATGTGAAAAGAAAATACTTTTAATATCAAAGATCAAAGTTAAATCGCCGGCCGGTGCCATCTGCTGCCATCGCCGCCGTCCTCTAACCAGAGTCAACGGATCGTCCTTCGATATACGCAGGTTAGAAGCCTAGGTAATTTCTTTACCCTTGTGCAGCAGACCAGCACCACCGTTGCCCGCCTGGTCCACCCGCATACAGTCCACGCGTTTTACTCGCGCCGCACCAGATTGTCTTCTGCTTGGCGTGCGTTTAATGCTAGCTCTACACGTGATCAGTGTGGCATTATGTGCGAATTAGACAGGTTGCCCCACTTATGACGTCCTCAGTCCTGCCTTGAAAATAACGAAATAACAATGGTTTTCTATTGTTATTGTCAAGGTCCGAGCTCTAAATAAATGTCACACATTCGCAGAACACCGACAAGTGCGAACGGCGAAAATTTGTAACATATTTTGTATGACGGCGACCCGTAAACAAAGTAGGTACATTAAAAGCCAGTATTGAGCTATGTCCAGCAGTGGACTAGTATAGCCTGACGACGACATTTATTTTCAAACTCTGATATTTTAGCGCGATAAAGTTGCGTAACTCGTAACATTGTAAGAATGCTGGAAGATGTTTGCCAAGTATAGTCGGTTATAATATTGTAACATTATCATCATGAACCGATTATGTCCCCACCGAGGGTCACAGGTCTCTTCCCTGCGGAAGGTATAGGCCAAACTTCTGACAGTAAGACCAGCCACTAGTCTTGCAAGCCTCCACCAATCTAGACTTGGCCCCCGTGGTGGAGTATGGCCTATCTACTTGTGTAACGTTTAATTTCATTTGATTGCAATATTTGTGTTTAGAAAATTCACGGTCCACGTAAGAACAGCCATAAGGCGCTGGAAGGTGCTAACTAGCGCCACCAGTGAAATAAAAATCATAAATTGTTTTAAGATACGCTTTTTTTTTTCAAAAAGTAAACATCGAAAATCTTAACCACTATGACAACTTTTTTTGGAACGTACAATCTAGAACCTATGATAAACAACCTAGAACTTTAATAGAAACATATTTATCACTGCAAGGTATGAAGATTGTTAATGTTTTTTTTTGAAAAAAAAAAACGTATTAAGGCCGCCAATTGTACTATACTATGTTATTTTAAAGTCTCTTATCTATATCCTGGTGTAAATGCAATTGTCATGTTTTTGCATGATATATCTAATTTTATGCGTAAGTGTTATCGAATAATGTAGGTAAATTCATAATGAAAGTTGCATTATCATTGAAGAATTATTGATTGTGAGTATGTACACATTAAATTGACAAGCAAAAAAATACTAAAAATATTGGAGGGTAATTTTAAAAAAGAAAAGGGAAATCGAGTGGGGTTTGTAAGTGGATTCACGTCGCTAGCGGCGGGGAGCCATTGCGTTCCCGAATACGGTGCTGATCGGATCTCCTGAAGAAAGTTTATATTACAATAAAGAAAATTCTATCAATGTATCTATCTACTATAAAACTATATAAGTTATGATTTTTATTCCATTGGTAGCACTAGCCAGCAACCCTCAGCTCCTTGAGCAATATGTCGTGCATTACACGTGTGGCTAGGCCACCAGTCACACACAGCTGGGCATGTGATCGCGAAACAATCACATGATCCGCCGTACGTAACGCGCTTAGGGTCATAAACTGAGTTTAAAATTAGCCACACACTCGGTCAGGTCGAGAAATATTTCTCCGTTGGCTATATCGGCCGCCATAAACATCCGAATGGGTTTGACAACTCATTCTATAAAATCCGTAGATCCGCTTATATTCTTTTTCTTGCACTAACCCGCGCTAAGGACAATTTCAAAGCGGCTAAAAATTCCACCCATGGCCGGGACTCGAACCCGCGACCTCTGGCTAACCGTGCTAGAGCCAGAGGTCGCAGGTTCGAGTCCGCGGGTTTTTAAATTTAACACGCTTGTTTACCATAAGAGAGGTTGCGGGTTCGATCCCACTTGAGGCATATTAATAACTATGTCATACATTTTATAAATGACCAGAACCCAATCTCCAGGTTGCTAAAGGTCATTTGAATGGTGGAGTGGTGACTAGGTCATGTAGCTCCCTACAAAATGGTAGAGACTGATGATGGCTGACCACTGCGTTATACTCGCGAACGAGTGCTGTTCGTGTGTCTGGCCGCAGCACTAATGTTTTCCCTACTTTTGTAAGGAATTTGAAATTATTCATGGTAATCATGGAATCATATCATCTTAAACCTAACATCAGGTAGCAAGATACGTTAGGTTAAAGAAGATTTGAGGAAAGATGGTCATAGTTCTTTATTCCCGCTTCGTTTTGTCACTACACTACGGCCCGAAGGTAGCGGTTTACATGATACATTTTAAATTGACATTCACCAAACAGATTGTAAATTCTTTACGTTGATATTACAATTGTAGACTTTTAGTCCGGATTTACTTACGGGTGTTGTTATATCGGAAAAAGTCCGACCAGGTTTCGCTCCGATTCGCAGAGCTTAATCATGGTGAGCAGAGACGGAGCTCGCGTCGTCGGTTGCTATTACAACTTTTGATTTGGTTGGTTTCTACAATTGGCCTTAGTCTGGGTGTTGTTCCATTTCTGTTATTTTCTTGCATGGTTAACATAGCGTGGGGTATCCTACTTTGAGACTAGAACAAGTGATTGTGTTGTGTGGACGTCATTTTACTATTTATTTATAATATCACGTTGACGTTTGACTCTATTTTCTAACTTATAGACATTTGTGAAGTTCTAGTAGCAATACCACTTGCTAATTGTGAAGGAAAACAACGTGAGGAAACCCGAGTCTTTGAGGTGTTCAAATACCTCAGCGCTTGTAATCGACAATCCGCGGAGGGTACGCGTAGTAATTAAGGCCGCACTCTCTCTCTCTCTCTGAGAGAAGGCCTGTGCCATGCAGTGGGACGTTTATAGGTTACATAAAAATATATATTAGTGCTGAATTATCGGTGCACGAGTCCAGTTCGCAATGGGCCGGCTTTTCGATAATGACATTTAAAACAAACTCGATAAGGCCCTGCCACGACTGCATAGGCGTCTGGACTAACGCATATCTAAATTGCAAAGCTTGTCGCTTTAAAATGCAATAAAAAGCGTTGAAGATAGTTTGAATATTCAAAGCCCGCCGGTTTTCTTATGGGTTTCTGATCAATCTCGGCCCTTAAGAGGACGTTTCCGGTTTGACCCCTGCCTACTGACAGTAAGCAACACCTTAAGTTTATCGTGTTATTGCAATGCAAACTCTATTACAAAGGCAGACAGAATTAAACTGTTTAAAGGCGACAAAAGCAATAAAACAAAAGTTTTGACTGACGGTAAGTGACGAATTAATATTGAGGCCTCATTTTCCTAAGCTGGAGTTTGCTTTATTTATTACGCCATCAAGTGCAATGCTGCAGTTAATTAACCGTATTTTATTCAAATGTCCGTATTACATTTTCGTTCTCTTTCTTGTCTCAGTGTATTTTAATCAGGATACCTAATCATAAAAATGCCCAAATCCTAAACCACGTCAATTACCTCTGCCTCATTGGTTTAATTGACTATGGTGCACTGTATCGAAAACGGAAGAAAAGCTAAGGAAAAGCCTAATAATCAGAAATGACGGCGGGAAAATGGTTTGAGACAATGCGGTTGACATAATTATGTTACTCTTAAAAACGGTATTAATAAAAAGGTCCGCAGCAGGTTTAGCGGTATCAAGTCTGATTATCGTGCCGGAGATCGTGGGTTCGACATTTTGGGACCAGAACAAGTTATTGTATTGTGTAGAAGTTACATTATTTATCCGAAGTTTGTGAACTTGTCTGATGTTTTTTACTCAATTGCGCAATAATGGCTAAACGGAGTTACAAAAATCTTGCAGAAAAACGCGCAGAGCGGTTAGAGATCCATTTCAGAGTAACTGAAGAGATAGTTGTAAAATTATTTGTTGTATAGTGTAAATATTTTTTTGCAGTTGTTGTTAGCTTGTTGTGTTTTAGTTAATAGGCCTATTAATTATCGCCATTATTGATTAGGCAAAATGCGAATACACTTGTATCTAATCACGATTACTGATCAGGCAAAATGCCATGTGCGGGCATCGCGAGTCATTGAGAAATACCGTTTTGATTTAGAAATTACACATTTAAAAAAACCCTTTGAAGTAAATTACAGAATTTACTAGAATATTTTCTGGGAAGATCCTACCTATAAGTAAATCTCACACAGCGGAAGAGAGAATTGAACCAGGGTCTGCCACGATCCTGACAGATCTCTTTCGCTTTTCCAAATAAAGTATATATTAGCAAAGGGCAAGATAAAATGTACTACTAATGAATTTTTATAAATAGAACAGCAAACGCTTGCTTGGTACCAAGACAATCAACTTAAAAATAAGCATGGCTTAGCGTATAAACTAGGTTTAATATAGCATGCTTACTATCAGAAATAAGTATAAAATGGCACCAAAATGGCCGCCGCTCAGCATTTTGGCCATGATCGTTGAGGACTATGGCGCAGATTTTCAGCGGACGCCAAATAATAATATAAATATACACAATAATAATAATTCAAACCATAATCAATATCTATTGAACAGTTTATAAACCTGACGCGTTTAAAATGTTGAGTGAAGGGTGTTAAGTGAAGCAATTTTACTTTAGTAAAAATCATTTTTTTTCCTAACGTCATAAGACGCCCGCTCTACTTTACTACTACTTTACTTTAGCGCTAAGAACCTAAGACCCACGCGTAGAAAATAACCAATAACAGTCCAATTAGCTAGTTATTAACACCCTTGATCGGCGACTGATTGACGCCTGTCATTATGCATAAACCTCCCGTAATACGCGTTGGTCGGCCAACCTGTCCAATTGGCGAGCAACAGGCATTCATTATCTTACACTACGAGTAGTTGTCGCTTTTGAAATGGTTGACTGAGAGACGTGACAGCTCAAATAAAATCAGATACATCTGCCCTTTTATTACGTAACTTTCCAGTCTATCGAGTTAAGCATTTAGGCGACTCCAAAGTGTCAAAATATGTATGCATTTGATAGCTAGAGTAGCTTAAGAAAAGTATTAATCGGCATCACTCAAGTCCATACTTACTTAAAAGATCTCTTAATAACTCACTTTCTATTTATGTAAGTATATCATTATTTGTATGTAGGTATCTATTTAGGATTAGTATAATTATTTTCTTAAATTTTAAGCATGTATCTGAAATATTTTGATTTATTTGTACATCTACTTCCTTCTCCAATATATTGCTCCAGTCCATCCAAAGGTTGTCTGGAAGAGATCACTTTAAGTAATAAGGCCGCCGTCTGTACTCTTAGGTTAAGAAATATCTGTGTAATTTTCTTTTTTATGTACAATAAAGTGTTCTCTCTCTCTCACTTATCACTTACATAATAGATACCCATCTGTGTACGATTCGTACGACAATTTGTTGGTACGACAATTATTTACCGAAGCCGACGAAAGGCAGTGCAACTATCCTTATTTCATAAAAGTATTTAGCTAAAAAAAATAACAAAAGTTTTTTGTAAATAAAACACAAACTAATTGACGAGACACTTTGGAGAAATATTTGATAACCCGAATTGCACATAAATAATAATAATATTCATGGACATATTACACAGATCTCGTTAGCACTATACTAAGTAAAACTGAATGACTTGTGTTACAGGTGCTTAGTCGACGATAGGTTTAATACAATAAATACATAGATAACATCCAAGACCCGAGACAAACTAGAAAACTTCATTTCCTAGTTTGACCCGGCCGGGAATCGAACCCGAGCCCTTCAGTTTTACAGTCAGCGTGCCAAACCGCTGAGCTACCGAGGCCGTTATAAATTGCACATTTTAGAGGAATATTTGAAAGAAAAGAAAGAAAGACATTTATTATAGCAACAAGACACATCACAGAAACAAAAAACCACAAAATTAACACATCATGATAACATTTGATAACCCGGATAGAAAAGTTTCTTCTTCTTCAGCCCATAGCCTCTATATACCACAATACACGTAAACATCCCACATTGCGCTTAGAAAGAGCAACTAATCGCAAACGGAGGAACGAAAGCCGTTGTGAGGAAACCCGCTCACCTATCCGGAATGAAGCTGTCAGGGGTGTTAATATCGGACTAATTGGCCCGTTATTGGTTATGCTCAGCGCAAGGTGCGTACGCGCACGGAATGTGGGCGCGAGAGCTAATTATAGTGCGAGTGTAGGTATATTGCCTAGACGCGAGCTTCGATTTCGACAGTATTGGTGGCTTCGTCAATGAAAAAAGGGACATAATTATGTGACTACTAGTTTGTTAGTTAGACCTGAGATTTACACTCTTAGCCTCATAATTGGGTCATTGTAGGTAGCAAACGCTGACGTACGGTAACACTTCAGACACTAGGGTTTCCTAGCGATGTTTTCCTTCAGTCAGCGAATGGTATTGCTACTTCTTCTTCTTCTTCAGGCTATATTATGTAGTCCACTGCTGGACATAGCCCTCCTTCTTCATGCTATATTATGTATTCCACGGCTGGACATAGCCCTCCTCTAATGAGCCCCATAGCGACCTGTCTTCAGCTTGCCGCATCCTTCAATTGGAGTATTGCTACTATGACTTCACAAATGTACATAACTTAGAAAACAAAGTTATTGGTACATGTCGGTGTTCGAACCCACGATCTCCTGATTGAGCCCCGCTACCACCTCTTCGTACAAACCTATGCGAATTCAAACAAGACAAGACGTCGTTAGATAAGTTAATCATATTCTTTATTGTACAACAAAATAAAAACAAACAAAATATTTACAAAGGCAAGTACAGTCGACAGCACATCAACCTTTACGCTCTTAGAACACGGCGCACCAACTCGTTCGCCCGGCGATCCGAAGTAGATTATACGTTTTCACACCTGACGGTAACGATGACTGCACGACGTTGTTGTCATACAACGACCGGTCAAAGTCGAGTGTGTGAGAGAGAGGAAGAACACCTTCTTGTACATAAAAATGGAAGTTACACAGATATTTCTTAACCTAAGAGTAGAGACGGTGGTCTTACCACTAAAAGTGAAATCGTTCGTCCAAAGCAGATTGTCTGCAGCAGAATAAAATGATTATGGCTTTGGACGGGTATTAAGATTGTATAAATAATATTTTTGTGGTTTTGTTTTTCTTCATAATTCCATTTTTTTGTGTTATTTTTATTTATGTAACAACGTAAATACAGATAGCTAAAACAGATACCTAAATGTGGCTTACTTAACGTAAGCCACATTTAGCTATCTGTCTCGCTTCTTTTCTCATCATCACTCGAATGACGTCTCGGCAAAACACCTACAGGCATCAAAGTGCGAGTAAAGTAGGTAGGTTGTACCTAAAGCTTGGCGAAAGAGAAAGTGGTGGAGTTGAAACAAAGAAGTGTTTCTTGTCGGATTTATTGCTAAACCCACTGATTGTCGTGTCTCGCGACAGGTTTGTCTAAGCGAAATTTTATAGCTCTAGCAAGTGGGACTAGATAGACTCACGCAGGTATAGATCACCCGAAGGAATGCGAACGAACAGTTCACTGAGCCAATCGGAGCACACTGAACAGGACCATCAACCAATCCTGATTGGCACACTGAAATGTTTATTCTATTGTGCAGCGCTGGAGCTCCTAGAGTTCGAAAATTAAAGGCCCGACTTGCAGTTTATTCACGGGGACAGAAACATACTTATCTCATCTAGAAACAGAAGAAATAACTACCTACCTACCTTGATAATAAGACTGATTACTGCTACAAACTCTAATGATTGCTGATGACTGCTGTTGACTGCTTGTGTGTGACTGCTGCGGGTTAACCTTTTATTGGGTCTATAGTGCTGACAAGGATCAACACTAGGTGAGACGGGGAACCGGACATAAAGCGTTCGAATTCCGGTTGTTTCTTAAGTTTGTATCGTTTGTTCACGAGTGCATGTATGTACCCGAAATAAGGTCATTATGGTTTGTGAATATGATTTGCAGGACGCGACATACACAGCATACCAACATTAATCGTTAGCCTTACCGTGTTCATACTAAGTACGAAATGTGACTACAATCCTGCAGGCGACGAAGGCTGTAGCCTTCGATTTCAAACGCCGAGGTACCTGCATTACTTGATGTCACTTTTATTTTAAGCGCTGCGGTTTTCTCTCTATCTCTTTCTCTCTCTATTTTTGTGTACACAAAAAGAGAAAAACACTCAAGTTTATTAAAAACGGTTATACTATTTTTATTTTTAATGCACTAACCCTAAGGACAAATTTAAAAAACACGGATAGCCAGAGGTTGCGGGTTCGAATCCCGGCATGGGTGAAATTTTTAGCCTCTAAATAGGTTTTTATTATAAACGGTTTTCCGTAACAGTCACTACAGTCACTATTGTCATTACAAAACAAATTAACAACGTAAATCGTAGTCGTTGGTACTAGACGTTATCGAAGAACCTAGGACCTCTCAAATATGAGACCAGCAGTCTATCGATGTGCTCACGATCACGCCTTGCATGACATTCCTCTTACGGAGTCTATTCTATTGCCTGTCATTTTCAATTACTTTTAAAATAACAGTTTTTTTCAATTACCGGTAATGAAACGTCATAGGTAATACTTTGTAATAATCCCGCTTACGATAGTAATGAGTGATATTAATCTATTTGTACAAACTAATACATTAAGAAAGAATAAAAAATGCCACCGAACCAGTAATATCCGTCAAAAAAAGTTTCGTAATCTGACCGTCACACCGAATCAACTGTAAAACAAACAAAAGCACTGACACTAATCCATCGAAAAGAAACATAAATCAAAACGCGATTATTTCGTCCAGATTAGGATTTCGCAATCAAAACCAGCATAATAAAGATATCATTGGCCGCGATAAAAAATCTTGATGTTGCAGTGAAGTGGTAGTTTAATTGACTCACGCATCTTCTCATCTAATTAATTACCAAAGAGGTCATTAAGAATGTACCAATTTCTTTTATCTTTATAGTCAATCCGAATTATTTGAAATATTTACACGATTTGCTTTAGATATCGTAGCTGGGAATATGATGGTATTTACTAAATTATTATGTAAGTATGATGGGAAAAAATCACGCCAATCACGTCGAGAAGCTTGTTGGTGCGATGTAGTTGATTTAAATCGATTAATCGTTAAAGTGTTAAGTGTTATTTCAGATACATTTAAACTTACTTGTGATTTTGTCGGAAGAGTCTGGTCGATATGGGCCATATTTCACTGAACTAAAATTCATAGTTTACTATGTTTTGTTAATACGTAGGCAGGTGGGTCGACCTTGCAATGTACATCGAATTGATTCAAAACAAAACGTATTATTATACTATTTTTATTTTTAATGCACTAACCCGTGCTAAGGACAAATTAATTATTACAAAAAACGTATTATTACAAAAAATACAAGTGTGCAAATTAGTAAACAAAATACAATGTCACTGTAGCGGTTTCCATGATATAAGCATTTTGTACCAGTCAACCGCAGTTAATAAAACATTAACATAATTCTGATATTCACATAAACCATGCCTCGTATTTAAGAGTCCTTGCGAAACGAATCAATCAACAGAAGGTGTAACGGTGTTAGGTGTACAGAAACGGTATTATTCAGTTTTGGTCAAAGGCGAAACAAAAATAGTCTAATGTTAAAATTAGGCAAATTTGAAAACACCTTACTTCACTCCGAGCTCTGCAACATGAGCCTACAAAGCTTTACAAGAAACCGCGTCTCGTTTCCATATATCATCACATCGCTTCGTCAGCAAGAGTATTAGCAGCACTGCTACAAATAAATAACTCGCACTGTTAATCTGTACAGTTTGTAAAACAACCATTATAGAACAGTAGGACTTGGTGCCTGACTCTACTAAAACCGTGTTTCTTTTGAAAGTCGAACTTTGTGACGATGGAAGTCGTTTTACATAATTTTTATGTTGTTCTTATTCTGACCTATTTTTGTTTTAATGATTATAAGACACAGAACAATAGAATAACAGAAGAATAATAGTAAAAAGCGTCATCTTATTGTTTCGCCAAAGTTAAAGTAGCAATGAAATATTAAAAGATATCTAGAATGGATGACGTAATTAAAATTTTTAATAAATAAAATTATTAAAATGATTAGATGACGTAACTTTAAAGTTCTATTTAAATTATCTTTTTTCTTAAATCTTTTGATGAAACCCTAATATTGTTCTGTATTTCATCACCAGTAAAACAAAAATAGGACAGAATGAAAGTTTACTTAAAAGTTTCCATCTCTCTGTAAGGCACAGATCCTCTTTCAAAAACAGCGAGATTATGTACTTTATCGCCAATTCAAGCAATGAGGTGTTCACACCTCACGTATTCAGGTTTCCTCACGATATTTTGCTTCACATTAGCAACTGTATGTAACGTAAGCTAAGTCTACACTTAGTAGAATCGGTGTATCGGACGATGCAAGTGGTAATGAGGCGTGAACGGTATGCCTGATTTAGTTCTGAAATTTCCGTGAAGGGAAACGAACCTTTTGTGCCCTTGCTTTGTTCAAGGATCTCGAAACCCGAGAAGGAGAGAAATTCCATACAAATGTAGCTTGGATTTTATTTATAAACAACGTCAACCACGGGCCGCGTTTTTGTCGCAAACTCAATAAGAATGACATAAAGAACCACACATACGCGAGAAAATTATAAGCTTGTTTGCTTTTGCAGTCGGATAAGAAACGATGTGTGTGTCGTAGTAAAGTATATATATATATTGGCCTTTTTGCATCTACTTAATGAGATGATTTATACAGCGTCCAGTGGTATCTTCACTCACACTAGATGGGTGAAGGGACCACTCCGAAGCTGTAGTGCCTGGGTCATGGTTTTATAGATGGTGTAGGCTTGCCCAGCACATATACCATCCTGACAGCTTAGTCGGCCTAGCCCACAGGAAAGACTAGTCAATACGTGCGGAGCCAACCAAGCCGCGGGTTTCCTCACGATGTTTTCCTTCACCGTTAGCGTGTGGTATTGCGACTGCAAATTCGCAAATGTACGTGACTTTGAAATTAAACAAAGTCATTGGTACATGCCCGCACTCGGGATGGAACCTGGGGCTCTCGCTTGCCAGTCTATGGTTCTACCCACTGAGCTACCACCGCTAAGCTAGCTAAGCTAGTAAAGTATAGTAGTGTAGTAACCAGTAATTTGTGTAACCCATAACGACTGCCCAAACGAAGACTGAGAATTCGTCGTACTCGTAGCTATGATTCGTTTCATGCCGCGTTTCCCTAGACGTAAGCAAATTATTCATAGAGATAGATAGATAAATAGAGAACGCCTTATTGAAAATAAAAAAAACAATTACACAGATATTAGAAACAGTTAAAGAACCGAAAGCAATGATGACTATCAAGTTGTTCGCCCTCGAAATATCAAATTCTCGAAATATCAAATCTTACTACAACTTTTTGACCTTATTGCCGTTGGTTTCAGAACTAAAAATTTCAATGTCTCCTCAGATCACTTGTAAACAAAACATTAATAGAAACTTATTTCCTTATTTTCAAATACACAAATACTCAATTCAAAACTCCGCGGATAGTATTTAAATAAAGTTTGTTTATTAAAGCAAGAAAATTTAATATGCACTCATTTAATTTTATTTATTTATTTGCAAGTAAACAGAGAATATTTTGTGTAATTTACAATAGGTAAATTACACAAAATATGTTTAATATTCTTAATATTCTCTAAATAAACAAATTTGGACATGCGTGCCAAATTTGTTTATTTAGAGGCTAAAAATTTCACCCATGCCGGGATTCGAACCCGCAACCTCTGGCTATCCATGCCAGACATGGCTTGGATAGCCATGTTTTTAACTTTGTTCCTTAGCACGGGTTAGTGCATTAAAATAAAAATTGTATAATCATGTGGGTACAGTGATATCCTCAGAACACAAAAATAAGGAGAAGTGCCTTGTGGGCGTGGCACTGTCGCCCAACGTTAGCCCATTTGGGCTAACCTCTGCGAAACTTTAAAATATGGCCGTCAATCGCTTCGCGCCAGCCGTCGAGTAACATCTGAGAAAAATGCTTAATTGCGCAGTGATTACCTGCAGAAATCGCTGTGATACATGCTATTCAAAAACAGGGGAGTATCTTTTCACCGGTAAACCTATTTTACTCACTATATTCGTCTTATAAACTACGAAAAATCATAATTATAATAATTTTATGTGCAATGTGCATCCCATTACTAAGAACGTAAATGGGACGTATTTATTACATTGTAGTTACTCCACTGCTGTTTCTATATAGGATTTTCGTGAAAGTTTGCTAACTAGGAAAAGCCAGCCCGCAGTGAACCGTCACGCAAAACTGATCATTGTTCAATGCGATGTTTCGAGATACGGCCGCATGTATTTGCCGCGAAATGTCAATTCTCCAGAAGGTCAGCTGGAGACATAGTGATGGGGTAGTTTCTTTCTTTTCAGACTGATTAAGTATCGATATTATTGAGGCATTAATAATCGTTCGTCCAGACTTCCAAAATTACTAGAACCAATTTTATTATTGTAAGACTAGGTATCTAGTCTTATCGTCGACTATTGCCCGCGACTCCATCTGCGTAGACTTCAGCTTGCGTTGCTAAGGAAGCTTTTATTTTAGTAGAAGGATTTTGTCTTATTAAAAACAGGCCTAGCTTCGAACATGTATTTCAAAAAGTTTCTAATAAAGATAAAGAAAAATACGAAAGAAAAATGGATCAAAATACTGAGGTTATAACTGATTTCCTTTCAAATAAAGTACCATTTGCTTCATCTATTTTACAGAGAAGTGTTTCCAGATGCTAAAGTGGGGGAAAAAATATTTCCGTGGGCAGTTCCTACTTTGAAAATACCAGTAATAACGAGTTCCATAAAGGTTGAGGTACCAGTATATTTAAAATCACGATAAAATTTTACATGGCTTAGAATATTCAATTATCACTTCACAATCACAATCTTCATTTCATATGGACGACGCATAATTCTCCAAAAGAAAGTGTTTCTAAAGAAACAAATCAGGTGATGTGGTTGTGGTACTAAATCATAGTCTTATATATTAAATTTTTTATGAGCGTTATGTTATAAATGAAATTAGATTATGCAATGAAAAACAAGTTAAATAAATTTTCAGTATTTTAATAATTTATTTACCATTTTAGATCCGACAAGTTCTCGAATGGAGACCACAATAGGGTATGTCGGTACTTTCTTATATGTCATATCGGCAAGTGCAGCGTCGGACGACAAGATGGAGAGAAGATCTCATCCTAGTCGAAGGAAGACGCTGGATGTAAGCCGTTTTCAACTGGTCTTTTTGGAAATCCATGGAGGAGGCCTATATCCAGCAGTGGATATCTTGTGGCTGAATGATGACGATAATGAAAATATTCTCTGTAGGATTTCAATCGGATGCTGATTTTATTTTTTTTAATCTATATATGTTTCGAAAGTTTCATTGAATTTTTTTTTGACAAGCTTATAAAAGTTCTTCCTATTTACTGTATTTTTAATTAGGAGCTTACTTTATTTACAGGCCCATGATACATTTCATCAAATTTCATGAAAATCACAGCCATAAACATATTCTTTAGTTAATCCTTATAATCCAAGCGTGGCTACTGAATTCCAATATATAACTGTTACTCAGACAAGTGGCAATGTCTTCAGAAAAATGGTTGTTTTTCGAGTTTATGTGTGTGTTTATTCTATTTTTTATATAGCTGGGTGAATTATTTTCAGAGAATGAGAAAGTAATTGCTATTGTATTCTTAAAAAGTGAGCACTTCATTCTTTCACCCAACAAAAACTGCTGTTAATTTACAGTCCTAACAGAGTTACCAATATTTAAAGCCAATTTGCAAATGGTAATGTAAGTGCATTTCACGTTACATTGGGATTCATTTACTAAATAAAATACAAAGAAATATCCAAGATCCAGGTAAAAATGCGTCCCTGACCGTGGACATGCTCTTCACACAAATATTAGTTCTTTCCATAACCAGTCACTACCATGTATGCTTCGGTGGTGTTCTGTCTAAACAAATTTAACCTAAAACCATTTTTAACTTATCGTATTAGTATACAGTACAGGGGTCATCATCATTATCAAAATAATCAAATTCTATATTAGTAGAAAGCCAAGTTTTGCATCTTTATCATATACTGAAGCCACAAATACTGTCAAAAAGACACGTACTTAATAAATATTTACATTGCACAGGACAGTAAATTAAAATAGGGTTATTTGTTTTCATAATATTGTTTTTGTAAATTTAACATCCCAACACGAAGTATACTGTTAATAAATGAATAACCTCTCATCGGATCATTTTATCGATAGATGTATTATTTGATGCAAGTGTTCCATCCCTAAGGAGTTCACCGACGCTGTTGTTTACGTGTACGAGTACGTGTATTCGTACAATTGTTTTTCATAGTGTGCGAACCAATTAAAAGATTAGAACGCTAGTAAATGACTGGACAGACGTGTGCGTGAACCTTATATTTACAATATTGTGCATGTAATGAAAACGCACACATATTCAAAAGTGGCGACAGCGGTACCGGACTTATTTCGCGGCTAGGGCATATCTCCTTCTTTCTATGATCTGAGGTGATATCGTCCCGATGTTAAACCTAACTACAAAGTAGATAGTCGGGGCTGTAAGTAATGCAATTTGCTTAAGTCAGATGTCGCTGCCTGTACGTAATACAGAGAATAGTGTAAAGAGGTTCGAAATTTCACTGATGCCGTGAGTCGCCCATTGGCTCAATTGGTAGAGCCTGGCATGGATAGCTAGAGGTTGCGGGTTCGAATCCCGGCATGGGTGAAATTTTTAGCTTCTAAATAGGTTTTTCAAATTTGTTCCTTAGCACGGGTTAGTGCATTAAAATAAAAATAGTATACTCAATACCGTCTGATGCACACAGTGATGCGCACTGAAGACATAATAATGTAATATCAACAGTATTAACAAAAATTAAATAGGTATATGTATTGTTGTCGTCGTCGTCGTCAGGCTACTAGTCCACTGCTGGATATAGCCCTCCCCTGTATTGTTGTGCTCACCTATAATTGGCTAAAATACTAGAAATGCTATACTAGCTAATAAACCCTAAGTTAAGCTATCGTATAATACTTGTATGTTATACCTATTGGTGTGCCTTAAAAGAAATTAAATTCTTATTTTAACATATTCTTAATTGTTCATCATAGCTTTTTCATAACTACGTCACACTGCAGGCACTTTCCTTCTCTCAAGATAATAATCTCCGCGCGCGCCCACCGCAGATTGGCGACCTTTTCGCGTTCATTTGTGGTCCTTCGAATACTCAACTAGGCAGGGCCTTAGATAAATTAGAAAAGTGTCCACTTAAGGCATGTTAATAGTATTTCTTAATGCAATGTTTAATGACCATGATATACGAAGCGAATGCAGAGATTTATCCGTGTTTTGGACTTATGAATATTTATGATTTTATCATTATTTACATACCGAGACATAAAACAAATCGGAATTAATTATAAAGTTGGCAGTATTAGCTACACATTAGTTAAAAGTTGCGTATTGCCTTTTCTTGTCTTCCCACGGCTGCGAATGTTAATTTTTCTTTTGTATATATATATATATATATATATATATATATATATATATATATATAGAGGTCAGTAATGAATTAATAATAAATCATTGCTTTCTTGTATTTTTGTAAATAAGTGTATGACTTTCATTCCGCCTTCTAACCTGGTATGACAAGTGAATGAAAGGTAAATATTTATGAAATAAAAAATGGTGAGTTGTGGACCATTGGGTATGTCGTAAAAATAACTATTTCCAGTTTTTCTATAATTGTTTTTATTTTAAGTTTTCTAGCTATGGCATCAGTAGAAACTGCCAGCCTCCCGTAGAGCTTTTTTTGTGCAATGCCATGCCGGTTTCACACCGGAACTACGACACATTTTTTCATAGCATCCTGAAGGGGAAGAGTTAAGATTAATAAAGTTATATTGGAGCTGGGCTGACAAAGGATTGTTCTGGCCCTATATTACTTTTATATTTTTATATAATTACTATATTATAATTTTTGTGTATTAAACTATATTAAATTTTCATAAGTAACCATAATTTTGTCCCACATCTGGCACAGGACTCCCCTTTAGACTTTCATTCGTTTGTGCTCAGCCAATCGACCCAGATGAATTCGACGCTGTTGATGTCGTCCACGTTTTAAAATTATACGACCAGATATTATGAGAATTATAATATAATATGAGAAAGAAAAGCTCGAAAAAAAGTTGCTGTAAATCACAAATAATAGATGCGTTTGTAAATATTCCTAAGTAAGGATAAGAAATTCCTACACAGATAAAGTACGTTCGGCCTGTCACTATTTCCTATTAAAAAAATATAACGCACTTCTAACTGAAACGGCATAAGAAAATAGATATCTATTTACTAAATGTATAGACATTCAGTACGCACAATTAGCCCTCTGATGGGTGTTTTAATTATATAGGTAAGTGGCCACATTCATGGGGTGCCTGATCCAGCGAGAGTACTTCTCGTTTACCACACTGGACTGTAGGTATGGCCTTTATAAAATACAAGCGAAGCATGATAACGTAACTACCATTAATATTTTATAGGCAAGCGTTTCCTCACTTAAAACCTACTATAGAAGGGTAAACGGCGATCTTTCACACTTTATCATGTAATTTTCTGCTCCAATTTACAAACCGTAATATCGACAAGTGTGGGTATATCTCACTTACAGCTCGTAGGATAGAACGACACGGCAATAGCGTCGGCTATAGGTTATTCATTAGACAACCGGCTCTGAGTTAGACTACGATATAATTACGCAAATTAGCTGTGTTATAGGTTTATCAAATCATTCGCAAGCAGTTGCCTTATTTGACCGTTCTAGTTAAGTTTGCCGTTTTTTCTTGGCACAATATTGGTAAGTTATAAATACCTAGGTATGTCTTATAAATTGACTAACGTCAGGTGCAGATTGCCGATTTGCCGATTTGCATAAATCTATACATATAAAATTCAAAGTCCTGACTGACTGACTGACTCACTCATCAACGCCCAGCCCAAGCCGTTGGACCTAGGAAGCTGAAATTTTGCCCAGAGGGTCTCTATCATAATGTAGGCATGGAATAAGACCGGATTTTTTGAACTTCAACCCCTAAGGGGGCGAAAAAGGTTGCCAAAACTAGTTATGTAATAATAATGCAGCCTATATTTGTTCGGTTGTAGGGAGCATGCCTTCTCTCAGAGAGACCTCATCATCATCATCATCAGACATTCGACGCCTACTGCAGGACATAAGCCTCCCACATGGTTTTCCAAACTTCAAGGTCCTGTGCCGTAGGCATCCAGCGACTCCTCTCCTCCGTAGCCAGGGCCTCGATTCTGTTCGTGCATTACAATATAATGACAGATAAATGGATGGGTCACGTGACGTGTTTTTTTACACCATTGGCGCCTAGATGGTGTGATAATTGTGCGGGCTCAGACTTAATGCAGCAATGAAATGAAATCGCGATGTTCATGTAGTTGACATTGTACTACAATGCATTAACAGAATCTAAGGCCTGATCGGCGGCTTAATAACTTCTGACAGTAGGGCCCGCCACTGTCACTGTTACAATCCTCCACCAACACGGACTTGGCCCCCGTGGTGGAGTATGGCCTAACCTTCCTGCGATGAAGGAAGAGAGCCGCGCCCCAGCAGTGGGGACGTACATGGGTGGAATTCGATCGATCGATCGAAGGCCTAGTCGTTAGACCATCTGGTGGAGGACCTGCCTACGCTGCGTTGTCCGGTCCGTGGTCGCCAGGTCAGAACTTTTCAGAGAGACAGCATGGGGTTAATACCGACCTGTGCCCACCGCGGATTAACCATTTTAACGATTAAGCTCTTAAAGCTGTGCCCTGCTGTGTGACTCATACAGGACGTAACTTAATTCCTATTTCTTCCCCAAAATCGGAAAAGGAGGTTTTACCAGTAAACATGAACAACTCCCGGGATTAAATACTTTTGAAAGTAGTTCAAAAGATTCGGTGGTCGAACGCCAAATTTTGTGAGTAAATCTGATCTATCATGTTATGTCATCGATCATTCAATGAACCCAATTCGCTATTGACATGACAAACTAGAACAATTTGTAGAGTAGATAACAGAGATAACTTTAGTTTGTAAAATCAAACCAGCATTTACATTTAACAATTTCATATCGGTCGCTTATAAGCGGTGGTAGCTCAGTAGCTAGAACCATGGACTGGCAAGCGAGAGCCCCAGGTTCGATCCCGAGTGCGGGTATGTACCAATGACTTTGTTTAATTTCAAAGTTACGTACATTAGCAAATTTGTAGTCGCAATACCATATGCTAACTGTGAAGGAATACATCGTGAGGAAACCCGCGGCTTGGTGGGCTCCGCACGTATTGACTAGTCTTTCCTGTGGGCTAGGCCGACTAAGCTGTCAGGATGGTATAGGTGCTGGGCAAGCCTACACCATCTATAAAACCATGTCCCAGGCACTACAGCGTCGGAGTGGTCCCTTCACCCATCTAGTGTGAGTGAAGATACCACTGGACGCTGTATAAATCATCTCATTAAGTAGATGCAAAAAGGCCAATATTATATTTATCGGTCGCTTGTATCGATCAAAAGTATCGAAGCTAATTTTGATAAAGGTTAAACTCAACTCTTTACTTTTTCGAATTGAACTTGTAAATATGATTTGGTTTATATTCCCAAAAATTGGCATTTAATTGTTCATTAAAAACTATAGTTAAGATAAGATAAGAATATTCTTTATTGTACACCAGAGCACATATTATTATAAAACATGAAAAGATACAACGTATAATTTCTAAAAGCAATTTCTATAAGTTTTCAATAGTTGTTTATATCTAAAGTTAACCTGCATGCAGCGCCATCTGCCGGGCTAATGTGTGAATCTAAACCATCCAGGGCGCCACCCAAACGCATAACAAAAAATCCATTCAAATGTGTCCAGCCGTATTCGAGGCGTTCAGTGATATACACAGGTACCCCGAGTAGATTTATATATAAACAGATATATAGAAATCTCCTGTCACAGTGTTTTTTATCGAACTCCTCTGAAACGGTTTTTATGATTGGGACGGGTCTCTTCCCTAAGGAAGGCATAGGCCGTACTCCACCACGAGGGCTAAGTCCGGATTGGTGGAGGCCTGCAAGACTAGTGGCTGGTCTTACTGGCAGAAGTTTTTAAGCCGCCCTAAGGCCTCTGACTTGGCTTAACAACTGCCATCCATCGACGGCAGCCGGCACCAACTGCTTAACGTGCCTAGCGAAGCACGGAAAAGTGCCACTAGCGTTACTCATAGACGGTCACCCATCCATGCACTGAACGCGCCATATGTTGCTTAACCCTCATGATCGTTTAAGAAAGATCACTATGGCAGCCTGGGGCTACGAGCGAGTGGTATTGCTGCTAAACTACACAAATGTTTGCTGTAATAGCCCTTTGTATTGACAAGATTTAGTTATAGGAGGGCTCGTGGCCGTCTTCGGCCAAGCCATGTCGGAGGCCTTATGTGCGGCTTGATAAATTCTGACAGTAAGGCCCGCCACTGTCTTACAATCCTCCACCAACCCGGACTTGGCCCCTGTGGTGGAGTATGGCCTAACCTTCTTGCGATGCAGGAAGAGATCCGTGATCCAGCAGTGGGGACATATAAGGATTGATGTCGAGTTTTACATGCAGTATAGATTTGTAGTACTTATTCACAAAACAGAATAGTTTATGCACATGCGATAAGGGTCAATTTCTTAAACGCACTTACATGAATCCTTTTGCGCAATGACACGCCATTTGTTTGTGCGAGGGGTGTGAATGCAGACATTAGTTAACCATTCAATGCAACTAATTAATGGGGCGGTATGTTTGTCCCTTAACCTTTTTGAATTCATCTTCACGAGTAACATCAAGCTAGGTATTATAGATGTTCCCTGTCCAGGACTTTGATATGTAGTGGGTTTCATGCAATTTGTCATGCGAATTTTATGCCTTTCCAAACCAACTTCAAGAGGAACTCACCTCGAGTTTTTCGTACACTGAAAAACTAACTAACCGTCACCAGTTGTGAGTATTTCTTCTATGCACTCTCGTCACATCGTTATCGTTATCAACCCTTGTATGTCCCCACTGCTGGGGCACGGGTCTCTTCCTGCATCGCAGGAAGGTTAAGCCTTACTCCACCACGGGGGCCAAGTCCGGGTTGGTCACTCTCGTCACATGCCAGCTATTAACAATTAGTTACCTGGGTTATGCATTGTAGTGCATGAACGTACGTATAGATTTCATTTTATTGTCACTTAATTCTACGCGCGCGCATGTACCGTAGCTTTTAGACGTCAATGAAATGTCATTGTCCTATAATATCTATGGAACACTAATATAGATTATTAGAATGATGTGTTTTTCATATCATGGACATCTTAAAAGTTTGATATGTGCGACCGCGATGGTAGCGGAGTGGTAGAACGCCGGCCTCTCAATCGGGAGGTCGTGAGTTCGAATCCCGTGGGCATGTACCAATGACTTTGGATTCTCAGTTATGTAAGTATGTGAAGTTGTAATACAACTTGCTAACTGTGAAGGAAAACATCGTGAGGAAACCCTAGCGCCTGAAGTGTTAACATGCCTCAGCGATACGTACGAAAAACTATGAGGCTAACCCCCGGTTTCTCGCACACTAACAAACTGTTAAGGTACTGTTAACAAGTGGTTTTTTCACCATTACTATTGGCACTACTACGATAAATAACTTAACTGTAAATATTAGGTACCGTATTTTAAAGTCTTCAAGTGCTTTTTAGCATAATATTATGTTTCTCTTCCTTTTTTCATACTTTTAAACTGTTCTTTTATTAATTTGTTATGTACCTTTAAAACCTTTGTTAGTCATATTATTTTAAATTGGCATGTATTTTATGTTTTTGATCCTATGTATTAGGAGTTAAAACATGGAAATAAATAAATAATAAATAAACTAGGGGTAAGTGCGGAACTCTCAAGTCTAACCAACTATGTGCGCGCGCTTAGACTTGAAGCGGCAATTAACCAATTCGACGCGTCTACGCATTCTCAATAATACTACAAGTCTATAAAGCATTATCAGAAAGTGCATAGTAATGGAATGAAAGACACATGGTCGGGGCACGTGACGTGTTTTTCACACCAATGACGTGTAGACTTGAAGGGGCGTGTTCAAGCAGTTGCATTGCCCTACTAAGCATTAACAGTCCAGGCCCAGACTTATTAACGAATGAGAAACCCGTCACTATGCCGCTAATAGGACCGGCCGTCTTCTTAAGCCACGTCCTAACATCTTTGGCCTCATCAGTTTTCTTGCCTCTCTGGCAGACGTTCCATGGGAAAGCATCTGCATAAACTTAGCATACTGATTGACGAGACACCGCGGGATGCGCTAACGAGCCAGCCCCCTGATTGCCATTCACCAGCGACACAGATTTGAATTTATTAGGATTTGTTTCGAACGATGGTTCGCGAAGATGCCTGTGATAATTCTTGTCGCAACACTAAGGGCCTTATTAATATTCGGACTTTGTACCGCTCTTAAGAGCTGAAGAGCTGCATCAGTCAGGTAAGTCACACTCATTAGTAAATCGGCATTTTAAGATAAGAAGATAAGAATATTCTTTATTGTACACCAGGAAAAAACAAACAAAAAATAATTACAAAGATACAGTACAATTGGCGGCCTTATTGCTTAGAGCAATTTCTTCCAGACAACCTACGATGGAGAGTTGCTGAAGGAAAAGTGAGGCGGGTAGTTGGTGAAAATATGAATATTGATATACATGCGTGCATTTTAAGTTCTTCTTGCGAATGTGAGTGGAAGGGCTGGTAAGGGACGTCCTAGGCGGACGTACATCGACCAAATAGCAGCAAATTAGCAAATTAACCAAATTAGCAAAGTGGAAGATAAAAAGTACCCGGAACGGGCGTGCGTGCATGCAACGACTTATGAACGATGATAAAGCGAAGGTGATCTGTCAGGATCGTGGCAGGTTGCAGCCCTTGGTATCTGCCGATTTGGTTGATGTATGTCCGCCTGCGACGTCCCTTACCAGCCCTTCCACTCACATTCGCAATACATATTTGTTTCGTCAATCTTTCTGCTTTCATCCTCTCCAATCTTTCAATCACGTTAATTGCTATTAACGTGATTGAGTCTTAGGACTTTTAAACTAAGGCAAAATACCTAGGACTATTGTCGCAAAAAAGGCGTTTTTTGGCATAAATGATATCTAATCCCAGGACCCTGATCATGAGACGTGTCACAAGAAAACAGTCACTTTACATATCGCGAAATTCCCGTCCTACGCCCAATAAAAACTAATGCATGCTAGTATTTTTTACTAGAATATATGACAGGCTTTTCTATAATAAAATAAAAGATATTTAAAATGGAACTGCGATAGAAAGATAGAGAACACTTTATCCTGCATAAAAATGGAAATTACACAGATATTTCTTGAGAGCACAGACCACGGCCTTCTCACTAAAAGTGATCTCTTTCAGACAACCTTAGAGAATGGCATACCAATACCAATAAAATAGTGCGGTGGAGGTAATTTGATTGCAGCTATGCGCGCAAGGCCACTGTTTGGTTTTAATCAGAATCATGTTCGCTAGTGTATTTATGTAAAGTAAACTATAATTTACTGACGCAGTACCTGTCGACGTCATATTGACAAAGATAGGAATCAATCAGCTACCCTGTTATGGCCGTATTTGTAGCGAGATAAGAGCAAATTTGCATGCTGAAGGCGCCTGTTGAACAGTATAATCGTGTCGCCTAATTGTCCAAGATTGTATAAGTCGATAGCGGGTGGAATACCTTTAATCAATGTCTAAGTCTATTTATGTTTTACACAAGAATGGAAGGATATTTCGCTGTCTTAATAGGCAACGCGAGGGCTAACCAGAGCGCCACCAATAGAAACAAATCACATCTTATACAAGATGTTTTTTACACTATTTTTATTTTTAATGCACTAACCCGTGCTAAGGAACAAATTTAAAAACCTATTTAGAGGCTAAAAATTTCACCCATGCCGGGATTCGAACCCGCAACCTCTGGCTATCCATGCCAGGCTCTACCAATTGAGCCAATGGGCGACTCACGGCATCAGTGAAATTTCGAACCTCTTTACACTATTCTCTGTCTATACTATTTTTACTTTAATGCACTAACCCGTGCTAAGGAACAAATTTAAAAACCTATTTAGAGGCTAAACAGAACGTAATACAGAGAATAGTGTAAAGAGGTTCGAAATTTCACTGATGCCGTGAGTCGCCCATTGGCTCAATTGGTAGAGCGCTGGTACGGATAGCCAGAGGTTGCGGGTTCGAATCCCGGCATGGGTGAAATTTTTAGCCTCTAAATAGGTTTTTAAAGATGTTTTTTGCAAAATGGTTCGCTATGAACCCTTATATGTCCCCACTGCTGGGGCACGGGTCTCTTCCTGCATCGCAGGAAGGTTAGGCCATACTCCACCACGGGGGCCAAGTCCGGGTTGGCGGAGGCAAAATGTTTCATCATATAAATTATATAGCATTTACATACTGGCACATTCATTGCTTTTAGCCGTCGTGTTGTAAAAAAAAATGTTTTTAAACTTTTGTAAATGATAAAACTGGAACGACTTCAACTTTTGTTTTATTTATTTTATTTGTTTTATTTGTTTTTTTATTATAAAACAGAAAAACTGGATAAAAACGGATAAGCAGGTAAAATATTCAGATCTAGTCAATGTGTGAGGTGGTAATGATGAACGTGAGGGAAATTTCGAAATGTGTGACATAATTCAAATATTACACTATTTTTATTTTTAATGCACTAACCCGTGCTAAGGAACAAATTTAAAAACCTATTTAGAGGCTAAAAATTTCACCCATGCCGGGATTCGAACCCGCAACCTCTGGCTATCCGTACCAGCGCTCTACCAATTGAGCCAATGGGCGACTCACGGCATCAGTGAAATTTCGAACCTCTTTACAATATTCTCTGTATTACGTACAGGCAGCGACATCTGACTTAAGCAAATTGCATTACTTACAGCGCCGACTACCTACTTTGCAGTTAGGTTTAACATCGGAACGATATCACTGTACCCACATGATTATTAATCATGTTTTTAAATAATTCAAATATTTGAAAATGATATACCTATAGAAAAAGAAACATAAAAAATGGTGTAAAGACGTTCGCACCGTTACAACCCTGTGTCGTGGGTACCAGAAACAGCGACAATACAAACATGTAAACATCTAAGACCTAGGGTGTATTTCCCCCAGCCGGGAATCGAACCCGGGACCTCTCGCATGGTAGGCAGATCCACTACCGCTGCTCCACAGAGGTCGTCATTTAATGATAATAGCTATTTTTAGAACCTGCAATGACTTTGACGACCCGAATTGAATGCATTTTTAGCAATAACGGCCGTGTATAGTGAAAACAAATACAGACCGGTAAAGTAATTAAGTTTACCTGATAAATAATCTCGATAAGACTCGTTAAACGTATAACTAATTGAATATGAGCAACGCTAGTCACTATGAAATACTAAATGCAACTTGTATACAGGCTTCTAAAAAAATTCTAGACTTTTAGTCCGGATTTACTTACGGGTGTTGTTATATCGGAAAAGTCCGACCAGGTTTCGCTCCGATTCGCAGAGCTTAATCATGGTGAGCAGAGACGGAGCTCGCGTCGTCGGTTGCTTGTCTCACACTACGACTAAACTAAATGATCTAAAATAAATGGACTAAAAGTCTACAATGTGTTGTGCTTACGAAAGTTTTAGTTCAAAAAAATTCTAGTTTTACTCATCAATACTTTGGACTTAAAGACCGACTTGCACAACTTCTTAAATGTCATTTAAGTCGCCATTTAAATCGACTTTTGTTTGAAGAATTTTAGTCAAATGCTGTTAAGCCACACTTAAGAAAGTGGTGCAAGTGAGACTTTTTTTTGGGCGAACACAAATCGTTCTAAAATTATACTCTATCTGTTGCAGGAAGTATTGTATGAGGTTTAGTATGAAACAAAACGTCTGACCGGCATAATGTAATACAAATCCATTACGAGAACAAGCTACTTTACTTCATTGCGTACGTTCTCAAATAATTGTCACCACAATTTAATATATGACGGCTGTATAAAATATTACTCAACCGCATGTTGCATGCGTGGCAACTTATCCTAATTACAGAGCATAAGATATTTGAGACTGGTAATGGAATATTAGCTGTCTTGGGCGGTTTCCCTACAAGTTGCTACAAAATCATTATAAATTCTCGTGCAACAGACTAAGATATGTTAAGATCATGCATGATGGTGAAAAATAATATAGTATTTTCTAAGGTTAACACGAGCACTAGACATAATTAAAACTGTTTTAATGCGGATTTTACTCGTTTACTACATTTTTACAATTTTCCGACGTTTCGGCACTTTTTCAGGTGCCGTGGTCTCGGATGGTATCATCCGAGACGACGGCCGGCCAAGACCGAGACCTACATCCCACTGTAGGGTATCGACTTTGACTCTAATAGAGTATGGGATTTAATCACTAACGGCCTCTGCTCATAAATAAGGCTAGGGTAGAGTTGGTATCTGCCTTAATAAATAAATCAATCACTAAAAACCGGGTCATTTACATACAAGAAAAGCATAACAGAAGAGGAATATTAATAGAAAAGTAAATGGAAACCAAATAGTGCGCTTTAAATGCCAGCAGTTGCTCCTCCTCTGTACATGTAGCATCAGATACACGGCGTTATTTATAAAAACATGATTCCACTATAACATTTGTAAATGCGGTTTTTTTTTATAATAATAATAATACTATTAAATAATATCTACTTAACCTGATGTTACGTCTCTTCCTTTCTAGCTTTCTTGTGAGCGTTTTTGGAGTGTTTTAAGAAATAACGTTTTTATTAATTAGAGCCACCGCGCATTAGCAATTTAAAGCGCTGAAGTATCGCTTTATGGTGAGTGGCATAGCTACTACGAATTTACGAATGTATGTAACGTAGAAAACAAAATGAAGGGTTCGAATCCACGACTTCTCGAATGTGAGATCAGCGTTCTGTCGACCGCGCTATCACTGCTACAACGATGATGAATTATACGTGATCATACCAAATAGTTAAACAAACAAGTGACAAATTACTGACATGTGTTTTTAAACAAAAGCAACAAGTGCATTTGAAAATAATTCCTGGCATAATTCTCATTACGTATTTACAAGTGCACGTAACTTAGAAAACAACGTGAAAGGTCCGAATCCACGACTTCTTGAATGTGAGGCCAGCGCTATGACAAACGCGCTACCACAGACGACGAATTAAACAAACAAGTAACAAATTAGTGACCTGTGTTTTAAAAGAATGCAACAAGTGCATTTAAAGAAAGATTTTCTGGCATTAATCTCATTAGAATTATGCCAGAAAATCACTCTCACTCAGAAAACAGAGTAAAGGTTCGAATCCACGATTTCTTGAATGTGAGGCCAACGTTATGACGAACGTGCTATCACAGGCGACGAATTAAACAAACAAGTGCCAAATTAGTGACATGTGTTTTTAAACAAATGCAAAAAGTGCACTGGCATAAATCTCTCTGCGGCGAATGGTAGTGCGCTCATGCTTTTCGTGTAAAACAAACACAAAACATTGAATTACAAATGCACTGCCACAAATTAATATGTCGTCCAAAACCATATATTTCCCCGCATTATGAGACCACACACCAGGTTGCGTATTTATGTTAAGGGCAAGAGCTCACCAATTTACAAGAATATTTAGGTATAATTAGTGCGTGCATACTACGACTTATGGACGTTGATGAAGCGTAGGTGATCGGTCAGGATCATGGCAAGTGGCAGTCCCTGGTCTCTGCCTACCTCTCTGGGATATAAGCGTGAGGTTATGTTAAGTTTTGTTAATTAGTAGGTTTTGCTTGTGTTTATTACTAATAAGCTATTTTACATCTCATTCACTCAGAATAGCATAACCGGACTAAAATCTAATGGCTTTATATATAACAACACGATTCCACGCCTTTCACTCGTAAGATGTTTACAGAATATTTTAGTGAGCGTTTTTGGAGTATTTAAGGGAACTGTGTTTTTTATGAATAAGGCCATCACATCACAGTCTTTTTGGTAAAAAACAATTCAACTAAAACTTTATTTAGATGGACGGATAACTTAGATTGTGGCAGTTGTAAGTAAATCTTAACATAAACATGTAACACCTAATACCAATTTGTTGTGTTTAAACTGCGTCTAAACACGACAAATATTTTTTTATTTAATCGTAACTTAAATTTTGGAAGTGAATTTGGTTATAATATAGGTACTTATTATTATTACACTTCATTGCACACATATATATTTCGATAGTTTGTTTAACAATTTTGCTCCTTTACATAGAATTAGGTTTATTTAATTTTTGTAACTACACGGACGCCAATCCCTGCCAATGAATCAATCCCACTGCGGCGATCAAAATTACAAAGATATTTTTTTTTATAAAATATACATCAATTAATACTATGCCTGCTAACTATCGAAATATCGACTTACATTTTTTTACAGAAATTCGTTAAACTCTATATATCAGCAAGTTTTGGTTCCCCTTATTTATCACGGTATCTTGACATTTCACTAAATATGCGTGTAAAATATACAGTAACTAAACCTGTAGATACCTAATATCCCGTATGTACCTATACATAGGTATACTGTCGACAAATGTGTAATTAACAATAAAAAACTACTTCCTCTTAACAAGCCTATGTCACATGAGCTCTGGCTACTGGCCAGAATTTTTACTGAAGAAATGAAAAAGCAAATCGAAACATTTAAATTTGGCATTCCTAAATCGAATGTGATGTCTCAAGGTTAAGTACTTAAAACGTATCAAGTTAAAATAGTAGTTGTAGACGGTCTGGCAGCATGAGACATGGTATAAGGTTGCCAAAATAATAATAGTAGACACCGTGAGTAAGTTCACTTTGCATAGAGTCTAACACACACATAGTTTTTCCATCGAAAGGAAACCTTGTATGTCCCCACTGCTGGGGACACCTTATGGGCGGATTAATAACTTCTGGCAGTAAGGAAGGCCTGTCACTCTCTTACAATCCTCCACCAACCCGGACTTGGCCCCCATGGTCATATAGGTCATGTAGGTCAGTATGGCCAAACCTTCCTGCGATGCAGGAAGGGACCCGTGCCCCAGCAGTGGGTATATACTAAAGTTGATATCGATATCAAACGCCTGTGTATCGCGGGGGTAGGTACATGACTAATTTCAACATTATTCTACGGAACTACATTTAACGGAACCGGCGTGCGTGCATGCAACGACTTATGAACGTTGAAGAAGCAAAGGTGATCTGTCAGGATCGTGGCAGTTGGCAGTCCCTGGTCTCTGCCTACCCTTCTGGATACATGCGTTTGTCTGTGTCCCTGGTCTCTGTGTACCCCTCAGGGATACAGGCGTGTGGCAGTCCCTGGTCTCTGCCTACCCCTCTGGGATACAGGCATGTGGCAGTCCCGGGGGGTGAGTCCCTAAAATGCATAGTTGTTCAATAGAGTCATATTAGTCCGGTAATGGTCGTTTCATTCACACTATTGTTTGCACACACACTATTATTGCCACCCGTGCTACTTAACTCGGCGCCTCGCGCGATTCGATCTTCTTAGCGTGAGATGCCTATTCAATTTGCGCGGGTCATATACCCCTGGAATGACCTTGCAGTGCTAGTGCTTTGTCGACTGTCAAATTGAGGCAAATATCAACCATTGTCGTGCTTATATAATTGAAAAACCATGTAAGTATTCGACTCAAGGGTCTGGTCTCTGCCTACCTCTCTGGGATCCAAGCGTTGTTATGTACGGGAAACTACGCGGCAATGTGGCGAGGAGTTTACTATTCATCCTAACTGACATTTAACCGGTCAGATAGATCCCACCAAAAACATTCTGTAAAAACTAGCCAAGTCTCGATGGGGCTGCTCATTTATCTCTAAAAAGTAATGAAATCTAGACAAAGTTGTTATGTATGGGAAACTACGCGGCAATGTGGCGAGGAGTTTACGATTCATTCTAACTGACATTTAACCGGTCAGATAGATAGTTGGCAACTGTCCAACTAACCAGCCAGAGGCAGTCCCGACGGCAGCCGAAAATTATTAACGGGCCATTCTGTTCCATACGAAAAATTCTTTATCACTCTCATTTGACGCTTTAATCACTATTTAGTATCCTATTAGTCAGTATGTCAGTGAAAAGAATTTTCGTAATGTTCGTACATATTTTAAATTATGATAGGCGTAATGTTTTAAAGACTCACCGAATTATATGTTGTTTGAAATCGCAAATTGTCTTTAGCAGACATTGATAAAACACGAACTTACCTGCAACAAAAAACAAATAATATAATTATATAAAAATGTAATCCCGGCCCGTATCAATGACTTTGTTTTCTAAGTAATGTCCATTTATGAAGTTATAACACTCGCCAACGGTGGAGGAAAGTATCCTGAGGAAACCTGAGTGTCTGACATGTCGAAATACCTCAGCACTTGAGATTGCCGATCTGCAGTGGGCACGCGTGCCAAATAAGCCCGTACTCTCATAAAACTTATGACATCATATTTAGAAGGAAGAATTCAAAGAGCTGATATAAATAGAACTAAATCTTCAGGGTCAGAGGTCAGGATAGGAAAACCACAGGGATCGATTTTGGGGCCGTTCCTCTTCCTCGTATATGTAAATGATTTGCCGTTCATGGTTCAAAATATGTCAGAGATAGTACTATTTGCAGATGACACGTCACTTATTTTCAAAATTAAGAGACAAGAAGATGACCTTGACAATACTAATGCTGCTCTCTCTCAGGTACTAAACTGGTTTACGTCTAATAACTTATTGTTAAATTCAAAAAAGACAAAATGTATAAAGTTCACTCTACCAAATGTCAAAGTAGTTGACAGCAAAGTTATATTGGGAAGGGACAAACTAGACCTTGTCGAAGAAACTGTATTTTTAGGTATCACAATTGATGCAAAGCTTCAATGGGGTCCTCATATAGAAAAATTGGCAAATAGGCTTAGCTCTGCAGCATATGCTGTTAAAAGAATTAGGGAACTAACTGACGTCGCAACTGCCAGGCTCGTTTATTTTAGTTACTTCCATAGTATCATGTCCTACGGCATACTACTGTGGGGACGGGCAGCGGACATTGAGACCATCTTCGTCTTGCAGAAAAGAGCGATCAGATTCATCTATAAGCTAGGCAGTAGAGACTCGTTAAGAGAATTCTTTAAAGAAACAAACATCCTGACAGTTGCCAGTCAGTATATCTATGAAAATATTATGTATGTCAGGAAAAATATTAGCAACTTTAAAACTGCAGGTAGCCAACATAATGTAAATACTAGAAATAAACATAAACTTTTGATCCCAAGATTTAGGCTGGCAAAAGTTAATACATCCTTCATGGGGCATTGTATACGCTTCTACAATAAAATCCCTGAAGATATATTAAGTTTGACTGAAGCGCGGTTCAAAAAATGTGTAAAGTACACTTTGTGCCAAAAGAGCTACTATAATATTAAGGATTATTTAGATGACAATGATGTCTGGAATTCAAGCATGTAAAATTCACGAGTTTTGTAGTATCTGTGTAAATTCTGTTAATTAAGGAATTTGAAAAGACTAAGTTTGGAGTTTTTTTGTCCATTTTTTCTCCAAAATGATCCAGATTTTGAAATGGACACCTAGTTTAACTTGTAACGTTCATTAAGCCGCAGTATCTGCGCTACTTTGAATAAAACCTTTTCATTTCATTTCATTTCTCTCTCCCTGAGAGAAGCTCTGTGTCATGTAATAGTACGTTACACAACTAGGGTGGTAATACAAAGAAAGGCCGAGATCGCAGAAGTTTGCGGCCCGAGCTGCAAGCGAGAGACGTAAATATGTGATCGAGAGCTTTCTTTATTACCTCCCGTGTTGTGTACATCTTTTTCTGTCTACACTTGGCCAGAAGGCGGCTTTTTCCGTACGCGCAGCGTGCGGAAAAAGTCACTTTATTGCCAGGTGTGGCATAAAACAATATTATGTAGCCTAACCGTCCTACTGCAGGGCACAGAGCTTCTCTCAGAGAGAGAGTACGGGCTTATTTGGCACGCGTGCCCACTGCAGATCGGCAATCTCAAGAGTGAGTGTGGGTACAAAAATATATGTATGCATGCATAAAAATCTCGTGCCACTGTATGTGTTATCGAACTCCTCCAAAAGGACTTTACAGACTTTTAAGGATTACTTTGTATATATTGTAGCTAGCTAGTATATATAATAGCTCGTGGCCTAGCCGAACCGAATGATTGGAATCAATCACTTGAGTTAAGCAACAACAGGCGCGGTCAGGTGCAGGATGGATGACTGTCCCGTGACTACCGTTAGTAGCATTTTTTCCGAGCGCTTCCGTGCTTCGCAAGGCACGTTAAGCCATAGGTGCCGGCTGTCATGTAATGACAGTCGTTAAGTCATGTCAGAAGCCTTAAGGGCGGGTTTATAACTTCCGACAGTAAGGTTCGCCACTGTCTTACAATCTTCCACCAACCTGGATTTGGCCCCCGTGGTGGACTATGGCCTAATCTTCCTGCGATGCGGGAAGAGACCCTTGACCCAGCAGCGGGGACATACAAGGGTTGATATCGAATAGGTATTTGGTGGGTCTGAAAATAGCACGTAGGCTCAACTTTGTTGGGTCAGTTAGTAACAATTATGAAACATTTTGAGGCAATACATTAACAGTGCATCGTAAAAAGCAATACTAAAGTCGTCACATAAACTAACAGTCACCGGCTTACTTAGTAGGTAGTCTGGGAATCTAGGAATTAAACAAAATGCGTCTGGAACAACATCTGCTCTTCATAACATATAAACACCGACAGTATCATTCAACGCGATGAGATTCGTTCTATTCCTGTGCGGGCTCTAGCTTCCATTCTATACTAGACTTTGAAGATGTCGATATCGTAGCTGGTGAGCTGAATCTCGAATTTAGTACTACAATAGAATAGGTCACCAATAACGTCGGTTGCTAGTAAACGCATACTAGTCGGATGACGATACTTTTACTCAAAGTTTGCATGGCCTTGCCAAGAGTTCAACAACCAGAAGCTTATGATCATATCTCATTTCTATTTGGATTTTTACACCCGGCGCAGTGTAAACACTTGAAAACATTCCGTGAGATTTTGTAACTTATCTGTAATAGGTGACCTCGTTAGTCTACCGGTATCAAGTCTGATTACCATGCCGGAGGTCGTAGGTTCCAGTCTCATTGGGGGCCGCAGTACATGTGTATTTCAATGTTTGCGATGTACTTTCTGGTTACCATAGCACAGGTTATCCCAGTATGAGACCACGATATGAGATTGTTTCGTGTGGAAGTCTGTGGCAGCATGTAATGTTCGGTAGAGGTGTATTGCATCTACGTATTGATATTTAAAGTTATAGTGGCATCTTCTCCGTCAGGCTATACAAAGTTATATTATATATTACCGGGTCTCGTCTTTGTCGTCGTCAGGCTGTATTAGTTCACTGCTGGACATAGCCCTCCCCACATGAGCGCCATAGCGCCGTTTTCAGCTTGCCGCATTCAGCATCTGCCGGCAGTTTTTCGCAGATCGTCATCCCACCTAGTCGGAGGGCGTCCTACACTACGTATGCCAAGTAGCGGTCTCCACTCAAGAACACGTTTTCTCCAACGGTTGTCAGTTTTTCGCGAGATATGGCCAGCCCACTGCCACTTCAGCTTGCTGATTCTCTGAGCTATGTCGATAACTTTGGTTCTCTGTCGGATCAATTCGTTACGAATCCTAACCTCCAAAGAAACGAGCATTATTCGAGCATTGCTCTCTCGATAGCTCACTGAGCGACTTTGAACTGGTGGACCAACCCTTTCGTGAGTGTCCATGGCTACGTAGGTCATGACAGGTAGGACATACTGATTGAAAACTTTCGGTTTCAAGCATTGTGGTGTGTATGACGAGAAGACTCAGGGTAGTTTCCCAAACGCTGCCCAGCCCAACTGGATTCTCCTCTTGGCCCCCTTCTCAAAATTGTTTCTACCTAACTGGAGAATGTGCCCGAGGCAGGTGTATTTGGAAACGATTTCGAGAAGGTGACCATGTACGTCGACCGCTACTGGATCAATGTGGCCATGTGAGTGGCATCTTCACTCACACTAGATGGGTGAAGGGAACACTCGGACGATGCAGCGCCTGGGACATTGGTTTTAGATAGTGTAGGCTTGCCCAGCAGCTTCCAGCTTCTAGGTAGAGCTTCCGGCAATCACTTACTCCGCTGGCTCAGCGACCCGAAGTGGGTCTTGGCCTTCGACATAAGAAGTCGCCACTTGCCTCTAACAAATAATAGACAAATAACTTGACCAAATAACTTTGTCTTCGCTCGGTCGTATTTTGGGTCTCATTGGGGGATGTGACTTGGAATTGTTTCGCCATAAAATAAGAAAAATATTGCTCTTAACCGGGCAGAGTTACTATTTCATTGGTTTTGAACTCAATTTTAAAGTGATAAGGTTCTATTTATGGTGGGAACTATTATACCACTACCTGGTATTTACCTACTAGGTATTTACCAGGTAATGGTATAATAGTTCCCACCATAAATAGAACCTTATTACTTTAAAATTGAGTTCAAAACCAATGAAATAGTAACTCTGCCCGTTAGAGTTAACTACCCGTTCCAAATTTATGTTGACTGCGTGGATTTTTGTCAAAGCTATCTTCCAGGCACTATAAGCACTTATGATATCTTCAATCGCACATAATTGCACAATTGCTTGCATACATGCTTGCACAATCAATTAAAACATAACAAAAGTAACATCTACATATAGGCACATACATTACGTCTGGCCTCACACTAGGATACCCTGTGTCGTGGGAACCAGAAACAACGACATCACAAACATGAAAACATCCAAGAACTAAGGTTTTTTTGTCTCTAGTCGGGGTTCGAACCTAGGACCTCTTGCGTGGTAGGCAGATGCGCTACCGTTGCGCCACAGAGGTCGTCAACTAAAACGTCAATTAATTAGTCACTTAAGTCTACCCGTGACTACGGCAACTGCAACGTTTCCGGAACGTCGGGAATTAGGGTAATTACGTTTTACCTAATCAATAATAGCGATTAGACCCATTTAATAAAATATGACTATGTATGAGCCCCACGAGTCATTAAGGAATACAATTGATTGATTGTTTTATATGTGTCGGTTTCGACAGAATAACATTGCATTTACCTTTTGCGACCCTAACTCCAGAGCTAGGGCACCTACACTAGTTATGTCTTATCAGATATACCTTAACTTTTTACCACACGGATGTAATATATGCCACGAGTTACAATATTAACCACAAACAAAAATTAAAGAGAATATAGTGCGTAAATCGAAATAAAGAGGAAAAAATGGTAAAAGGAAAATGAAACTCACATTGAAGTGTAAAAGACAAGAGAATGAACTTACCACGAGTGCGTTAACAAGATCTAAAATGTAACCCGTCGCTGTTTGATATTTATAAAGTGAAAGGGACAGAAGATTTCAAGATTATCCAAGTGGCGACCGGGATAGTAAATGCATTGAGATCTAGTCAAAGGTCATGTGTACGGTTTTACACACTTGAGATAAACAATTATCACTCTACTACGGCGTCTTACATTGAAAGGTCATTGGCCAGTTGTTCATTGTACCTAGTAATAGAGAGTCCGAAGTATTGAGCCTGAGTATCAAAGATATCGCGCCGGATGCCTCATGTGCTAATAATCATAATGTAGCCTATATAGGGCACATTCCTTCTCTCACAGAGAGAGTATAGACTTAATCACCGCACGTGCCCACCGCGGAATTGCAATTATGTAAACACCTCAGACAATCAGGTTTCCTCACGATGTTAATTTACCTCTTAGTTAAGAAAGGAACTAATTGCTACCATAACATCACAAATATACGTACAAGTCCAAAAGTACATACCTCGTCTCTCGTTTTCGACTCAACGACGTACAGTCTGTTAGCTTTTGGAATATACCTCGGCTACTATCGGATAGAATCGGATATATTCGCGTAATAGAAATATCGGAACTAATATGACACTTAACTTTATATAACTTTTCAAAATAGTGAAGAAAAGTTTTATACAGAGCAGGAAGTAGTATTACACTCGTGTGCTTTCGCCAAAAACCGAAGCATACTCCAGAGCCTGAGGTATATTCTATAAGCTAACAGTCTGTACTTCGAATATATTTTGTGTAATGTACCATCTTTATGAATAAAAATACTTATTACTTATTTTAAGTAAAACACTGCAACTCCCTGTCAAGCGACTTCTCAGATGCGCATAGATAAACACCGACCCCTTTGACGTAAATCTTAAGGAAAGCAATAGCTAAACTAATCCCATAAGACTAGTCCTGTAACCTTATCCTAGACATGAGGTGGACGGAGCAAGGCTGTGTGTGGAACAGGGCCTCGATTCTGTAAATGCATTAAAGTACCACTAGCTGGCGCCCGCCACTTCGTCTGCGCAGGATTAGTATTTCGAGTAACGTATATTAGCGTGGCATAGAAAAGTTTTTGGCAGCACAATTTTGGCTGTGCACGCCGGAATAGCTCGCAGATGGTAGATTTTTTCCTACACTTATCGTCATATTTTGGACAATTCACACAATATCATTATAAATTGTAGCCATAGCCAAATTGTAGCTGTAAAGTTTCATTCAAATCCATTCAGTAATTTACGCGAAAGAGTAACAAACATCTATCCTCCCATACAAACTTTCTTGTTTATAATAAAATATGACGATAGCGTCATATTTTGGACAATTCACACAAACCTCAGACACTAGGGTTTCCTTACGATGTTTTCCTTCACCGTCAGCGAGTAGTATTGCTACTATAATTTCACAAATGTACATAACTTAGAAAACAAAGTAATTGGTACATGCCGGGGTTCGAACCATCCTTCCATACTTACAAACTTTCGCGTGTACGAGTATAATATTATAGTAGGATGCATGTACATGGGCGGGTCATGTGAGGTGTGTTTTTCATACGATTGACGACTAGAAAACCTTATATAAGTATTTATTGCACACCTACCAAATTTTCCTTTTACCTCCTGCGGTTGAGTGGTAGAAAATGCTTAAAACATTGAGTCCGCCGCATTGTACATTTATAACATAACGCATTTATTACATAGATCCCGGGACCTCTTGCATGGTAGGCAGATGCGCTACCGCTACGCCACAGAGGTCGGATGCATTTATTTAGGTGCAATAAAAGTATTAATAAATAAAAATTAATAAATAAACAGCGTATCTTAAATTTTTTTGTCCACGGACCCCTTAGAAAATGAATCACAATTTTACGAACCCCCTTAATAACAAAAGCTGCAATAAATTTGGACCAATTGTTTTAGTACTATGAGTTACAAAAAACAACTTTTTTATAAGTTAATGTGAAGGTTAGGGATGCTTTTTTGCAACTAAATTACTGATACTTGGGTTGAAGTTACTAATGAGTTGTAGTCTCAAATCGGACCACAGGTTAAGAAACACCAGCCTAGAAGGTTCGATGTATGTGCGCGCTTCAAGCATAGGCGCATGCCTAGGCTTAAGCTTATGTGCCTAGGCTTAAATCAGCAACGAAATTAAATGGCCACGTTCAAGGATTTGTCATCGTACTACAATGCATTAGCAGAATCTTGGCCCAGGCTGCACGTAACACGACATATTTACTGCTCGCTCCCTGACACTTGATTGGTTTTGTTACGAAAAAAAGTACTGCCGATAGTACATTAACCTTCAGATTTTAGTTGCAAAGTCACCAGTAAGGCTTTTCAATCGGGAGGTCATGAGTTCGAATCCCGGCAGGTACCAATGACTTTGTTTTGTATGCTATGTAAATTTGTGAAGTGAAGTGAGTTGTGATAGTAGCATAACCACATGCTAATATTGAAGGAAAATATCGTGAGGAAACCTGAGTGTCTGAGGTGTTCAAATACTTCGGGGCTTGAAATAAAATGAAAAGGTTTTTCAAAGTAGCGCAGAAACTGCGGTTTAATGAAAGTTACTGGTAAAACTAGTAGTAAGTCAAAATCTAGATCATTGAAATCTCAATTTCAAAATCAGCAATTTCAAAATCTTGTAATTATAAAAACCTATTTAGAGGTTAAAAACTCCAACCATGCCGGGACTCGAACCCCCGACCTCTGGCTAACCGAGCCAGCGCTCTTCCAACTGAGCTAATGGGCGACTAACGGCATCAGTGAAATATCGAACCTCTTTACAATACTCTTTGTATTACGTACAATCTTGTAATTACCAATCCGCGGTGGGGTCGCGTGGTAATTAAATGCTCTCTATTCTTTCTCTATCTCTCTCTCTGAGAAGGCACTGGAGTAGGACGTACGTAATAAAGTCCGCCTTAGATGTTTCGATTGCCACCCTGTAGGTCCCCACTGCTGGGGCACGGGTCTCTTCCTGCATTGCAGGAAGGTTAGGCCATACTCCACCACGTGGGCCAAGTCCGGGTTGGTCGAGGTTTGTAAGACAGTGGCGGGCCTTACTGTCAGTAGTTATCAAGCCGCTCATAAGGCCTCTGACATGGCTTAACGACTGCCATTACATGACAGCTGGTACCCACGGCTTAACGTGCCTTGCGAAGCACGGAAGCGCTCGGAAAAATGCCACTAGCGGTAGTAACGGGACGGTCACCCATGCAGCACCTGACCGCGCCTGTTGTTGCTTAGCTCGAGTGATGATCGATTCCAATCACTCGGTTCGACTAGGCCACGAGCGCTCCAACGTTAGATGTTTAGCCCGTAATAAATTCGGTAACATCCATTGATAAATGTCTGCCCCTTGGGTTACCGCAGCGACAATAGGATTTGGCCGTTTTAGTTTTGTTGCCAATGTCGGTTGGTCACAAAACCAAATAGTAAAGTTCTTGCGGCTGTATCCGATGTTTTGATCTTATTGATGTGATTAGTAATGTGGAAGTTTATGAAGATGTTTTGATGATTGTTACTCAATCACGCAATAACAGCGAAAGGATTTGAATGAAACTTGGCCAAAAAATATACAAAGATCTTAATTGAGACATAGAACGCCGTTAGCATTGTAATTCGGATTATTCCAACTGAGCTAAACAAATATAATTTTAAGCTTTTGCTCATTGGCTTTTTGCTCATCCAAATTTCGGCCATAAGTGGGTGACAATGAAGAAGAATTTGAAATACGTCTGAATTACAAGATAGGTATGTAAATTTTTGGGAGCCTGTATTTTGTCAAGGGATCTAAATGTGAGATTCAAAGGCTGCAGTATAGCGCCGCCCGTCTTATCGGTTGACACTTGGTGAAATATTGCAAGCACTCTGTTACCAATTAACCTCTGTCACATAATTTAGATTATATTGATGAATACTTCCTCTCAAATAAACCTAATACCTCCCTACTTCACTTTACAGTCAATTAACGCAGCTTTCGTATATTTTATATTCTGATTTACGCATTTATTATCACACTCATTCATGATCCAGAAATTTCGGTGAATATCAGAAAGGTCAAGACAGCATTAGACCAAGAGGCTTGTTCCATAGAGGCTCCATAGAGGCAAAATGAAAAGTGAAAGTTCAACACCCGAAAAATGGGGTCTCATTTTACAGAGCTAATGAAACTCGGGGTGATAAACCTGAAATGCCTAAAGGGCCACTTTTATATTCATGAGCCTACGAGTACAGCGCTGAGTTAGCAGTTAATAAAAAATTCAATTGCACCGTTAAACCATCCCGAACAAAGTTCAGTGACATTTTCATCAGGTGGTGCTGAATACAAAATTGCTAACGACGCACAGTTGCGGCGAATGTTTCGCGAATTATAATGCAAATTGTGTCTAAACACACGTCTGGTCACTTCGGCGGTCGAAGAGCGTTTGAACTGGATCGTTCGAAATTCAAAATTAATTTCTTCGCCAGCCGCCGCCGCTGTGATTGGCGGGCAATAATTACGTGATTATGTGCGATGAAGTTATAAAACTTTTCGGGCAAAATTATAGGCTTTTGGACTCTCGCTTTCCTCAATATTTACCTTACGTTTGGCTTATAAATTAGGGCTGATTAAATCATCCTGACGGATTGCCGGTTGCATGGTACGTTTATGGGCGTAATGAGAGAATCAGGGTTGTGGTTTAGACGAACGAGAAACTTTGCCTTGGAACTAATTTTTCTGTAACTGCAAAGGTAACATGTGTTGTTCTCGTCACAACATATTTTTTCTTACAAACTTAGATTGCACAAAAGAGGTCTCGCCAGTAGTAACTTTATTCAATTTTGTTTACACAAGCAAAACGTTGACAGAAATTAAGTTATTTGCTCTTCCTAGTCTTTCAAATATCTCATTATAATATCAATAAATATCAACCCCTTTTTATGTAGCCTATATACGTCTGACTACAGGGTACCTTCTCTCAGAGAGAGTGAATATTATGTTTTTTTAACTTGATTAGATATTTTAAAAACCTATTTGATTAGATATAAAAACATCTTTGTTTACACCGCGCCGAACGCGACATGAAACTCAATATACTTCCAACATGGCTAGCTGCTACTGATTCTTAAAATATAAGGAGGAAATGAATGTTCTTTTTTCAAAAATAAACAATGTTTCGCACACTTTCTGTCTGTCGCGAGATGATTTGTCACGATAAGGTGAGGATAGATGGGCCCGGGTTATGTTCACATACCAGCAGCTCGTTGATGCGTCTTATGCAATCGCTTCAAAAAAGAAATGTAGGTACACGTTACAGCAGCGTCCGAGTGATCCCTTCACCCATCTAGTGTGAGTGCAGATACCACCGGACGCTGTATAAATCATCTCATTACATAAAGGCAGAGCCCAGAGACGATCGGTGGGCAGACCACCATTCCGTTGGGCCGACGACATTGTGGAAGCGGCTGGGAAACATTGGACGAGACTAGCAAACGAGACCGAGACGAGACCGGGCCCTAGAGACTAATACTTACATACTTATAGAATGAAATAAGCACGACAATGGTTGATATTTGCCTCAATTTGGTAGTCTACAAAGCAATAGCTTATAATAGCGACCGTCCCGTTACTACCGTTAGTGGGATTTTTTCGAGCGCTTCCGTGCTTCGCAAGGCACGTTAAGCCGTGGGTGCCGGCTGTCATGTAATGGCAGTCGTAAAGCCGTGTCAGAGGCCTTATGGGCGGCTTGATAACTACTAACAGTACGGCACGCCACTGTCTTACAACCCTCCACCAACCCGGACCAGAGTGCTTAGTGCGAGTTTGACAGAACCAATCGAATAACTTTACTACCGCGTTAATCGAGCATTGAGTAGTGAGTATGAGTAAGTTAACCGTTCGAACTGGAAATACGCTGTCACAGTGCAACTCGCGTTAGCGTTTATTCGTGTTTTGGCTGGTAAACGTGTTCACTTCTCAACGTAAACCATTACAACTCGCACTCAGCAATTTTAATTTCCATACTTGTCGCTAGGTGGCGCTTCCTCGATGCCATAGAAATATGAGTTTACGTTAACGCGATCGAGTAGTTAAAAGACTCGCACTAAGCACTCTGGCCCCCGCGGTGAAGTATGGCCTAACCTTCCTGCAACGCAGAAAGAGACCCGTGCCCTAGCAGTGGGGACATACAGGGTTGAAATCGAAAGCAATAGCATTACAAAGTCATTCGCTGGATATAACTCTCGCGAAAGAAGACCGAATCACGAGAGGTGCCCAGTTAAGTGCCACGGATTACTAGATTACCGATAGTGTGAATGAAACAACCACTACCGGACTAATAAAACTCTATTGAACAACTATGCATTTTAGAGACCACCACCCGGACAAGTTGGCGTGAGAGAGAAGAGGCCTATGCCCAACAGTGGACTCTGTTTATGGGCTGATTAGATGGTAGGCTATATACGTCCCACTACAAGGCACAGGCCTTCTCTCATAAATGGGGAGTATGGGCTTAATTACCACGCGTAGCCGCCCTAGATTGGTACTTTAAAGCGCTTTTAAACACCTCAGACACTCTGGTTTCCTCACGACGTTTTTCTTCATAGCCAGCGAGTGGTATTGCTACGTTTCACAAATGTAGGTACAAAACATAGAAAACGAATATAAATATTTTAAAACTTAAAAATAACTATTATTTCCAAATAAATTTAGTCGAATAATAATAATATAATATATATAAAAAATACTCATTGATACATACCGGGATTCCGATTGAAAAACCGGCGCGCGGCACTGTACCGTTTTAATTCTTTCAATACCACCGCTTACTTCAAATATAAGACGTCAAAATATTTGAGCTTTTTATTCTTAGAACTCGTTTATTTTACTTACTTGTTTTTTAGTTCATTGTATATTTATTCAAAGGATTTCGGAAGACTTCCTTTTTTAAGCCTATAACGTTATTTCTTTATTACGAGTAATATCACCCGTAGCTACTTCATAACATAGTCAAACAAAAAAAAATATTGAGTGTCCGGGTGGCCCATTTAATATCAACTAAACAAATATTAAAACGCCTAAACGCCAACTTTATGGGGTATTTACAACATTATTCACCGGAGATAGGGCGCGTCGCTGTTATAAATATTTTCATCTATTGTGATTTAATAGAGAGCACGCTACTGCCCTTTAGTTTGGCAGCAGTGGATAAGGAGTATTTTTACTGTAGACTTTTAGTCCGGATCTACTTACAGGTGTTGTTATATCGGAAGAGTCCGACCAGGTTTCGAAAAACTTAAGTCTTCTGTGTGATGTGTTGTGCTTACGAAAGTTTTAGTTCAAAAAAAAAGTATTTTTAATGTTTATTAAAATATTTTTTCCTTATTATATTACTTAGTAAGATTGTATTATATTATAGTGTACAAACAGAAATAAATATTTTACACCGAACATTAGTGTTACATAAAAGAGTACAAAGGCGATCTTATTCAGTATCAAGATCGTCGTTACACAAAATTTATAGGGAAGGAACTGTGTACAAACTGCGGGTATTATGGGAAATATTGGTCCCATATATATTTTGTTTATAACTTACTAACAACATGTTTACTATGTTATTTCTTCTTGGGACATACCGACCGTCGGACGCGGGTCAGAACCTGGAATATGTTATTATCAACGGTCGTGCGAACGGAAAACGAAGCAGAGGACGAGCACCAACGTGACACACATCATAACAAAAGCTTCGGGAAGGACCCTACAAGCAGCCATACATCTGGCGCATAATCGGAACGCACGGAGAGCGCTGGTGGCGGAAGCTGCCCCATAGACACGTCCCTCAGTCATGAGGATACGACGAAGAAGAAGAAGAATATTAGTGTTAGAAGTCTTTGTACCCCTGTGTTATCATACGTATATCACGATAGACTTGCACATATTTTTTTTCAAAACGTGAAAATTACTTTCATTATTTTCAGTACGGTGTACCCGAGGGACCAAGCAGAGACGTGGGGCCTCAAAAGCGGACACGACATACATATTAAATCATCGTGCAACATTTTTCGCTGCATGTACTGCACATTAGCCGGCTAGGAGAACATTATTTTACAAAATAAGTGAGGAGTAGACATTCAAAGGTTTTTTTTGCAGATTTGCTGACTCAGCACAAAGCTGAGTCAGCTGCCTTATATGGCAATTTAGACACACCACAGGCTAAACGTATGTCTTTTTTTTATTGTATATTTCGTTTATTTCTGTTGTGCTCATATTATATTAATTTATCTGGTTTTTTGTTTCTCTGATGTGTCTTGTTGGTATAATACATGTCTTTGTCTCTTTCTATTTGGTTTTTCTGAGGTCCGTTCTATAATGTATCAAAATATCCTATAATAAATGAGCTCTTTAAACAATAATTTCGATCAAAACCAGACTCGTCCCGTAAAAATATTTGCCCAACATCAGCGCGTGTTCAAATTGAATCAAATCCGGATCAAAATATAGGTTATTAATTTAAAGTTTAATACTACATGATTTGTAAAATACCACAAATCAGGGAGGATAGGAAAAAGTTGTATCCACAGATCATAAGAAAAAGAGAATAGAGAAAAGAGAACTCTTTTTTATGTTATGTGGTTGTATCCCACATTAGGTAGCTGCATCTGGGTTATTCCACTAATCGCCATCTCGCTTTACGCAGTAAAATAAAGCAAGATGGCGTTAGCCGATGATGGATTAAAACTGTGACGTTTTGCTTCCTAGCAGGTAACAAAAAGTCCGAAAGACAAGTCCTATCCACTTGCACCCTTCGCTATAGCGGTAGGAAATTAGAATCAGTTTAAGGATGTTTATAGCCAAAAGGGCCCGTTACCGCCGGCGCAGTCACAAATACCGACTAATCGATATTTAGATCGCCGCGGCGGGCCTGGCGATACAACGGTGAAACTAGACTACACATGTCTTCTAGGATGATTTACAACCCTGGTTTGTAACCGTGATATCCTACGCTAGTGATGGTAAACCAAAGGAATGTATTGAGTCTCTCTCAAGGAGCAATAGCCATACAAATGTAGTTTGTTTATTATTTGCGGGGTGCCGGATTGCAATAAGACTCTGCCAATACGTTAACAGGTCAGTAATGTAGTTATGATCGTGCTTAGAATTGGAAATAAACTAGTATTAAAAACCTATCCTCTTCTCTTCTCGCTCTTCCAACTGAGCTCATGGGCGACTCACCGCGAGCGCTAGAAGGGCGCTGGCACGGGTAGCCAGAGGTCGTGGGTTCGAATATGAGTGGATTTTTTAGCCTCTAAATAGGCGCTCATTATGGGAGGGCTATGTCCAGCAGTGGACTACATAATATAGAATAAAGAAGAAGAACAAATATGTTTTTAAAATTGTCCTTAGTGTTTAGAATAGAAGTGTGATTTTGGCAACACTGTATTTGACAGCTGTCACACTGGTCTGTGCTCACTTGGACAACTGGCTTTTTTGATTGAAAAACGTGGAGTGGTTTTTCTTGGCCCACATTGATGTGGTAATTCGATTGCCGGGCCTGTATCTTGGTGTGAAGTGTGAGATACGTTCCGGGACGGTTCCCGTAGTGTTAATACATTTTTGTTAGGCGACGGATCGCCCAACATATTGAATAAACGCGGTGTCGTGAAAGTGCACTGCAGGTACGTAGCTTTCTGGGGAAAGAGCTCTTGGGGGTAGACGGGGACGTCTAGGGATCCCCAAACCTCAGTGCACCCACCCCGGGCGGCGCCGGCTGCCAAGTCGAGAGGCGTCGACGCGGACAAAAGTTGTAAGTTATTTGCTTCATAATTAGTTTTAAGTATTATTAGTATTTAAGTGGGTCGTTTACCCAACACTTAGCACGGGTTAGTGCATTAAAAAGAATATAACAATAAACTAGTATTTAAAAAATTAATGACGGCCCTGAGCAAGTCCTTATCAATAATTCCGCTGTAAGGGCCGGTGTCTGAAATAAGAAGGTGCGCGCTTCGCAAGGCACGCTCAGCAGTTGGTGCCGGCTGCTGTCGATAGATGGCAGTCGTTAAACCAAGGCAGAGGCCTTAGGGCGGCTTGAAAACTTCTGACAGTAACACCAGCCACTAGTCTTGCACCAAACCTCCACCAATCCGGACTTGTCCCCCGTAGTGGAGTTTGGCCTATACCTTCCTGAGGGAAGAGACCCGTGCCCCTCGGTGGGGACATAAAGTAGCCGTAATTGGCGTGTTGTTGAAGAAGCGAAAGATAATTGTCAGGATTGTGGCAAGTGGCAAATCTTGATCAGTGCCTACTCTTCTGACATACAAGCATGAGTTTATTATTAAAAATGCAGGTTTTCCTGCGTCGATCTTTCTCTGTATAGAACCAGTCGGCCATCAATTTAAATAGGCACTGACTGAAAACAGCAGCGCTGAGGGCTCACACCATCAGCAAAATGCTGAGTCAGCTGCCCTTTGTAGCAACGGAAACACACCGCGACAAAACTGCTTAAATTGTGTTTACAACTTTTCCTTTCCGTTGTGGTTCCGTTTCTTTCGTATTTGTTAAGTGTCTTGTGTGTATGACTGTTAATGCAACAAATGTTTCACTTTCTTTCTCAAACTACTGAGCTCAGTAAATTAATTAATGAGTCAATTTTAAAAACCTATTTAGAGGCTAAAAATTCCACTATGCCGGGATTTGAACCCGCGACCTCTGGCTATCCGTGCCAGAGGTCGCGGGTTCGAATTCCGGCATGGGTGGAATTTTTAGCCTCTAAATAAGTTTTTAAAATTGTCCTTAGCAGTGGTTAGTGCATTAAAAAGAGTAAAATATTGAGTCAACGCCAATGTGATGTGAACCCGAAGTGAAGGTACGCAAATATTTTAAACTGAATTCCAGATGTTCCCATCCTTCCAGTAGGTTTCCGTGATTTTGATGACGAAATGACCGAAAACAAACAGAATTGCCGATGACAAACTGATGACTCGCAGATGTGTAAAATACCCTAGGGAAGGCCAAATAATATATACAGGGTGTCACAAAAGTTCAATTCTATTCTAAATTGTCTGTCTCTGCTGTTTTCTAGTGTTCTTACAATTATTTCTTCTGTTTGAGAAATAAAATGTTATCTCTCTTGTACAATACTTAATTTACACTATTTGTATTTTTAATGCACTAACCCGTGCTAAGGAACAAATTTAAAAACCTATTTAGAGGCTAAAAATTTCACCCATGCCGGGATTCGAACCCGCAACCTCGCCCATTGGCTCAATTGGTAGAGCGCTGGCACGGATAGCCAGAGGTTGCGGGTTCGAATCCCGGCATGGGTGAAATTTTTAGCCTCTAAATAGGTTTTTAAATTTGTTCCTTAGCACGGGTTAGTGCATTAAAAATAAAAATAGTGTAATCATGTGGGTACAGTGATATCGTTCCGATGTTAAAACCTAACTGCAAAAGTAGGTAGTCGGGACTGTAAGTAATGCAATTTGCTTAAGTCAGATGTCGCTGCCAGTACGTAATACAGAGAATAGTGTAAAGAGGTTCGAAATTTCACTGATGCCGTGAGTCGCCCATTGCCTCAATTGGTAGAGCTCTGGCACGGATAGCCAGAGGTTGCGGGTTTGAATCCCGGCATGGGTGAAATTTTTAGCCTCTAAATTGGTTTTTAAATACTTAATTTAATTACTTTATGTTTCATATATCTTCTACATAGCCCTCCCCTAATGAGCGCCATAGCGCAAGGTTGTGCCATCATTGGGGGGTAATGCCCATAATCCCCACGCTGGGCATGCGGGTTGGGGATCGCAGTTTGGTGGAGTTGTACTGTAGGGGGCGCTGCCGTACTGTGGGGCACCCACCGGTTTGAATCTTAGTTATTTTTAATTTTACACTCCTGATTCTCTGCCTCTTCCTTAGCCATATGTTTCATAAATGGATTAATCTAATATTATAAAGGTGAAAGTTTTTGAGTGTGTAACTGAGTATGTTTGTTACTTCTCCACGTCTAAGCAGCTGGAGCGATTTTATTAAAATTTAGTATGGAGTTAGCAATGTGGAGTTATGGAGTTATGCAGTTAAAATCTATCGGAATGGTTCAACATGGCAACTATAGACATGTTTCGTGCCGCAACATCTCGGACCCAAATAGCCATAATGATGGCCGACCTCCGATAGGAGATGGCACCCCAAGAAGAAGATGGAGTTAGCGGACACCCTGGATTAACTAACACACAGGCTACGTTTTACTGCAGTAAAATGTCTTGTTACCATGGGAAAATCGATAAGCCGCTGGTAACACCGCGGGGCACAGCTAGTGCTAAACAAAGTACGAGTACTGCGTATTATATCCCACTTTCATATTGGTAACCTTCTTTATCTACATGCCCACCGACCTTTGGCATAACACAAACTAATAGTTTCTAAGTACAATTGAAACATAAAGTACAATTGACTATAATATTCTATATTTTTTATGTAAATGTAGGTAATAAAACAATAGACAAAAAATATTCTTATCTTCTGGTTACCATAGCAGAGGGTATCCTAGTTTAAAACCAAAACAAACGTGTTGCGATGTAGCTATGTTTCATGTCCTTAATTTATTTTTATGCGGCGAGTTTCAGAGCGCTCGTGGCATAGTCGAACCGAATGATTGGAATCAATCACTTAAGTTAAGCATCAACAGGCGTGGTCAGGTGCAGGTTGGGTGACCGTACAGTGACTACCGTTAGTGGCATTATTTCCGAGCGCTCCCGTGCTTCGCAAGGCACGTTAAGCCCTTTGGTGCCTGCTGTCAAGTAATGGCAGTCGTTAAGCCATGTCAGAGGTCTTATGGGCCGCTTGATAACTTCTGACAGTAAGGCTCGCGGCTGTCTTACCAACCCGGACTTGGCTGCCGTCGTATGGCCTAACCTTCCTGGGATGCAAAAAGAGAGCCGTGCCCCAGCAGTGGGGAGATACAAGGGTTGATATCAACATGTCGATCCCGATATCCCGATAATGACGTGAACAAAAGTGACCTCTGACAAGTTTTGGACACCCTTTTAATGTAGCAGAACTTCCCAACGGAGACCTTGAATAAATGAGTGACGTCACTCAACATTGGGAACAGATTTATTTCACGAATGAAAACTGGGAATGCGAAGGGCAGAAATCCCATGGGAATCTTAAATTGAATAAGAAACACCTTGGTTCCCATCCTTAGGTGATTCGCTCTATATTTTGGTTCAGATCTTTAGATTTGAACTAGGTAAGTTAAAAGAGCAAGATTAACCCCCGGCTTCTCGTAACCTAACAAACTGTTAATCTACTGTTAACAGTTGTCAATTGGATTTTCTTGTAGGCACTTAGGCCATTTACAGCTGTTAAAAGTAGATTAACAACATGTTAGTTTACGAGGATCCGGGGTTAAATACAGAAATCAGAAATCCAAAATTTTATTTGAACATACAGAATTTACATTTTGTCTGTTGGATGTCATTGTACAATGTTACTCGCTGTCTTCAGTGTCGAGTCGTAGTAGAGAAGAAAACTCCACTCTTACATCTTTTCTCAAAACATCTTCTCATTTAGAAACTGAGTAGGTACAGGATACGACAAATATTCCTTGAATATCAGCAACTATCAATTATAATAATTATGTAAAGTCTATACTATTTTTATTTTAATGCACTAACCCGTGCTAAGGAACAAATTTAAAAACCTATTTAGAGGCTAAACAGAACGTAATACAGAGAATAGTGTAAAGAGGTTCGAAATTTCACTGATGCCGTGAGTCGCCCATTGGCTGAATTGGTAGAGCGCTGGCACGGATAGGGTTCGAATCCCGGCATGGGTGAAATTTTTAGCCTCTAAATAGGTTTTTAAATATGTAAAGTCTGTTATTTAAGAACGTTGAAAAGACTAAGTTTGGAGATTTTTGTCCATTTTTTTTCAAAATGATCTAGATTTTGAGATGTACACCTAGTTTGACTTGTAGCGTTTAATAAGCCGGCTTCTGCGCTACTTTGAATAAAACCTTTTCATTTCATATCATTATCCATCAAACCCTCAGACCACATTCATCAAAAGTTTACTCATTTTATTTAGCCAACAAGATCCTATGAGTGCAGTCAGTTAACATTGTAAATTCTAGGAGGTAAAATCAAATACCAGAATCGTAAATTTACTGGTTCGTTTTCAGATTCTTGTAGAAGGTTAAATTATTCATGGGTGTGTTAATCATCTTTCTTAAATTTCCTTCGCCATACAAAATCGTGAGTAGATGAGTGTTGAGGAACCGCCCTACTTCCCTACAGGTGTAACAAAATCGTCCAATCTTGCCAAATGTAATAATCGTTGATATAAACAACTTTTACTATAGGGAGGACTTCAAAATTAAAACGCCATATTAGCTATTGTGTATTTGACTACTATCGTGATACTGTATCAAAAAATATTAAGAAGCTAATGCTTTAATTGGCATTTCAAAGATGTAACGATAGTAAAATTTGTTTGCATTTGTTGGTATTGATTAGATTAGAACTCTTTATTGTACACACCAGAAACCAAAATACATAAAAAGGCTTACACATCAAAGCTATTGCCGTATACAATTGGCGGTCTTATCGTGATCTCTTCCAGACAACCTTGGGATGGATAGAACTGAAGGATGAAGAGAGTATGTAGGTAGGTGTATATGAAGTATATAGGAAGAATATGACATTACATAATATTATGTAATGTCATTATGATTATCCACATATTAGTCACAGCAAGTTCTCTCTGCCGTTCAATTACATGTAAAATGTGTGCATTAGTACATTACAACTATATAATTTTGTATGTTTGTTATAAACATTAATAATATTCATTATATATATTATAATAAATATTATTGTTTATATCATACAAACATATATAATTATATAGTAACAATACACTAATACATACATTTTACATGTAGTTAAACAACAAAGAAAACCTACTATGACCAATATGTAGATAATCACAATGATATTGAAATAATATTAAAAATTTTAAGATAAGCAAGATTGTGGAGAAGAGGCGTGTCAGTAGAAATATAAAAAACAGGTCTTAACGATACCAGCATTGAAGACGGTTTCGCCGTGGCAAGAAATTAGGAAGAATATTCAGACAACTCGGCCAACGTCCAATTGACACAGCAAAAAAAGAAGAGACACAGAATAAAAGAATTGTATTCTTGTGGCTAATCTCGATGGATCCATTATGGATCTAGCCACTGAATCTATAGGGAACAAACGACTTTTTCTGGCCTACAACACTATCACAGTTCTTTTGTATAAAAAAAAAAATTGTGATATTTTCAAAAACCGACTGTTAATTTAGAGTATGGCGTATACCTCAGAGAAGAGACTCCTGCCCCTCGGTGGCGCCATAATGAGTTGATGATGATAATGATACATTAAGGCACCTGTAACTCGTGATAATAGAACGATTCCAACAATCACACACACTTCTAATTGAGTTAAAGCCTTAAAAAAATTTATTACATAAAGAAAAGGAAATCAAGCACTTTTAATGGCAGTCGTTAAGCCATGTCAGAGGCCTCATGAGCGGCTTGATAACTTCTGACAGTAAGGCCCGCCACTGTCTTACATCCTCCATCTTAACCCTCCACCAACCCGGACTTGGCCCCCGTGGTGGAGTATGGCCTAACCTTCCTGCGATGCAGGAGGAGACCCCAGCAGTAGAGGCATACAATGGATGACATCGAATAGTAAGAACTAATTGAGAGTCGTAGGTTTAACTTAAACACTGAAAGTCCAACAGATATTCAAATTAAACTAAACTGAAAACATTCCTTGGCTTGCTTGAGCAATCGTGTGAAACGCGTGGCGTTCCAGGATCATCCCGTCACGGCATGTCAGCCGTGAAAGCAAAAAGGCTGGCACGGGCGCCGCTGCAGGCCTTCCGTTATCAGCCGCATGCCTCGGCCCCAAATAAACCACTCAAACGGGACAGTTGGCAAACAAATTTCGTAATTTGTGGACGCTGGCCTGGCGTGGATACGACCGACGAACACTTTCGGTGTTTATGTACCTCGGATTTATTTACAAAGATCTCCGTGATTTATTTACTTAGTAACGCTGGCGATAGCGCTGGAAAAACACATATTTTATTCAGATCAGATTTTTTGAAAAAAGTAATAAAATAATACCTTCCATATAACACAATCACTTGACCTGGTCCTAAACTAGAACACCGTGTTCTTTGGTAATCAGGCAAGGACGTCACAAGTATGAAAACACACCCAGGCTGAGGCCACTAGCACGGCGGCCTCCAGTTGGTATGACACACGCGACCTCTGTTTTCGTACCCAAGGGTCTTAACGGCTAGACCGACGGGGCAATCAAGGGTCAGTACCATCTCTCAATACTCGCCGTGAACCTAAGGCAAAAAAAAACCTAGGACTAGACAGCATTAACGCCAAACACGGCAGTTTTACCAAGGCTGCATCCATACTATGCCAACAGCAGCCCATTACGTATTATCTGAGTGAGCGGGAGCCAGTAAAGGCACGCACTCATTAGGTCCTAAAAGACACCAAACTTGTCCCACTGGAGCAGGATGTGGCCCTGGCGTGCATGTGTGTTATCACCTTTACATCTCGTTGCGAGGAAGCCGGATTTTGAACTTATGTAGTATAACTTTGGTACTTTTATGTTTTCAGACAGTTAAAACAGCTAAACAAAATGCATGAACTAAACAATTCACAAAAAACACATTTTCGTGCAGTTTTTTTCTATATATTTATTTCATTATTTATTTTATTTGTGAATGTATTTTTTATGGTTGGCATCAATAAATGATTAAGTATCTAACTGTGTTTCTATTTGATTTTTTTCCGTTTTCGGGACTGTTCCCATAATAAATAGAATATGAACTTGTTTTTAAATAAATCTATAATATTAAAATGAAACGCTGAATGTGGTGGTAAGCGCAAATCTCGAGAGCAGCTGAACCGATTTCGCTAATTATTTTATTAGAATATTCCTTGAACGAGGATGGTTCTTACGGAAAGAATGGCTCAGAGACCTGTGACACAGAAAAAAAACCGAGACTAGCTGAATAAACAAGTACCTACTCAATAAAATTAATTACACAAACACCCATAAAACAACGGGTTTGAAGAGCACCTACTTGAAAAAATCTGTGCCGCAATAAAAAGAACATCCAACGCGGCGCCCTTGATAACAAGCGAGAGAAAAACTTTTTTATTAGTTATTTACAACCAAATACAAGTGAAGAGAGAGGGTTATCAAAAAGCAATTTAAATAAAAACTTTACTACTGCCTAATCTCACATTTTGCTTGGATTCGCCGCTTGGCCCTGCCGGCATAAAGGCAAATGCAAACTTAATGTAACCAACACTTAATGGTTCCATGCAATTTAAAAGAGAAAATGAACTAACGATTAATCCTGCCCACGTAAAAAATCTATTGTCTTAATATTTCCCTTTTCGTCTTAAAGTGCCTCTTCATTACTGGAGGTTGGCAGTCAGCTCTTTACAGCGGATTCTGTCCAGTACAATTCTAAACAGCTGCTCCGCGGTTTTAACACTGGTCTACTCTTTGCTTTTGCACAATACCTACGTGGGACACTCAGAAAGTTTTGAGAAACTAAAAAACTAACTTCTATGAAAAAAATATTTTTATTAAATCTTTTTAAAAAACTCCACCAGCCTCTATACAAAGTTTCATGCGTCTGAACCAATTTTCAAAACATTTTTTCCAGTCCTCCGCAGACACCTCTTCCACGGCCTTCTCAAACGCTGCTAGCGCGTCTTCCGGCGATGAAAACTGTATCCCTTTGAGTTGATTTTAAATTTTAGGGAATAAAAAGAAGTCACACGGAGCTAAATCACGACTGTAAGGGCGTCCCAAGATTCAGACCGGTGTGAAGTCTAGGAAGTCCCTCGTTTTGATCGCAGAGTGCGCGGGCGCGTTGTCTTGGCGAAGAAGAACCCCGCGGAGCCCGGTGTTCGGTCGCTTGTTGCTCAATTCAGAAAAAACTTCTGGCTGGCATTTTGTGCTATATCATTCAGGGTTGATGCTGCTTTGGTCTCGAAGCGGAATTGAAATTAGGAACCCCGTCAAAGTGAAGAAACTAGCGATCAAAATTTTTCCTGCGCTCCTCGATCGCTTCACTTTCGTTGGCATTGGTTTATTTTGAAACAGCCAAACTGTCGACTGACCCTTTGTTTCCGGATCATATTGATAAATCCAGGATTCGTCACTTGTCACAATGTTGTAAACGCGCCGTGACGAGCCAGCATAATTTTTTGTAACATATCACGGCACCAATCCACACGGGCCTGCTTCTGAGCTTCGGTGAGGTTGTGCTGCACCTAGCGGGAAACTATTCTCCTTACGCGAAGGTGCTCGTGCAAAATCTTGTGAACAATTCCTGAACCAATCTGCACTGTATGCTGAATCTCTTCATACGTAATTCGTCTGTTTCCTTGAATTATTTTTTTACTGCCAGCAAACATTCTTCGGTGATAGCCGTCGTAGGACGGCCACTCCTTGGTTCATCCCCCAAAGTAAGACGACCGCGTTTGAACTTGCTATACCAGCGTTAGATGGTTGCTTTTCAAGGTCCTTCATAAATAAAAGCAATTCGAAGTCGATCAAATGACTCATCAGGTTTTAAGCCACATTTGAAATCGTTAAAAATCATAGCACGAAAATGTTCTCGATGCAGATCAATTTTTTAATGAGACAAGAATATTTTTATTTTTTTTAATATATATTTCTGGCACTGCACTGTCTGTGCTTTCAGCCAATGTCAAGTATTTTATGTTATATTAATAACGGTAGGGAAACACAATTTATGAAAGAATAAAAGGAAATGGAACGGAATTTGGAAAAATACTAGGATTAAGGTCAGTTACGATTGAAAAATTTATACACATATTTAATAATATAGATAAAAAGAAACTAAATTTTTATATCATTTTTTCGTATATACTTAGCAATACATGAATAAATATTTACATTAAAATTATACAGAAGACAGGGGATAGAGGAAGGAAACGGAACGTGAAGGAGAATTAATGTTGAGAAAAAAGAGGAACGGTCATACAAAGGGCAAGAAAAAAACATATGGTTTAGATCTCCCACTTCAGCACCGCAGGAACAGGCAGGGCTCCGCACAATGCCAAGTTTAGCAAGGTGGGCTGGAGTACAAGTGTGGCCCAAACGGATACGAATCAGGATGGAAGTGATTCTTTTGCTAAACCTAGCATCGGCACGACTGAACCACGGTTTAGATTGAATTCAGGGTTGAATACTGCGATAAAGTTGTCCTTTAGTAACATTCTGAGACCAAGTAAATTTTAATTTGAGAATCGAACAGTAGTATTTTTACTTTTAAATAATCGACGTTTTCAAAACAATTACAAGTGGCCAGTGTCTTATGCATAAAAACTTTTTTTTCGAAAAACTTTCTGAGTGGCCTGGTATTTCCCTAGATAACAGAAAATTGTACTACGTATATGATCCTTCCTATCCTACCAAAGTGTACAATTTTGTTATAAAAGAAGAATGTTTGTTACTCAGACACGTATTAACGACGGAATTATTAGTTTTGATAATATTTTTTTAATCCTGAAGATTAATTGGTACACATCATGTAGCATTACTCTTTATACTTATCTGTGGAGACTTAATGCATATTATGTTTGTTTAGTCACTAGTTTTCCTAAATATTATTAAATAAATAAAAATACTTTTTTTACCTTTGCTAAAGTAACAAAATGTAATAATTAAAACTGTTTTTAATTAAAACTGGTCCCGGATGAGTCATCCGGGACCACGGCACCTGAAAAAGTGCCGAAACGTTGGAATATTGTAAAAAATGTAATAAACGAGCATAAATCCGTATAAAAACAGTTTTAATTATGTCTACTGCTCGTGTTAACCTTAGAAAATACTAAAATGTAATAAGCTAAAGTCATTTACTGTATTCAAGTAATTTTTGAAATTCTCTTTTTCTTTTTTTACAAAATAAAAACAAAATAATATTACACTATTTTTATTTTTAATGCACTAACCCGTGCTAAGGAACAAATTTAAAAACCTATTTAGAGGCTAAAAATTTCACCCATGCCGGGATTCGAACCCGCAACCTCTGGCTATCCGTACCAGGTATCTGGTACGGATAGCCAGAGGTTGCGGGTTCGAATCCCGGCATGGGTGAAATTTTTAGCCTCTAAATAGGTTTTCAAAATAATATTTTTACGTTTTCTCTATAATTCTCATTTTATTTATTCACTCTAAGTTATTGATAAATAGAATCCACATAGTCGGACGTATGTGGAGATTTTGTTCCACATTGTAATTTAATGTACTTCACTAGCAAGTTTGTATCCACCCTTATATTGTAAGATCGTAAATGTTTTACTACCCTGGAAATAAGGCCGGTGACAGCCGATTACAGACCATCAAAGGACCATCGTCAAGTGATTTCCCAAATTTCCCATCACTAGTTTTATTTTAGATTTTACTGCCCCTTTTATCAGGCGAAAGTGATAAGTATCCGACAGTCAATTTCTGCTGGAAAGCATAACCGCCGGTTTCTGATACACTAACAAGCCGTTTATCTACTGTTACCGTCAGTTGCCCAAAGTGCACACGACAAAAACAATTCACAGCTTTTAATAGGAGATTAACAGATTGTTAGTGTACGAAAAACGTTCATAGCACCTCGAGGTTTCATAAACTAACTGTAAGTAAGACTCTTTTTCCGAGAGACACAAATCACAGTTTTGCTGAATACGTAAACGGAACGAATCTAACTTGCATCGGTTCTTTTACTTGAGTTAATTTATGTCATTATTCAGGTTTATGTCTAAATGCGTCTATGCTTCCCAACAGATATAAAATAAAAAACAAAAACAAAAATATTAATTTGATTTTTGCTAGATAAACTTATTTGTTTTTTTGTCGAAAGGTAGTCAAGTCAGTCAGTTTGTATTTTTTGCCACAGTAATGCTTAAAACCATATGTGATCGATAGAATGGACATTGAACTATGTAATTGTCAGATCAACTGGAGGCGATATTAGTAGAGCCCATGAAGCACAAATTAAATTATCTAAACCCTGATGTTAAAAAATGTATAAGTCAGAAAGAAAAACGCAAAAACAGTCGGTGTAAAACAAAAAAACTACTTGGGTTGTTTCAGCAACAGCGCAATAAAAAAAACCATGTCCTAGTGGCATTATTTGTATTTCTATGCAAGATCACGAAACCTGCCTATCACTTTTCATATTAAAACTTTCGTAAGCACATTATATTGTTAGCTTAATTCCGTATTCACTAACTCGACTTTTTTCGGAAGTCCCACCAGATTTCGCTCTGATTCGCAAAGCTTACTCATGTAAGCGACAAAGTTCGCGTCGTCTGCGAACGGGATCAAGATACGTCTGATCATAGCGACCAGGGAGCCGATTCTCACCCATGCAAATCGAAAGCGAAGACGCAAAATATTCGGAGGCTTAGACATTTGTCGCATAAAAATAAGATAAGATAACGACATAGACATTTATTTTCTCATTTGAAATCAATCTAGCATGGCGTTCAAAATACAGATTTTGGCAGTCGCTCGACTTTTTATGTAGAATTCAAGTCTTAACCCTTGACAGTTGTATATGAATTATTTTCTAATAAAATGAGAATTGACTCCCAGGTCGGATTCTTCCTACAAAAATCAAATACCTAAGTATATGAATCTGGAATAAAGCTAATAATTTCCTCCTTCCGCGAAATGTTTACGCACGTCAAAAGTGCCCACTTTAACAGCTAAACAATAAAACATCCGATGATGTCTATGAATAAAACTGAACATAAGGCTAAGGAAAACTTTGAATTGGCTGTAAATATTTATTACCCAGCGATGATTAACACTAAGCAAGAGATCAAAATGTTTTTAAATTTACACCACGTCTTACAGAGAGTTGACGACGCGTAGTCTTCTCTAAACTATGTATTGGGCAGGGAGTACTTAAGTATGAAGGAAAAATCCCTCTTGTCAACTTTCATGTACTATGTTTTTGTGTGCAATCCTTACCAATATTATAAACGCGAAAGTTTGTAATTATGGATGGATGGATGTTTGTCGCTATTTCACTTAAAAACTGCAGAGTGGATTTTAATGAAACTTTACAATATATAGCTTATACATCAGAAAACACGTAGGCTACAATTAATAAAGATATTGTGTGAATTGTCCAAAATAAGACGATAAGTGTCAAGTACGTAGAAAAAAATCTAGGTACCCGATAATTGCATAGACGAAGTCGCAGGCACGAGCTTGTAAAATATAATAATACATTTCATTTTTAAAATTCAAGTGCCGTAAAAGTATAATAAATTAATGAATGGGAATCGAACCTACGATCTCCGGCATGCTAATCAAACGTGATACCGGTAGACTAACGAGCCTGACAGACTTTTATCGAAAAGATATAATGTAGTTTTAAAATTTTATAGTATTTATTGGGTCTACCAACAAGATATACACCAATACATATATTTTTTATCTATCTCTTTCTGTCCTTATCTACAGCCAAATTTTTAAAATCACTTTATTCATTTATAAGGAAGGATATGATTTACGTCTGATTTGTGTAAAAGTAAATTTATTAGTCGAAGTATCGTTTCCTAATTACCCCGATTGATTACAAAAAAGCTTCTCGTTAGTTTAAAAGTCGTTTTACCACCCTTTCTGATCGCGTGCTACATTTTTATTCAGCCCCTTATAAATCATTATAATTTTGATAAATACTCAGTCCTATGGGCATTATCCTAATATATTTGTTTAATACCATCAAAGGGGGCGGTGGGCCTATTCATTCCGACCAAATTAACTCACCCTTGATTTATGAACGCTAGGTGAACTCCCGTCTTACTTAGTAGAGATGTTTTTGGATTTTTCCTTTGATGACACCGTAAAATTCACTTTGGTTGTAGTTCGTAGTTCTAATGATAAAAAATAATTGTACATGAGACCGGAAAATAGAATGAGTCTGAATAAATTGTATATGTATTTACCGCTCATTATTAAATGTGGTTTCAGAGCAACACTAATACATAGATTTTGAGCGGCAATAATGGAAACACCAATTTTTCTTCCTACTATCTTTTAGCTGATCTATTACGTTTTATTTTTCTATGGTACCAAATAAACAATCTATCTGTCAGGATCGTCGCAAGTGCCACTGCTTGGTCTCTGCCTACCTCTCTGGTATACAGGCGTGCATTTAAGCTATGTGATGTGAACTTTTGTGATTACGACCAATAAATAACTCATTGACTGATAACTCAATGAAAGGGTTAGTTTTGTCATTTCCTGGTGGGTAACTCTAAAAAAAGTTCAAAAGTACGACACAGTCCCGTCTCGACAAATCCATTGAGATATTATTAGTTGTGACGAATGTGACGAGTGTTAAAAGAGTCATAAGCGAACTTAAAATCGAGCATGTGTACTTACATACATACATACATACATACATACATACATACATACATACATACATACATACATACATACATACATACATACATACATACATACATACATACATACATACATACATACATACATACATACATACATACATACATACATACATACATACATACATACATACATACATACATACATACATACATACATACATACATACATACATACATACATACATACATACATACATACATACATACATACATACATACATACATACATACATACATACGGGCCAAACATATTATGACCCACCAAACAAACCGGAACAAACCGAGAAGTCCTTTTTTTAAATCGGTTAAATCTGATATTAGCAAAGCCGCTTCCCAAATCAAACGAGTCTGATTTACGAGCTCACCGGCCGGCAATAGAGCAATGAATCGATCACCTTGATCGAGTTTTGACGCACGCTGGCTTATGCAACTGGTGCGTTGAACTCAGCTGCGTCACGCGGTGTGAGAGAAAGAGGTGTCTTCTTCATGAGGTTCTTAGAGGTCCGGTAGAAATTTACTCAATACATACCACATTTATTAAAGGACCATCTTACTCTGAAATTACGTGTGAGGGAAATTTGTATCTTAATTTTGAAGCTGTTCTTAATTTTGGTGCAATTAAGCGTTACATTACTTATAGGTTATATTTCGGCGCACAGGCCATGCCGTAGAAGTAAAAAAGGAGTGACAAACAGTATTTCTTAATGATTCGCGATGCTCATACGCAGTCGTATATGAAACGTTTGATTATTTAATATATAATTATAACTTCCACACAACACAATTACTTGTTCTAGTCCCAATGGGTCGAAGGCGTACTTAATGATAATTAGCATTTTCTTAGTCTTTGGTCAACCCTTGGTTTGTGGCTGGGTGAGTGTAAAGTAGTTGGGCAATACTTATAAGGATATAAATAAAATAATGATAACGAACAAATAGGGGATGTATTTGCAAAGGAGAAGATAAAAAGTACCCGGAACGAGCGTGCGTGCATGCAACGACTTATGAACGTTGATGAAGCGAAGGTGATCTGTCAGGATCGTGGCAAGTGGCAGTCCACGTCTCTGTCCGAAGTGGTCTTTGCCTACCACTCTGGGATACAGGCGTGAGGTTATGTTATGGTAATGACGAAAGTAACCGGCTTTTCAATCGGGTGGTTGTGGGTTCGAATCCCGGCTTGTACTAATGGCTTTCTTTTCTAAGTTATGTACCTGTAGTTATAGTAGTATACCACTCGCTAACAGTAAAGGAAAACATCCTATTTCAAATAAGACTATACATCTCACTGCAGGGCACAGGACTTCTCTCAGAAACTGAGGTAGTTGACACCACAGACCTCACTGAGGTGATACATAAAATTCTTACAGATAAAATGTATTAGGTGTAAAGGACTTCGTGTGGTCCACTGATCTCAAGTTAGGTTAGTTAATTAGTCTTAAAAACCTATTTAGTTATTTGTTAGTGCATTAGAAAAAAAGATAAGATAAGATAAGAATATTCTTTATTGTACACCAGGGCACATATTATAAAACATGTAAAGATACAAAGTACAATTGGCGGCCTTATTGCTAAAAGCAATTTCTTCCAGACAACCTTACGACGGAAAGTTGCTGAAGGAAATTAGAGACGGGTAGTCGGTGCAAATATGAATATTTTAATATACTACTTATATAAATAACAATACACCTACATAAACAGTTACACACATAGTTATGATAAACTTACATAAATACGTTATAATAACAATCTACGCGATGAGGAAATAAATACAATATTGTGTACCTATATGGAGACATACGGAAAAGACAAAATGAAAAGGACAATGCACGAATACTAAACTTGCAGGGACAGATAAAACTCCTTTACTTTGCTTTTAAAGACAGCTGAGGAAGGGGAATTAATTAGCCTTAAGTTCAACTTTTTTTTTGTTAATTACGGTGCGAATATTTATGTACAATTTTTTGTTTTATTTTCTAATTTAGCTAACAGTAGTAGGCTTTTTTGTTTTCTTAAGCGGAAGTAATATTGGTGCACCCTATAGTTATGAACTACATAATTTGTAATTGCCATGCTTAAGCAAATAAATATTCTTATTTTCCTTATTCTTAAGGGCAGCAAGTGTCTCCGCGGACGAGAACACTCGTGTTCTCCACAGCTGATGGTCGCTAATTCACAAATATTTACTTTTCGGTCCTGTCTCGTCTATGTTGGAACTTATTACCATACAATAGACTGCGTTAAGTGTATTAAAACACCTCGTTTGTTTACCTAAACTATTTTAGGACAAGGTATTTTTGACGCGGTATCGTAGGAATTCCAATGTTTAGTTTGAGAGTCTGCATTTCACATTTCATTTCGCAGTACATTGACTTAGTTGGGGTGAGATTTCCATAATACATTGACTTAGGTTGGGGTATATAAATACTGTAGACTGTAGAGGAAAACTTCCAAACAAATTCAATATAAAACTGTAAATTTTTTTTATTCAGGATTTTACAGCTCGTAAAAGCAAATACAATACATTCGACAAAAAAATTAATACCAACAAAAACAGATTGAAAAAATGACTCCGTCAGTTATCTATACTCTTAGTAATGGTGCAAACACATAAAAACAAAATAAATAACTTTTATGCCACACCTGGCAATAAAGTGGCTTTTTCCGCACGCTGCGCGTACGGAAAAAGCCGCTTTCTGGCCAAGTGTAGACATAAAAAGATGTACACAACACGGGAGGTAATAAAGAAAGCTCTCGATCGCATATTTACGTCTCTCGCTTGCAGCTCGGGCCGAAAACTTCTGCGATCTCGGCCTTTCTTTGTATTACCACCCTAGTTGTGTAGTGTACTATAAGATACCCTGTGCTATAGTTACCAGGCACGGACATTCCAAACATTGAAACATCCCCGTTTAAAGCCATTTTCTCCAATCAAGTCACAGCAGGAGTCGAACCCATGACCTCTTTTTTGGTAGACAAGCGTGTTAACCGCCAGACGAACAAGCCAGACGAAAATATTGTAAAGCAACTTTTATCAGAAAGCCCCTCCAATACGTCTTAAATAGATAGATGAATAGATAAAGAAACAGTCGCGCACGTTACTAATTTACTCCCATGTAAGCCTAGCAGATAATAGATTTTTTAATACAGTTGCTCAAAAAGTGGGGTATTACAGGGACGTATAGCGTGCGGGATGTGGGCTATTACACACTCGTGCTTTTTTTTACCTTTACCGCACTCGTGCCTTTTCTTTCCCAACTGTCAAAATAATGTCTATTAAAAAGAAAAACCAACCATGAAGTGTTTACTAAAAAAAATCATAGAAGTTTTTATGAGCTACTAATTTGTTTCAATATCAGATTTAATGATTTGATTGAATGAGTTAAGTTAGGTTTCATTTCATCTCATTAAATTTCATTTTCATTTCATATCAATAAAAAAATTCTACTGAACACTTGGCTGTATGGGCATAGTTCCCTTTGCAAACTAGAATGGGTGAAGAAAAAAAAATCTCTGCTTATATTTTTTTACGGTTGGCGCCATTTTCCAAATAATTTTTCTTTATTAAATTGCTTATTTTTTTCGCAACTGTATTAAAAATAGTCGTTCAGTACACGTGCGGAACCGTCATTGCAACTTGTTCCGACTGTTAACCCTCGCCTTCGGCTGCGCCTCGGCTCGGGTAGACATTTGTCGGAACTCTTTGCAATGACAGCCTTTCCGCACTTGTAATGAAATATACTATAGTTTTGGCTGCTTCAGTTTAAAGATCTCTGTTTTGTTGCTTTTGCGTAAAAATAATCGCATCTCATGCACACACTACACACACACGCACACTCACACACGCACGCAGACCCATACACTTTTGCTAGTTGAAGCCAATCTAATATAGCAATCGTGATAACTTGTTTTGCTTTGCTTTGCTGTGTTTGTCAGTTAACTATATTTCAATAAAAAAAAGTTTATGTCTCAATCAATTTGCCCGTGATTATCCACTGTTGGGCATCGACACCTCATGGTGGTGTACTTAGTATTGATGTACTTAGATTCATTAAAATAAGAGTTTTTGAATTAGACTACAATATATTTTTGTGAACTGCATAGTCAAATCCATCACTGGCTGCATGTACAAATTATTAAGTAACTATTGTTTATTTTAATTGTATTGCTGTGGATTTTTGTTGAGTAAATAAAATAAAAATAAAAAAATATATCAATATATAGTTAATAGTCACCCTCAACTCGCCACGACGTTCTAGCTTGCGCCCGATTTCACATATTGTTCTTACTCCACGTAGCTAGAATTATTTTACAATTGTTTAGGTACCTACGATTTTATTATGTAACGTAGTTAACTTACCATAGGCACGGGCCTACTAACCATTTATACAGGCTACTAGATAGTCTAGTTATGGTAGTAGTCACATTAAATTACGGATTTGTTATGTTTGTCTATTATTATTTTTTTAAATATTTTATTTATTATAGTTTTTTATTATGTATGTATGTATATGTATATATATATATATATATATATATATATATATATATATATATATATATATATATATATATATATATAAATTAGAATAATTTCTAAAGCTCAAGAATGTAAGTCTTTGTAACCGTTCTTTTAAACAAATATTTTAATTTTCTTTTGCTTCATTCAATGGTCGTTGGATGCACATTGGTCGGGCATTGGTCGGGTTCGAGTACTATTTTTCTTATACTCCGCTAATACATCGCTAATATAGGGGATATTTCGTCGAAGTAGGTCCGCCCGGGACATTCCTGGCCGGCCTAACGTGATTGAACTACGACTGAAAAGGCTAATAAACTCGGTGGAATTTTTTTCTAACAAAGATACATCTGATAATCAAAGGGGAAAGACGAAACGAAACCAGAACAAAACAAGATCCCCATCGCAGCTGTTAAATTATTATTTTAGAAAGCGGCATAAAACGAAATATGCCGATTGTAAAACTGAACGATAAACTGGTATCTGAAAAACATCACGTAGATAGATTGGATGTGTCTGGTATTTTTATTTTTCTTGCCCATAAGCTGATGGACTTTCTCGTTTGTGAACCCATGAAAACAGCCCGGTTTGACTACGACTCCAATTCCGTGTACCTGTAGGTATTTCTTTAATAAAATTTCGTTACAGGCAAGGTCACCGAGCCACATGAAAATCACACAGGTATGGAATCAGGCGTTCCTTTTCGGAAATCCAAAATGGCATTAAAATGTGAAAATTAGTTTTCAAAATGTTTGACGGAATTTAACAAACTAATTTTCACATTTTAATGGAATCCCACGGAAGTAACCCGCCTGCTAAAAAGTTACAAACCTTGTGTTTTTCTTTCTGCAACCTATTAGTTAATATGTTTGTAGCGAACGAATCTCTCTAGAATACTGATTTAATTTCCGAAGGTTTCGGGTTCGATCCCCGGCCGGGTCAAACTAGGAAACGAACTTTTCTAGTTTGTCTCGGGTCTTGGATGTTATCTATGTATTTATTGTATTAAATCTATCGTCGAGTTAGCACCTATAACTCAAGTCATTTAGTTGTACTTAGTATAGGGCTAACGAGATCTGTGTAATATGTCCATGAATATTTATTAATTTATTATTTATTTATTAATTTTATTATTTTATAAATTAATAAAATAAAGTAAAATAAATTTCATTTTATTAAAAAGCATCGCAAATCGCGGTAAGTAAAAAAAAAAGAATTATTACTAAATAATCTATCAAGGAGAGGGCTATGTCCAGCAGTGGACTAATATAGCCTGAAGAAGAAGAAGAAAAATCTATCATAAAATGCTAAAATTACTGACTTTACTATACCTTATAAAGTCTGGGATGGATGCTTTAAAAATATCTGTGTAATTTCATTTTTATGCACAATAAAGTGTTCTATCTATTCTTTTGCCACTTTTCAATGTGTCTGTTGTAGAGTAGAGTCTATTTGCAGTCAGAATAAATAATAAATTCGTAAATATTTAAATAATATTCTAATATTTCAATTAAATTATTACTTAAAATTAAAAAAAAACAATCCTTATTATCAGACAATTAAGTCTAAGTGCCCTAAGAACATCATTTTCCAAGACATTTACGTGTACACATATCCTGCGAGTATTTCTACAATCCATCCTTTACTTTTCTCTAACGACATTACATGAGCCAAATCCAGCTAGATTTCCCATCTTTATTTGGTCTGTTAAATCATTGGCACACCAATCTCTCCAGTAAAAAAGTCTGTCGATTCAGGAGAGCACCTGAGAGATGGCAGTCGGCTGATAGCTTTATTTCGCAGATTGCCCCACTAGATACACTATATAACGATGGCTTACTTATGTCATTTATCATGCGTTATTAGTCAGGTGCTCCTCCCACTGGCTTTATTGAGCTCTTTTTCTCAGGCTAATAGCTTAATACTTGGAGTTAGAGGCCAGGTGTTTTCTTCAGCAATTGACACTAAACTATAGACTGAGACCGTGATATCTCGAGGTTAAAATTTCTCCACTCATAATTTTTCTCTTCTTGTAGTGGCATCTCTTAAAGATAAGCTATCATTGTGGCCGCTGTCAAGCTTTGTTGATTATTATTATTTTTCTCGTACTAATTTATCTCGTATTAATGTAAGGTAATGTAATTTAATTACAATGCAAAAATATTTGCACGAAACTCAAGGCTGCTGCAGCTATATATTGCCGACTATTACTGCCGACTTTGCAACTAAATTTAACGGTCACGTTGCTATCGAGTATCTATCAATAGTTGCGTCTAGCTTCTCAACAACCTGTGCACGACCGCACTTCTTACACACCTTTAAGAGTGAATCGTTGAGGAATTATTTGCAGAAAAAAACATTTTTAGTCCCGGACGGCGACTAACCCCCAGGTAGAATATATGGGTTTGAGACTTCAACCTATATACATAAAAATCGTGTATTTTTCACCTTTTGAAACGCAGACACGACTATGAACTGTCGCTCGGAAAAGAAAGTCTTGTTTGTCGTTCCCTGGCAACAGTACGGCGTTATAGCAAGTGCGAGCTTCAAAGATACATCGATAAGAAAGTGCATATGCGTTTTTTTGTTTATTGGTCGGAGATAACTTTCTTTCGGACTTTGCTTTCAGATACCTTTAGGCAGTTACCTTTTGGGTATGTTATTTACTGTTTTATAATTCTTTAAATAATCATGGATGTTATTTTGAGTTTTAGATTCTAACTATAAAAATAAAAACACAAAAAACTATTCCTGCAAGATAGCCTTGTGGCTTATGCTAGTGATAGATACCAGGATTTTCCACTTGCCACGATGGTGAGAAACTTCCTATCTGGACCTACATTCTAATTATAATTAGACAAATGCTTATTGGACAACTGAGATTTTTCATATACGTACATTACTTTACATAAACTCACGCCTGTATCTCGGAGGGGTAGGCAAGGTTTAACCAAGGTTGCCGAGATCCTGATAAATCTCTTTCGAAACACATATCTCCCGTTATAACTCTACCATGTGTCGAGTACCAACTCTATAAGCACAGTTACGTAAGTTTTGTAACAAATAAAAATTAAGTACAGTCATGTATATTCTAAATCAGCCCTGAAGTCATACGAAAAATAAAATCGTAGCACAATTTAAATAAAGAATAACCAAATGGCGCACGCGCACGAAGGCATTTGGGCTGTCAATGTCAGCTGGCCGTTCATTAGCCGATCTGCGACCGTAATAGAGCTTGGAACGCGTTACTAGGAATTAGATTAAGCTATAACAAAAGATTTATCCCAATGATTAGGCCCCGGAGATATAAAGGGCTATTCCTAACCCACCAACTACTACTGACACTATCATGACTAATAGCTGAAAAAAAATGGTTTTCAGTGTATACCTACCGAGTGTCAAGTAAATTAAACTTTGAATACAGCTTTTACGCGCTGTAGATTACGCTGACGCAGACTTTTTTAATTTTCCTGGTCTATATAGGTGGTTGAATCGGTCGTAGCCCCGGCTGCCTTAAACGATCACGAAGGTTAAGCATAGGACGCATTGAGAGCATGGATGGGTGACCGTCTATGACTAACGCTAGTGACATTTTTCCGAGCGGTTCCGTGCTTCGCAAACCACGTTAAACAGTTGGTGCCGGCTACCGACGATAGATGGCAGTCGTGAAGCCAAGTCTGAGGCCTTAGGGCGGCTTGAAAACTTATAATTTTTTATTTTAATTCTTTATTGTGCTCATGCGTAAATGTACAAGGGCGTGCTTATTGCAAAGAAGCAATTTCTTAAAACTGACAGAAAGACCAGTCACTAGTCTTCCAAGCCTCCACCAATCCCGAGTTAGCCCCCGTCGACGGGGTAGGTACAGATTATACTTAAGGCCCTTGCTGAAAATCAGTGTTGTGGGTGCAAACCCTCAGCTTATACTGAGCATGAGGCCTTTTTTCCGCTGCATCGACATACTGTGTATCGTTGGAATTTATGTTCGTTTCTTTCATCTGTAGTTCGTCTTTTCTTTTGCTTTTGTTTTACTCCTGCTCTTCTGTATTTTCCTTTTCTGTCAAATTTTGTATGTCTATGTGGCGTTAAATAAATGCTTTTCTTTCTTTCTTTACTCCATCGAGTATTGCCTGCACCTTCCTCAGGCAAGAGACCCTTGCCCCTCAGTGGGGGCATAATGGCTTGATGGTGATGATGATGACGATAAAGGTGAGCTCGTTGGGAGTAGACCAGATATAATGGCCAGTAATAATCGTAACTTAGACGCCTTGATATAATAAATGCCATTGTTAAATGCAAGGTTTTTGTTTCGTTAGTGTCGTTTCTAGATTAAAGTTTTGCTTGGAGCGCGCTAATGTTTTTTATAGCTCCATGGACGAAGTACTTTTTACGAAGGAAATTTTATGACCAACCGTAAAGTTATTCGCAGTAATTATAAGGGACCCATTTAAAACATGGAAATCACTTTAAAAGTACATTTTACATAAGTTATGTTACTTCGCATTGTGAAAAAAACCTGCAATAAATGAAACGAACGAAAATCATTTTATAGTCGGATGCAAAAATCCGAATACATCCGAATACAAAATAATTTTCGTTAGTAGGTACAAATAAATTAATAAAGAATATAATAGTTATACTATTTTTATTTTTAATGCACTAACCCGTGCTTAGGACAAATTTAAAAAAAATATTATTTATTTTAGCCTCTAAATAGGTTTTTAAATAAAATAGTTTTAAAATTTATAGTTTCTACCTACTGCGATGGTTGAAAATACAACTTTAACGTAAAATTTCGTTTTCAAAAACGAGAAATTGACTTTAAAATGTGATGCTTAGTTTTACAGAACTCATCTATCGTCTCATAATATCTCGATAACTCATTGTTTTCAAGATCTTAGTACGGATCGGTCCCCGGATTGTGAAATTGTGAAGTTAATGGAAAACTTTTTTCAGCAGTATAATTTTTAAGATGATTTATCCGTAAAACTATTTATCAAACTATGTATTTTATCAAAAGTTCGTTAACTTTATTTGAATAATAATAACTTCTATACAACACAATCACTTGTTCTGGTCTGAAGCTAGGATAATGGTAACCATAGCACAGGTAATCCTAGGCAAGGATAAACAAGCACCCAGACTGAAGCCATTTGTACATATCAAATATGACGGCTTTCAATGGGAATCGAACGTACGGCCTCTGTTTTGACAGTCCAGCGTGTTAACCGCTAGACCAACGAGGCAATCAAAGTACGTACATTTGAATAAACGCCTAAGTAGCGATGATACAGTATCATAAGTACAAGCAAAGTTCACGGTAACCGTTAGAGGGGTCAGATTAATAAGTAGTTCCCGACAAATTACACGCTGTAATATGCCTACTATAATAATAGTAAATTGTTCTTTTGTTGTACCAACACTGTCTAATGAACTATAATTAACGGTTTAATGTCTTGATTAAAGTGCCTCCTCGGTGTTTAGCAATCTTTTGAATTAACTCTTTTTTGTTAGTTACGATTTCTTTTCTCATAAGAAATGGTGTTGGGTAGTCGACCAAGAAGACCATTTTTGTTATTAAGGCTCAGCATGATTTGGATTTGGTCAGACAAAATCTTTAACACATGGAAAATGTATACAGGTGCACGCACATGCGAAATAAAAATAGCACGAAAATTTTTCCCCAACCAAATTAGTCAGCTATTTAAAATCTGTCCGAAAAAACCTAGGCGATTTTATTCACAAGCACTTTTTTAGAACATGCGGCTTGGTTGGTAATTAATACAATCGCCGTTTAATAATACTTTCATGACATGTCTGAAAATGTTCTGCAGTCAAAAAAGTTTCTGTTCCAATATCAAGTTTTCGATCCAGACTGTTTCAACTGGACTCCACTGGAAGCACTAGAAGTTAAGACACAAGACTTTGAGCGAGAAGTAAAGGTCCGGTCGACGAATCCTGTCTCGTTTATACGATCTACGGAATGAAATTATTTATACAACGTCTAAAGGCATCTTCACTCACACTAGATGGATGAAGTCACCGCTCGGATGCTGCAGTGCCTGGGACATTGTTTTAGAGGATGCAGGCTTGCCCAGCATTGAATTAAAGTTATCCTATGTCTTAAAACTTGGTACTGATTAAATTCGGCCCTCTAGTGAACATCACGGCTACACCAACTACGCCTACATCTATCCCCACAGCGTAGAGGCAACAGCTATCCACACTGAATAAGGCGGAGGTAAAAATAAAAGTGGCAGTTAGCAGACTGAACAAACAAGTCAATGCACAAACAGTATATTTAGTGGAAGACTTACTTAAGCCAGCGGGACGCTGACATCGCGTATTGCATGGTTTCTGATCTCACTCGGAGTGTTTCCATTGACGCTTCAATTTAAGCGAGGACGGTATGGAAAAAATCCTGCGGTCCGGGAATTATGTTACGCTTCTGACCGTGTTATTCAGACTATCTATTTCACGTAATAAGAACGTGACATATTTTTTTCCCTTCGGCCGTTTTCGTAAGTGTGATTCGCAACTAGTAGCGAATTAAAAACGTTTATTCTTTGCGGGACTTGACCCCGTGATGGAGTATGGCCTAACCTTCCTGCGATGCAGAAAGTGACGCGTGCCCCGGCAGTGTCAACTACAACGGATTGATATCAATCATCATCAACATTCTTTGTTCGCAACCAGTGGCGAATCAAGAGAACTTTTCCCGAAACGTAGGCATGCAGATGATTAAATTTCCCAACCAGTTGCAACAGACGATGAAAAAGAGAAAAAAACTCCTTTTTCTCCACTACAATACCTACGGCCCGAGGGCAGCTGCTTACATTTTACGTTGTACATTGTCATTTAGCAAACAGAATGTAAATTCTTTACGTTGAAATAAATTGATTTGGTTTGACGTTTCTGACATAATTATGTCGTTAAACATCATAATTAACTGCCAAACTTGAAATCGCATATCAGCTCGACCGTCAGAAAAAACGTCTCGAAACGTGGAACGAAAACGAACAGGTGGCTTTGCAAATGTCTAAACGTTTTCTGTAAAACATAAACCCTCTTCATTAGTACAACGGTCGGCCATTCAACGTGCCTGTTATTGTTAGCCAGGCGTTTCAATTTGCGCAACTATTTCTTTTATATCTAAGGGCTTTACTAACAGCGATGGAAAAGGCCGTGAAGAAACCTGCAAGGATTTCATATTAATTTACTTAAACACCCAGTAGACGTGGTCTCAATATGTATTTATTTGTTCATCTTCGTTCATCTATCCGAAGAAGGCTCACTTCAAAAATCTTCGTCAACTACGACACTTCGCTAGCACAACGAGGCAGTAGAAATATTTTAAAACCGTAGGAATATAAAACCAATTTAATGGATAGAGAAGTAGAGAACACTAAGAATATAACGCAAAATAGATAGATAGAGAACAAACAATGTACATAGAGAGATAGAGAACAAAAATATATAGATTTTTGTTCTCAATTTCTCTATGTACATTTTTCTTCTCTATCTATTTGGTTTTAATTGCTACAGCATGTTGGTCACAGTAAGTCCGTTACTTTGAACTTGATTATGGAAGTACATTGTTATTATTATTATGCCCGCCTGAACTCTTAACCCCATAACTTCACATGCCTTACTCCTATGACATAACAAACACCCCGGACGAACAGACAGAATGTCCACTAAAGATAATGCGTTATATGACACCACAATTACATTTTACGATAGCCTGATAAGCGTCTGCAGTCGAGTCTTGATCCATAGCCGGTGACATTTCTAATACTTCATCGTTGAGATAGAAAAGAAATACGTGCGACTTGAAAGGTCTCTATAATTGGTCATCACACGACCTACCCCAACGTTCTGTTTGTTGGATTTGTTATTGTGAATTTGCTCCGTTTTGTGGTTATGACTTTGATGACGACTTTTCTTTTGATGAGGACGGCCTCGTGGCGCAGCGGTTTAGCACGCTGACTGTAAAACCGAAGGTCTCTGGTTCGATCCCCGGCCAGGTCAAATTAGGGAACGAACTTTTCTAGTTTGTCTCGGGTCTTGGATGTTATCTATGTATTTATTGTATTAAATCTATCGTCGAGTTAGCACCTGTAAAACAAGTCATTTAGTTGTACTTAGTATTGGGCTAACGAGATCTGTGTAATATGTCCATGAATATTTATTTATTTATTATTAGTTATTTATTACCTTTTTTTTTAAGTTCCTGGTTTTGAATTTTTTGACGCTGTCAAGTTAGTGATGGTAAAGGGATAATTAAAAATTATTTTTCTCATCGAATTTAGATCAAACGAACTACCCTTGATCTCAATACTCAATATTTTTATTATTCAAATGACATTTAAACCTTAATCATGGATCTTTGTGAAAACTGTAGGACTCGAACATCATAATTATAGGAGGATTTTATAAAGGAAGCCTATACAATTTTAATTCGAACTATACCCTAATATTTGTCAACATTATTATTTAAGTATTATTTTATGTCACATGCAACTTAATAATCCTAATACAATTTTATAAATAACAGATACGATAATTATAAAATCTTTTTACTATGTTCATTATCAATAAAAATAAATTAAAAATAATATAAACCTTTTTACCTTAAACTTAAACCTGTATTTTTTTTTAATACTTTATTGCTTAATAAAATCGTACAACGTACAATAGTATTAATGACACTGGTTCTATTTTGAAAGCATTATTGTATATAGTATAATTGTTGATATTTTAAGGTTTTTCTATGATATGGAGACCAAACAAGTAAGATACAAAAGTAAACCTCCAGACTTAAGCCATTTGCGTAAATTTAAGCACGATGGACCCCTAGCGGGAACAGAACCCACGAACTCTGTTTCAGTTATCAAACGTGATAGTAACGAAGCAGTTTGTTGGTTAATAAAAAATACTAATATACACTAACGTAGTAGTAGATATGTTGATTCTGCTACTCTTGTGATTGAAATGTAGCTATTAAAAGAATAAGGTTGAAGACTCACTATATTCTTTTTTTTCAATGCGCTAACCCGTGCTAAGGACAATTTTAAAAACTTATTTAGAGGCTAAAAATTACACCCATGCCGGGACTCGAACCCGCGACCTCTGGCTAACCGGGCCAGCGCTCTCCCAACTGAGCTAATAGGCGACTGCCGACATCTATGAAATTTCGAACCTCTTTACGATACTCTCGGTATTACGAACAGGCAGCAACAACAGATATAGCTGGCGAATAGTGTACTTTGATGACTTTTGTCCAAGAACAAAACATCCTTAATTTTGTCACCATAGCTTATACACCCAATTAACATCATATTGCAGGCCACAAGTTGACTTGGCGATTGGCGATTTCAAGCGCTAAGGTATGTGATCACCTCAGGCACTCGGGTTTCCTTGCGATGTTTTCCTTCAGAGCGATGATATAGCTACAAATTCACAAACATGCCCATGGATTTGAGCTCAAGGCCTCTCGAAGTTTTGTCCCCTTGTTTTTGAATCATAGTATCTTTGTGTAGTCTGTTATCAGACTACACAAATATACTATGATTCAAAAACTCGTGGATTAGACAAAAACTGATGAACAATGCACGCGAAATGTATTCTCGACAGCTGCTCGGTGAAATGTCTCACGCAACGAGGAGGTGCGAACACTTGAGTCAATATGCTCAACGCGTTACATTGAGACGTGCAAACAAAGTAGTAGACGGGACCAATACTTATTTAAAAGATGGTTCCTGACACTTTTTGCTCCAAGCAGGTTTATACTTATCACCAAGGCACTCACTACTGAAATAAACAAGCTACGAGTAGAATGCTAAAAATATAGCAGTAAAAAATACTGACATGAAAATGTGCGTAATTATCCGTAACATGTATGTTATCCATACAAAATATAAATGACTGTGAAGGAAAACATTTTTAAAAACCTATTTAGAGGCTAAAAATTTCACCCATGCCGGGATTCGAACCCGCAACCTCTGGCTATCCGTACCAGCGCTCTACCAATTGAGCCAATGGGCGACTCACGACATCAGTGAAATTTCGAACCTCTTTACAATATTCTCTGTATTACGTACAGGCAGCGACATCTGACTTAAGCAAATTGCATTACTTACAGCCCCGACTACCTACTTTGCAGTTAGGTTTAACATCGGAACGATATCACTGTACCCACATGATTACACTATTTTTATTTTTAATGCACTAACCCGTGCTAAGGAACAAATTTAAAAACCTATTTAGAGGCTAAAAATTTCACCCATGCCGGGATTCGAACCCGCTACACCGCTACCGCTAGAGCGCTGGTACGGATAGCCAGAGGTTGCGGGTTCGAATCCCGGCATGGGTGAAATTTTTAGCCTCTAAATAGGTTTTTAAATTTGTTCCTTAGCACGGGTTAGTGCATTAAAAATAAAAATAGTGTAAGGAAAACATTGTGAGGAAACTTGAGGCAGGTGTTCAAATAACTTACGCTTGAAATTGCAAATCGGGGTCCACCGGTGGGCACGCGCCGTTATTAAACCCGTATTCTCTCTTTTTGAGAGAGGCCTGAGCCCAGCAGTGGAACGTTTATAGGCTCCGTAAAAAAATGTTATCTATAAACAAAGCGGTTTCACTTCAATTTCACATTTGTTAGTCGTCTACTTGACATGACCGCGAAGTAAAATTATGTGGCATTGAAGACAGTTCTAAATTAAGACGATGAAAACGTTAAATCTCCCAAGCTCTTGATAAAATCACGTCACAGAAAGACAGTTAATGGTAAAAAATCATAACTACTCGAAATGAAATGATAAGGTTTTACTCAAAGTAGCGCAAAAACTGCGGATTAGTGAACGTTACAATTCAAACTAGTTTCATTTTAAAATTTTAATTTAATTTAAATATTCATCAAGATCAGAAAAAAATAACAAAAAACTCCAAACTTACTCTTAGTCATACACCTTCGAAACTGGATCTTAGAAAAGTGCGGTAAGCCGAAATAGGTCCCTGAGTTGACAACACCATTCAATCTGTCGTTTCGCATTTTGCGGCAAAAACTTAAAACAATTGTCTTCCTGTGACAATGCCAAACTACGCCGCTAGTAAATCATCCCTTAAAGATATCGTCCTGCATACATCACGAGCGAGATGCAGTTAATCAATTACATCGCGTGTCTGCGTGGGCGCAGCTTCCGACCTGACAGCTGTCTGCTCGTAAGGGATTGTGCCACCGGTGGCTGCTGACAGGGAGCCGGGAATATGGGAATAGAGTCCTCTTACTGGCTTTATATGCCTTAGTGATTTTCTTATGCATTCGCTTCACTTATGCCATGGCACAAACTGTGCGTAACGTTCAAGTAAGAATTCACGAGCGAAATACGAGTTGTATTATAAATTTATAAGTTCTTGTGTTCTGTTAAAAAGCTAAATTTGAACGCACGTGTTTTTGGATATTTGGACTTGGATTTTTAGGTTAATGTGACAGGAAATCTGAATAATTTTATGACACTATCATCTATTTGTGGTTTATATTTGGTAACAAGTATTTTAGCTACTTAATACCTTTGTAATTTAAAATTTTATGTATAATAAAGTGTTCTCTACCTATGTATCTTTCTAATACAAGAAATAAATGATTTTGGAGTATTTTATCAGTGAAAATATGTATAAACAATGTTTGATTCGATACAAAATGTTGAAAATTAAATTAATACTGCTTTTAATAATTACGGGTTTAAATTCCACCTATTATTACGCTGTTGTTTCATAGAACCACGTTCTTTTCACCAGAATGTCCAAAATAAAAACCTGTCTCGCGGCCTAAATTACTTCTCAGCATCCATCATATTATCATGTTTACAAAGCGATAATCTTGTAGGACGGGACCAATGCTGCATTCTTTATTATTACAGTCGTTGTTTCTTCCTTAACACGCTTCTCCTGCAACTGGCAAACCAGCAGGAATCCAGTTTGTACAAATTTTTATTTTCAATATAATATAACATAGCATTACATTTACATACAGGCACATTACGTTATTTCTGGCCCCACACTAGGATACCCTGTGTCGTGGAAACCAGAAACAACGACATCACAAACATGTAAACATCCAAGACCTGGTGTCTTTTTCGTCCCCAGCCGGGGTTATCTACGAATTCAGTTTCTACATAGATTCTTAAAACTTTACATTACATAACATAACCTTACGCCTGTATCCCAGAGGGGTAGGCAGAGACCAGGGACTGCCACTTGCCACGATCCTGACAGATCACCTTTGCTTCATCAACGTCCATTAGTCATTGCATGCACGCACGCCGGTTCCGGGTACTTTTTATCTTCCCCTTACAAGTAGGTTTATGTAATTTGGGTGTCAATTTCATCATATGGAGTCAGCGAGATATCATCATCTCGGTGATGGCAGATTGTTAAATTGTCAGCTAGAACTGAACTTTTTCAATTGATCATAGTCTGTCAATTTCTGTTGTAAAACAAAATTTAACAGGGACAACTTGTGTTCAGAGATCAGTTTCAGAAAAATGTAATTCCTATTTAAATATGACAATTTGATGTACATTGCAAAGTCGATTAACTCACAGGGTAAGAAGGGAACAAATCTACAGCAACGCAGTGTCAACATCAGGGAATGGAATGATGTAGCCACCATCGAAGACCTCTATCGCTTGGCAAGAAGAAGAAGAAGAATATTGGGAGTTGACGGGAATTATTGGGAATTATTGACTGGATATTATTAATTTTGGTATCTGAAAAAGATGACGAAAAATGAAATACCGAGAGCTCTTGTATGTACCACGTTTACTTTGTCACTGAAAATATTTACAATTGTTTTAGAACACTAGAATTTGAACAATATTTGAATTTAAACTAAAACCAAAGAGAAAAGAAGGCGGTGTCGGTCGCCAACATGGCCCCCGACGGTGTGAAGCACCAAATACCTATTGGCCGGCGACCAGCAACGCTACCTTGCGCGAGGGACGACGCAGCACACCTCCCGTTGTAGCAACATCTACGACTCGGACAATATTATCTTTGCCCGGATAGGTTGCAGCTATTCGGCCACGAGGCCAACAGCTCCTAGGCAGAGTCCCATCAGCTATAAACACCAGATCGCCAATCTTCAGCTGCCTTGATTTCGCTATCTCCTTGCGTGGGATGAGCTGTGGCAGGTATTCTTTGACAAAACGCTGCCAGAAGTGGTCGGCAAGCCTCTGCGCCTTTCTCCAATTTGCGCGTCCGTACAGGTCTGCATCTTCTAACAGTTTCAACTGAGGGCCACCGCTGGAACTTCCAATGAGGAATGAAAAAGGTGTGATTGCTTGGTCCGACTCGTCGTCGACTGGTACGTGCGTGAGCGGTCTAGAGTTCACGACACACTCCGCCTCCAAAAGAAGAGTGTGTAGGACCTCCGTTACTTTGTCACTGAAAATATTTACAATTGTTTAAGAACACTAGAATTTGACCAATATTTGAATTTAAACTAAAACCAAAGAGAAAAGAAGGCGGTGTCGGTCGCCAACAGTATCATAAAAATTCTCAATCAAAATCTGGGTTAAGAATAACATACATATTCAAGGTAATAAATTAATCAAAAGTATACAAATTTCATTACAATCACTAAAAATGGGACAGCATGCTCTACCTACCCCTCCAACAGCCGTAAGACTGGATCAGCTCATTTTTTTTATCCACTCAATTTTGTAGAAACTTTCCGACCAGGTTTCGCTCTTAACTTTTACTCTAAATGGTTTCAATTGTTTTTTTTTTCTCAACCAACGTTAATGTGATTGCAGCGCAACATGCTACATTCAAATTCCACAATGTTCATGACCATTGCTACTTTGTCATTTGGTCGAACTGGCGTTATTTGTGTTTACAATATACGAAACATATTTTAAGACAAGGTAAGACTTTTACTCAAGAAATCGGAATGTTGATTGTTTGGAATATTTGTGGCGGTGCCAATAGTAATGGTATGTACCAAAAACACTCACGAACCATTTGGGGCGTGTACTAAAACTATTAAATTGAACGTCGAGCTCAGCGAACACGTCCCGCAAAACAAACTTTAAATACGAGACTAAGAAATAACGCGTGGGGAAACCTGATCGGTTTGTTTGTGCATTTTTCTCGAGGCCGACCTCTAATACTAAGCCTATCCGAAACGATTTTTACCGGCTAATGAAAGATTGTTCTGGTCAATTTCGATGCTACGATTATGATTACTGGCCTATATACGAGTATGCGACTATGTCTATGTATCTACGTTATAACGAGCCGGCCAAGTGCGAGTGGCCCGATTGTAATCTAAAATAGTCCTTAAATACTTAAGAAGATAAAAACTACAATACAAACGCAAACAAAAGCCCGTTCCGTACCATTGTCGTTGGCCGCAGGGAGCTGGGATTTTTCTATGGCTATAGTATTATAGGTGCTATCATGAAAGCATATAAGAGGTATTTTAGTTCGTATTATTGCGTCCTTTCTTGGCTGGCCCGTTGCATCCTTTACTGAATATGTTGGTTTGTCCTTTTTTCGTGTAGAAATTTATTGCAAAAGTAAGTTCGAGTTTGTGTTGTAAAAAGCAGCAAAGAAATGTTATGAGTCTTATGAGTACGTTACGTTATCAACCCTTGTATGTCCCCACTGCTGGGGCACGGGTCTCTTCCTGCATCGCAGGAAGGTTAGGCCATACTCCACCACGGGGGCCAAGTCCGGGTTGGTGGAGGATTGTAAGACAGTGGCGGGCCTTACTGTCAGAAGTTATCAAGCCGCCCATAAGGCCTCTGACATGGCTTAACGACTGCCATTATATGACAGCCGGCACCAACGGCTTAACGTGCCTTGCGAAGCACGGAAGCGCTCGGTAAAATGCCACTAGCGGTAGTCACGGGACGCTCACCCATCCCGCACCTGACCGCGCCTGTTGTTGCTTAACCAAGTGATTGATTCCAATCACTCGGTTCGTCTAGGCCACGAGCGCTTCAACATATGCTTATGAGTACACTCAACATTTATTTGCATAACTAAAATATAATTAATGCTGGTTGTTTAGGCAAATACATGTTTATCTTTCACGGAATGGACAAGAAATGAATGCTATGAAAATTCATATTTAGTTTACATTTAGCTTTGTAAATTTAACACATTGATGTGTTGTCATGTCGCAATCAAGTGTTATTTACGAGCGTGACCTCTCATATTAATTCACTTTTAAATCAAGTCGATTACGATGACCCTTTGAGACATGCGCTGGGAAGAAAGTTTATAGTTCTCTTAGATTCCGGAAGAGTAACAATTACGTAACGTTCTTCTTAACTTCTGTGTCATAAAAATGCTAAACGATTTGATAACAAATGCGTAACAAACAAATGGTTAGTTATAAAACGATGATTTCGGATCTTCCTCTACTAAGGCAGATTTACTATCTACGTTATGAGTTTTAACAATTACTGTCTAATTTACTGTCTAAGTTGTAGTTTTAGACAGTAGAACAATTACTGTCTAAAACTACAACTCTTTTTTTTTTTAAAAGGACAGTGTACTATTAAAACGACGTAATCTTTAATCGTTATTTGGCGGTAAAAATAAATTGAATGCTTTTGAAACACACAAGTCTCTCTCTCCCTGTTACTTATTTTGGCATGTTACTTTGCCATGAAAAAGTTTCAAGAATCAAGTTTTTGTAAAATGTTGGCGTCTGAAAAACTATTTTAGTAGAATCTTTAAGTCTTTTGTAACCAGTTCTTTTATACAACTCTATTAATGTGATCTTGAACGATCTTTTAAAGGCATTCGGAAGCAGATAAACTTCTCTGCTTAATTGTTACACTCATTAATATTCTCATACTAGTGTACAATAAGGTTTTTGGTCGTATTTTTCACATAATTTCAGAGTAAATGGATATTCCAGGTGGTCGTTGATTGGAATAGAAATTATAGGCCTGTAATTAGAACGTCATCGTATGAGACTAGCTTGTGGCATTGAATAGCGGAGGTACTGTCGACAGCTGGGGCCTGTTTCATAGAATAAAGTAGACTATGAATTATAGAATTCATGATTTACTTGTGACTTTTTATACAGTACATTCCCACGCAAACGAAGTTTGGTTTTTTTACAAATGATATGCCGACCCGAGAGATCCGTGCCCCAGCAGCGGGGACATAAAAGGTTTGACATCGATGCCGAATCGCAATAAAACTTTGCCAACACGTCACAAATCGAGGTTTGCTCCAATTTACCACTGTGAATCACAGAATAAAAAAGAAAGTAGGTATAGCTTCATAAGACTTTTTAGGGAAACTATTATCAAGGGAATAATTTCTTTTTGATAAGTTTATTTTCAATAGTAGTTCTTAATGTCTTGTGATGGTATGAATGGCTTGTGTTACAGGTGCTAACTCGACGATACATTTGATACAATAAATATATAAATAACATCTAAGACCCATGACAAACCGGAAAAGTTCATTTTCTAGTTTGACCGGGCCGGGATCGAACCCGAGACCTTCGGTTTTACAGTCATCGCTCCAAACGCCGCCGAGGCCGTCATTTAGTTGTACTTAGTATAGGGCTAACGAGATCTGTGTAATATGTCCATGAATATTTATTTATTAACGCCAGAAACCGCATTTTTTGTCATAAATGCTGTCTAGTCCCAGGTCCGCGATCCTAGTCTAGCGCTAAAAATCACTTCTGATTGATATGTGACTGACAGATTATACTGACAAGTTGTGCAAAAATTATCTATAAAAGAGATACGATATTTGACCACTGGGCGGCGCGTGTTGCTAATGGAGCCCCTTAAGTAAGTGTCTGATGGCGACCGGAATTATTAAAACAAATATACCTACTTTAAGAGAAAGCCTATCCCGTATTCTGCAATGGAATGTAGAAAATAAACATAAGAATTAAAATGTGAAAATTACTTGCATGTGTCGCTTGCACTTGTGAGCCTGAGGGTGCCTCGTGCACAAGTACTGGTGTCGGTGGTGGGGTGTTCGTGTCTTGCTTGAATAAGTGGGAGGGAGGGCGGTGCATTAACTAACCGAATGGTGCTTGTGGGATTTTTGGCGGAATTTAGCAAGTAATTTTCACATATTAATGCTATTATGGATTTCCGCAAAGTAACGCCTGATTCCATAAAACATAAGAATGTTCGAGCTTCATATAAATTGCACAAGATTATGACAAACAACTACCTTTCGCTACATTTTATAGAGCACTACAGTGGCGCCAGTACTAAAAAGTCTCTAATTGACAGCTAATGACATTTTTATTGAAGTGCTGAGTAATTGAATTGCAATGTCTGTCACCGATTAGCAAAAACGGGCATTCGTAATGGATTTTTTTACAAACACGTCATAAAACTGTCATTTTAAGTGGATATTGTTAAGTTTACGTTATCGTTTAGTTGAATAGTCTTGTAAATATATGCAGAAATCAAATTAGTTACGAATTTAAGTGCTAGTAAATATTAAATGTGAATGGGTGTTGATTTCCACTGATCCATGGATATCGTAATACTTAATTCTGAATATAAAATATATGGCCATAAAATGGCCGCGGAAATCTTTCGTCAGGCTTTTATAAGTTTATGGCTTTGTGAGGGGCACGTGGATTTGTTGGCACTGAGACATCAAACATAAAAGTTGCGTTTTATATGGAAATCGAAACAAGATGTAATAAAAGTGAGTTAGAAAAGCCCCATTTTTATCCCCGTAGAATTTGTGCAAGAAACTTGTATTTTTTGTCTTAGCCGGTGAATTTCTATAGGTGGTTCCTTTGGAAACAGGGTTGGTCCATTTTAATTGTAGCAGACATGATACCGGCTAGACCTAGCGTCAGCCCTGGTGGCAGCCACTAGGGTGTTGTTGGATTTAGTCCTAGCCAGAGTAATACCGACTAGATCAAGTTTTATCCGAAAACAATCGACTTATGCTAGATTCAACCAAGAGTAAGTGGCTATATCTGGTAGGTACTAGCCAGCTAAAACTAGGCACTTCGGATTCTAGCCGCAACATATACACATGACAGTAGTAGACGGCACGTGCAATGAGCTTTTGTGCCAGTGTGCCAGTAACAATCATGTGTATTCTCGCCATAATAGAGTTTTTTTATTGAAGAAATTACGTTATTAGTTTATAGGTGTTTAATGCGAGAACCCTTCTTTTTCAGCAAACTTTCGGTATTGGAAAGACTGGCACAGTACAAGAAAAAAAGGGTGAAGTTCAATAATAAACTTATTTAAACATAGGTAAATACATTAACTTACACCTATAGGAAAGGCACGGGGGAATTTCGGAAATTAGGATAAACACACAAAAAGCGATAACACATCAATAAAAAATAAATAATACGTACATACATATTGAAGATTATTAATAATCACGATTACTTACATACCAATAGGCAATAAAATAATTTGTGATAAGAATTTATAAGTATACGAAAAAAAATATTGATTATAAGAGGTTACAAGCAATTATCCTTAAACGTAAACTCATGCATTGAACTGGATTTAATTCTAGACATCTTTGTCATCATCCACATTAGCCTATCATATTCATTAATATTAAGTTAAAAAAATAAGTCGTGCAGTCACGGTTATCGTCCAATGTGAAACCGGTCCATACGGGAAAGGCGTAAGTTTATCACCTTCACCGCACGGTATTGGTACTACGCTTAGTAGTTTTATAGCATTTGACTCTTAAGCCGTGTTCTCACGATCTTAGTACATACTCGTAGATACTCGAAGCAAATCAAATCAAAAACAATTATTCAAAGTAGCACACATTTGAACAGCGTTTCATGCAAGTTTATCTTCTTCAGGGGTCTTATTGTGGAAACATAATACAATGCCCCTTGAAGGATGTATTAACCTCTGCCAGCCTAAATATTGGGAACGAATGTTTATTTCTAGTATTTACATTGTGTTGGCTACCGACAGTTTTAAAGTAACTGATATTTTTCCCGACATTCATACATAATATTTTTATAGATATACTGGCTGGCAACTCTAAGGATGTTTGTTAGTTTAAAGAAATATCTTGACGAACCTCTACTGCCTTGCTTATAAATTAATCTGATCTGTCAGGATCGTGGCAAGTGGCAGTCCCTGGTCTCCGCCCACTTCCCGGGGATACAGTTGTGAATTTAGGTTAATTTATGTTTTATGTTATGACCGGATTCTGATGAAACTTCTAGGCCGAGCACCAGATCGGATACTACAGTAAGCAGATCGTAGGAATTCTCCAACATAATCAAAGCAACGCTTTGAACTGGGTCACAACTGCATCCCGGTTTACATAATGCGATTGATTGCGCGATGATTGATGACTGCCCACTGCGCTGTTGTTGAATGTCACAATTAGCATAACAACTCGGTGCAGTTAAGCTGTCACGTATGCGCCACTGTCAATTTGTCGAAGTGACATGATATTCTTGTTTACGGAGAGTAGTTTCTGCATTTAATTGGAACGTGATATGAGGCGACCCTGAAATAGCGAGCGATAGAATCAGTTAGCTAGTCTTTCAGTGGCCTAATAGTTAGTTAGATCTAAGATTTCTGCACTTAGGCCCACTTGCGTCAGCCCGGGTTAGCTCATTTAACTCGAGTTAATGATTAGATTCGTAGTAGGACCATTGTACGTTGCCAGCGCTGTACTATGTTAGCACTTCAGCTTCTAGGGTTTCGAGTCTGAAGTGTCACGATGTTTTCCTTCACAGTTAGCGAGTGGCATTGCCACTATAACTTCACAAATGCACATAACTTAGAAAAAAAAGTTGTTGGTAACATGCCGAGATTACCTCATACCTCTTCAGTGGCTTGATAAGTGATTTCCCTATTTTCACGGGCCAGTGACGACTAAAATAGATACAAATTCAAATAAACTTTGAATACTTTTGATGCTAGAGACTACAATACGAAAAAGGACAACCGCGGCGGGACGGGCACCGCATCTAGTATTGTCGTGTCTATAAGTATTTATGTATTATTACCAGATTGCGGTGGGGATCAAAAAAAGGACGGTAATGTGTTGGGCTCGTATGTATGTATGCATGTATGTCCGATTCTATGTTCCTTCATAACTCCTAAACCAAAGGTCAGATCTCAATCAATTGGTCATGTTTGCGCGAGCGACATAGGCTACAAGAAAACAGCATTTAATAAATCAAACACAAAATTTAAGAATAACAAATAAAAAATTAAAACTCGTTGCACTGACAACTTAGTCAATGCCGAGCAGGCGGGGCCTAAATTCCCCAATGTAAGTTATTGTGAACTATCTAGCTCAGCTCAAGTTTTGACGTATACAACTGGGTTTTAAAACAGAATGTTTACTTAACTCTGCTGTATGGATTTGGGGCGTAATATGTATCACATACAGAGGCATCCACTGTACGTATATCCACATTTCGGTAGATATACGTGACAGTGATATTGAGCCACCTAATTGTACAGTACTACACATCATAAAAGTCCCATCGGGAATCTACGTTCGCGCAGACTAGGAAGAAGTGTAACGAAAGTACCCGAAGCTATTAGCAGATTCAACATGATATTTAACCGATACGGTTAAGGTGCAGAATTGATTGCCGCAGTAGCGCTACCTATTTCGCTCACGCTAATATTGCCAAACTAATAGTCGCCTGCATCGATGACGTTGAATCAACCAATAGCAACAAAGACGCGCGGCCTGCCATAAAATGAAACTATCTGATTAGTCGATCAACTTGCCGCACATCCAAAATTTGGTCATCTGCGCAGGTACATCCGCGAGACTTATTTCTTGTGTAGCACTGTGCTACAGTGCCGTGCTTCGCAAGGCACGTTAAGCCATTGGTGCCGGCTGTCATGTAATGACAGTCGTTAAGCCATGTCAGAGGCCTTATGGGCGGCTTGATAACTTCTGACAGTAAGGCCCGCCACTGTCTTACAATCCTCCACCAACCCGGACTTGGCCCCCGTGGTGGAGTATGGCCTAACTTTCCTGCGATGCAGGAAGAGACCCGTGCCCCAGCAGTGGGGACATACAAGGGTTGATAACGACTGTGCTACAAAGTCCATTAGATATTCCGATTTTGCAGATGTATACACGTGAAAGCGGTGGTAGCTCAGTGGGTAGAGCCATGGACTGGCAAGCGAGAGCCCCAGGTTCGATCCCGAGTGCGGGCATGTACCAATGAATTTGTTTACTTTCAAAGTTACGTACATTTGCGAACTTGCAGTCGCAATACCACACGCTAACGGTGAAGGAAAACATCGTGAGGAAACCCGCGGCTTGGTTGGCTCCACACGTATTGACTAGTCTTTCTGTCAGGATGGTATAGGTGCTGGGCAAGCCTACACCATCTATAAAACCATGTCCCAGGCACTACAGCGTTGGAGTGTAGGTATCTTCACTCACAAGATGGATGAAGGGACCCTTCATCCATCTTGTGAGTGAAGATACCACTGGACGGTGTATAAATCATCTCGTTAAGTAGATGCAAAAGGCCAAAAAAAAAAAATACGTGAAAAGTTACGTAGTATTTCTTAATGATTCGCGATACTCTACTAACGGGTCTAATCGCGATTATTTATTAGGCAAAACGTAATTACTTACCTTATTTCCCGACGTTTAGGCAGCGTTACATTTGCCATGGTCTCGGGTAGACTGAAGTGGCGAGTACAGTCAATTATTGTGGGTAGTCAACTGTAACGCTGCCGAAACGTCGGGAAATGAGGTAAATACGTTTTTCATCCCACCATCTCGGAAAGAGTATTTTTAATCATCAATATCTGAGTGGAAAAGCCGTTTTTATTCTCTAGAGGATAAAGTTAATTGAATTTAGAACATCTTGTGCACTAAGTTTGTGAATTAAAAAAGTGTACCTATCTTGTGATTGTAAACGTTTTTTTTTTGCATTTAGTCATTTCCTCGCTGAGGTGGAATGAAAAGTTACGTGTTGCACTCGAGTGCAAAGATTTTTCACCTCGTGCTCTTTTGATTCCCTCGCTAACGCTCAGGATTCTAATTTTAATCACTCGCTGCGCTCGTGATTCAATTTTAGAATCCTTCGCTTGCTCGGTAATCAAAATTGAACACGCGGTTAAAAAGCAATTTTGCACTCTTGTATAACAAATAACTAATAACGTTTAATATATAACTATGTAAAAGTTACGTAATCAAGCCGCAGGGTCGAGTTTTACTACTATTCGTATTATAATACTTTTGCACTTAAAAAATGTGTACAGTACGGCGGACATATCTCATATCATATGTTAATCTGTGGGCTAATCGATTTTGCAATCCGCATCGAATTGTCATAGTAAACCATGAATGGTAGTTCCATGAAAAAGAGCCCAAGCATGCTTTCACGGAGACAATAGCACATCGACCGGTGGAACAATGATTGTGTACCGTATAGTATTGCTGTTGTGACTCTGTGGCCAATATGCAGTTTGTTTGGAAGTCACTGATGTGCTGCGGTGTTGAAATAAGTTGTAAGTTCTATAGTAAATCTTTAGTGAAAACGCTGAAAACTAATAATTTGGTTTTACATGTCCTAAACGATTACTAGTTCAATTAAATCTTGTAGAAATTTTCCATACGTCAGCGAATCAGGTGCAGCAGAAAACCAGCGCTGGTCACTTGTGGCTAGCATTTTGCTGAGCTGCAGCCTTTTTCTCTTGTTACACTTGCATTCGCAATATTGTAATATATATATATATATATATATATATATATATACATACATACACACACACACACATATATACATACATACATACATACATACATACATACATACATAACCTCACGCCTGTATCCCGGAGGGGTAGGCAGAGACCAGGGACTGCCAGTTGCCACGATCCTGACAGATCACCTTCGCTTGTTTTTTTTTTGTTCTTCATATTTTTGTTTTATTTTGGTGTTGTGTTTATTTGTATTACAAAAGTAATAAATGTTTTTCACTTTAAATCAGTTTTAATCCTTTTAAAATGTATTTTCCCCTAATATCGTTATTTCATATTAGGGGAAAATAATAACAGGCTAAGGCGCAACAAGGCGCCTAATAACCTAACCTAACCTTTGATTATTTGATGCTGTCGTCACGTTTAGGTCTTAAATTAATAACGGGCTAAGGCGCAACAAGGTGGTCACTAGCGCCACCATTGGACAAAAACATCATATCTTCTTTTATAACGCATCTTTGGAAAAATTGAAACTATTAAATCCCAATAAATATAGTAGCTCTTTTTAGAACTTAGGTTCAAGAATCTAGGACTTTAAAACAGTTTTGCCAAAAACGACCGTTTCAAGTGGAAACCGATTAAAGTCCTAGATTGTGGATCTTAGTTTTTAAACTATATATTTTAAAAATCTTTGTCACTGTTGATGAGATTTATGATGATCAGTTTAAAAAGAAACTTATTATAAAACAAATCGTGATTTTTATTCTATTGGTGTGCCACCAACAAAATAACAACAACTCTGTAAGCAGATTGGGCTTGCTTGTTTATCATCGGACGTGAATACTAAGCTAGCGGCCATACAGAAGGGACGTGTCGCGGAAAAGACGCTGAAAAGGCGCGGAAAAGGCGTTGTATAGAAATCGTTCCTTCACCCCGTATCTTCAGTGAGAGCTTACGACAAGTCTTTTGCACGACTTTTCCGCGCCCTTGCAATTGTCAAATGACTCTCAATCGTAATCAAATACAGTAAATAATCCAATATTGTATATTTTGCTTTATTTCATTTCTGTTAATTAAAAACCAATTTTATTGTCCTCTCAGGCCATAAAACAGTAAACACACTCCCCAGTAGTTTTGTTTAACAAATTTATTACTTTGTTTCACAAGTCTAACAAGATGTATAATAAAATGTTTAAAACTATCGTTAAATTGATGTTTTACGAGGGACGACTGCATTGCTTTTAATTAGGTTAAGGTCCGTGCTTCCCATTTCCCTAGATGGATCACCATCATATTATGTGTTTGCGACCGTTATACGGACGATTTGTGCAGTGCCTAAACCACACAGAAGAGGCTCGGAAAAGACGCGGGCTTTCATACAAATTTAAATGTACTAAAGGGACGAGACGATGTCCACACAGAAGAAATGAAATAAAATGCCAAAAATCTGTTACAGCTATTTTTAAAATTAGTATTTGATTGTAATTTCATACAATTGTATAGTTTTTATAATGACTTACATTTAACCAGTGCCCCTCACACTAGGCCGAGCCTTTCCTAAGCGGGCCGCGATTATGTACCAAACAACAACAATACAAAAGTACAAACAGTATTTAGCGCTTTTTAATACGTAGCTTTGTGTTACGTGCTGTTACATGATCTACTTTGAGTGTTCAAGTGAGTGTCCGCTATCGTCGTCGGGCTGTACTAGTCCACTGCTGCACATAGCCCTCCACTAATGAGCGCCATGGCGCCCTGTCTTCAGCTTGCCGCATCCAGTATCTGCCTGCAGTTTTTCGCACATCGTCATCCCACCTAGTCGGAGGGCGTCCTACACTACGTTTGCCGAGTCGCGGTCTCCACTCAAGAACGCGCTTACTCCAACGGCTGCTGGTTCTTCGCGAGATATGCCCAGCCCCCAGCCACTGCACAGCTATCGCTATTGCAAAATGGTTATTTTTAATCAGAAGCAGGGATTTAGTAGCGTAAGAGACGAGGCGTTACAACAGTGTTCAGTGGCCGCTGATTAAAGGGTTAAGGTCGTTTAGGTCGTCTAAAAAGACCGCATCGGGAGCGGCACAGGTTATATATAATATCATTAGAATGCGATTGATTGGTAAATTAAAATAGTGTCAGTAAAACAAGCATTGGCGAACAACCAATCATTCTAATGGACAACTATACGCAATGCAACCATCCCACAATTAGGCGCAGACATTGGACGCTACCCCTGTGGATGGAAAAATTAAACGGAATATAAAAACGACTTTTTCATAATGTCTGCCTTTTTTGAGGTGAAGTGAGAATGATAACCGTAACTGCCATTTTTTTTGTGCAGCGGCCAAGACTATATAATACTTCTAGTGTGAAACATTATGTAGTACCGTTACCGTAGTTGTCCAATGTGAAAACGCCCATCAGCCGCTTACTTTCACGATTTTTTAGTTGGTCTCATAATCAAAGTTGTTTATATTGATAATTAGAAAACTGCCCAAAATCGACAGGACTTTTATGAAGCACCATGTAGAGCCGTAAAGATCACTTTTAGAGATAAGCGCGCCGTCTGTACTCCTAGGTTAAGAAATGTCTGTATAAATTCTTTTATTACGTACAAGAAACAGTTCCCTTTATATCTATCTATCTATCTTTGATTTAAAAACATCAAATAGTCTAATTAGAATGTCAGACGAGTAAAATAAATCAAGGACTTTTACTGACCAAACGATGGATTACCGCAACGACTTTATCTAAAGATCTTGCTCAGTCCGTAAATCAGCCAAACTGAACAGAAAAATCGTAAGGGTCAATGCACACTAGTTTCATGAATGACACAATTTTTTTTTAAGTCTGGTTATTCAATAATAATAATAATAAATATTCATGGACATATTACACAAATCTTGTTAGCCCCATACTAAGTACCTACAACTAAATGACTTGTATCATAGGTGCTAACTCGACGATAGATTTAATACAATAAATACATAGATATCATTCTTTTATTAATTTTACTTGTTGGGGGTACAAAAGGATAAGTTGCAGGAAAATAAAATTAATATGTAATAAAATACTGATTCCAACTGATTCCAAGTTACAAAGAGTATGCTACGTGACAAACTGGTCGGCCCTCACATAGCAATCAATAACAATATACGATTAAACAACGATACCCTAACGATATGTCTATTTCAAGAAACCTATCGATAAGAGTTCGGAATTTGATAAATAAACTAGCTATAGCTAGCTAGCCCCATTAACACAGTTTTGCAATATTAATAAGCCTAGGACCTATTTCAGATTATTCGTACAATACCTCCTCAGATAGTTATTTAGAATATTATTAATTGCATGTACACCAGGAATTACATTTGAGACTTGGACAATAATACAGTACTAAACCATTGGCAGCCGTAATACAAAGAGTAATTTCTCCCAGACCACCATTGACGGAATAAAATTAAAGAAGCTATAAACCAGTACACTTATCTTAAATTGTTCTGTGCTCTGACGCTAAGGCATGCCCTAAGGTTTGGATTCAAATACATAAGTCTTAATACGTCGAAATGCAAATCACCCACTTCCTTTTAGGCAACTGGTTAATTTGCTTCAAACTGCAATGGCAAACGATTCGGTTGGCCTCTACGCTAAGGCGGAAGTCTTAAACGCGAGGTCACCAGAAACATATGAGACCTAAGTATAGCAAAACGCATGAGCTTTCGCCCAGGGCCAGTCGTGGTGCGTGCAAATCGATTTTAACGGATTCCTACTAACTATTACTGTTTAGTATCTAACCAGTCACCGACAAAGCCGAGCGGCTAAATGAAGAGGTAAACCTAAAGGAAGAGCGATTCTTAAACTTTGTATTGAGTAATAAGAAAAGAAAAATAGTTTAAAAGTAAGGAAGGGAAGACAATAATTGAATATTATGTTCTTATATGGGACTTAAAATATTACCATAGAGTTTAGAATTCCACAGAAGTAAAAGTTTTGGAACCCTCGTAGATAGTGTTAAAATAAAATCATACGGCGCGCGAAGGCGCACACGCTTAACGAGTGAAATTGCATTAAACTAATAAATTTTTCACAATATTATACGGCGATATTTCACTATTGCATATTTCAATCAAATATTTCCAAATAATTTCCTTTTTTCAATCCTTGCTAATATAATACAAGCGGAAATTGGTGACGATGTTTTGTGATTACCGCGGATTGGCGATTTCGAGCGCTGAGATATTTGAACACCTGAAACACTTAGGTTTCCTCGCCATGTTTTCCTTTAATTTTATCGAGTGTTATTGCTATCATAACTTCACAAAATGTACATAACTTAGAAAACAAAGTACATGCCCGCACCGGGAATCGTCCCTGGGTCTCTCGCTTCCCAGTCCTTTAACAAAAATATTGCTTGGAGTTATGGTAGATTCCTTAGTAAGGGAAACCTTGAAACGACTACACCGCCAATGACAGTGAAGGTAAAAGATCGTAGATGAACTATAGGTTCATTTTATCTAAATTTACTTCAGGAAGTATTGTGAGTCCTTTTTAGGCTGCGCGCACATTGCACTGCAATCTGCGCGCAATGATTGCAGGTGGCACTTGCGTCTGTCACCAAACCAACGATATTTCACAGACGGTGCACACTGCATCAAGCATGCCGCGAAATGGTTCACTTAAAATTATTGCGCTCGCCATTCAGCGTGTGAAGTTAAACAGGATGCTTAGAATAAGCTCGCAAGCGCATATTAGTAGATACATATATATTTTTAGTACGGTCAACCACACATAAGCTTTTCATCAATGTACTTTGCACAAGGTTACCTGCAATTTTGCAACAATAACGATTTTCATGTACTGTTTAAAAAAAACGAACTTAGATCAATCTATTACGTTTTTCCTTCGATTCAAATTCTTCAAGATTTAGTGGGATGTTACAGACCTTATCTCGACTTTGTACATACCCTGTTTGTTTCGAGTTTTCAGACGTCGAGTCGACGTAAAATATAATAATAATAGTATTTTGACAACGTAAATATTGTCTGTGATTTCCGATCGCACTACAGTTCTTCGTAACCGTAAGTCAAGACCAATAACGTATTGCGGCCAGTAGCAGTAAACTTGACAAGCAGCCAAGAATGCTGATGATTAATTTGAGATGTCCAATCCGATGTGTCGACGCGTTCTTGTTTAATTAAATCATTACCCAATAATAGGACATTAACTGCCTCAATTAGGAGAACAAATATAGTTATTAATGTGTTAATAACTCTATTTTTTATCGTTATTAATTTGTTATCCTGATAAAATAGATAACCCAACCGCATAAAACATAGAAGAACTTCAGTTTCTAGCTAAATAGAAAAGGTATTTTTCATTCATAGCATTGCATGATTTACTGTTAAAAGTCCTACCTCAAAAGAGAATATTAAAGCATAACAAATTCAGAAATAAATTCATAACTCGGTAGAAACAGGTACTTATGGAGTCCTATGCAAAATTTGCTGCTTCCTACAAAGATCATTTCAATAGAGCAAAAACAAATCCTACATCCCGGCAGATCCCGATAACTTAGTCGACTGCGCTGTCAAGTGTCAAGGTGTCAGACTCCCAGTATGCACCTACCCTAGCGGCTCGTTAGCCGGCCGTGACCGATGGGGGCGACGTTGATTCAGGAACACGGTAGCATTGTGCCTTAGGTTAGGAATGTGGTACAACCACGGACGAAAGTCTGCAGCAAAGCTGCTACAAAGAGTAAGTGATTTTGACCTGAAAGGTACATTTTACGTTGATATTTTTTGCGATTTTTTTGTATTAAATGACATCTATTTACTGTTGTAAGCAATAGACATTTAGCCTACAACAAAAAATACATTTAGCCTACAAAAAAAAGTATTTGGTAATAGACGCTTGAAATCTCTTATCTTGGCCCGAGAGGTGCAAAAGCCCATAGTCTCTCTTTGAGAGAAGGGCTGTGTGTCGCAGCCAGCAGTGGAGCGTATAATGAATAAATGAAGCTAGAGTAGCACAGAAGTTTAACTCCATAAAAAAATTATGACACTGCATAGAACCACAGCACGATGTCTTCGGTCCAATTCATGTATTGAAGTAGTATTTCTTAATGATTCGCGATACTCATACATAGTTCTATGTATGAGTGATTATAAAAAAATAGGGTAATTACGTTTTACCTAATAAATAATTGCGATCTGACCCGTTTAATATATAATCATTTATTGAAGATCAACGAAAGTCGGTAGATTGGTCGAACATAATTATGGGTTGAATGTTACTACACTATTTTTATTTTTAATGCACTAACCCGTGCTAAGGAACAAATTTAAAAACCTATTTAGAGGCTAAAAATTTCACCCATGCCGGGATTCGAACCCGCAACCTCTGGCTATCCGTACCAGCGCTCTACCAATTGAGCCAATGGGCGACTCACGGCATCAGTGAAATTTCGAACCTCTTTACAATATTCTCTGTATTACGTACATGGGTGAAATTTTTAGCCTCTAAATAGGTTTTTGAATGTTACTAGTTCACCATGGCCACAGGCATCAAATCTCTGAGGAAAACGTGCAAAGTCAATGTCCTGCTTCTTTCTAGGTATTCTGCGACACAGGTGCAATGCACGCAATGAAAACATTGTCCAGACATGCGTCAAACCGGCCGGTCACAATTACAACTACCGGCGACCGGTTGCCGACGAAAAACATACTCTCAGATTGTACGGTGTGAAAAATCAACGTGTAATTACTTCAGAGTGGGCAACATGTGCTAAGTTAACTTCTACAACTAATTTAGACAAAGCTTGCATCTGATATGGCATAGAGACTAACTCCCCAAAACATAAATATTCAAGAAATAAACATACAAAATTTAAAACATTACGAAATAATACATGTCACAGATATTAAGATAAAAATGTCATTAAAAAATAAAATGGTTACGAAAAATGTCACACTTAATAAATAAAAACTGGCCACGGGTTAATGCATTTTATATATATATATATATATATATATATATATATATATATATATATATATATATAAAATGCATTAACCCGTGGCCAGTTTATATATATATTAGCCAGAGGTCGCGGGTTCGAGTCCCGACATGGGTGGAATTTTTACCCGCTAAATAGGTTTTTAAAAGTATACTTATGTAAGAACTTGCCAAGTTCCTGATCTCCGCGAAATTAACAGGGTTTTGATAAACATGGAAAAAAATTACTAAGCACTTTTTTCAGGAACTGCAATAAGTTGAGAACTCGTCCCTTCGAAACTTCGAAAAATCATGGTTGCCACTTTGATAAGTCACGCGCTATGCGATCGACGGCCGATCGTTTCTCTCAAGTTCCGGACGTGGGATCGGTTCGTAAAATTGACCTTGCAGATCGAGTTATCGTACTTACAACACATTTCGGGCCATCGACTGCGCATTATGTATTATTTACGAATTTTTACTACTGCTCAGGTCGTTACAATGTTGTGATTACTTTTTATTGTAATTTCAAGTACAATCGATGTCAGTCCCACCTTTACATTTTTGTTGCAAAGTAGCCCGTAGAGTTAATAAGTAGAATACACACGTGTTGTAGACGCGCTGTCCAGTGGTCCCTAACCTCTTCTATATCCTTATTCACGGTCTATTGACGCGGTGCTTTGCCGCCCAAATTGTCTGATAGATAACGTTAGAATAAAAAATGCAAATTAACAATGGTATCGCACTTGACGTGAGGCGAATTTAAGGGGCTGGATATTACAGTGTGCTGGAAAACTTTTTTGTATCGCCTATTGCCTATTAGAACCTTTAAAACTTGTAAATGACATTATTTAACTTCTTGACTCCGTTTGATATGTTTGACAATTGTATGGACCTTACGCCTTTTAAAAAGTAAATATATTCTATACGTGAATATTATCTATAAAGATATTAAAAAAACCTAAGAATTGATTAACTGCTTTAAACAATCCATGCCTCCATCCATCCATAAACTCAAGCCTGTACCCCAGAAGTGTTTCCAGAATACATTCCATTTACCTACTTGATCAGTAACCTGGGCCTCGATTCTGCTACTGCATAGCTGCATGAACGTGGCAATTTAATTTCGTTCGTTGCTGCTTGAAGTCTACGCGCGCACATACGTCGAACCTACTAGGCGTCAATGGTATAAAAAAACACCCCACGTGACCTAACCATGTATCTGTCGTGGTACATGGTCGTGTCACGGGCCCCTGTTAGATTAAAACATAACAATGCATAAAACCTTTAAATTCTACGCTTGGTCATAGTTTCTTACTCTAACCCATAGTAGAGCACCGTTCATACAGGCTATGAATCAATCAGCCTCTTTTTATTCACTGCTGAACATGGCCTCGCTCAAGGCACGTTATCGTTATCAACCCTTGTATGTCCCCACTGTTGGGGCACGGGTCTCTTCCTGCATCGCAGGTAGGTTGGGCCATACTCCACCACGGGGGCCATGTCCGGGTTAGTGCTTTACTGTCAGAAGTTATCAAGCCGCCCATAAGGCCGGCTGGCTTAACGACTGTCATTACATGACAGCCGGTTACGTGCCTTGCGAAGCACGGAAGCGCTTGGAAAATTGCCACTAGCGGTAGTCACGGGACGGTCACCCATCCTGCACCTGACCGCGACTGTTGTTGCTTAACTCAAGTTATTGATTCCAACCACTTGGGTCGCCTAGGTCACGAGCGCCTATTATGCACACTTAAGGCACGCTATAATATATTTTGAATCTATCCACACAGAAAAGTTATGCACAATGAGCGATACGAAAGTAACAGACTGTGATTTTCAACAGGTGTAACGATGTGTTATTTTCTGATAACGACACTGTATCTAACTAGTATCATACACTTGCCTAGTAATACTCACTCTATTTTGCACTTGTTTGGTAAACAAAACGTATCGATCGTTCAACCCGATTCAATACAATGTTTCAACGAGAAATAGAAAAAAATGTACAGAGGTTGAACTGTGGTTGTGCTCAGTGTCTTGGTTTAATTTTTCATGTATTTTAGGCAACCTGATTAACACAGCAATAGTCCCCTTGGTGGGGGATGAGGGGGTGAGTGAACTTTTTCTATATTTTGCTCTTATATCGAAAATAAGGACAAATACTTTTAAATAAATGAAATACTTATATGTAGTTTAAATTTTCCATAAATTATTTTATACAAATTTGAACTATATATAACAACCATATACGTACAGTGTAATAATAATACTACACAACACAATCACTGGTACCTGGTCCCAAACTAGGAATACCCTGGCAACCAAGCAAAGAAAGCATGATAATTATAATAATCTTTTTAATTAGTGCATTAAAAACCCGTGCTAAGGATGTAACGGTGCAAACCTCATTACACCATTTTTTATATTTCTTTTTCTATCTATCATTTTCAAATATTTAAATTACGTCACACATTTCGAAATTACCCTCATTTTCATCATTACAACTTTACCCATCGACTAGATCTGACTATTTACCTGCTTATCAGTTTTTCTGTTCTTATTATAAAATAACAGTACCTATCTACAAATAAAGCAAAATTTGAAGTCGTTCCAGTTTTTATTATTAACAAAAGTTATACAACATTACAAGGCCAATTTTAAAAACCTATGTAAAGGCTACAAATTCCACCCATGCTGGCACTCGAACCCGCGACCTCTGGCTATCCGTGCCAGCGCTCTTTCCAACTGAGCTAATGGGCGACTCACCGGCATCAGTGAGATTTCGAACTTCTTTACAATACTCTCTGTATTACGTACCGGCAGCGACATCTGGCTGAAGTAATTTGCATCACTTGCAGCCCCGAGTACCTTTCTTTGCTGTGTTATAATTACTAATTATAGCCAAAAATAGGAAATTCTTGCATTTTCATTTAATCAAGAAGACCTGCCGCTCAAATAGACATAAAGGGATTTTTGTAACAGTTTATCATCTGACTGCAATTCACTACAATAGCTATCGGCATAATTACTTTATTATACGTAATTAAATGTGAGCCTTCTGCCTCATATTATTTATATATTATGTGATTCGGAATTGATGATAGATAACCCTTGTGCAGTTTAACACTTGACCTTTAATGGGTAATTAAAATTAACTGACAATAACACGATAATGTAGGGAATGCGATAAAAACACATTAAAGCAAATGTTTGATTTTCAAACAGTAATTGATTTACCTTAATCTATGGAACTTGGTTATACGTAAATTCAACAATATTTAGATATCGTTTTAGAAAACTAAGTTATAAATATATTTAGGTTGGTTTTGTTAATATTTAGATTTAGTTTATAATTAGTAATACAATATTCATAAATTAGGAAATCCTGTACTATGGCACCGAGGTAAGGACGTTACAAACACGAAAATACACCCAGACTGAGGCCACTTGTACAAATACGCGGTGGACCACAGTGGGAATCGGACCCACGAACTCTGTCTTGGTAGCAAGCACCTTAACGGCTTGACCAACGAGACAGTCGAAGCGTCAATTCTGAAGTATCAATAGTTACAGCAAATTAGTTGATATTGGCCCTTTATTATTGTTTCTTTTGTCAAGACTCAATATATATATATCTCCTAACTTGAGAATTTATAATTTAGGTTATAGGAATTAGTTTAACTGTCGATACCCCTAAACTAACAAACTAACTGGACGTATGTTAAGGAAAGGAACAGATCACTGAGCGAATGAGAATGGTTGACGGCCGTCCAGTATACCAGTCAGTTGTTTGTTTATGCGCTTTGGCCAACTGACAGTTAAAACTTTCGTAAGAACTACACATTATTAACTTAAATCCGGATTAAATTATTTATTACACAACAAAACTTAAATAACATACAATGTGAAAATTAATGCGTACAAAGGTGGAGTTGTTTCAAAAGATTCTTTTTCCAGGCAGCCTAAAAGTTTTGGATTTTTAAAATAATGACAGCGGGCGTAAGAAATAAAATTCAAACAACATTTAGAAATAAAATACTACCTACTAATAAACATACAACTTAAATGAGTGTCTACATAAATATTGGAAAGAAATAGAATACAACCATGATTTCTATTTCTACAACCATGATATATAATGATTTCCACTTCTTAGTCAATTCTTATCAAAAAATCAAGGCAAATCAAATAATATAGAGCAACCGACGACGACACGTGCTCCCCCTCTATTCACCATGGCTAAGCTGTGCGAATCAGAGCGTAACCTAGTATATCTCTTCCGACAAAAATTAAGTAATTTATCCGAATTTAGGGATATAAAACCAGGTTTTCTCGGTCTTAGTACGCTCGGACCGAGTGCGCCATCCGAGTAAACTAATGCTTCTGATTGGACGGTTTTTCGTGACAACACCAAAATAGCCAATCAGAAGCATTAGTTAACTCGGTTGGCGCACTCGGGCCGAGCGCACTAAGACCGTGAAAACCTGGCTTGAATGTGACTATTATTGGTGTACATTGCACGCACATTGTTCGCTCCGTCACAAAATGTCCTCTGGCATAAATTTTTAATTCACGGTTCTGAAATTTTTCGCGCAGTAAAAGTTCATTTAAAATGTTTTTTTTTTTCTACATAATGTCCATAGTGGAAATTGTGGAAAGGGACATTTTGCGAAAAAGACATTCTAAGAAGTGGGCATTTTGCGAATAAAGGGCATTTTGCGAATAAAGGACATTTTGCGAAGGAGTGAAACCGTTTTCGTTCTAACCGTTTCCTAGCTAAGATTTATGAAATGAAAAAGGTTTTATTCAAAGCAGGTTTTATTTAAAGCTCGTTCAGCTATTCTGTCTGACTTCAATATGACCTTTTCAAGGTTACCCACGGCGTAGTTAGCAATATTACGCATGCCACCGCGGTTTCAACGTGTAGGCTTTATGACTTCATGCCTTTATTGCTCAAGCCTTTACTTATGAATTTGTTAAGGTCTTTCGTTACTAATTATTTTTGTTATATTAAAAATTAAAAATGTGTCCCAGGCTCTACTGTGAGTGGTGAATTCACTCTATCTAGTGATATATATCTAGTGATGGTATTAGTGCCAATAGCGAAAGGTTTAGTCTAAAATGCCCAATTCCTTGACTACCAACTAATTAGAGTTTGTATCTGAAAGCATTTTTTGTTCTACGAGTTTTTTCTCAGAGTTTTATTTTTTGATATATCAGAGAGGGTAGCGTAATCTTAACGTAGCTCAGGACGCCCTATGACCAGTTGGACAGACGACATTTGGGAAGATCGTGCTCAGTAGCGTGTCTAGGGCTCAGTGATACCAGCTGATTATGATAGTATAATTTTATTAAATTCGTTCTTTAGGCACTCTCGAAACCACAGCATAGCTATCCTCCCGTATGAGGGTAATTCTTCAGTTTGGAACTCTCCGCTTAACTTTCGTGGTGGTTTTTAATTATAAAAAGTTTCACTAAATCAATGTCGCACCTGAAAGAGGGCTTATACAATATAATTGAAGTATCCTCTTATGTCCTGAGGGTAAAATAGACTCCAAATGTTCTGAAACTAAGTAGGCGTTTAAATAAAACATTTTTTTTTAGTTAGCCTGTTTTGTGTCCCACTGCTGGGCAAAGGCCTCCCCCTCTTTCTCCATTCCGCTCTGTCCAGCGCCACCTGTGACCAATCGTGGAGATGATTGTCGAGGTCATCCCGCCATCTCCGTCGCGGTCGGCCACGACTTCGCCGTCCATCTGGTATCCACTCGGTGGCGATTTTCGCCCACCGGTTCGGATCCATCCGGCAAACGTGACCAGCCCAGCTCCACTTAAGTTGAGCGGTCGCCACACCAACATCGCGTATTCCTGTCTTAGAGCGCAGCGTGGTGTTTCGGACACGATCTATCAACTTAACACCAAGTATGCTGCGCTCCATTTCACGTTGACAAATCTTGAGTTTGGACTTCTGCTGCCCAGTCAAAGACCAGGTTTGAGCGCCGTAGGTTAGGATGGGCAGAATACACATGTCGACGAGCTTGCGCTCTAAGGAAATCGGAAGGTTTCCCTTCATAAGCGCCTTCATGGACCAGAAGCTCCTCGAGGCGTTTGTGATCCTGCGATCAATCTCTTTATCTTGCCTATAGACTATCTGCGGCCCAAGTAAGTATACTCGTCGACATAGCATATCTCCCGCTCATCTACCTCGACCCTACTTTTTCGGCTATTCGTCATGACCTGAGTCTTCGACCGATTCATCATCAGTCCAACCCCAAGACCTGCCGCGCTGAGGTCTTGCAGCATCTGTTGCAATATTGGTGCATCATGGGCAAACAGAACAATATCGTCGGCGAATCGAAGGTTAGTGAGCCTTCTTCCACCGACGTCTATGCCCTTGTCCACCCACGCGACCGCCAAACCTCGGAATATATCCTCGAGCACTCCAGTAACTAGTTTTGGAGACAGCGGGTCCCCCTGTTTCACGCCTCTTTGGATGGGGAAAGATGGACCAGTAAATAAAACATATTGTCCAAAAAACATAGGAAAAAAAATATATTGATGTTAGAACAGAAGGTTTTCCAGATTTCCCACATTGGACTACAAGAACATTGGACGTGAATAAAGAAAGCTATAGATTATGTTCTAAGTACAGGGTGCCAGGGCTTAAGAGGGTATAGGATGTGAAAATTTACGAGAAATCTTGACGGCAATCCAATATAAAAAAACGTGTCCACGAAAGTTACGCGCCTGTCAACTAAAGTTACACCGTAAATGTAGCCTAGTTGGACTCATTTCACACTGTCGCCTGCTGTGAAATTCCTCTAAGAAATTACAAATAGGGCATTAGTGTTAACAGCGATCTGTTAACACAAGTGCACGCTGATACGAGCTAAGAGATCACACAAGTGTGTTATCGCAGTATGACACACATTGCTGGTGTAGGCCGATCCCGACGGGCGATAACTCAGCGTTTGATTTAATACTAGTTTTGCTTTAGCCTGACAGCCGATTTGTGAATGTGAATGTACTACAAAGTAAATTTATTTATTTTATTAAATTTACAAAACAGAACTTGTAACGATGGTAATCGTTACAAATTCAACTTAAAAATACATAAACTGTTTGTGTACTGGACTGCAGTCCAAAGTATGTAAACATATAAGTTTTCTTGAAATTCGGGATATACAGTAATAACTTATTCTAGAAAATTAAAACGTTTGGCATAAATTATATTACAAATAAGTTTAAATAATCATTCAATTATTGTGTGATTTTTGGATGAAGACGTGTTACAAATTATGGAGCTAAACATTTTAAATCTCACCTATCGATATTTAAGTATTTACTTAAACATCGATAGGTGAGAGATACCAATTATTTTGTGAGAAATCTGAAGAGATAGAACGCCCACATAACGCAAACCATTACAGGGTACATGCAGACCTTCCCTTAGAGGGAAAGTCTGCATGGTGCATGGAGTGTCTCAGGTTTCCACACACTTTTGCGTTTGAAATCGCCAATGCACGGTGCAGACGCGTGGTGATTAAAAACGATGCTTAGAGAGATTCTTAATTCAATAACTGTACGTTCCGACATGTCCCCTAAATAATTATCTCTTATGTGAAAGAGATAATTATTTTTTCGTTATAGAGACTATGTGTTAACTTTAATACCATAGTAAATTATGGAAATTAAATTTGTCCATTATTTTAGTTTGTATACAGTTAGTTGGATTCGTTCACGGTATTTTAACCCTTCACCTGATAACAGTCTTATAGTACGTTTAACGATTAAGGGGACCAATAGCCGCAATTTAGAAAATTAGGGCTATTTAAAAAAATCTTACATTACTTAAGCTTAAACAAACCATATCACGAAAAAGTAATAAGAATAAAACTATAGTACGAGAGTATTATGAAATGTTTACAATTAACGCTCTTATAGAACTCAGTACACGTCGTGTCGAAGAACGTGTCACAAGTGACTAATAAGCGAACGTTAGGTAACTTACAACGTCGTACAAAATATTAAAAAAATATTCAAATCGGTTAGGATTTGTAAAATAAACATACGCGTCAAATTGCGAACCTAATCCATGTTTAAAATCGATTATAAAAGTAGAATAGTTAACCAAATTAAAAGAAATGTTAGGACTCTTCCACACCCAAGCAGGATTTACGATTTTAAATCGTAACATCGTAAAACTTACCATTTCATGATCAAAGTGCAAAGTTGCTTTGACGGCGCGACAGGAAAAATTATAAGTTAAATATTCGGCCATTTACAGCATTGTTAAGTAATGCATCCAAACGCCCACTAAAAACCAAACCACTTCATAAGCCCTCAAGTGCATTCCCAAATTGCCCACCAAAATTATAACACCAATCGCAACTCAATTTATCACCGACGCCCGTTTAAACTGTCAATCCATAATCAATCACGCACGAATCGGTATCAGAGTAATTGTTCCGTGAAGGTAATTACAGCACATACACCTTATTTAATGAAGACGTCATATAAGGAAGCTGTTAAGGGTGTAACAAGTGCAAATTGCTATATTAAGCGTGGAGGCGCAGCATGGCCCGTGCTGTCAACGACGCGGCTGAGAGGACAGCGTTCATGCATATGGATGGGCATTTAACTGAGCGAATTTTACCCGGTCGGCTCCTGTTTGGTCTATTTTTCTTTTTAAGCATTTAAAAAAAAGAAACTACATTTATTTAGCAGCACATTAATATACATAAAATAATAGTTAACAAGATAAACAGAGGCAAAGAAAATTTGTACACATATTTGATAAAATAATAATAGTATAGTTTTTATCAGCGTTGAGGAGATACCGTTGATGAAGCGAAGGTGATCTGTCAGGATCGCGGCAAGTGGCAGTCTCTGGTCTCTGCCTACTCTAGATTATACATATTTCATTTCTGTCGATCGTTGGATGTATTCATCCCCATTTTTCTCACCTAATTGTTAACTAACTAGTACGTACTTATCGATTTGCGTGTGATCGATGGGAGTCGACTTTTGCAAAAAGACAGTCGACTTTTTGCAATAAGGCCACCAATTGTATTTTGCATTTTCACATGTTTTATAATATGTGCTCTGGTGTACAGTAAAGAATATTCTTGTCTTGTCCTATCCTTTCTACACCTAAATTAAACTTTTCGTGTAACTAATGAATGTGTAAAAAAATGTATAGAGAATGTATAAACTAGAGCGCCTATTTAGATGTAACAAAAAAAAAGTAATCTACGTTGAGACGCTGCTCTTTTTTTGTAGTCGGTTAAAAAAGAAAGTCACTTTAAATGATGGGCGCATGAATCAATGAGGAAGCGGCCGTTTTGATAACAGCACTGTCTGGTTAGTCCGGTACCTGTTTCCTTGAACAAGATTCCCGATTCTACTTGACATGTTTTTGTCATTCTTTTGTTCATGTAATGACGTGGTATGACATAAAAGTCATGCGTAATTTTCGGCTTGACTTCTTTGGTAAGAAACAAAGCGTATAGTAAAACACTACCAACATATCCCCGTATAATGACGTAGCTTGAACCTCGCCTTTTAATTTCCGCAGTGTTATAGGGAAGCGAAATGTTCAGAGTGAAGTTGTCATAATGACATAAAAACTATATATTTTTTGTGCGTATTAGAAAATATTTAATTCCAGTAACACGAAATTCTCTAAAATATGTGAAAAGTTCAATAACAAATTGAAACCATAAACACGGATCTCGTCCAGTACCTCTAATAAGAAGGACAATACGGATCGTGAAGCGAGAAATAAATAATTCAAAACGTCTAACATCGAAAACTTCTCGATTTACGCGCGGCCTGAAGGAATAAATACGCATTCGTCATCGATTTTAAACTCGATTACCATGGAAGAATCGATTTGAGGTGTTCTCTTTAGGTTGACACTGGAGTAATTTTGTGTTTTAATTTTACAGAAGTAATTTTGTGTTTGAATTCGGTCAATATTAAAAAAACATTTTTTTCTATTAGATTGATAGAAATAGAGGCGTTTAACACCTCGGCATTTAAAATTTCTAATACTTGGCACGTGTGTGTAAAATGCGCAATATCTGAAACACTCCAATTAGGGTTTGTTTCTTACAACAATATTTGTTTCATGATTTTTCCGACTTATATTTTTGTAACTGTCAGGGTTTATGAAGTTTTATTAAATTCGTGTTTTACGCATTCTACCAATGACGAACTGCTGTGAAAACTTCAGTGACATTCTTCAATCCATTTAGTAGAAATCATATTAATTTAAGAGATATATTGTAGCGCTGTTTTACCAAACATATACGCGAAAAATCATAATATGAATTGTTAGAAGACATTGAAAACGTGAAGAAAAAAATCCAGAAGTTGTTGTTAGTAACAAACTACAGTAGACTTGTATATAAAATAGCGTACTTAAAAATACGCCGTTTTTTAAGTACTTGTAGACACTCAAGTACATATTAGCCTTTTTACAATGGAATTTAAAAAAAAAACAGGGAATTCTTAATTTAATCCCCCTTAACTTATTTTCTAATAATTTTTTTAGTTATGATATCTTCCACAATTGCACATATGACACGTAATTTTACCAACTTGGTACCCGTTTACTGTATTATTTATATTTTGTTGCTAGTTCTAATAAATAAATAAAACGTTCCGTAAATTTCTTGGAATCATTTAAATAAAGCACATAACTATTTTGACAAAGCATGCATCACTTGCATGTGCGCGGATTTTCAGCACGAGCCAAGGGAATACCCTGAACTGGTACACCATGTCGATTACTATTTATAGCGAGTAATCGTGAATCGCCCGGTGGGGTGGGTCGTAAAACAATGGTATCTCAATCTTTACGTGGGCCTGGGGTTCGCACCTCTCCACGTGTCGTTTAGTTCAATTTTTACTCATAGTCGAATCGGCATTATTTATGTCTTTATCAGTTTTATGGACTTTTTAACATTGTATTTTTTTTCATTTTTATTTCACATTTCTAACATAATTAGTGAAACTAACACGAACCCAAATTTTGATTATGGACCAAAAACCGGATGTTTTTTGTCATTATTTTGTTCCTTTATTAATTTTATATTACTTTTCAGTGTGAAGTTCTCGAAAGTGAAGGATGCAATACCTACGAGTACTTTATGTCTATTTACATCTGTTTGTTTTTAAATTTTACATGTACTTGCATCTGTTTCTTCACCTTGCATGAAATAAAATTGTGGTAATAAGAAAAGTATTAACAGATGAGCTACATTTCAATAAACTAAAGGTATTAAAAATGTTGTGGATGTACGTTCAGATCCTGGCAACCATTACTAATCCTCGTTAGCTCCGAACATTAAGATCTTCAGCTGTCACTTAACGACGAAATAAATAGAGCAAAAATCTTAACAAATATTCTGTCAGATGAAAAAGTGTGTGCAAGACATCGATCCCATGAAATTGTAATCGAAGCGCGAAATTGCACTTTAACTCACAGTAATAAAAAATATTGTCCATATCATCGATATTCCGGTTATACGAGGCACAAGTAACGGGCTCAAGTTAAAAATCGCAATTTACGAAAATTGTTACAAGAAAATTAGCCGTAGACTTTGGAAACTACCAGAAGAGTTTAAAAATACCAACTAAAGATTTTGAATCAAAAAAATTGTAGCTCGCTTATGAAGAGATAACAGAAGACCAGCATCTTTAAAACATTTCAAAAAACTTACACGCTATTGAAATCGTAATTCCAGCGATACGAACAAAAACAACTCTTCCCTCCTCAAAGATAGTCGTCAAAACTGAACGGCCACGAGAAAATTTGTCCTTTGCATCAGATATGATGGCCAAAGGCAGACACGCAATCAAAAACACTTTTTATGTGTTGTTTAATTTTAAGCCGGTGTACGGTAAAGACTAAAGACTCATTTTATTAGGCTCTCTCGCGGTGGTCGGTTTTTTCCGACGCAATTTTCGGTTGTCGGGAAGCCGTTTCGGACTATAACTTTGGCACTTAGCGTTAGGCCGCGTTTCGGGCTAAGGAATGCAGAAAAACGTTTTAACACATTGGCTCTTGAAATCATTGATATTAGCGATGATTGCATGTGAGTCATACCGTAGACATTTATGTAGACAAACCTCTTTTTACACCTCTTATTTTCACCCTCATTAAGTTGCAGTTTCTGTGCTACTTTGAAAAACATCTTTTTCATTTTATTTGATTTTATCGTCATCATTATCAACCTATTATGTCCCCATCGAGAAGCACGGGTCTCTTCCCTAAGGAAGGTATAGGTCATCTCCACCACGGGGGCCAAGTACGGATTGGTGTAGGTTTGTAAGACCAGTGGCTGGTCTTACCGTCTGAAGTTGTCAAGTTTCTTACTGATTTGATTATGAGAAAAGAGTGCGCTTGGAGCGACCGCTGTTCATTCAGTTTATTTATCCTTACTTGTCCATTTTAGTAAACAAGATTCTACCTGTAAAGTGGGTTTTCAGTCAAAAACTGTCATTTTCCGATAAATTAAGTAACATGGGACTCTATTTCAGATAACACGCTGCCAATTTTATAAATAAAGTTCGTGACATGAAAAATGTAAATTTTTAGGTTAGAGTGTTGTTTACAAAATTGGACAAGTAAGGAAAAATAGACTGTACGACTGTACGACATAGATAATCTCGTTAATGTTATTACACCATCGGATCTCCACAAAGTATTCTTAAACTGTTCCTGATGCCGAAGAAATGTTAACGATACCAACTCAAAATCATATGTGGGTCACAATCATATTTGTATTGATTTATTGATTTTCAATTATTTTTCCCATAATATCTCTTTTAATTTGTGTGCTTCTGTGCAAATTTCGTGAGCATATTCGTTTTTTCTTTTTCCCACTCCCTTACTCTTGTGATATGGCCAACTTTGAATACTTTTGGTTTGAAATGTTTTAGCCATATCCCTAAACTACTTCGTCGTAAGCAAAGCTTACTTCCTTTAAATTTTCCTTTAACTCTTTCACAATTTAATTATTTCCGATATAAAGAGCAGTTACATGACGAAAAAAACGTTCTCAGATGTAAACGTATCCTAAGCTAGCCCGGGGCGATTGCTTAGTTGCAATGGCGGAGTCATTCCAGTAATTTGACATAAACAGATTAGCTTATAACCACACACAACTATAATTACACCTTTTGTAAGTTCTAGTTTTCAAGTAGTGCTTGTTAGGCTAGTGTGTGTTATTACAAGCTAGCTATTTGAACTCTTAATGATTATTATGATTTCCGTGACTGTCTGTGTGGCGTTTTTTCTACGTGCTTATTGTGATTAATTTTCATATTATACCATCAAGTATGAGGACTTAATCGTATTAGGTAAATGTACCAAAAGTAGTTCCCGTACGTTTAACAGGAAAAAAATTGTAACGAGTTGAAATTATCCGTCTTGTGACGAGTCACAAGACAAGTTGCTACGAGTAGCAACAGAGTAAATTATTTGATAGCTTCTTATCTATGTAAAGATAATCGTGCAGTATTTACTTTTACTTACTATAAAATGCGTATTACGTCTCGGTCAATGTCTAACCAAAAGTTGTTGAACTCTTCCTTTAATTTTAGCAGTATTCTACATATTGATGATTAATACTACTACACAATGTCTGCTTAGCTTACTTATTATAGCGAATGATCATAAAATGAGTATACAGCAGTATAGTACTTTTTACGGTACGGAAAGGGACTGAAGATAAACTTACTTCGCACTCACACGTCATGAGGACACTCACGGCTTCGTATTGTATTGGCTGGCCTTTCCTGTGGCCTAGGCCGACTAAGCTGTCAGGATGCTATAGGTACTCTATTCAAAAAATTATGTCCCAAGAACTGCAACGTCCGAGTGGTTTTCATGCATCTAGTTTGAGTGAAAGTGCCACTGAACACTTTTGATGCACAGGCTAATGTGTATTTAAAATGAGAGAAGCAAATAGTTGGTCAGTCCTTTTCTTTGATTGACAGTGTTATATAGTTGTGAAACTCGCTGCTACCATCTGGTTTTCAGAGACGTGTGACCTTGACAAAAGTATGCAATAGCGAGCATGTGTATATTATTAGATCCCGTCTTCGTGAACCATTAAACTAGAAGGACGCCAAATGCAAATCACTCCTTTCTAAGTTCCTTAGGCGGTGGGCGGCTCGCAAAGCACCCTCTTAAATAGAAACATAGGCAAGAGTCTACTCACTGTAAACGCTTTTGGCGTCTGTAGTGCCGTTGACAGTGCCGTCTGGGAGCAGCTGCAGGTATCTGTTCTTGAGGAACATCTGTATGTTGCGCGACGTGCCGGTGATGTGGCTGAGGTTGGCGGAGCGCTGCGCGCGCGCCTCGGGGGCCGGGGCGGGCGCCGCCGCGCACGCCGCCAGCGCCAAAGCCGCGAGAAGTATCCGCAGCGGGCGCGTACGCAAAGGCATGGCGCGCCGCGCCCATGGCCGCCTCGGAGGCGCCGTCACTGCACGGCCAAGCCGCGAGCCATGCCACCACTAAATCCGCACTAAACGCTCACTTGCTCACACTTGTTAATGTGCTACGCACTGTCTCGGGATTCGAATGCACTTTCTTCAATTGACACCCGACGTGGGACTAACAATACTGGCACCCGACGTGGGGCGGCGGCAGTTAACACACGTAGTCAGAACACCGAAAAGTGGAATCGAGTAGTCGAGTAAACTTCGTGTCACAGGCACTTGCGTCGTATTTGGAAAATCGATGGGTTTGAAAATAATACTGTCGCCCAACGTGGGCTTATGTTGTACGTTTGATTTGGGAGCGTTTATCTGACGTGCCTGTCAGTTCGATTTGCATGGAACACACGGAAATACACTGGCTGATTAGCATTCACATCCATGATAATAATAGAGCACTGCTTAAGCAAACTGTTGCTAGCTTGCGTGAATGTCGGCGTCGCCCAGACGACTTACAACATATCGTCGGTTTTGTATCAGTTTCACGTATCGAAGCCACAAAAGGTGAGATGAGGTCTGTGGACTGGATCCCTCGATCTGTAACAAATAGTTTCGAGTTAATACCCACATACACCACAGGGCAACCGTTAGCCGTGATTTCTAGACGCCTAAGAACATTGTGACTTACATAAAGTGTTATTTAAAAGAATCACTTTCCATGAAGTAGTTTTCAATTAGAGCGATACTTGGCTAATGGTACCTTTTATTAAGAATAATAAAGTACGTTGTTATCATATCTTATTTTTGTGGTTTGACGTCAACATAACGTCCGTCCGGACGGAAACATGGTTAAAATCACGACTTTCTTAAATCTTTGTAGATTACGTTTAAGCCTAAACAACCGCGAAAGTAAATGTAGAAATTGTGCACTATCCAATATATTTATGCTAACGTGACTAAATGTACAAAAAAACTTCAGTTTCTCAGTGACGAGAAAGAAATAAGAAAGAAGCGCCACTCAATTCTAGTTCTTGCTTAGAAATAAGCCAAAGGAAAGTGGAAGTGCTTTACATAAAATTACATGCAGACAGGAACCTGTTCACTCTATCTAGTATTCTATCCACACCGTTAACTTAAAACTCAAAAGCCTTATTTGCCTTTTCACGAGATTTCTGCCTTAATATTTTACTCTCACCATTTTGTCTGTCAATACAAAGAAGCCTGTCACGTATCAGAGTAGATTTTCCTATAGGTTATCTTATTTTAAACGAGTTGGCGGTCCGTTAGGTGTGATGTCTTCACTACTTTATTATGACATGCCTGCACATTGGTGCTTCAAACCGGATGAAGTATCTTATTTATGGATCTTGTGAATGTTAATTAGAATATACCTACTTAACCTATGAAGTGTAGGGATTGATAGAGTGCATCTAGGGAAGATACACGGAATGTTTTAAACCGGCTCGTATTGATTAATAGCCGTGGCTTTTTGAAATTCGCATTAAAATGAACTTCTAAACTACACCGGCCATAGAGTATAAAGAATTAACGACTAACTGTAATTGAATGAACCTGATTACTGAATCATATACTAAAAGTATGCTAAAAGTATATGATTTAATGTATAAAATGTATCATATTTGGAGTTAAAAGAGCACGTTATTAGGTACAGACCTTTTAAAGCAGACAAAATGTATACGAAACACTTTGAGCACGTGTCTCCTTCGTTCGTCCAGCGGTATCACGTCTGGTCACCATGCTAAAGATTGTGGATTTTTACTGGGGACCGGCCGTACATTTGTATAAATGGCCTCAGTTTGGTAGCCCAGTTTGGGCGTATTTCCATGTTTGTGATGTCTTTGCCTGGTTACCGTGGCACAGTATCCTTTTCAAACGTAACATCAATAGCAACTTTATCACTTGCAAATAAACGGCCATAAACCACTTTATTTATAATAAAGATCGGTTGACGGAGAGTCTCCTCACAAATACAGCGAAATGAAACTAAAATTAATCTTAGCAAAGGGCAAAGCGTCATAGCGATCTTGCTTCTTAACCGCCTAAAGGAGCTAGCCTATCAGCCACTTTCATATGACCTGTGATTTCTTGCAATAACGGTTCTCTGGGAAGTTCTGTTGTCTGGTGCATCTATTGTAAATCTAATTTCGCTTTGACATGGTCGGTGGAGTGACAACTGACAACTAATGCGTTCTGTCTGCCGCTCCCCTGCCACTGCCATGTGTTACTGACATTGGAAGCACAGCAGCATTATTAAATACCGTACGGCTTGATAGATCGTCAAGCGAAATGGAAGTTTTAGTGCAAAAGTTTTTTTTCTTTAAAATATACCTATTCCTCAGTCCCCGTGGTCGCACATAAACGCTTCATTCCCAACAGTGAAGTCTTGAGTTCAATTGCGGCATGTAATCTGACTTTGTGTTTCAAGCATCGTTAATTTTTGCATTGTTAATATAAATGCGACTCGCTAACGGTGAAAGAAAATTACTGTGAGGACCCTCACGTAGTTGCTGAGTGTTCACATATCACAGCCCTTGAAATTCTTGCCAATCCTCAATGGGCACACAAGATGATTAAGAAACTTCTTTCTTTCCTTGAAAGAAGGCCTGAGCCCTGCAGCGCCCTAATGATAGTGAAGTGCAAGACAAGCTCATCCTCTGCAGTTCTTCAAGATATTTTGTTCTGTCTGTCTGTCCCCTAAGGGAAGAATTACAAAAGCCGATGCAATTTATTCAAGACTAGGTCATAAAAAGCAGCAGTGTCTTTAGGATTGTTAAAAGACCTACTTTGATTATTGATAAGAAAAAGTAACCAATGCAGGTTTCTAGAATATGTCATCAGAAGATAGAGAAAAGTGATAAGATCTAATAAGAACAAAAATTCCGATAAATTCAGTGCCAACCCCAAACAGATTTAACAGCAAACAAAAAACTTGTACTAATTGTACAGAGATCGCGGATAAAAAAATAGAGACTAAATGCACCGATATTGAAGATTTGTAACAAAAGATTATCAAGGAAAAGATAATAATATAGTTCAATGAACTCGTGACGTGACCAGCGAAAATACAGCAGGAGCCAACCTTACTGGCAATTAGAAAGTGAAGTGGGAACTATTTCGAGATTCCACTTTTTTCCTGTGAATTTTGGCAACATCGACATTTGTGTTACGCGTTTAAAAGAAAAACTCTAGACGTTGGATCTCTTTGATGTTAGGGTGTTTGGTGAATCGTCTAACATACAATGACCTTGTTTCGTAGCGTCATTTCTGACACGTGGAATTCCGAAAGCTACCTGGAGCCTGTTTCATACAACTACAATTCATAGTTTATTGTGACAATTCGATGTATATTGCGAAGTCAAGTCTTCCTACTTGTTAATCTGTAGGTTGGTCGAAGTTGCAATGTACATCATGGCTGTCATAGTAAACCATGATCTTATTGTAGTTCTAAAAAATAGGCCCCTGACATAGGAGTTGCGACTTAATCGAACCAAGTTTTAATGCAGTTTTCCAGAAGCTGTACTTACGTTGAATGTAGTAAATTCCGGTGTTTATGTAATAAATGTTGTGATTTAAATTTTCTTATTTACCCAATTATGACAAGAACGCTCAGTACCATAAATAGGAAAAAAAATTGAGTCACGATTGCCAGAACTGCCGAAAACCAGTGAACGGTCACCGGACAATGCATAACTCGCGACTGCGCGGTCCGGAATTAGCATCGATATTTGCGCGGGCGCTTCGACACAGCAAAACGTTGTCCCAGAACTATTCTCGCGCCGGCCACTTCCTGGTGGGCTCACCTCAGCACCGCAACCAAAGGTTTCACAGTTTTAACAGACACGATCAACTTTAACCTCCATTGTTGACGCTGATGCTTGACAACAAATCACAAACTGCATCACATACAAACATCTTCAACGAGCAATATTGAAGTTCCGTCTAAAACATTATAGGTGCAAAGAATCCACGCGCAAAACATTTTCTTTACAAAAGACGCCCAGAAGTCCTGACTTAAGTCACACGACTATCATCGGATACACCAAGGAGGCATCCAAGTGCGAAGCTGAAATGAACAGTGCTACTGCAGAGCTAGAAGTGAGCAAGGTCGGTAATAGCTGAAATGGCTCAGATAATAAATTCAAGCTTAGTACAAGGTAATTTCAGACAGTTCCTGAGATCTAATTTATATTGATTTCTAAGGGTCTGGTCTAACCAGACCTGGAACTAAGTTCCAGGCAGTACCCGAAGGATTAAATACAATTATGTAGCCTCAACTGTTGAACGGAAATGTGAACAACTGCAGACTAAATTAATTTCGAAGGAGATTTGACGAGATTTCGTAATACTTTCATGCCGGTTGTCATCATTCGCCAATCAGAAATAAACAATCGTTTCGATCGACACGATAACATAATATAGGTACCGTGTGTACGTTGTGTAACAAAATCCTTATATACGTCGGAGAAGAAAGATTTTCTAGTTTAGGACAGGAAAGGACGAACTTTGAAAGAGCGAAAAATTGCAGCTAAAACCGTACTTGTAGATACAACCAGCGCCCTTAAAATGTATGGAAAAGCTGAATGAATGTATTTAATTAAATATTCATATTGTTTCTCCATGCTTAAAGTTGTTCACATTAAATATTAGAACCTACTTTTTGTCCATTCAATTCAATTTATTTCAACGTAAAAAAATTACATTCTGTTTGCTGGATGTTAAAGTACAATGTAACATGAAAGTGAAAGCCTCTGCCTTCGGGCCGTGGTGTAGTGGAGGAAATGGCAGCGGGACAAAAACCTCCACTCTCACATATGAGTATTCGAATTTTATTACACCGCACCCTGACAATAGTACAAGAATCGCGCATCGTGAATCATCGTGAAAAACCCTGCAAATAGATCACCCAGGTTCAGTGCGTGATGTTTTGGCGACCCGCCGCCGTCGCTCAATGAATCTTAGTCAACTCAATGACTGCAATCATAAGGAACCGGACGAACGGAATTCACTTCACGAAAGCACTTGTCTTATCGTTGATTTTGAGCATTTTTGTCGATTTCTTTGTCTCTCCCACGAGACAGGCTTTGCCTAGTGCGGGAGTCAGCAACTGTCCAAATAATGTAACCGAGTATAATGGAAATAAAATATTTTTATTTTATTTTATTTTTATTTAAAAGCAATCGCCAAGCAATCCACAAGTTAAATCGCACATACGCTGTCATAGAGAATATGAGTACTCTTTCTCAGAGATTTTTCACAGGTCCAATTTTTCAGTAACCTTGAAGGCTCTTATGAGTTTGTTCACCCGAGGACGTTGTTTTCTGTTGCATCTAGTAAGACGACAATTAGGTATATCTATTTGTCTGGTGTTTGAGTGCCAAGCTAAATGAATGGGTATAGAATTGAGAAACCAGACTTGATGACGTAATCAATTAAATTCATAAGCCTCATTCATTACAGACGGCGATGATAACGTGGACGGTGGATCTGTTGCCTCAGGTTCTCGAGGTCGTTGGTGCGAACGCCGATATGTCCCATTACTTTGTTTTCTAAGCTACGTACATTTGTGAATTTGTAGTAACAATAGCAATACCTACCACTCGCTAACTGCGAAGGAAACGATCGCAAGCAAACCCAAGTGCCTGAGGAGTTCCACACAAGCAAATTGCCATTGCCAATCCGCGGTGACACGCGTGATGACTAACCTTATACTCTCTTTATGTGAAGAAGAAGAGAGAAGAATTTAGTCTGTATTTTTTTCATTAGACATGCTAAAAAAAAATATAATGCGATACAATTCAATACCTATAGTACCTCAGTGTCTGTGTGTATATTCAAGGCTAAACAAGGCTTTTTTTAATAGATTAATGAGATACAGATCACTCACTACAAATCAGCCACTGACAAATATCACAAAAATAGAGCGCTTGTTAAAAAATACATACTTTAAAACAGAATAATAACGTTTAGTTTTAACACGAGCTGCAGAACAAAATGCCGGTACTGGTGAGCATTGGAAGTTTTCCCCCAAATCAGGCGTATATTGACAAAATAAAGGAAAGTTTTGATTAATGTACATGTTTAATAATACTGGTCAGACCACCCAAGTTCATAATCTTGACGTTAAGTGCAATAAGCTCCATTAAGAGCTACCGTTAGGGAAAAGAAAAGGGCGTGTTCCTAAACAATCCAAAATAGTTGAAAGACAGAATATTAATAGCATCGTCAATGTCACCAAAATTCTCACTCGCGTTAATTTGGAATCATCAAACGAAGATCGCGCGCATCTAAAAGGGCTCGACACTTGTTTACATTCTGACCCGGAGTTAAATCTCGAGATGGAATTGCTTTCATTAGGTGGCCACGATCACGACGAAACAGAGGAAAAGATAGGCGTCAGGCATAATTTGGTAAACTCGTTTCTTTTACGCTTACAGGAGGTATTGTCTCTTTACGGAACTTGTCTAACCGTCTTGGTTTGAAGTAGACCGACATGCATTTAAAGTGTCTAATGATGCAAGATTTTTTTGATTTTTAATTCCCGTTTAAGTTTAGATTTTTTTATGTTTTTTTTTAGTTTGTTACTTGTCAACTGAAGGGAATTTAAACGCACACTTTCAGTAAAGTTCTCAAATAAGTAAACACTCATAATATAATAGTAGACTGTTGAAGATTGTCAGTAGCAGAAAAAAAACTACTTCCAAACAAAACAATCAGTGAAAAAATGGGTTTTTATTTAAGTAATTGTCTGAATAGACTAGCACATACTATTGCAGTACTGTATAATTTTAATGTAAAGTCACGTCCAAATAAAACCTTGTTACCTAACAATACTACTGCTGATTAAAATGTTTATGGCTACAACGCTAACGCGATCGCTGCTCCAAATTTCGTGGCAGTCAGCCAGTTTGTTTTGACGTAGATTATAGAGAAATACTTTATCTGATACTAGCATATTATCGTTAGTTCTACTAACAGATGCTTTAAATAACTTCTTCGCTTTAGATATCCTAAGTGGCTGTCCGGAAAATGGGGTCCCGTTTAGCAAGTTAATAGTTCACCTTTTAACATAAATTTTGAGTTTTTGGAAAGGTCACAACCAAACTAAATACATTAAAGTGACCTGGAAAAGGCCGACGTGCGTGCATGCAACGACTTATAAACGTTGATGAAGCGAAGCTGATTTGTCAGGATCGTGGCAGGTGGCACTCCCTGGTCTCTGCCTACCCCTCTGGGATACAGGCGTGAGGTTATGTATGTATGGAAAAGTTCTTTACGGAGTCTTTTACGATACTTCTACTGCAATTACGACACCGTCCAACCGATTGGACATAGATTACTAATGTATAAGTCATGCAAGGCGGTACCAATTTGTACCGTTTAAACACGAAATTTTATTCAAAATTGTGCATAACTTTGTCCTTATCTGAGTTACGAGTACTCGTGTCTGGAGCAATGGACTGTGTTTGCATAAGTTATCTCATGGACACCATATAGCATATCATATGGATACAATTATTGAATGTGAAGTTATCCACAACTGATTGTGAAGTGCTGTACCTTGACTAAGACTTGGACTCCAATTTTATCATGATTTGGCTGTGGTCATTTTGATAAACAATAATTGAAAATTACAAAGGTTTTCGAGTGAAGACTCGATATAAATCCTTGTATGTCCCACCTGCTGGTTCACGTGTCTCTCCCTGCATCGCAGAAAAGTTAAGCCATACTCCACCACGGGGCCAAGTCCGGGTTGGTGAAGGGTAGTAATATAGTGGCATGCCTTAGTTGAAGCCTATATTCAGCAGTGTAATAATAGGAGGGTTGAATAGTTGACAATATCTAATCCAGGAGAAGGTATGTATGACAAGTTTATTCGTAATCCACTCAGCCGTAAGAAGTGTCTAATCGTCTAGCTATCTTATATATTAGTGTAGCGTGTATAAGATTAAATTTATCCAATTTGATTAATAATAGGTAGTTTAACCGGTGCATGAAATGTATCAAATCAAATTCAAATGAAATTCATTTATTTGTAAAACATGCGTGTACATAAAAGTTCTTATAATTAATAAAGTTTCAGCATATTTTGCCGTAAAGGCGTACAAATATTAAATCAACATCTTAAAATAACGAATATTTACAGAATTTCGGTTTTTAAAAGGTATAATTGTATTAAAATATTAAAATAAGATAATAAAATGTATGAAATGTAAAAATTAAATAAGATTGTTTAAAACGTAATTGCTGATGGGTTTGGTCCTCTAACCGTCAATTTTTTTATTATGAAATTGGGGTCGACATAGCAGTTTGATGATTATTATTCCAAGACCGCGTCTTAGGAACGGTACAGTTAATTAGTATTTGCTAATCTATAATTATATTCTAACTAAAATTGTAATTATTTGCTCATTAGCGATCGAGTTCGGCCTTTCGTTTGAACATTTTAAAGTCAATTGTTTTATCGTTAATTATTGGCTTAACGAGCGGCTGATTAGTTAGTTCAGTTAGGAACTTAATTTAAAATACTCGAGTAAAGCCTTGTCTCGTGATTTACAAAAAACGTCTCCAAAAATGGGCCTCGACTCTTACCAATCAATATTGAAGTATCGAGATAATACTGTGGATGCAATTTTTCGACTACAACATGTTTAGAGAGGTCCCGTAGACCTTTTTTACATAGCCTATAAACGTCCCACTGTAGGGCACAGACCTTCTTTCAGACAGAAAGGGACAGAGAGAGAGTATGGGCTTAATTACCACGCGTGCCCACCGCGGCGTGGCCATTTCAAGCGCTGAGGTATTTGAACACTTCAGAAGTTCAGGTTTCCTCACAACGTCTTCCTTCATTATCGAGTGTTATTGCTATTATAACTTCACAAATGACCTTAAGAGGACCTAAAAAAAATCGTCTGACCCCTGAATAAAAATAATTTTCAATATGGTACTTATTCTGAATTTGCGGAAGTAAATTTAGCTGGTCCACAATATTATTCTCGCGATTTTTTTTATACACAGAGTGTAGTGAATCACTTCTAGTGGACAGAAATATTAATAGCTAGCTGTTGCCGCGTCTACGCCAGCTTGTATGGATATACAGTCTATGTCCTTCCAATCAGTCCGCTAATCAATGCTGATGATCGTGGACGCTAGGACAGGGTTGGGCGCTGAGTGCCCTCCAGCAGACCTGGTGAAAACAACAGACCTGGTGAAACTCTTGTTTTCTTGGTAAACTGGCATCCAATTTAGCGGTTGGTCGGCCTCGAGCTCGCTTCCCTGCTACTTTTCCATTCATTATACTAGGTATATTTTAGGTTATCAAGTCGTCCTGGGATGTGTCTAAAGATGGACTAAATACGTTATTGACACATAAATTCACATAATACATATTCTGAAGCTGTATTCTAAAAATGGGTGATATCATTTTAGAAATAAGATAAGTAATTTCATAGATTACGTCAAATCTAACAAAGTTTACCTCTTTGTAAAGTAGAAGGAAGAGAAAGAATATGGATAAGAATATGGATCCACGTGCGTTTCAAACAGGGTCATCCGTAGTAACTCAACCGGCGCAACGATGCGTGCGCGCACGACGGGACACAATGCCAATTTTAAAATAAGAATCGGCCGGAACGGGCCTGTTCGAATATTTAAATTTAGAACCTGTCAGACGGTTGCACCTGATGACGATTAACCTAAGCGACAGTCAATGAACAATCAACCAATTGTAACTCGCAATTAGTTTATAATTGAGTCGGAAGCTAATTTGAAAGAGAAATCAGTAACGATAAGTTGCTTTAGTAACAATCAGACGCCTTAGAGTCCTCGTGTTTGCGGTAACAATTAGTATTGAATTTGAAAGCCCAACAAATGCTTAATTTGATGGGCGGTATGTGTAAAATAGCGGCAGGATCGTGCCTATCAACTCGAGCAAGTCTTAGGGCGGGTTTCTGAATTGAGAATTTCGCAAAGTAAATACTTAACTGTAGAGCTGTCTCTGCGAATTTCTCAGCAAAGAGCGTGACAGAACGTCACTTAAGTATTTTCTTAGTCAATTCAGAAACCGGCCCTTAATAAATTTAGAGTACAAATCACAACCGCAAGTATATGAGCTTCAGTATTTTCATACATTCTACGAATGTGGGCATTCAACCGCAGACTAAGCGACAGCTAGTTCAGTCCTGAAACAGTAATCATAGAATCTTTGTTCCGAAAACTCAATGATACAATACAGCTCCCATCAAACCAACTTTTTACCAGTTTTGCTTTGGAACGCGTAGCCGTCGTCTGATTTTCCAGAGACATAACCTCGCTGTCATTAAAACTTGAGTTAGCCGGCATTCGACAGGTCTGCACGTAACATCTTGGACTCCGTCTTCGTTTACCATCAGGCGTGACTGAGGTCAAGTGTAAGCGTGCCTATGTACCTATAACTTTGTTTTCAGAGTTACGTTCATCTGAGATTTTGCAAAAGCGATGTAAGCAATAAAGCCGCCAATTGTACTGTATCGTTGTAAATATTTTATGTTTGTTGTTTTCTGGTGTACAATAAATAAAATTCTTATCGTATTAGATAAGAGCATTGTTATTTGATAACAATTGATATGTTTGTTCCGCATTTTGAGGATTTTTTTACATATAAGGGAATAATAATAAAAATAACTAAGTGGAGTTGTAATAACTATACTTTTAATCGACCTCACTGCGTTAGGATCTCATAAAGAACAGTTGACGTCACCTCAATACTGACCTATTTCTATCAGTGTGGTTACATACATAAAAGAAACCAAACATTTTTGTTCTGACCAAAGAGGTACTCGTAGAATGAGTAACTCTAGAAAATTAGCGCTTAAACAAAATCTTTGACTTTAACTGCCCCTGCACGCCCCGAAGGCAGAAAGCGCTGAGAGGACCTCAAAGTGCTTGTAAAACTGTCGACCTAAGAACACAATGGTGCAGTGTGTTCGTTTATTACTATTTTATTACATGTAAACAGCGCCTTACTATTGAGGTTAAATGAGACTTAACCCACAGTTCACGATGGCATTTAAATTCGTGTTTATCTTTCCACCTTCTTAGAGGTAAGAAAAATGCAGTGGTGAAATTTCCGAGACGCAATTTACATATTAAAGTCAACGCTTTCCAGTTTTCCGTCAATATTAAAACTTGAATTTATTGATCGAATGATTGCTGAGCCTAGGAAATAAAAACTTTCGTACACGTTACGTTACGTGAAAGCGAGGCTTCCTTACCACTTCTTAGTTTAATCGTCATCACTATCATCAGCCTAGCACTGCACTGTGCACATCTACGAAGGCTTGATTGATTGACACGACACAGGATTTTTCCCATTCAATACGTCACAGACAGAGACACAAATCTGCAATCAGCCCGTGCACGTCCACTGCTGGGCAAAAGCCTCTCCCAAGCTCACAACCGCTCGTAGCCCGGGCTGCCTGAGTGATGTTAAACGATCACAAAGGCTAAGCAACAAAGGCGCGATCAGAGCATGGATGGGTAACCGTCTATGACTCATTTTTCCGAGCGGTTCCTTGCTTCGCAAGGCACACTAAGCAGTTGGTGCCGGCTGTCATCGATAGATGGCAGTCGTTAAGCGAAGTCAGAGGCCTTAGGGCGGCTTGAAAACTTCTGATAGTAAGACCAGCCACTGGTCTTGCAAGCCTCCACCAATCCGGACTTGGCCTCCGTGGTGGAGTATTGCCTATACATAAACGTTTCAGTTGCCATGGTCACAGGTAGACGAGTGGCGAGATTAATAAATAATCGCGGTTAGACCCGCTTAGTAAGTATATCAAAAGTACAAATGGTCCCAGTCCGCTGTGCGGCATGCAAGAATGGTTAAAACATCCTTGGCGGCATGGGCCGATCTAGGTACGGCAGGGAGTGCTAGGCAATACAAAAGTCGCACGAACAAAAACTGCACGTAAGCGAAATGAAGATGCTACGATGGGCCGGAGGAGTAACTAGACTCAACAGTCAGAAGGGACTATGAGGCAGTTTCAAAGTGGCCCGATTGCAGAGAACCTCACAGAGACACAGCTTTGATGGTACGGACATGTGATGAGACGAGAGGAAAATCATGTTGTCAAACAGGCCCTACAGACCCCAACCATCAAAAGAAGTAGAGGACATCCACAGACCACCTGGTGGGCCACAGTAGCAAAGAACTTGGAGCGCGCCCAGTTGAGCGAGCGGACAATACAGGACACAAAATCCTGTAGCAAAAGAACGAGGAGAGCCGACCCCAAATAATGGGATGAGGCAAAGACAAAGAAGAAGAAGGTCACAGTCTGGGTGACAAACTGGAATACCTGGTGCTATGGCAACGGGACCTGGAAGTGTCTCGTTGCCATAGCACCAGGTATTCCAGTTTCGGAGCAGCCGGGTAGTATGATGAGTTGACGCTAGTCGCGCGTTTTAAACATAAAAAACGCAACTTTCCAGTACATACATTCTGACATTTTATCGCCACAACACGGGTGACTCTGACTCGTCACGCACTCTGGCTTCACAGCTAACATGTTGTGTGGAAGTCATTATTATTATGTAATTCATATATTTTGCTAAAGAAACGTTTTTTATTTACTTTCACACACAAAAGGGCTGTTACATCTATTTTATGCCACACCTGGCAATAAAGTGGCTTTTTCCGCACGCTGCGCGTACGGAAAAAGCCGCTTTCTGGCCAAGTGTAGACATATAAAGATGTACACAACACGGGAGGTAATAAAGAAAGCTCTCGATCGCATATTTACGTCCCTCGCTTGCAGCTCGGGCCGCAAACTTCTGCGATCTCGGCCTTTCTTTGTATTACCACCCTAGTTGTGTAATGTACTATTACATGATCGTAAACCTCCGTAATAGTTATATTAAACGGGTCTAATCAAGATAATTAAATGCAAATATGTATGAACTCCGCGAGTCATTAAGGAATACAACCTCTAATACATGAGATCTATCTTAAGTACCTACCCATCTCAAGTTGCCGAAACAAAAGAACTTGACGGTCCACTCGAGAGTAATCTAAAAGGTAAGATTATAAGGTAACTTAAGGTAAGTTTTACTGCATGGGTAAAACTATCGCCACTAATAGAAAAAATCATATCTTTATTAATTACAGATCATTTTTCACAAAGTATCAGAGCAATCTCTCAATCAAGTTTATAGAGATTTTGGGACCTATCGTCCGTAGAAAGAGAATCGTATTTGTCACAGCGTGAAGCGCTCGTGGCCTAGTCAAACCGAGTAATTGGAATCAATCACAGAGTTAAGCAAGAACAGGCGCGGTCAGGTGCAGGATGGGTGACCATCCCGTGACTACCGCTAGTGGCATTTTTTCCGAGCGCTGCCGTGCTTCGCAAGGCACGTCAAGCCGTTGGTGCCGGCTGTCATGTAATGGCAGTCGTTAATAATGTCAGAGGCCTTATGGGCGGCTTGATAACTTCTGACAGTAAGGCCCGCCACGCCACCGTCTTACAACCCTCCACCGACCCGGACTTGGCCCCCGTGGTCGAGTAAGGCCTAACCTTCCTGCGATGCAGGAAGAGACCCGTGCCCCAGCAGTGGGGACATACAAGGGTATCGAATTATCGATTGATATCGATTTGTCACAGCTCCCCCCAAAATGTTATAGTAAAAACAAAACGACTAATAATTTAGTAAGAAAATGTGTTCAATACATGAACAAATACAACGATCGGTCGATACAGATCTGTCGACGCAGTCGTTAACTAAGAGAAAATTTTATCGACAGTAAAACGGTCCAAGGCCGTAACAGGCCAAGTGAATTTGTTAGTGAACTGAAAGTATCGATGTCGTAGGAATTTGTAGGAAAATAAAAAAAACAAAATGTCGAGAGTCGCCGAGTGTTTAACACTAGCTGTGCCCCGCGGTTTATCGATTTTCCCATGGGAATAAGATATTTTCCCGAAGAAAACGTAGCCTTTGTGTTAATCCAGGGTGCAGCTAACTCCATACCAAATTTTATTAAAATCGTTAAAACCGTTTAGACGTGAAGAAGTAACAAACATACACATTCACAAACTTTCGCCTTTATAATATTAGCGTGACGTGTGTTTGTTGTCAATATAACCACAATTGTGTAGAAACTGGAATATTGGGTACTATCTTTAGTGACAAATGCTGAGTCGGGTCTTTTCACAAATGCAGTGCACTGACATTCTTTGCATGTTTCTTTTTAATCTAAAATAAAAAATCCTTTACATTGTATTTATATTCTGTCATTGCACTGTGTTTTAAGTTAATAAATTAAATTCAATATCAGAAATGATTCGTACACCATGCAGGCATAATAATTAAAAAAAAATGACACACTGTTTAAAAACACAAGCTTCTTTGGCTATATAACGGTAAAGAGAGAGACAATATTTAAGCAAGAACATATCTTATTTTAGACCTTTTGTTCTTTACAGTAAGTAAAATAATTGATTTGAATCGACATATCTATTTCTGAAAGTGTTACTGACTAGGCCGGATTTTCTGGTCACTTTCAAAGTAGTACTACATTCAATTACACACATGTCAACGTCACAGCTAACACATAAATCTTGTTACAACAAGTTCCGACACTAATGTTGTTCTCATTAAGGTTCAGTACACTGGTACAACCCACATCTATGGTGATATAATACGGGACACCAAGTTATCTAGCTTTCTATCGGGTCTGCTTTAATGATAGATACAAAAATACATAATGGATAATCATGCTGCAGTAGTATTTCTTAATGATTCGCGATACTCGTACATAGTTATATATTAAACGGGTCAAATCGCGATTATTTATTAGGTAAAACGAGATTGCCCTATTTCCCGACGTTTCGGCAGCGTTACAGTTGCCGGGGTCTCGGGTAGACTGAAGTGAAAAACTAAAAGTAAGGAAAACGCCTACTCTTTGTCCGAGTGAAGGCATGTGCTCTCGCAGGTTCTGGGCTGTAAGTTTAAAAAATTTGCTTTTTACGATCACTTTTTCCAAAAACGGCTTGTGTTTTGTTGACGCTAGTTAGCCATTGTTCAAGCTTTAGTGAGAGTGGTATAATCGACACAACATAATCCTTTACATCCATGCACTCTACCCTGTTGCGTTACGGGCGACTTTGCAATGACAACGTGAATGTGGACGTGCAGCCGACTGTACCTACAAACATTAGCGATAAACTGGCACTAAACAAAATGGCTGTGTTATGTACCACGCACAAACATAACCAGGTAGTGCCTGGTTATGTTAGTGTGATTGTTATGATTTTAAATAACGAAACACTAAACTGTTATATTGTAGTGAAGACGTTTGGCGCACATCTACGTTTTGAACCCTTGTCTGTCCCCACTGCTGGGTCACGGGTCTCTTACTGCATTGCGGGAAGGTTAGGCCATACTCCACCATGGGTGCCAAGTCCGGGTTGGTGGAGGATTGTAAGACAGTGGCGAAGTCAGAAGTTATCAAGCCGCCTATAAGGCTTCTGACAGGGCTTAATGACTGCCATTATATGACAGCCGGCACCAACTGTTTAGCGTGCCTTATGAAGCACGGAAGCGCTCGGAAAAATGCCACTAGCGGTAGTCTCGGGACACCCATCCTGTACCTGAGCGTTGTTTCTTAACAAAGTAATTGATTCCAATCACTCGGTTCGCCCAGGCCACGAGCGCTTCATCACCACGAACATAACATGTACGTATTGAAATTATTTATGCAGCGTTCAGTAGCTCCTTCACTCCCGCTAGATTGGTGAAGGGACCACTTAGACGCGGCAGTGCCTGAAACATTGCTTTTTAGATAAAATAGGCTTGCCCAGCACCTATGCTATCCTCACAGCTAAGATGGCCTAGCACAAGGAAGCAAGTCAATACGCGTGGAGTCAACCAATTAGCGGGTTTCCTTACGATGTTTTCCTTTACATCTAGCGTGTGGTATTGCTACTACAAATCCGCAGTTGTACTAATTATGAAAGTAAATAAAATTATAGTTACGAGTACATGCCCGCACTAGGGATCGAACCTGGGTCCTTCGTTTTTCTTCGAATTCATTGTTCTAGCCACTGGGCTACCATCGTTTGGAGACATGCAGCCTTTTTATAAAAACCAAAATAAGTCCTGGTTTAAACCAAGGCTAAAAGATCTAGGGTTGTTACGGTTTTAAAGTTAGACCCAGTGGTGATTCTTATAATAGTATATATATTCTTTATTGCAAACAGTAAATTCGAAAAATTATAACATAAAATTTGTTCCAAAGGCGAACTTATCTCTAACAGAGATCTCTTCCAGGCAACCTTAGCATCGGGTGTTTAAATTAAGATAGCGGGAGGAAGGGAGAAATTTTAATAACTATATAAATAAGTAATAATACACTTACATATAATTATATACTTTTACATATATAGGTATAATGATAATTCAGCATATATACGTCCCACTGTAGGGCACTGGTTTTCTCTGAGAGAGAGAGAGAGAGAGAGAAAGATTATCGACATGGTCAACACCGCGGCTTGGCATGTGGGCCCACAAAATGTACCTATATCCTGTCGCTGCGGTAGGCCTAGACGTACCCTCGTTAAAGTTGTATCGACACATCTATTACTCTGATAGAAGGGCAGCCGTTGACGTCTATCTATAGCACAGTTTAGTTGCTCAACCGCCCGTCACAATAAGTAGAGTGACAACCAGAGTTGACCACTGAGTTCTTTGACGATATAATCGATCATAGTTCACTTTCCTAGTTATAGGTATTTTTCCGCGGATAAATGTTGGCCTCCGAAGTCTCGAGATACCAGTTGGAATAGGACACACGGAAGGCTAACAGAGTCGACGGTGCACCTATAATCACACTTCACGGGAGAGTTGATAGAAATGATTTATTTGCACTTAATTGATTGACTCTACTATGAGATTGTTTTATTTATAGAAATTTTAGAGATGCTAGGTTTTAAAAACCTAGTTAAAACTGTTTTTATACCGATTTATGCTCGTTTATTACAAATGTAATAAACGAGCATAAATCCGTATAAAAACAGTTTTAATTATGTCTACTGCTCGTGTTAACCTTTTAAAAACCTATATAGAGGCTAAAAATTCCACCCATGCCGGGATTCGAACCCGCGACCTCTGGCTACCCGTGCCAGCGCTCTTTCCAACTGAGCTAATGGGTGACTCACGTGCATAATTGAAATTGCGAACCTCTTTACAATATTCTCTATTAATATTAATATTGCTAGGTTTTGCAAATATCTGTTTTATAAGTATTGTGGCGAAGAGACATGGAAAAAACTACTTATTTTACTTCATCAAAATAGAAAAAGGAGCATTTTGACTCAACGGGATCAACTTAGTAAACTTTTTGTCGGCAGAGCCCGACCAGGTTTCGCTTTGATTCGAAAGGTTCTGAAAAGTTTAGTAAGTTGATCCGGTTATAATTCAATTATGTATAGTACTTACGAAAGTTTTAGTTTAAAAATAAGCACTTGAAATGATAAACTAAAGCGAGCAAATCCGGAACTTCCTGAACGAGTCTTGAATACTATGTTTAGATCTAGTTCAGTGAAGCGAATATTCACAAATTAAATAATTAAAGCTATGTAGATTAATAACTTAATTCCGTATTCACTTACTTGATGTTGATCGGACTCTTCAGACAAAAAATCGAATAAGTGAATCCGAAATTATGTTAATAATGTTTAGAGCTGACGAATGTTTAAGGTCAAAAACATTCTTTGTATGAACATTCATAATGTACACCATTTTATAAATAATACATTTGCTTTTATTTCTTATTATGGTGCCTATGTATACGTTCAGGTCTTCTCTCAGGGAGAGAGGGAGAATATAGGCTAAATTACTAAGTCTACATTTGTTTTATTCAAAATTGTTTTGTTTTACCTCAAATAAAGAGATAGTATACAATAAAACTTGTGTTACAAGAGCGCAACGCCAACAAACTGCATGTTTTTTTTAAATAAAGGAAAATGATAAAGGCGACCGTTGAAAGTAGCCAATTCTTGTCTCTACAGCCTGTTACCTAATACCTGTCTTTGGCTGAAAAACTGAATTAGGTTTCTCGTTCTCTCGTGATAACAGATTTTCTGATCAATTTATGTTTTCCAATAAAGTATACCTATAAGAAGGTTCTGACGTGTAGTCGACTGCCCGAGTTACAAAATTTGGCGTGACAGAGGTCGTGACTTTGATTCCTACTGGGACCGCCGTACATTTGGGCCTCAGTCTGGGTGTATTTCCATGTTTATGATGTCCTTGCCTGGTTATCATAGCAATAGCACAGGTTATTCTAGTTTTGGAGGGAACAGGTGATTGTGTTGTGTGGAAGTTATTTTGTTGCTGTCTCATACAAGAACGCATGTAAAGTAACACATTCCTGTAGAACATTTCGAGTTGCGGATCTATTATCGGTGCTTGCAGACATGTGTCCGATTGTAGGTCGCTGTTCGGTCGTAACATAACAATTGAATAATAGCTGGCACACTGCGTGAAAAGTGCATAGAAGGACCTTTATTGACAAGGAGATTTATTTATTTATTGATGGGGCATAGGGAGATGGAAAGTAGGAGACAATTCTCTTATATTACAAATTCAAAAATACAAAATATTTATTGATACAACCAAAATTATTCTTACGTACACTTTTGCTGGGATTCCCTTGTAAGTATAAAATACCTGCGCCAGGAAAACCCGCTCTTCCACAACTTACAAAATTTGAACAACTAAAATTAACTTTTGAATCATATTTAGAACATTTTTATAAAGCTGGTTAAGTTATAGAGATGTGGTGTGCGTGTGTATGTGTGTGAAAATCTACAAGTGTTTTTGTGTGTGTGTGTGTGTGTGTGTGTGTGTGTGTGTGTGTGTGTGTGTGTGTGTGTGTGTACAATAGTAGATAGAAGGATATTGTCTGCCTCTATATTATGCGCATCAAACCCTCAACATCATCATCTGCCCACCTCTGCCCACTGCAGGTTATCCCTAATCTTATCCCTTATCCTTAACACGCCATTCTTCGCAGTCTTTCGCCATACACATCCACAGCCGACCTTGGGATATCGATATCAAATCGGGCATGCATTAACCAGCGGCCTAATTAAGTGCACCAACTCCTGAACAATTCCAATCCAATAGACGATTGGAATGTGACGTTTGCTGTGTGGTGTCGGCCTAGAGAATAGCACCAACCCAAATTCTTCCCGCGGGTGTCGTAAATGGCGACTAAAGGACACAAACCGGGGGGTGGGCAGCAGCGCCCCCTGCAGTACAATTCCACCAAACTGCGATCCCCGACCCGCGTGGAGATTATGGGCATTACCCCCCAATGACGGCACAACCTTGCGCTATTATGGCACTCATTAAGGGAGGGCTATGTCCAGCAGTGGACTAATATAGCCTGAAGAAGAAGAATAAGACGATTGGAAACGCTCAGGATTTGATGCGCATAATTAGGCCGCGGGTCTTTGGATAGCCGAGTTGCTCTCGATACCGTTGAGTCGACGAAAAGTCTGTGGAAGCGGATGGCAAATGCGTGAACGCGTAAGACATGGCATTTGGGGAAAAATGTGTATTACCAGCAGTGAGCAGCGGTTGGCTGATTATAAGTATAGGTAAATATCAATTGAGTGTAGTACCTATGTAGGTACTACACTCATAGATCTGCCTGGCACTAACACATTCACCGTCCCAGGCAATATTTATGAACAGAGTGAAAAACATTATGATAACAATAACTCTGCCTATAACGTTCCGGTTCCACTGCATAGCTCTGCCTTCTCTGGGAGAGAGAGTATGGATTTAATCATCACACGTGCCCGCCGCGAATTGGCCATTTCAAGCGCTGAGTATGTGAACATCTCAAATACTCAGGTTTTCTCACAAAGTTATCCTTTAACTTTAGCGAGTGGTATCGCTGGCATAACTTTCTATCTAAGTATGTCTTTTTGCTGTTTTTATCTAAGAGATCTATTATGAGAAGCCTATAACACTGCCGGGGTCAGGCGGTGTTATAGGCTTAATAGATCCTCAGAGAGAGGGTATGTGCTTAATCTAACGCGTGCCCACCGCTTAGGTACTGGCAGCTTCACACACTGAAGAATGTGGACACTTAAATTTTCTCACGATGTCTTTCTTCAATGATGGTAAAAAAATAGCAAGCGTGCACAGCTTTTACAAATTGACAAACAGGTTACCAATGTATGAAAACCAACTCGGAAATACCCGAAAATATCCAAGGCCTCGACATCTACTCGGTGAGTTTTCGTAGAGCGATTAAGACTGCGTTGGTATAGCATTCAACGCGCTTGACTGGACCAAAACATTAGTCCTGGGTTCGGTTCCCACTGGAAGCCGCCCACTTGATTAACAAATGGCCTCAGTGGTTACTATAGCTTAGGGTTTTATAATCTGTGACCAGGCTAAGTAATTGTGTAGTCTGGAAATCATTCATAACACTAATACTAGAAGGCGAAAGTTTGTGAGTGTGTATGTTAGTTACTTCTTCACGTCTAAATGGCCGGAGCGATTTTAATAAAATTTGGTATGAAGTTAGCTGACACCCAGGTTTAACACATAGACTACGTTTTACTGCGAGAAAGTAATTTATTCCCGTAGGAAAATGGATAAACCGCTGGTAACAGCGGGGGCACAGCTATAGTGTTTAACAAACTAATGACATGGAATGCTACCGATTTGTATACAAAAATGCAATATGTCGATCTGTATACAAAAAGAGCATGGCATGCTTCAGCTTTCATATGCATAAAAACTAAAGCACGCTTGACCTGTCCATCAGTGTCAACGTTGCAAAGACGTCTGACATAGCAACAACTCTATCGGCCGGCCACTTATTAAAATGTAGTTCCTGCATACCGTTTGCGCGCAATAATACACCCTACCACTTTGTAGTAAGATGCATAGGGATGCAGTTTTAAAATTGCCTGTACAGAGCCACTACTAGATAACTGTATAAAATTTTCATAAAGCAGTGAACATAGAATTTTCCGACAGTCAAACAGAATCTACAGGGTGACTTTGAATTTGCTTGACAAATTTTAAGCAAATATTCTTATAATGATTTAGAAACAATTTTAAGCGGATAATTATATATAGAAACGCAGTTTTGATAAAATGAAGCCTCACCAAATTTTATTTAGTTTCCCAAGTTTACTTCAATGAAACATGAGAGATACGAGTATTAATGAATATGGAGAACACTCTATTGTACACAAAAAAGGAAATTACACAGATATTTCTTAACTTTAAACAGGAACGGACTAGAGAGAGAGACTGCCAAACCGATAAGTGATTTTGCCGTTAGTCCCCCATAAGCTCAGTTGGAAGAGCGCTGTCACGGTTAGCTAGAGGTCGCGGATTTGAGTCCCGGCATGGGTGGAATTTTAGCCTCAAAATAGGTTTTTAAAAACCGAAAGGTTACCTACCATTATTGGTTTAAAGCTCAAAGTTTACCTACTGTCAGGATCGTGACAAGTGGCAGTCCCAGGTCTCTGTCTATTCCATTGGGATAAACATGTGAGGTAATGTTATGTTACAGTGAAATAAATAATAATAATTTGGCCTTTTTGCATCTACTTAATGAGATGATTTATACAGCGTCCAGTGGTATCCTCACTCACACTAGATGGTTGAAGGGACCACTCCGACGCTGTAGTGCCTGGAACATGGTTTAGCACCTATACCATCCTGACAACTTAGTCGGCCTAGCCCACAGGAAAGACTAATCAATACGTGTGGAGCCAACCAAGCCGCGGGTTTCCTCACGATGTTTTCCTTCACCGTTAGCGTGTGGTATTGCGACTACAAATTCGCAAATGTACGTAACTTTGAAATTAAACAAAGTCATTGGGACATGCCCGCACTCGGGATCGAACCTGGGGCTCTCGCTTGCCAGTCAATGGTTCTACCCACTGAGCTACCACCGCTTATAAATAATGATAATAATGGTCGTTTATTTCGAGCAAAGGGACTCATATACAAATAACTAAACAACAAAGAGCGATGGAGTGTGCTGGGCATATCGCGTGTGGAACGCGTACCCAACGTAGAAATTCGTCGAAGAACCAACGTCGAAGACGTTGGTAAGCGGATCACAGAGTTAAAGAGGAGATGGGCGGGACGCTTGGCTAGAAGGGAAGACGACCGGTGGACCAGGGCAGTATCGGAGTGGTGGCCAAGGGAGGGAAGGAGGTTGGTAGGCAGACCACCGACACGATGGTCAGACGACATCGTGAGGGTTGCGGGTCAGAGATGGATCAGATTAGCATAGGACCGTGAGGAATGGTGCAATAAAAAGGAGGCCTATGTCCAACAGTAGGTTGATGTGGGCTGATTATAGATATAGATAGATAAACAACCAAGATTATAATCTAAACCAATTTCAATCATTAAGGGTAGTGACATCTCGGCAAAAGATATACCTAAGTAAGGTCACCGGAGCATCGTACGTTCACCAGGGCACGTTACAGTTAACATTGAAGGATGGCGACAATATTTCAAGTTTCAGAGGGGACGCTCATTGATAGATCCGCAACTCGGCAGTGGGTCATTCACTGCAATATGTACACTGCTATAGTCAGCGACATAAATATCCTGTTATCAACGATCACTTCTACTGATCTTGAGTACAAAAAATCATTGGACATTAATCCGTACACCTCAATTCACGATAAATTCCCGTACTTCAATTGATTAACCATTCTTGTTTAGAGGTGCCCGTACCCGGTAAAATAAGTCCAAACACAATAAACATCGGTAAGAAATATCTGTGTAATTTAAATTTGGATTCCCAGTTCTCCGTAAATAAGATAAGAATATTCTTTATTGAACACACCAGAAAATAAATACAGAGACAACAGTTCCAAAACAAAAGGTACAATTGGGGGCCTTATTGCTGATAGCAATTTCTTCCAGGCAACCTTAAATCGGAAAGATTGCTGAAGGAGAAATTGAACGTGATCATAAAATTATTGGCGTGCAAACTCAACAATTTTATAATACGTAAATCATTATCATTATATTCTAAATTAAAATATCCATAATTATTGGGCTTAACTACAAACGCCCCACCGTAACCTTCATTAAGAAATAAGGAAAGAATTCTATCTACTCGATACGATCTTAGAATAAGTACAGGCTGGACGAACAGGAGTAGCAATTCGGTACTTTTGTGGCTAATGAGATACATAAGGAGATAGCATATGAAACGACGGGACATGTGCAGGCTTATGTTATACCTTATCTTATCGTACACTTTATTAGTTAACGGCTTCTAAAACCAAATAAACTTAAACCTAGTTTCAAGCCTGTCTACTTATGAAACGTTTGACCTTTGAAGGCGTTGTAAAATGCAACCTTACAACTTTTTTAACTACCTATCGAAGAAAAGTGGCGGGCATGTAACGATATAATCGGCTACCTACTGTTACATACGTTTTAGTTACAATCGTGGGTCACCATAAATTGCAGTGTTTTTACAGTATTAGCGGTAAAACTTGTCAAATTAGTTGAGTTTAGACAGGACAAACCCAATGATTTATGCCAAATTCCCTGTCAGTGTAATCTTGGCTTCTTTTCTTTCTCACGCTACGTCTAATTATGATCGTATTTGTCTGAGATAGTTAAATTATCTTGTGCTAGTGGGTACTTAACACCATCAACAAACGAAGGCAGAAGTATTTCGGACATGCAATGCGTACCAGTCTCCGTCTCCGTCAGTAGGCTCCTTCAACTTATCGTACAAGGCAAGATTCCCGGAAGAATGAGACCTCTCCCAGGTTCCCTCCTGCCGGGAATTACACAGGCTACCAGGCAACCTACGACAGTCGTTTCAACTGAGGATCATTTCCTTTTTTTGTTTTGGCAACCTCAAAAGACAATATAGCCGAATTGGTTACCAACCTCTGATAGGAGAGAAGAAGAAAGGAGTACGGCAAGACTAGTCCGAAACCGATTCCGTCTGATGGAGTCAAAATAAACAATAGCTACTCCAAACCAGCATGCGGACCTGCAAGCAGCGACTAATATGATTCTTAGTGAAGCGAGAGAGGTTATCAGGATTGTGGCCAGCTGAAAAGACCATGCTTTGCCTGTCGCTCGCTCCCAGCTAAAGACAAGGCTCTGACCCCTTTTCACTATGATTAAGCTCTGAGAATCAGAGCAAAAATCGGACAAAAATTCAAATAAGTGAATCCGGACTTAGGTTAATAAAATTTGACTCTAGTTGCCCGTTCATCTCCTATATTACCCGCATCAAATCCTGAACGGTTTCAATCGTCTAACTGTCAAATTAGTATGGAATTTGACAGTTAGACAGTTGGAAGTGCAGCGCGTAATGAGGCCGTAAATAAGCGAAGTAGGTAAAGGAAGATTTTGTGTTTCAAGAAAAAATCGTCTATGAAATGGACACAAAATATTTAATGCATCACGTGTTTAAAGTTCACTCTGCCATTAATATTCCTGTTTAGTTAGCATAACAAACAATTTTGAATCAATATAGTACTCACCGAAAAGTTAATTAACCTTAATGTCGGTTTGAGCCTTAAAATGCCGCTAGTTGCGTCGCCACAAATTAAGCTTGAAGGCGGTATTTCGTACTTTACAACATTATTTTAATATCAAATTAAGGAGTGCAAGAGGAAATCTATAGAAATAAATGTTTCTGAGCCATAGTTTAGGGACGTAGTCAGCGTTTCAGACTCGCTTCGAGTTGGTGATCCGAGAGTTGAAGACCCCTCTGTGTTAGTGGAATGGCACACTAAGAGAACGAAACTTCGACGGTTTATATCTGGAAACTGGTAAGTAATTAAGATGGTCTAAATAGCTTTTGAGTGTACTATAAGTGGCACGGAAGCGGTTTACTCGTATAGTAAAAAAAATTATATTATTAATTATAAACTATCACAATTTATACACCGTACTTTCATGTTCAGCAAACATAATTATTGTGTAACTTTAAATTCGAAACACAATCTTTAATCAAATCTTTAATTTGAACCAAATAACGATTTTTGATTTGTATGGCGAAGGAAAAATGGAGGGCACATAAAGACAAAAACAGCCTAAGAGGCGATATACGGTAGCGATAGGATGAGGATGGCCTAGGACAACAATACGGTGGTACAGAGTATATACATCTAAATTCTGTGTTCAAGCATTTAATATTTTAAATTAACGAGCTGGCACATGGCGTATTAAATTCATGCATATCCAGTACCTACAAACTCTTGGCTTGGCTTTGTAAGATTTACTTTCTTCCTCAGCAATTTTTTTTTGTGCTACGGTTGACACGACACTCACTCATGCAGCATCTTAGGCCCGGCGCCTTAGCATGCGGGCGCGGACGCGCGTCAGCATCGATATTTACACTGACGAACGAATCGAATTGAACTCTAAGCCTCTGAGTTAAGACCTGTTTAACCTTTAAAATTTAATACTGGACAAGTAGCTGTAAGTACCTACACATCAAACCGCAAAATCTGAAGGGACATAACTCAGCTGTTTTTAGGAACGCAACACTAATGACTGCGATTAAACGACAAATATGCGTTCAGTGAACCGCTACTTTCTCTGGTGGTTTGGTGCCATGCTCTTTGCATGGTTACATACGTGATTTTTAGATATAGGAGGAGTTTAAACGTTCAGTCTGGCGTCAGTTCAGTCCGTGACCTTGATCAAGCTCGGATTGATGTCAGACTGATGAAGCATCAAAATATTAGAATATCCGTCAGTCCATCACTCCACTGATGAATAGACGATCAGTCTGCCGTCAGTCTAACCAGACTGATGGAATTGACTGACGCCAGACTGAACGTGTAGATAGAGAACACTTTATTGCACAACCAGAAAAAGAATGAAAACCATGATTTGCTAAATCTAATTAATGTTATAAAATTGGCAGTCTGATCGCTTAAAACAATTTCTTCCAGACAACCTTTCGATGGAGTGGATTGCATGAAGAATATGGTAGTAGTATAATAAAATCGAAAATGTATTGATACCAAGTAGGGAAAATTGGAAGAATGTAAGTGTATGACTTGGCTTCAACGACTGCAATCTATCGACGTCAGTCGGCACCGGCTGCTTAACGGGCCTTGCGAATCACGAAACCGCTCAGAAAAACGCCACTAGCGTTAGTCATAGACGGTCACCCATCCATGCACTGAACGCGCCCTATGTTGCTTAACCTTCGTGATCTTTTAAGATCACTCAGGCAGCCGGGGCTACGAGCGATTAATTCTATTACAATATGAAAAAAAATATGTACTAAATCATGATTGTCCGCAAACACTTCCTCGACATGTGTTATCCCGAGATCCCCTGATCCTCTCCCGAGAGGATCCCAGCTGTGTGTAATTACAATCTCACTACTGTCTTACTTCCTTTTTAATAAATATTTATAATACCTATGTTGTGATAGTAATTAGTATATATCGACGCCTTACTGCTAAAACCGACTACCTGCATGAAATGTTATGCACACAATAACAAGTTTTAGTATAGTTAACGACATCCGAACCTTAAACTCGAGTTTTCTCGAAACAACATTTCATGCAGATAGTCGGTTTTAGCAGTAAGGCGTCGATATATATTAATATATATTTTATGTATTTTTATTTAATATATATTTTATGTATTTTTATTTTTAAATATAATTATTATCTATTATAAGTATATAGTGTATATTTACTTACTTATATATTATGTACTTCTTGAGTACTTGTCAGCTTATCTAATTTTAACTAAGTATCTCTTCCGTTTTGTTTTTGTTTCGAATGCCTACCATTTAATCTCTTGCACCATCTGTTGTTGACTGGTATAAAATGCTTATAGGATTAAGTACGCCACATTGCCATTGTATTTTTTTACTTATGTGCAATAAACGTATTAATAATAATTATTATTATTAATTAACGATTATAAACTTCATGTTTATAATAAAGAATACGTAAATGTTTATGTAAGATAATATTACAAGTAATAAAGCAGCCCATTGCACTACAATTCAATTTGCAAAATATCTGTTAATTTCTGTATAGAACAAAGAATATTCTATGAAGCAGATAGATACTAATATCTTCATTAGGCCTTCGCGGTCACGTTCGTCGTGCAAAAAATTGTGCGTAGTCACCTAGGCAATAGTGGAAAAAAGTATCGCGATCTAATTTCCTAGACTTGCTGTCAGGTATTCATTAGCAAAGCGTACAATCATAGTAAGCTAGATTGCTTAAAAAGCAATTGAGAAGTCACTGGACTTTATCTAAGCCGAATATGTACAAAGAACTAAGTCGAATGTGTTTCGATAGATCAATAATTTCTTTTGATAATAATAATCAAATAGTTGTATTATTTTTTATGTAGCCTATGTATGTTTCACTGCAAGGGAAAAGCCGTCTCTCCGAGAGAGAGAAGAGGCTTATTGCCTACGCAAACTCCGCGGTTTGACAATTGCAAACGCCTCATATTGAACACCTCAAATATTCAGGCTTCCTCATGATGTTTTCCATCACAGTTAGCAAGTATACTGGGCAATAAAGAATCCAAAATTTTGCGAAATTTTCCGGGTCCATCCCTATTGTAACATTTACGAATGTAGGTATTTTTGTCATCCTAGAAGAGCACTTGTAGTGAATGATCCCTGCAAACTTCTGGAAGTCCTGATTAAAAACTGAAAGCGAAAATCATGCATTCCTTTTCTCCAAGGGCACCGAGCTCAAAATTTTTATGAAGAATATAGTAGAATACAAGCGAAAATCCTGAGTGCCTATATTTCAACCAAAATAGGGGGAATCCACTCTCCACGGAAGCCCAACTCGCACTTGGCAGGTTTTTGTGTCCATGTTATTTCTCCGCATAAGTAATCTCTATCGACACCCGGCGGACGAGTCTGTTAAATCCATAATTTGTTTAATAAAAAGATGACTACAGCATTGGTTGTTTCATTGACACTATGGCATTATACTAATCAATTGCACCCCAGTGGTATTACCCGTAGAATTTAACTAGGCGCCTCATGCGATTTCTTTTTGTTTTTTCAAGATGGTTATCTAATTTGCGTGGGTTATTAGAATTACATTGTACAGCTATCGTATTAGACTACGATGTAAAGGCAAATAACATCTGTTAATTCTATTGAAAAACCAAGTGTTAAGTAGACTCTACGCACCGGTGATAGGTGATAGCCTAGTGGGTAGAACAATTGAGTCGAAAGCGACTTTGTTTAAGTTACTTAGGTACATTTGCGAATTTGTAATAGCAATACCACACGATAACTGTAAAGGTAAGTATCGTGAGGAAATCTATTGCTTGGCGGGCTCCGCTCGTAGTCTTTCCTGTGGGCTAGGCCGACTAAGCTGTCAGGATGGTAAAGGTGCTGCTCAAGCCTAGTTCGACTTAAAAAAAACATTGTCCAATGCACTGCGGCGTCCGAGTGGTGCCTTCACCCATCTAGTGTGAGCGAAGATGCCACATGGAGGTTGTTTAAATAATCTCATTACGGAGATGAAAAGTCCAAAGGCACAGGTCGTGCGTATTGACTTCATACATTATTTTAGCCACGAATAAGAATCAAAGCGTAGATTTTATTAGCTTAAAACCTGCACGGGGACCCACCGAGGCGTGTTTTTCAATCGATTGACAACCATAATCGGGGATTATAATAATTGGACCACATACAGGTGGACGTCAATGACATAGTGACGGGTGCTTTAGAGCGATCCATTGGCGTTAAGATTTGCATAATTCGTAATAAGAAGCGATATTTTATAGACCATTTCGCACGAGTCGACTTCTGCTATGCGTCGAGGTCGCCGGGCGGTATGGCACCGGTTGTAACTTAACGTGTCGTTTCGTCTTTTCAGGCTTTTCCAAAAACTAACTAGAGAGACAAATACTTAAGTAATTACTCAGAAATCGACGAATCTAACCGAGGTTTAATTAGAGGCACCGTTTTTTTTTTCTCTTGAGTGAGTCATACTTGACTATGTGATATCATGGGCCTAATTATGCTCACCAAATCCTGAGTGTTGCCAGTCGTCTAACTGTCAAATTCCAGACTACTTTAACAGTTACGCTTAGATTCGTTTAAGAACTGGGAGCCAATTTTCACGTCATTAGAAAATAATTCGTATACGACTCTAAGGCGTACGACTTACCATACATAACATAACATTTACATACAGGCACATACATTGCTTCTGGCCCCACACTAGGATACCCTGTGTCGTGGGAACCAGAAACAACGACATCGCAAACATGTAAACATCCAAGACCTGGGTTTTTTTCTGCACAGCCTGGATTCGAATCCGGGACCTCTTGCATGGTAGGCAGACGCGCTATCGCTACGGCACGATCGTCGACTTGAATTCAACATAAAATATCAAACGACAACCAATTATGATTATGACATCATGACACCTCAAAGCGAGCGAAATTTATTAGTAAATTTTCGAATACTTTGCGTCCACGCTTTCAATTCGCATGGGCGAAAATCGGCTCCCTGGTACGCGTTGTATGGGACAATATCATAATGCAAAGGAAGGAAGAATGACTTTCGAAAGAAATATATCGAGCGAACTTGGGTAAAAGGGCCTGCAAGGACGTCCCAGATGGGCATACCTCGACCAAACACAGGAGTTATTTGGGGCGAGAAAAAAAGTACCTGAAAGCGGCGTGTGTTTATGCGGGAACTAATTAATGCTGATGAAGCGAAATAAATATGACAGGATCGTGGCAAGTAAGAGGCAGACCCTGGTCCCTGCCAAACTGTTGTACATTGACTATGGAACCTTAAAAATGGAGAATATCGACCGATCGGTTAAATTTATGTATCTATCTATAGAGCCAATGACGTCCTTTTTACCGTCGCGCCAACCCTGCAGATGCCCTCCCAATGTCGTCAATTCTCCTCGGACGCGATGGGATTAATAATTAGGCCTTATCTTTACATAGGTTAACATCGCTTGTAGCCCCGGCTGCGTGAGTGATGTTAAACGATCACGAAGGTTAAGCAACACAGGGCGCGTTCACTGCATTTATGGGTGACTTGACTAACGCTAGTGGCATTTTTCCGAGTGGTTCCGTGCTTCGCAAGGCCAGCTAAGCCGGCCACCGGCTCGTTGTAGTTAATCCAAGTCAGAGGCCTTAGGGAGGCTTGAAAACTTCTGACAGTAAGACCAACCACTAGTCTTGCAGGCCTCCATCAATCCGGACTTGGCCCCCGTGGAGGAGTAGGTATAGACTATATATAGAGACCCGTGCCCGTCGGTGGGGACGTAATGGGTTGATGATGAAGTAATTTTTGAATAATTGTATTTAGAATTGAACTGGGAGGAGTGGAAAGCGAAAGGGGAGGCCTTTGCCCAGCAGTGGTACACAAACAAGTCTGCATAAAAAAGGATAACTAACATAAATTAATTACTCTGCGAAACTATTCAAAAAACTCTACAGTTAACTTTGTATTACATAGAATATTGTCATGAAAACAAGACGTCTTAATTTGATCCCAACTTATTATAAAGCACACATGAAACTAAATTACGTTTTCGTAAGAGACAATTTGCAACAAATCAGTGGAAATTGTAACGAAACCCGTATTATTTCCCAGAAGGCAAATTATGTTTTTGTTTCTCTTGCTGTCTCCCAATACCGCACAAAATAATATGAAACAGAAGGTATGGCGATATTGTATATGTATGTATGTATGTATGTATGTATGTATGTATGTATGTATGTATGTATGTATGTATGTATGTATGTATGTATGTATGTATGTATGTATGTATGTATGTATGTATGTATGTATGTATGTATGTATGTATGTATGTATGTATGTTTGTATGTATGTATGTATGTATGTATGTATGTATGTATGTATGTACGATTTCAAGCGCGGACTTATGTGGCTTATGGGATTGGCCATTTCAAGCGCTGGCTTACGTAAACACCAAAAACCAAGGTCTCATCACGATATTTACTTCCAACTTGTTTGATACATTGAATAAAATATTAGGGTATGACTGCTTGTTTGTATTAGTTACCTGATGCTTAACAAGAAAAAGTCACAAAAAATCAACTTCCCGTCAACACATTTGAGCCTAAAGATAGAAGCATACTTAATCAGAATAACACAAATAGATAAAAGATAACGCCTTTATCGTACGTTGTGTACGTTTGACAACTCCCGCTTGCCTAGGTGAAATCAGTGCACGATAACATTTTGGTAGTTTTTATAGAACATTCAGATTTTTATAATGTGACTTTCGGTCGGCAAATAATTCAGATTATTTAGAACTAGCTGCTGCCCACGTCTTCGTTCACGAAGAAATTTTGATATGTATTTTTCTGACATAAAAAGTGGCTTATGTGCTATTTCAGACTATAGGTAATCTATCATAGTGCCAAATTTCATCCTAATCAGAATAGCTGTTATGGCGTGGTTAAGTAACGAACATCCATATATGCATAGGTAAATACAAACATTCACATCCTTACTAATATTATAAACGCGAAAGTTTGTAAGTATGCATGGATGGATGTTTGTTACTCTTTCACGTAAAAACTACTGAATGGATTTTAATGAAACTTTACAGCAATATAGCTAATAGATAATAATAACACACTGCCGGGATTCGAACCCGCAACCTCTGGCTATCCGTGCCAGCGCTCTACCAATTGAGCCAATGGGCGACTCACGGCATCAGTGAAATTTCGAACCTCTTTACAATATTCTCTGTATTACGTACAGGCAGCGACATCTGACTTAAGCAAATTGCATTACTTACAGCCCCGACTACCTACTTTGCAGTTAAATTTAACATCGGAACGATATCACTGTACCCACATGATTACACTAGGTTTTTAAATTTGTTCCTTAGCACGGGTTAGTGCATTAAAAATAAAAATAGTGTAATTATGTGAATTGTCCAAAATATGACGACGAGTGTCAGGTACGAAGGAAAAAATCTACTCGATATTCCTGCCTAGACGAAGTCGCGGGCACCAGCTAGTTTATGGTATTTGTGAGATTGTCGCCGGCGGGACAGTAGCAAAATTAATTGAAGTTTAACCATTAGTTATATTTTTGTTTTCACTGCCCAGTAAATTATACGTAAGGTACCTATAAAGTGTCGTCGTCGTCGTCGAGTACCTACCTATAAATGTATTTAGCCTAAAACTTCAGAAAAATCTTAGGAAGATTGAGGTAAGGAGTTGTGTTGAGAGAAGAAGGAAGTCGTGGCTCAGAAACATCAAGAAATAGTCGGGAGCAGCGTCGATGATCAGGGCCCATGCAAATTGAAAGCGTAAACGCAAAATATTCCAAGGCTTAGACATTTGTCGCATAAAAATAAGATAAGATAACTCGACAGCGTCGTTAGACATTTATTTTCTTATTCGAATTCAATCTAGCATGCCGTTCAGGGAGCCAAATACTCACTTCATTAGCAAATAATTCGTAACCAGCTGTTAAAGCTTGAATTCTACCTAAAAATTCGAGCGACAGCCAACATTTCTATTCTGAACGCCATGCTATATTGAGTTTGAATGGGAAAATAAAATGTCTAATGAATCTGTCGAGTTACCTCACCTTATACTTTCAACTCGCATGGGCGAGAATCGGCTCCCAAAACACAGATTTTGGGTGTCGCTTGACTTTTTGCGAACAATTCTCCGACCAGGTGGGATGACGATCTGCGAAAAACTGCCGTCAGATGCTGGATGCGGCAAGCTGAAAACAGGACGATGATGACGGTATGCCGCTCATTAGGGGAGGGCTATGTACAGCAGTCCACAAACCGGGGGGTGGGCAGCAGCGCCCCCTGCAGTAAAATTCCACCGAACTGCGATCTCCAACCCGCATGCCCAGCGTGGGGATTATGGGCATTACCCCCTGTGATAGCACGCCTTGGCGCTCTTTAGGGGAGGGCTATGTCCAGTAGTGGACTAGTATAGCCTGACGACGATGTCCAGCAGTGGATTACACAATATAGACTGCACGGAAAAAAATCTGCTTTAGCAAAGTACCAATTTGGCTTTGTTAAAAATTACTCGACTACATACAACTAAGATACATTTAAAACGCTCATTAACGCTTTGTTAACTATAGACGAGCAAGTATTGCTAAATGGTCTTGGTTATTTTAAATTAAAGTACTTCTTTATTTCCAAATGAGTGTCTCCATAAATGTAACCTTTGCAGAATACAATTACAAATAGACAAGCTTACATTGTTAGCTACGGCTAAACATGTTATTTAATTTAAAACGAGGAAGCCTCGGTTAAACTTAGACAAGGTTGCTCTGACGCAAGTACCGTGTAACTAATTTAAAAACGTCCCTTATACTTTTTGTTTCCAAATAAGTGGCTCGATAAATGTAACCTTTGCGGAATACAATTACAAATAGACAATCTTACGTTGTTAGCTACGGCTAAGTATGTTATTTAATTTAAAACCAGCAAGCCTCGGTAAACTTAGACAAGGTTGCTTTGATGCAAGTACCGTGTAACTAATTTAAAAACGTCCTTTGAACTTTTTTGTTTCCAAATAAGTGGCTCGATAAATGTAACCTTTGCGGAATACAATTACAAATAGACAATCTTACGTTGTTAGCTACGGCTAAGTATGTTATTTAATTTAAAACCAGCAAGCCTCGGTAAACTTAGACAAGGTTGCTTTGATGCAAGTACCGTGTAACTAATTTAAAAACGTCCTTTGTACTTTTTTGTTTCCAAATAAGTGGCTCGATAAATGTAACCTTTGCAGAATGCAATTACAAATAGACAATCTTACGTTGTTAGCTACGGCTAAGTATGTTATTTAATTTAAAACCAGCAAGCCTCGGTAAACTTAGACAAGGTTGCTTTGATGCAAGTACCGTGTAACTAATTTAAAAACGTCCTTTGAACTTTTTTGTTTCCAAATAAGTGGCTCGATAAATGTAACCTTTGCGGAATACAATTACAAATAGACAATCTTACGTTGTTAGCTACGGCTAAGCATGTTATTTAATTTAAAACCAGCAAGCCTCGGTAAACTTAGACAAGGTTGCTTTGATGCAAGTACCGTGTAACTAATTTAAAAACGTCCTTTGTACTTTTTTGTTTCCAAATAAGTGGCTTGATAAATGTAACCTTTGCGGAATACAATTACAAATAGACAAGCTTGCATTGTTAGCTACGGCTAAGCATGTTATTTAATTCAAAACGAGGAAGCCTCGGTTAAACTTAGACAAGGTTGCTCTGCGGCAAGTACCGTGTAACTAATTTAAAAACGTCCCTTATACTTTTTGTTTTCAAATAAGTGGCTCGATAAATGTAACCTTTGCGGAATACAATTACAAATAGACAATCTTACGTTGTTAGCTACGGCTAAGCATGTTATTTAATTTAAAACGAGCAAGCCTCGGTTAAACTTAGACAAGGTTGCTCTGATGCAAGTACCGTGTAACTAATTTAAAAACGTCCCTTGTACTTTTTTGTTTCCAAATGAGTGGCTCGATAAATGTAAACTTGGCCCAATTCAATTAAAATAGACAAGTTTACACTTTTAGCTACGGCTAAGCATGTTATTTAATTTTAAACGAATAAGCCTCGGTTAAGCTTAGACAAGATTGTTGTAATGCAAATACCCTGTCAATTATTAAAAAACGTCCCTAGCACTTATTTATTTTCAAATAAGAGGCTCGATGAATGTAAACTTTGTCAAATTCATTTAAAATAGACAAAATTACACTGTTGGCTACGGCAAAGCATGATATTTAATTTTAAACGATTAACCCTTGGCTAAACTCAGATAATTTTATGTGGTGCAAATACCGTGTAACTTATTTTAAAACGTCCTTTGTACTTTTTTATTTCCAAATAATAGGCTCGATAATTGTAAGCTATGTCGAATTCAATTAAAATAGACAAACTTACACTGTTAGCTACGGCTAAGCATGATATTTAATGTTAAACGATTAACTCCTGGCTAAACTCAGATAAATTTAAGTGATGCAAATTACCGTTAACTTATTTAAAAACGTCCCTTGTACTTGTTTATTTCCAAATTAGTGGCTCGACGAATGTAAACTTGTAAACTTTGCCGAATTAAATTTAAAATAAACAAGTAAACACTGTTAGCTACGGCTAAGTAAGTTATTTAATTTTAAACTAATAACACTCGGTTAAACTTAAATAAGTAGCTATGTTGCAAATTACCGTGTGACTTATTTGAAATTTCTCTTGTACTTGTTTATTTCCAAACAAGTGTCTCGGTAAATGTAAACATTGCCGAGTCCAATTAAAATAGACAAACTTACACTGTTAGCTACAGCTGAGTATGTCATTCAATTTTAAATAAACCATTTAGCTAAAGTTAGATAAGTTGCAATGCTGAAAATTACCCTGTAATTTCTAAAAACATAAACTTGTTACAAAGCTGTCGTTACAGAAGCGCTCGGTAGTTTATAACTGAGAGCGTTTACAATTTTTAAGATTGGAACTTATTCAAATAACTTGAAATATTCTCGGTGTCACACAGCAAAGACTTTATGCCTATCACAATAAGAATCATAATTCACTTAAGACTTGTCAAGATTCTTCTTTCTTGGCGGGCACGCACTGATTGGCTGATTAGCGTAGCGAGCTGACGAGTCGAGTGTTGCCACTATATAATTTGTCATGGTGATTTTGTAGCTTTTGGCCCCTCTTCGTAACTTGTCTAAATTATTATTGCAACTGATAGCTGATTGCATAATTTTCATTAAATTCTAGCCTTTGATGAAGTGAAGTAATAAATAGTCGACAATCAGCCGAAAAAAAATGAGGATTCCAATTCGACTCGTGTGAATGTTCTATGTGGGCTTATTGAACGAGGGAGTAAAGCATGCGAAGTTCTTAGAGTCTTCTAGAATAATCCAGCGTTTGTATGTGTGACTTTCCTTACTTCTTTATGCGTCATTTTATTTATCTCTTTCTGACCCACGGGAGAGAAGAAACAGGAACCTTTGAGTGTAATTGATGGGTTTTACAGAAAACCAGCTTTTGCCCGCGAGTTTTTTCATAGAAAAATCCTTATATTTTATAAAAAAAACATACTTTTCCGATCTTTTAATAGTTACTCTGCTTTTTGGAGACGTGAGAAAAACACAACAAATAAAAACCATCAAAATCGGTCCAGTCGTTCTCGAGTTTTTGTGTCCGAACAAAAGCGACTTTGTTTCAAGATTAGCTTTTGCTCGCGACTTTATCCGCGTGGTCTACAGAATTTTTTTTCGTGACATTTTCAGATAATTTGATAGTTATTCTGCTATTCGGGACGGAGAAAAATGCAACAAATTAAAAACCATGAAAATCGATCCAGCCGTTCTCGATTTACAAGTGTTAGAACAAACAAGACTTTGTTTTATATATTAAGGTAAAATTTTATTAGTTATTTATCTCTTGATATTTGCACCTTTCCTAGTGCTATGTTATGAAAATAGGTGACACCATCTTTATTTCGTATCGTTAAGGTCTTATTTTGGCACTTTATTGCAGCACATTTTAGCCACTAGTCAGCTTTGTAGTCATCAAACGTATAATGATGGAATTGTGCTTACACTGGATTTAAGCTCAATTTTGCGGTTACGTTTTTTGAACGCCTATGAGTTGCTTATTTGTATTGTAAGCAATGTAAAGTCATTGTGTACATATATGTACACTTTATGGAGTCTGTAAAAATGTAAACTCTTAAGTCAAAAAAATATTTCTGTTTCCTGTTTTTATTATCCGGGCTGAGTTATGAGAAATCTGGAAGTTTTGGGTTAATTTTCCTGTGAGTATAATAATCAAAAATACAATTATATTGTTTAAATCCAAATGTAACTTTTAAACCTGCCTTGCGTAACTTTTGCCGGACAGGTATTGGCAACACTGCGACACGAGGAACAAACGAACGACCGGCCGGTCATTTTCTTCACAATTTTCTTTCAACATTTTTATCATTACTCAAGTTGTGCTGGTTTTATTTCGAGGATTATTTTAAAGCTAATCTGTCTTCTTTAGATTAAGTGTGTGTGTGTGAGGCGGCTCATCCATCGATCCAACGACGAGGAATTAAAAAATCTTCTGACAGCATGGGATTTGAAAGAGAACATTGAAGTTTTCAAAGGCAAGTAGACAAACCAAAACATATTTTCTTTCACGTTGTTTGTTATAAATTTACTGTTTGTACACTTAGCGACACGACGCGCTACCCCATGGTAGCTGGTATGGGTAGGAGTATCAGACAAAAAGGGGTATCTATATGAGGTAACAGGGACGTCTTGTCTTGGTACCTATATAGGGAAAATCAATTACCACATGGCTTTATTGACTGGCTTACACTCACTTGCAATAAACTACGAATAATTCTAATTTTCTCCACTAAGACCCTCACTGATGGGGCAAAGGGGAAACCTAAAATCTCAACAGAATCTGGGGCAATAGTGGGGCAGATTCCACTAGTCTTAAGTATCGGTGGCTTTCGCCCCACCTGGATGTTTATATTATTAATAAATCTCCCTTGAGGAGATACTTTTTTCGATATTTCGCATTTGGCCCTATAGTAATTTGTGCTCAGTTTCAGTATAGTAACCTTCATGTATATAGCACGATTGCATGTACATACGTTCCTACTTAACTACAACTTATATTTTTTTGTTTTAGGCTTGCGGTTGCTGATAACCAGTACTCTAGAAGGGAAAAGCCTATTAAATCAGGATAAAAGTATTTCAATAAATAATGCGGCACGTCTGATTTATTAAGAATTATTGCAACGTGTATACTACGACAAAACCCAGAAGACTGCGCCGATTTAAGTAGCTCGGGTTATACCATCGCAATGGTTGGTTACTAGACTACCGATAGTATGAAAGAAACTATCATTACCGGACTAATATCTATTGAACAACTACGCATTATAGAGACTCACCCACCAGGTAATTTTCTTCGAAAATGTAATTCCACTCATGCCGGGACTCGAACCCGTGACCTCTGGCTGTTCGCTCCAGAGGTTGCGGGTTCGAGTCCCGGCATGGGTAGTGTGTAGCTTCTACATAGGTTTTTAAAATACAATGATAAGTGAAACATATTTGATGTAAGTTTTTTTTACGAAATAGGCCTATTTCCAATAGGGTTAAGCAAATTAACGCATTTTAATTCTCGGTGGCCTTTTGCGAATAAGACATCTCGGTCACTTAACTGTTTGTGCCTTTAACTTGCTTGTGTAGACTGACTGACATCTGAATTTGTTAATAATGCAGATTTCAATTGTATACAAGATCGTTCCGTATTTTACATTATTTTATGTCCAGAACGTACGAAGCGGAAAAATTTAACAAGTTAAACAATACAGAGATTGGAGGGTTGTTATTTTTGTATTAACTTTTTCACGATTTTGTCATCGTACAGACCCAGCTTAAGTTAATTTATGTTTCTATAGATCTCTCTTTATTAGCAAATAAATTTTACTTGTTCCATTTACAGTCTTTTCTTTCATGTCTTTCAAGTTTTGTCTATTCAGTACATAATTGGTATAGGCGCAGAAAGTTAATTTTATAAAATTGATGTAATTTTGTGATGTTTTGAGAAAGATCTGTTGTGTAACTTAAATTATGTATCTCTCTCTCTCTCTAACTAGGCGTTTAGAGAAAGGGTGGGCCACTTTTTGCGCCTAACCACGGTTCACGACAAACAATCTTTTTAGTTTTTCAATTCTAGGCATATACATTTTTTATTCACTTAGGTTAACTACAATGTTGAAAATTACCAAGTTATTCGGTATTGTCAAACTGTTCATTGGATAGCTACAACCTATCAAATTTGTAATAGTAGCCAATTCAAATGGGTATACTTAACCAATAACTATGCAACATGTATTTCAGCTGTGGTCACCGAACTAACCCTCCTAAAAAGTTGCATGGTTATAGGTTAAATATGCCGATTTTAATTGGCTAATATTACAAGGCTGATGTTTTGTAGCTACCCGATTAACATGTTTGACAGCACCGAATAACTTGGTAACCTTCTACAAAGTATTTTAGCTGTGGTCACCCAATCAACATGCTAAAGAATAGCATGGATATTGGTTAAATATACTGAATTGAGTTAGCTAAGTTTACAAAGCTGATGGGTTGTAGGCACCCGATGAACACGTTTGACAGCACCGAATAACTTGGTAACCTTCTACAAAGTATTTTAGCTGTGGTCACCCAATCAACCCGCTTAAAGAGTAGCATGGATATTGGTTAAGAATACCGAATTGAATTTGCTAATACTACAAAGCTAATGGGTTGTAGCTAACAGATGAAGATGTTTGACAGCACCGAACATCTTGGTTACTTTTAACAAAGTATTATAGCTATGGTCACTCAATCAACCCTCTTAAAGAGTAGCATGGTTATTGGTTAAATATACCGAGTTGAATTAGCTAATATTACAGCGCTGATGGATTGTAGCACCCAATGAACACGATAGATGGTACTGAATAACTTGGTTATTTTCAACAAAGTATTTAAGCTGTGTTCACCCATTAACCTGCTTAAGCGATAACACCGTTGGTTAGGTATACCGATTTTAATTGGCTAATATTACAAAGCATGAGGGTAGTAGCTACCCAATAAATACAAAACAGTACCAACCACTTGGCATGGTTTACCAAGCAACTAGTTTGTATCTGCCGAGTTAGTTAGCTAAATACAACAACTCGCCTTATTAATGATCGCAATAAGGTTTGCTATATTTACTGATTTATAAACTTTGCGTAACCTATTTTTTAACATACTTACTGGGTAAATGTTACCAACGTATATCAACAAAGTTCAATGGTTTAATTTTAGCGACAGTGTTTGCAGGCTCCCTCAGAACCAACTCACTCGGTTGTAAATACACAATACTTATTTACTTTTAGCCGTTCATTTTTTTCCGTGTAGAAGAAGACGAAGCTTTAGAGTCGTATACGACTTATTTGCTAATGAAGTGAGAATTGGCTCCCTGTTTCGCTTAGCAAGAAACAAAGAAGAATACGAGGAGCTGACGACCAACCTCCATTAGAGGAGAGGCACAGGAAGAAGAAGACAGCAATTGAATAAGTCATGTAAGAGATTACGATCACGAATTATGAAAGATTACACAATAAGTTGTAACATACTTATAGTTAGAAACATAGAGAGTATCTTATTTTTTCTTCTGGTTGTGCAATAATGTGCTATCTTATGTATCTATCTATCTATATATCTTATCGGATACATTACACAAATCATTTACAAACCTAAAAGCTTTTATAAGTTAAGATTAGGTTCAAATGACGGTCTGGACTGAGTATATTTATGTACAGGCACGAACCGACTATATTCTTCATGCAATCCACTCCAACCAAAGGTTGTCTGGAAGACATCGCTCTTAGCGAAAAGACCGCCAATTGTATAACATCACTTAGATTTAAGAAATCGTGGTTGTATTATTTTTTCTGGTTGTGCAATAAAGTGTTCTCTATCTATCTATATTTAAAGAACTGAGTTACTGTAGACTTTTAGTCCGGATCTACTTACGGGTGTTGTTATGTCGGAAAAGTCCGACCAGGTTCCGACAAGCTCTGCGAATCGGAGCGAAACCTGGTCGGACTTTTTCGATATAACAACACCCGTAAGTAGATCCGGACTAAAAGTCTACAATGTGTTGTGCTTACGAAAGTTTTAGTTCAAAAACTGAGTTACTGTCCAAGCTTATTAATTTTTTTAAGTATTATGGTAAAATGTTTTAATCTCATCGAAGCCAACATAGAGGCTATGTCGAAAGAGGCTATAAACATGTTACATGTTCATAACATAACCTGTCGAAAAATAATTCTAGATACAAATCTGGCTCAAACTATGACATCAAATGGTGTTCGTAGTCTCTTATAAAATTTAAGAAGCGTTTATCAATAGTTGGGTAATTTCGAATATAGATGGATAGATAGAATATTCTTTATTGTACACAAAAATTACAGTAACAGTCATTTTATAGCTGTTATGAGTTTACCTTAATGAGAAAATTTTCCAGAAATGTTTCCAAAATTTTTTACAAGAAGAGTTACTTGAAATATATATATTTTTACTTATAAAATATAAAAAGAAACTTTGTCGTGGTAGGTAAAGGTGGTAAGTATAAACGACCCTAGAGCAGAGCCTAGGCCTTCTCTCAGAGAAAGAGTATGGGCCAAGTTAAGTACCACGACGAGTGCCCCCCTTGAACACCTCAGACACTCAGGTTTCCTCACGATATTTTCCTTCAGGAGCGGCTATACTACTATAACTTCACAATGTACTTAAGAAAACAAAGTCATTGGTAATGCCCGCACTGGGTATCGAACCTGGGTCTCCCGCGGGTTCAACCCACTAGGCCACAGCCTCTTGTTGCCTATGTTGTTAAAGTTATTACTCAAGTTTAACTCACCGGCAGTAGAGACTAAAACCGCGGTCACGCGGAAACGTAGCGTTCGCATTCACACAGCGGATTCTTTTCCAAAACCGCGGCGCGTTTCTCAACCGCGTGTCACTTTCGTCGCGAACCGTATCACTGTCCACTTGCGGTCGACAAGACCGTATCGCATCGTAACCGTCACCGTATCAAGTACCAGACACACTCCCCCGAGCTGAAATCCACAAACACGACAATTATTAGTTGACACGTCAACACTAAACTACACGCACCGCGTCGCCGAAATTTCGTGGTGGCAAGGAACCGTGCGGCGGCAAAAAAATATCACAATATACTAGCTATTTGACTTTCATTAGTGCGACATCACAAAAACGCACGAGGAGATGAGAAAAAAACTAATATAAATGCCTGCGTAGGATGTTTGTTCAATTAAAAAAAAACACGAAGACGTGCGAAAAGCGGCCTACGCTCCTCAAATGGGACCTCCGTGACGACAGAAAATTTTGCGAGACAATTAGCAGATTACTGCGCCCGAGCGAAGGTAAAGGAACTTTTCTCTGGCAGAGTTTTTGCCTGAAGCGGTGTCGTAACAGGCTGCCGCCTGTGTCATTGCACTGAAATCGGCCCAAATTCAGTCTCACCACGTGACTAGACAAGCTAGCTGCTCAACAGTTTTTCCTCGCAATGAAGGCGTCGAGAAAAGACCTACCCGTTTTCCACTCACTCCAAAACGAAGGTCTAACCTTCCTTGCACTATTATGCAACGGCCGAATTGCCATTGCAACATCAAACCCGCGAACCGCGTCTCAAAAAATAACCACTGTAACCTGTGAAAACTTCAACTTTTACACGCGAAAACTACGAGCACATTTTCAGGAAAAGTCGGGAGTGGGCCTAACCTCAAAAAGTAGGAGTGCGCGCCGCAAACTTTTTCTCGCAACTTTGCCTCCACGATATTTCGACCGGAGCGTCTTCGCTCACTGATTTACCTACGAGGGGATATATCGTGCGCGTGTTCGGGACTTGCGTGCGGGCAGCATCGCGTCGCGCGGCCGGCGCGCGTGGTGTTCCGCGTGAAACTGACGCGCCGGTCGCGTATCTGGAGCGGCCGATAAAATAGTCTTCGAAAAAAGCTCGGCCGTCGTCGGCGCACACCTCAGACGGTACCGTCCGCAACGCCATACGGGTGAGAAAAGCGCCTCGGGAATCGCAAACGGGGAAGGTTTTCCCGGCAATGTGTGGCGGGCCCCGAGACGGCAACGCGGTCCGGGTAACCGGCCGTTCGACAACCGCAGGTTATGCGGGCCTTTTTCCTGGTCTTGCCAGGACTTCACTTGACTCCAGTTAAGACTGATACCAGGTTTGCTATGACATGCTTTGTAAAAACTTGTAATTTATAATTAGGACAACTAATCGGCCGGAAGAACGAATTCTTCCTAGTACATTAGTAAGGAGGAATCGACTCTATCATTGTTACCACTGTTATAAGTAGAAAAAATTGAATTTTTTAATTTTTTTGCACAAACCAAAGTCGATTAACCCTCATGGGATATTAACAAGTAGATGGACTAGGGTACGCAATGTACGTCGTATTTTCATAATAAACTATGAATTGAACTTTTATGAAATACTGCCCAGGGCTCTGTTTCATAGAACTACAATTCACGGTCTACTATGATAATTCGATGTACATAGGAATGTCAGCTACGCAATGTTACCCACATTGTTAAACTATGAATGTTGATTTTATGAAACGCAGCCTTAACTGCATCGTAATTTGGAATTGGTGTTATTTGGCCAATCATTAAATTACGTGGTATATTTAAAAAAAAAACTATTTAGAGGCTAAAAATTCCACCCATGCCGGGATTCGAACCCGCGACCTCTGGCTATCCGTGCCAGCGCTCTTCCAACTGAGCTAATGGGCGACACACCGGCATCAGTGAAATTTCGAACCTCTTTACAACCTGTTTACGTACAGGCAGTGAAGGAAGAGCGCTGGCACGGATAGCCAGAGGTCGCGGGTTCGAATCCCGGCATGAGTGGAACTTTTAGCCTCTAAATAGGTTTTTTTTAATTGTCCTTAGCTCAGGTTAGTGCATTAAAAAGAATATAATTACGTTGTATAAGCCCCCGTGGTGAAGAATGGCCTAACCTTCCTGCGATGCAGGAAGAGACCCGTGCCCCAGCAGTGGGGACATACAAGGGTTGATAACGATGTTTCGATAATATCTGTTATATAACCTGGATATATCCTGTCCTGAGGCCTTATATGCGCCAAATATTGTCGGAATCCTGACGTTCTGTGCTAGCAATTAGTATGCACATTGGCTGTTGATTAAAATCGTTCAGGATTTGGAGTGCGTATTGTAAGAGCTGATCCAACCATCTCGGTTTTTCCGCGTCGTAGTACAGCTCCACCTCACTTCCAGTTGCAACGCACGGGATAACGTTAGCAAATAAAATCTCTCGCTCCATCATCACACAGCCAACAAAGCTATTAAAGATTTAAAGATACTCCACTAACTTCAACCCGCGGCCTCGCCTACGTTTCAAAATATCCCACGGGAACGCATTACCGGGATATCAAGTATCCTATTTGCCAGTTTCTGAATTCAGAATTTCGCTTAGTAAAGTCTATTTATTCTTACTTGTCCAATTTAGTAAACAAGATTCTACCCTTAAACTGTCACTTTTTAGTTCAAAACTGCCATATTTCCATAAAGGAAGTAACCTGGAACACTCTTTTAGATAACACGCTGCCAATTTTATAAACATAGTTCATGATAGTTCATGAATTTGCGAGAAATTGTCTAGTTTAGGCATCTAATCTCAATTTCAAGGTTAGAATCTTGTTTACTAAATTGGACAAGTAAGAATAAATAGACTGTAAATAGTTAACTGTAGGGCTGTCTCTTCGAATTTTGCAGAAAAGAGTGTAACGTTGCGTATTTACGAAGTAAAATTCTCTTGTCCTGTCTGCCCTGTGTCTCAATTCAGATCTTTATCTATCGGTACGCCAAGTTTCGGGTGAATCCGTTCAGCCGTTATTGCGAGATTGACTAACAAACCTGAGATTGACAAACAAGCTTTTTGAAAAATGTACCTCGCGTAATTCTAATTTAAGAAACAACTTCTATGAATTTTTTGAAACAAATAAAAATCTATTATAATTATATTCTATTCTAAACATCTTCACAAACTTTCACATTAACTTTTATAAAACTAGCTGTGCCCCGCGGTGTTACCCGCGGTTTATCGATTTTCTCATGGGAATAAGATATTTTCCCGCAGTAAAACGTAGCCTATGAGTTAACCCAGGGCGTCAGCTAACTCCATACCAAATTTTATTAAAATCGCTACAGCCGTTTAGACTTGAAGAAGTTACCAACATACAAACTCACAAACTTTTGCCTTTGTAATATTAGGGTGACGAGGTGGTACCTTATATACCTTAATAGTAGGATTTCAGGAAACCTTATATTAGTGTTTTAAGGAAATCCATATCAGAAAAGAGGAAAAACCAAAGACCACCAGTGCGACGTGCAAGGAATGTGAGGTTTTATCAAATTGCGTGTCAGTGTCACGAGTCACTACACGTAATTTGACAAAACCACCAATAATTTTATTGTTGGTGGTTTTGTCTCTTCAGATAAGATACCCGTGCTCCTCACTGGGGACATAATGAGTTGATGATGACGGTGATGAAATGCTAAGTGATATTGATATCATATAATATAATGATATCATATAATAAATAAATAAATAAATAAATAAATGAATGAATGAATGAATGAATGAATGAATGAATGAACGAACGAACGAACGAACGAACGAACGAACGAACGAACGAACGAACGAACGAACGAACGAACGAACGAACGAACGAACGAACGAACGAACGAACGAACGAACGAACGAACGAACGAACGAACGAACGAACGAACGAACGAACGAACGAACGAACGAACGAACGAACGAACGAACGAACGAATGAATGAATACAATTAATATTCTTGGACATATCACACAGATCTTGTTAGCCCTATACTAAGTACAACTAAATGACTTGGGTTAAAGGTGCTCACTCGACGATAGATTTAATACAATAAACACAGATAACACCCAAGAGTCGAGACAAACTAGAAAAGTTCGTTTCCTAGTTTTACCCGGCCGGTGATCGAACCCGAGACCTTCGGTTTTACAATCAGCGTGCCAAACGGCTGCGCCACTGAGGCCATCGCCATATTTAATGAATAGAATTACTTAGAACTTACTTAATGGTCAAAATAAACTAGGCGATGTAATTTTATGAAACTCGGACTTCAAAAACTGTACAAAAAATTGACCCGCCCGCAGTGTGAGACGAGCAACCGACGACGCGAGCTCTGTCTCTGCTCACCAAAATTAGCTCTGCGAATCGGAGCGAAACCTGGTCGGACTCTTCCGATATAACAACACCCGTAAGTAGATCCGGACTAAAAGTCTACAATGTGTCGTGCTTACGAAAGTTTTAGTTAAAAAAAATGAGTTCGTCTTCGGGTGCCACTGTCTATATTCGCAAATCTACATGTACATACCTCTATCTTAGAACAAGGGAAGTCAATGAACTGCAAAAGAAACCGATTTACTTATCAAAATGTTGTAATATTATTTTTCAAGATAACACGCTGCCTGCGATATCGCTGATTAGAATTGTAACCTTTCCTGCTCAGCGTATACCGGTTCGCATACCTACACTACGGTACGCAGTACCTACATTAGATTAGATTTTTATATAGCCTATAAACGTCCCACTGCAGGGCACAGGCCTTCTCTCAGAGAGAGTACGGGCCCAATCATCACTCGTACCCCCCGCGGACTGGCCATTTCAAGCGCTGAGGTATTTGAACACCTCAGACTCTCAGGTTTCCGCACGATGTTTTCCTTCGCGAGATTATAATTTTAGCTCTTAGAATTGCTTCATGTAGCTACATTAATGGCCTTCTCGCATTTGAAGACGAAGGGTCTAATAGTGGGTGTGCATCACGCTAGAGGGCGGTGGTAGCGGAGCGGTGTAGAACGCCGGCCTCTCAATCGGGAGGTCGTGGGTTCAAACCCCGGCATGTACCAATGACTTTGTTTTCTAAGTTATGTAAATTTGTGAAATTATAGTAGCAATACCACTCGCCGACTGTGAAGGAAAACATCGTAAGGAAACCCTAGTGTCTGAAGTGTTAACGTTCCTCAGCGCTTGCTACGTACAATGGCCCAACTATGAGGCTAATTGCGGAAATCTCAGGTCTAACTAACTGTGCATCACGCTAGGTAACACAAAATATCATGCCAGAAACGGATCACAGTCGCTAATATTCTACTCGGATCGCGGGATCCGAGTGGAATACATTTTTATATTATCTCGTATTTTTTCATTCGTATCACACCATTAATCTTAGGAGGAAGGTGACCGATATTTTTTTAACAAATAAAATACAATGCATTTTTTTCCGAATAACCATTATTTTATTAATTTGAAATCAGTCTTTGTGATGACAACAATCAAGGTTTTTACACTTGAATATTACTTAATTAATAAATAGTCGAGAAAAAATAATAATTATGACCAATCGCAAAAACGTTTCTGGTCCGAGTGGATGAACCCGACCTAGGGTCCACACCCAGTGCACCTCAGCCCCGTAGCTTCGGCTGCCTGAGTGATCTTAAACGATCACGAAGGTTAAGCAATATTGGGCGCGTTTAGTGCACAGATGGGTGACCGTCTATGACTAACGCTAGTGGCATTTTTCCGAGCGGTGCCGTGCTTCGCAAGGTACGTCAAGTCAGAGGCCTTAGGGCGGCTTGAAAACTTCTGACACTAACACCAGCCACTAGTCTTGCAAGCCTACACCCCTTGGCCTCCGTGGTGGAGTATGGCATATACCTTCCTCAGGGAAGACTCGACTAGACTAGGCTCGTGCCCCTCCGTGGGGACATAATGGGTTGCTGATGACAGTGCCCTCCAGGTGAGCAGTGCTCCCAAGGTACTCCATTTGTTGCTGTCCTCGGCTATCGTCATCCAGCTGCCAACGCCTATGCGCTGCACTGCAGCTTTACTCTCATGATATAAAAGAATAGCATTTCTTCGATATAACGTTATATTTCTTAATGATTCGCGATACTCATACGTAGTTATATATTAAACAGGTCTAATAAATAATCGCGATTAGACCCGTTTAATATACAACCCTTGTATGTCCCCACTGCTGGGGCAGGGGTCTCTTCCAGCATCGCAGGAAGGTTAGGCCATACTCTACCACGGGAGCCAAGCCCGGGTTGGTGGAGGATTGTAAGGCAGAGAAGAGCCTTACTGTCAGAAGTTATCAAGCCGCCCATAAGGCCTCTGACATAGCTTAACGACTGCCATTACATGACAGCCGGCACCAATGGCTTAACGTGCCTTGCCAAGCACGGAAGCGTTCGGGAAAATGACAGTAGCGGTAGTCACGGGACGGTCATCCATTCTGCACCTGACCACGAGTCTAGCACTAGGCCACGAGCGGTTTCCACTCACCTGCCCGGTTAGTACGATGACAAGAGTCACACCAAAATGTCGGACTAAGCCCCTGTTTCACAATGTTCAAATAAAGTTCCAGATAAGCTTTCCGCAACCAGGGCTGCCGGTTGTTCTAAATTTAAATATTTTTTCCTTTATTGCGTGTGTTCGTTAATGGCTTCAAATTTAGAACAAACGGCAGCCCTGGTTGCGGATAGCTTATCCGGAACTTTATCTGCAGATTGTGAAACAGTAGACTGGAAAAACCCTTGGATATTTGACATTCAAAACGCGTCCTACCCAGGCAGGTTTAATCTCATGAAGTAAATTAATGACATTCATGTCTCAAAATGACTTCTCTTAGTGCCAAACTAGGGTTCTCCGTGCTTTGCAAGCCCACACTGTTGAAAAGCACTCGGATTGAGGCATAAATGACCTTATACAGTAAAGTAAATAGACTGCCCAGCGAGAATAAATCCTGTACAAATTCATGCAGTGAAATTCGTAGTTCTGCAAAAAAACAAAACATGACACAGAGTAAGAAAAAAAATCACAAAAATCTTTGATGCGTACATACCTACATAATAAAAAAATAGTAGATTTTACAACAAGTGTACAAAACGAACCATTTTTATCAGAGACTTGTAGCATAGTAATGTCGAGGATAAAATGGTTTTGTGGACCAGTTATAAATAAACTCTGCTTTTCACTTCGATTGCGTGGAAATAAAACAGTTGAAATTAATAAATGCACGTAAAAACTAGATCTGTTTCCCGGCACTTTTTTTCAATTTTTTTTTTCTTTTTTTTTTACAACATTGATTTATTTTGCGGGTTAGGCTGCAGACCTATATTATTAAATTAATTTTGTATAAATAATTTTCTTAAATTTATTAAATAACCTACCTACCGTACTTCAATTTAAATTTTAATATCTTTTATGTCTTAAAAACACATAAGGCAAATAAATTAAAGTAAATATAAAATAACAAATTCTATCTATGAACTTTTTTTTGTGTTTGGCCGTATGGCTCATTAATAAAGAGTTTTAATCTAATCTAATCTCATTTTCTTTGCCTTAATATATAGAAACATTTATGAGTAAATACGTTAATGCATTTATAAACAAAAATCGATTTTGTGCAGCCTATATCCTGCACAAATTACCAATTCCAGAGCTTGAGAATTGTAAAGGTATTTTGATAGATGTGTGGTTTTCATTCAACTCATTAAACCAGCCTTCCATTTCTATGCCTAGGAAAATTATTAGGCGGCGGCATTTGATATCACAGCTAGACTTTTTAGTAACGATTATAAGTAGTAGTAGTAGTCTATAAGTAGAGAATGAGGTATAAACTCCTTGGATATACATAAAAGGACGAAAATACCTGCCAGCATTTTTATTATTTTTAAGCATTGCTTACTTTTTTGTCGTCGTAAAAAATCAAAAAAAGTTTTTTTGTTTTTTTCATCATAGAAGTAGAAGTTGTAGATTTGGGCAAAGTGTGTCCTTAGAGGGAGTTGTTATATCTCATATCTTTGCTCACCGAGACACACTATATCTCTATCATATCTTGCTCACCACTTGTGTCCTAGCTCATACAACATCCAATCAACTAAGTGTGTGTGGAACCAAGAGACACAAGTGGTGAGTCAGTCTAGTCTACCTATTCCCTACTATATCCAGATCACACGTATCTTTTGATGAACTTTCTCTTATCGCTCGTTGGTTACGACGAGAAATGCGGCCGAACGTAACCGATGTCAGACGATGTTGATCTCGCTCTCGCGCATTGTGTGTGAGCTGGATAAAGTAGCAGGAGATAACTACCGTACTGAGTTGAGAGTATGTAGGGAGCCAGATATAGTTGACATCTCTGGGATATGAATGGTACACACTTGACGGGGAGGGAGTTGTGTGTCCAATCATATCTGGCTCTTGAGTTACCCAAGGCTAAGAAGTTGGTCTTATTTGCGCGGTAATTAAATATCGATGTTTGAAATTCACTACTAACCAAGTTAATCAAGATACGTTAGGGGTTCATGCTCCTCCTTATTCTACGGTTGCGCGGTGCTGTGCTAAGTTTTAAGAGAGCAAGAAAGAACAGAACATCCGTCGATGACGACTCGCGCTCAGGCCGCCCTCGACTGCAGTAGGTAACTAAAGAAATGATACTGCTGTAAAAATATTTTTGCTGGATCGTCGTATTACTTTCTTTCGTCCTTTTCTTTAAGTTAAAGCAAGCTAATTAAAGCTAAATTTAGATGAATTAACTCATTGGTCTAGTTTAGTTTTTTAGCCTGTAAGTCTTAACCAATTGTATTAATACTATTTTTATTTTTAATGCACTAACCCGTGCTAAGAACAATCTTAAAAAACCTATTTAGAGGCTAAAAATTCCACCCATGCCGGGATTCGAACCCGCGACCTCTGGCTATCCGTGCCAGCGCTCTATCCAACTGAGCTAATGGGCGACTAACCGACATCAGTGAAATTTCGAACCTCTTTACACTATTCTCTGTATTACGTACAGGCAGCGACATCTGGCTGAAGTAAATTGCATCATCAATTGTATTTGTTAGTAGCCTACCTAACAATCGAAATATTTTACTTGATTATACCGGCTCCTATGATATAAGTACAAGGTTAAACAATAAAGCTATCGTTTCCTCGACTGCCACGATTCAGTCTCGACCTTGAGTAGTCACTGTGCAACCATAAACATTGTACAAATATTTTTTGGGAATAAACTTATTTTTATTTTATTTTTTATTAACTAAGTATATTCTTCTTCGTAGCGGGTCGATGACGAGCCATCGTAATGAAAGAATTCGCCAATCAGCGTAAGGGACTTGCTGATTGTTACCCCAGGGTGCGGCAGACGTACGGGCTCAGTGAGAACGTCGTTCGGGGAGGCTCCCTTCATGCATTTCATAGGCCTATGTACGTACATTGAATTGACAACATTTCATATTTTACAACGCGCAAAACTGAAAATAGGTACCGTTTCGTAATTTTGCTATCTTGATTACGAAAAATATATTTAGAATTTTTATTATCGCTTTATTTTAGAGAAAATAAATAAAAACCAAAAATTGTGTGATGACGTCACACATACGGTGGAATGAGGAGGTACCGTTGCCTAATATTAAAAATGATATGACTCTTTGATTTCATGTGCGGAAAGGCTGTCATTGCAAAGAGTTCCGACAAATGTCTATCCGAGCCGAGGCGCAGCCGAAGGCGAGGGTTGACAGTCGGAACAAGTTGCAATGACGGTTCCGCACGTGTAGGTACTGAACGACTATTGTTAATACAGTTGCGAAAAAAATAAGCTCGAAAATACGAATAATAAAAATAGGCTCGGGTAGACATTTGTCGGAACTCTTTGCAATGACAGCCTTTCCGCACTTGTAATGAAATATACTATTTTAATACAGTTGCTCAAAAAGTGGCGTACCTATTGCAGGGACGTATAGCGTGCGGGATGTGGGCTATTACACACGTGTGCTTTATTTTACCTTTCCCGCACTAGTGCGTTCTCTTTCCCAACTGTCAAAATAATGTCTATTAAAAAAAACCAACCATGAAGTTTTTACTAAAAAAAATCATAGGATGGGTAATGTCATGTACAGTGCGTTCACATTAACATGACGCGTGAGAGAATTGGTAGCACTGAGATGTTTACTGTTACCATGTTAAATAAGAAATCATTCCCATTACTTGGGGAAAATAAAAGGATTGAGGGCTTGTTTTACCATCTTCCGATTAGATCCAAAAGCTAATTCACATGTTATGTCCTTGTTACCAATTCTCTCACGCGTCAAGTTAATGTGAACGCACTGTATGTCAAATATAGTTGGAACCACTGTCAAATTCCTTGCACTGCTCTATGGTTTATAAGGAAACCACAGATAATAGACCGAATTTGACAGTTATTGCTACAGAATTTATCTGTGAGGAAAAACGCCCATTGTTATGTATGATTCACATTTATGATTTGATGATTCATGCAAATACGTAAGTATATTTCTAAAAAGAAGCTACTAATTTGTTTCATTACTTTAATAATAGGTTTTTTTTTTCATTTCATCTGTAAGGACTAAAGCCGTATGTGTGACGTCATTTGGCGGTTACGTCCTTTTAGAATAAGACGAAATTCAAACAGAAAATTACGAATGAAAATCATCGAATTTCCGAAAATAAAAAAAATATGGATTGTTTTATTTCGTATCTAGTTTCCTTTAAGACAGTAAAAGACGTATGCTAAAAAAATTAAATGTTGTCAATATTGTTGTCAACTACGAATTGGAGTTTTGTGGTCTCTTCATACCCCTCCGGAATACAGGCGTAAGTTGTTGGGTACTACAATATCAAATCACTGTAAGAAGATTTACTACGCACTTGTAGTAGGTTCGTACTGTCCAAAGTAATATATTAAGCGGGTCTAATCGCGACTGAAGGAGTATCGCGTACATACCTACATACATAACCTCACGCCTGTATCCCAGAGGGGTAGGCAAAGACCAGGGTCTGCCACTTGCCACGATCCTGACAGATCACCTTCGCTTCATCAACGTTCATAAGTCGTTGCATGCACGCACGCCGGTTCCGGGTACTTTTTATCTTTCCCTTTGCTAATACATCCCCTATTTGGTCGAGTATCGTTTGGTTTTGGAGTATCGCGTGTCTTTAAAAAATACTTTTACCTACTTTAAAAACCTATTCGGAGGCTAAAAATTCCACCCATGCCCGGACTTTCTAGCCTCTAAATAGGTTTCTAAAAGTGTCCTTAGCACGGGTTAGTGCATTAAAAAGAATATAACTTCTACCTACTGTACAAATCAAATCAATATGATATTAAACCAACTCCAATACGGCACTCCGAAGAGCACAGAACAGAGTAACACTGGCGCCAACCAGGAAAGAAATAAGAAATATCTTTTTCTATATAGATCGTTTTGCAAAAAGTGTTGTATAATCTCTCAATCATGTTTATAGTGAATTTTTGTACCCACGCACGCCCAAGAACTTAGGATCACGGATCTCGGATTGGATATCGTTTATGGCAAAAACGATAGTTTCTAACGGTAATCCTACAGTTACGTCCTAGGTTTTTTGCCTAAGGTTATTATTATTATTTATGTACCTGTAAAGATTGTACAATTGGCGGGCTTAATTACTAAATAATATTTTATTCTAGCCAACCAACAGGTGACGTGGAGAACGTGGGGGGTAGTTTTAATCAGTGAGGTGATAATTAATCACATTGTAATTAGCTTTTTAAAATTAAACTAAAGCTTTAGTTATTTAGGACATAATAATAAAACTTTCTTGGTACCTATTACAAGAAGCTTTGGACTACTACGCCATCTATTTAAAAATAACAAAACTTATTATCACGGCGCCATCTGCTGTAGAATAGTGAAACAGTTGAGTAGTATGGTATGGTCTCGACATTCGAGCGATCTGCGAGAAATACTAATCGATGAATTCGAACTCCGAACAACCAATAATAACCGCTACAAAATCGCAGGTGACCACACCACTATTTTCATGCCATGACGAGTCATTCATTCGCTCTAAAGTGTTGCCAAATAGAAGAGATTCTCTGCAAATTCAGGAAAATTCACGAGGGCCATGTCCAGGTTGGTGGAGGCTTGTAAGACTAGTGGCTGGTTTTATTATGATGATGAGGTTCTGATGAAAACTTTCAAAGATGGAAATTGGGAATATCAAATATTAAAGCAAAAAATTAAGTTAAGTTTAAATGTTACGAACACTTCGTTCATCAGATACTTTCATTTAGTTACTCTTTCTCTGGTGTCTGGTGGACATTGTTTCGAAGATCATCAGCTTGAATGTCGGTCTTGAGAGGTTCTAAGCTTCTATTCCAGATAGAAATATGCCGTTTTCACTGTAGTATTTAATTTCACTGTCATTTTCTACAGCCGAAGATTTGGACGTCGATGATGACCAGCTCAATAACACCCAGATCTACGGCACCGTTGCACCTAGAAACCCGGAATTAAAGTTGGAATGTATAGTTTCATTATCAGTTGCTACACTAGGAATATTAAGAGTCAGATGCCCAAGATCATTAGCTCAAATGTCGGTCTTGAGAGGTTCTAAGCTTCTATTATAGATACTAGAATATTCAAGAAATATGCTTCTATTCTAGAAATATGCCGTTTTTACATAAGTCATTTCCCTGTCACTTTCTACAGCCGAACATTTGGAAGTCTGATAATGACCAGCTCAAGAACACCCAGATCTAGGGCACCGTTGCACCTTGAAACCCGCAATTGAAATTGAAATTTATGGTTTCATTGTTACTTGCTACACTACGAATATTAAGAGTCAGATGCCCAAGATCATTAGCTCAAATGTCGGTCTTGAGAGGTTCTAAGCTTCTATTATAGATACTAGAATATTCAAGAAATATGCCGTTTTTACTTAAATATTTAAATTCACTGTCACTTTCTACAGCCAAACATTTGAAAGTCTGATGATAACCAGCGCATGAAAACCCAGATCTAGGAAGCCGTTGCACCTAGAAACCCGAAATTGAAGTTGAAATCTATGGTTTCATTGTCACTTGCTAAACTAGGAATATTAAGAGTCAGATGCCCAAGATCATCAGATCGAAATGCCGGGACTCGCACCCGCGACCTCTGGCTAACCGTGCAGAGATTTCAAAAGATTTCAAAAATACTTATTCGTTATCATCATCATCATGTATTGCAACCATAAGTATTTACATATTTTAACGCAATAGGAACTATAAAAGCTACTACAAGTGTTATAAGAAGATCTTTGCTACAAAATCCGGCCAAGTGCGTGTCGAGCCTCGCGCTGATTAGGGCCGAAAAACGAGGGCTTTTTTACCTGTTTTTAAGAACAATGTTATCATAAAATAAAAAATAAAAACCGACTTCTGCACCCCAAGACACTAAAAACGCAGAAATAATTTAAACGAATGTGTTCTTTAACTGAGCTGTATGTTATACAGACAGTATTGTATAGAGGATTGAAATTTCACTGATGCCGGTGAGTCGACCATTAGCTCAGTTGGAAAGAGCGCTGGCACGGATAGCCAGAGGTCGCGGGTTGGAATCCCGGATTGGGTGGAGTTTTTAGCCACTAATTAGGTTTTTCAAATTGTCCTTAGCACGGGTTAGTGCATTAAAAAGAATATAATTACCATTCTATAATTAATCTTTTAATTGCATTTAAAAATAAAACTTAAATTTCATGTAAATTTAATAACTTAAATTTTAATTTATGCATGTGATTTATTGATTTTGTTTGATTCTGTCCTTTACGCTGTTACTGCATTAGTGCATTAAAAAGAATATAATTACCATTATATAATTAATCTTTTAATTGCATTTAAATTTAATAACTTACATTTCATGTAAATTTAATAACTTAAATTTTAATTTACGCATTTGATTTATTGATTTTGTTTGATTCTGTCCTTTCCGCTGTTACGTATATCTTAAAATATTGTTAATTAATATCAGTAGGAGAAGGAGCGGTGGTAGCGGAGCGGTGTAGAACGCCGCCTTCTCAATCGGGAGGTCGTGGGTTCGAACCACGGCATGTACCAATGACTTTGTTTTCTAAGTTATGTACATTTGTGAAATTATAGTAGCAATTCTACTCGCTGACGGTGAAGGAAAACATCGTAAGGAAACCCTGGTGTCTGAGGTGTTAGCGTACCTCAGCGCTTGCTACGTACAATGGCCCAACTGTGAGGCTAAGTGCGGAAATCTCAGGTCTAACTAACTAACTATCAGTAGGAGAATCAACGATCCCTAAGACACACGTTTCTACCTAGATTAGGGGTCAGAAGTTCGATTTGCACAATGACGCTGTGTACAAACTGTGTATTAAGCTTAAGATAAAAATTGTAGACTACAAATAAATTATTTTAGTATTATTATATGTGCGAGTTTGGTCACACTTGTTTTCATATTAAGCCCGCAGCACACAGTGGCCCATGATGGCCCACTGCTCGCCACGTGGAAGTAGTTGCGGCCACATCTATTTATTTATTTATTTATTTACTATTTATTTCATTTATTTACAAATATTACAGAAGTATTATTTCATTTATTTACATGTATTACAGAAGTAAGTACAACAACAAAGTTATTTAAAAAAAATGACGCAAAAGGCGAAATTTTACGGGCTCCGATTGATATAAATCAAAAAACTTGAAGGTTAATTGACTGAAAGATGGGCCACTGTGTAATCAGGGATGGGCCACGCTACGCCACGATCCTTTGAAGTGTGCCCAAAAAACCGACAACTGTTCGATTGCGCGCCACGATAGGCAACTGTCCGCCACTACACACCATTACCCCGAGTACACAATGGCAATGGCGGGCAGTGGGCCATCATGGGCCACAGTGTACTGACCGCATTATGGGTCATATTATCACTACCTCTATTTTTTTTTCTGTTCTGTTGTTGCTGCCAAGTAACTGCAAGCCCTTGGTCCGAATCTTCTAGATCTTGAAAACGCGATGACCAATGAATAACAACACTGATTCATATAGTTCACTTCACTCAGCCAACAGCTCATAAGCTCAGTCAGAGAGAGCTGAGCTCCAGAGTGACCAGAATCGGTATTTTAATACTTTTTCGGTATATTTTATTGGTTTTTTGGACTAACGGTATTTTTATAGGTATATTGGCGGAAGTCGGTATTTTTGGGTATATTTTGCATTAAAGTTGTGGCAATACCATAGGAATCGTCCCTATGTTATGTAGATAGAGGGATTTCTCGGATATTGTCTTTTACTGTTCAGGAACAAAGATCAAGTTAAAGATAAGACTGATAAGACATGAGTACATGACAGACGGATTACATACTAGTGTTACAAGTTGTAAATGCGTTGATTTGAAATATACTTATTATGAATGTGGAAAGAATGGCGAAGAAAATACTTATACAAAGCAAATGTAAATAAAAGGGCTGGACGAGGACCCCGTAAGCAAACATGCGTTGATCTAATTGGGTACAAAAATACCAATATTTCACACGAGTGTAAAATATTGCCGAAGGTGCCGAGCCTTTTTAATTGAGTTGAGTATACAATTGAAATCACGTTTGCCTTCTGAAAAAATCATTTTTTGAGAGCCAACTGAAATTTCTTGACCCACATACTGCTGTGAATAAAGAATTGAACAGTTTGAATAGGTAATATAATAGAAACTTTCCTATGCGAAGTCCAGCCACAAAAAAACAGTTGATTCATGAAGAATATAGAACACTCAAACTTGATCGCAAAGTAAATAATTTGTTAAAGTCTCCGAGTACTGGCTCACCCATTTCTTCTGAAAAATTTTAGGTCGAAGTTAGGAAAATTTCTAACAGTAATGGTTCGTTAAAATATGCGAATATTTCTAGTTTTAGTAAATCTCTGTTATGTTTACCTGTGTCCAATGCTGCATACGAGTGAATATTTTTTGAAACCGAACAAAGAAATAGTATCGTCAATTTTAAAAACCGGCCAAGTGCGAGTCAGACTCGCGCACCGAGGGTTCCTTACAAACCTGTATTATAGACCTGAGTATTTGGTATGAATTTCAATTTAATACCTCTACGCGTTTATGAGGAAATGGGTAGTAAGTTTAAAATTATAAAAAAAAAATATATTATGAGATGTAACTAAAAATTTATGGTTTTCGTAATTTTTCCTTTATCTGTGCTATAAGACGTTGCTTCGTACCAAATTTCAAGATTCTGAGTTCACGGGAAGCACCCTGTAGGTTTTGATTCCCTTGCAAGTGTCGAAAATTTGCGGCATAAACGGCTGTATCTTTTGATTGCGTTGGCTTAGAAGTTTGATTTTTTCACAGCTTCAAGGGACAGTAGACCTGAGTAATTGATATAAATTTCAGCTTCATACCTCCACGCGTTCCTGAGAAAAAGGGTCTTGACAGACGGACGGACGGACGGACAGACGGACAACAAAGTGATCCTATAAGGGTTCCGTTTTTTCTTTTTGAGGTACGGAACCCTAAAAACGAAGCAAGATTGAAGCTGTGTGGCTTTTAATCCAACAAATAGATTTTTAAAATATAATTCCAACATTTATTGTGATGATGAATGAAGAAGTAAATAAAAAATGTTTTTATAATCAGTATTTTTATTGTTATATTTTCCCTGGGTCAGTCGGTATATTTCAGTATTTTTTCAAGATAATTCGGTATTTTTCACAAAAGTAATCTGGTCACACTGAGAGCTCATCAAAAACATAATGGCGGGCAGCGGCGGTGGTAAATTGGTGATTGTAACGTTTCGTCATTTTGTAGTTCAACGTCTTTTCTCGTGAGTGTCGGTGTCGTTGAGTTACAGTGTTTTTTATATCCCACCCCTGTCGACTCGTGTTATGTTCAAGAAATTCTTAACTCAATCTAGTTGTGTGTTTCGTAGCTCTTGTCCATTTTATCGATCGCCCTTATTTGCGTCGTTACATTACCAGCGTAACATGAAGGTTAGAGTCAAAACAGCTTTAGAAATATCACGCCGTCCTTCATCTTGTAACATAATGGCTATCGATGGTTCTGAAAACCCATATACTCTAAGGAAAACCTCAACTTTACCTACCAACCGCCACCTATAAAGCGGTCGAACTAATGTTGGGTTGGTGAGTAAAGATGGGTGTTGTCTTTTTGTCTAAATCCAATCTATTACAGGGCCTAATCGCGATAACTTATTAGGTAAAACGTAATTACAAAAGTAACGTAAGCCTTGCCTTCTCCGCAGATTGGAACCCACGATGGCGTGTTCCATTGCGACGAGGTTCTGGCCTGTTACATGCTGAAACGCCTGCCTCAGTTCGCGGATGCAGAGATTGTGCGCACCAGGGACCCTGCGAAGCTCGCGGAATGTTACGTTGTGGTGGATGTGGGCGCAGTCTTTGACCACGCCAAGAAGCGTTACGATCATCATCAGAGGGAGTTCACGGAGACTCTCAGCAGTTTGAAGCCTGATGTCGGCGATCAGTACAAAATCAAGTGAGTACTTAACTCTTGGAAACTCAGTCCTATATTTTGTGTGGAAACGGGGTTAGTCCTGACTCCTGACTGACCTCCAATTGCTCAGAAGTAATGTTCAGTTTTCTAGACAGTTTGGGAACATAGATTTATTATGTGCATACTTTTCTGACACTCACTGAATATTTCATTGCACTATTTTGTAGGTTGTATCATTATTTTTTATTCTTTATGGCACAAAAGATAATGTACAAAAGGAGGCTCAGTATGAAATGTGTTTAATTTGCACTTGCCACAGGTATAACTTTTTCGTATTGGGCTTGTCGATGTTATTGCTTAATTTGTCCCATTTAATTTTGTTATGTCCAGCAGTGGACTGTGTAATGTAGTCCGAAGAAGAAGAATTTTGTTCAAATTTTGTAAAAATAACATTTACACTGTGACGGCTACATTTCAAAGAGATGAGTGCCCACCTTCATCGGCTTATATGATTAGATGGTTATGTTAATGCTTTGCAAACAGGTCTGACTTGTTAACAGATAGTAGCTCCTGTATACACTCCATAAAGGGTAGTAACCAATTAAAAACTTACTATGCCACAATATCCTTATGTTTATTTGTTTATTAGCAACTCAAAACAGCAAGGCAACAATACAAATGCTAAATAAATACACTTATTGTTGATATGTCTAGTTGACTCGCCAAAACATGTGTCGATGTGGTGTATAATTTACAAAACTTAATATAGTTATTATTTGTATTATGTATTTAGGGTTAGTATAATTATTTTCTTAATAAAGCCTATTTTATTCAAATGTATCTGAAATATTTTGATTTGTACATCTCCTTCTCCAATAAATTGCTCCAGTCCATCTAAAGGTTGTCTGGAAGAGATCACTTTTAGTGATAAGGCTACCATCTGTACTCTCAGGTAAAGAAATATCTGTGTAATTTCCTTTTTTATGTACAATAACGTGTTCTCTATCTATCTATCTATAGTTTTCTCTGTGTGTTGTATCCATAATCTAAAATGCGAATTCTGTTTACAGGTTAAGTTCAGCAGGCCTGGTATACACATTCTATGGAGAAGAGCTCATACAAGGTGTAGCACACAAGGAGCACCCACTTTCATCTGAAGACTTAAGGCTTGTATTCAAGAAAGTCTATGAAAATTTTATTCAAGAAATTGATGCAATTGACAATGGTGTGCCAATGACCGACGAAGAACCAAGGTACAAAATACGTACCAATCTGAGCAACAGGGTTGGCCGACTAAATCCAGAATGGAACTCAGAACAAGTGACCAACTCAGATGAGATATTCAAAGATGCAATGAAGTTAGTCAGTGAAGAATTTATGTACACAGTCATTTATTTTATCTCTGTGTGGCTTCCAGCTAGAGATTATGTCAAGTCTGCCCTAGAAAATAGACTGGAATTACACAGTTCCGGTGAAATCCTGGAGTTTAAAGAAAGATTTCCTTGGAAAGAACACCTTTTTGATTTAGAGAAAGAAATGGGTCTTGGGAATACAGCAAAATATGTGATATTCAACGATAAACCTAACTCTTGGAGAGTTCAAGCCGTTCCCATCAATCCCACAAGCTTCAATACTAGGTAAGATGTGGTTCGTGTTTTTCTCTTGCTTTAGAATTGTTTTGCTTTTAAAAATCGTGGTCTTCATGAGAGCCTATCGTCGTTCATATTGCAAAATGCGCCATGTCAACAAAAACATGTGTACGTTTTTTTTAAACCAAATTTGTATGAAAAATTAAAAAAAAACAAAGAAAATAGCAAGACATCATAATCCTTACCTACTCAGGCTTACATTATATTGTCTTAAACTTACATTCAGAATCAAGTTTTCCTTTAATTTAGATTAGAAAGCGAAAACAGTGTTTTTTGACATAGAACGTTTTGCAATATATAGACGCTATTTTTATGAGATACTAGCTGTCGATTTTGCTATGGGAATAAGATATTTTCCTGCAGTAAAACGTAGCCTGTGTTGATCCAGGGTGTCAACTAACTCCATACAACATTTTACTAAAATCGCTCCAGCAGTTAATGTGTGAAAAAACAAACCTATGTACACACTCACAAACTTTCGCCTTAATAATATTAGTTTGATTTGATTGATAAGTCTCTACTTACCAATCAAATCAAAAAGTCTACTGAATTCTGTTTCTGCCAAGTGGAAAATATTTAGCTAGTACACAAATTTTATTCCTTTTTATTAAATTGTTAAAAGTGTAAATACATAAACATGAGATGTTTGTGTTAGAAATTGTTCAAATAATTTGAATCGAAGAAGTGCAAACGATAACTCTGCAGATGGGGGGGTCTATCAACCCTGGGAGTTAATGAACATATCTGAGGCGGCAACCAGTGGTTGTGTATTCATATATGTAAGGCACAGGACAGTAAAAAGTGCCATGATGATGATGAGTATCAGGAAGAAAAATATAAAAACATTAGATTTGTGGCACTGTGTTCACTCAAATAACAGCTATATTCAATAATTTTTATTTTATCTATTTGCTGTAAAAAACATTACACATTTACACAAAACATAATTCATTACACAAAGTATCCCCAACCTGAAGATTAGATTCAACAGCAGCATATGAAAGACGCCCCTCGATGCATTTTCTCTGACGAAAATGATATTGAACCGACAACAAAATGACCCACTGTTATGAGCAGATTGCTACGTAACAGACAAGATAAAGGAGAAAATTACACAAAGATGTATTAGTGATAAAATAATATAAGTACTGTGTCTCTCATTCTCTATTTACATTCGGTTATGTAAATGCACATGTAGGATATATTGAGTAGTGTTGCCCCCATACTTTCCATTACTAAAGAAAGTCTTTGATAACTGTTTCTTTGTTTATTACAGGAAACCGTTGCACAAAAGCTGGTGGGGTGTCCGTGACGAATTGCTTAGTGACACAGCTGGTATTGAGGGCTGTATCTTCTGTCACAGTACTGGTTTCATAGCAGGAAACAAAACCAGAGAAGGTGCATTGAAAATGGCCATAACCAGTTTAGAGGCCTAGAACTTGTGTGACGTGTTTGCATAATAAATGGGTTCACTATTCTTCTGAGGCTTTTAATCATATATGCCTCCTATCTGTTAGTCATATTCTCATAAGTTACATTACTAATATATTCATATCCGAGTTCGATGTCAACCCTAATATGTCCCCACTGCTGGGTCACGGGTATGTGCCTGCAGCGCAGGAAGGTTAGGCCATGCTCAGAATTGTAAGCTACTATGATTATTTATAATTATGGTTCTTGCTAATTTATTTAAAAAGTTCAAAATTTTATGTTCGCGATTTAAGTAATAATAAAAGTTTGAATTTAATATGGTAAGATAGCTGCAGTCGTCATGAAATTGTATTTCAATTCACTTGAAGTAGTTAAGGTTATGTGGTATTGTAAATGTCACTGGGTAGTGTCGCAATTCTATGTCTGCTTCTGTTTCTCTGTTCCCAATCGTAATGCGTAGCCGTGCATTCCTCTAGTCCTTGTTGCATTGCTTAATTAACTGAATACATATTGGTTGCTTTAATTTGCAAGTTATTTATGGGTGTTGCTGGGGTGAGAGACGTACATTTGAGTGTTGTGGCAAAGTAGAAAAAATAATAAAATCCCGGCAATTTTGCCGATGCCGGCGGCAATGGTGCAGAAGGTTTTGACCTTAAGGTTAGGTATGCCTTTCATTTACCTAGTTTTTTTGTTCCTAATTTCTCCCTTGAGGAGTTTGAAGCTAACGTTTTAACATAAAAGGAGAACGAGATATACAATCAAAATAGTCTTCACAAGTGCAGCTCATCACCCAGTCCGGCGTTGTCTTGTATTCTTACTGCCCTTAAGTGTCATAACTGTTGTCGTGTTTATAAGTGTCGCTGCAGTCCCAGACACACAACAGAGCAAAATAGAAAAAAAATATTAAAATTCCGGTAATTTTGCCGCTGCCGGCGGCGCATCTACTCGCATTGGTGCAGAAGATATTGCACTGAAGTTTTTGCCTTTAATTCAGTTTCATTGTTCCCAATTACCTTTTAAAGTAAATAGTCTTCATTAGTACAGCTCATCTACGATGTCGCAGTCCGGCGTTGCCTTGTATTCATCCTGTCCTTAAATTATAAGTGTCGCTGGAGTGACTGACACTCAATAAAGCAAAATAGAAAAAGAATTGTAATCCGGCAATTTTGCCGCTGCCGGCGGCGCACAGTGTAACGGCTTGTATGGGAGCGTGGAATGAACTGTTTTGTCGAGTGAGAGAGTCTTATAGAATCAAAACTAGTCAAGTCCAGATATGGTAAATTTACAGTATGCACCTTTTTTCTCTTTTGCTCTATGGCAACATTGGAAAACATTAAGAATGTAGCCAGCTTATATTATTTTGTTGCTTAAACATGCTAAACAAATATAAACCTATCGTCTCGTACAAACAAAGTTCAAAATCTAATTCTGAAGTTTGGATTTGACCTAATTTGATAACAAAGTGTGGATTTGTCTTAGTTTGAAAAAGAGGTTTGCGGATTTGACTGCTTTTGAATGTCAATTGTAAGGATATGACTTATTATAAAAATAGCAGTAAGGATAGGCAGGGGTTGCCAATTTCCTTTGGCGGGTGTAGTGTAGACAAAAAACTTCTAAGTTAAAAAAGTAAAAAGTAAATATTCTACATTTTGCATAATTGTTATAATCTTTTAAGAACTACTCGAAGTAAATTAAGTAAATAAAACAATCACCGTAGGTAGTTCGACTTCCGGCTCACATGTTTCATCTGTTTGTTCATTGCTATTAGTTCTTTCAAAAACGTTTTTGAAATAATTTAGTTCTGCCAAAAGTACCCACTGTTCCCCATAATGGGCTGTCTGTAATTTCTTGACATCGTCTAATTTATCGTTTTTAACTGCCACGTTCATAGGCACGAGGGTTGGATTTATTTGGCATTTTTCTGCTTTTTGCAAATATTTCTAAATGCACCTAGTGTATTTCGATAGGACCCTTCTGCTCGCACTTCAACATTGATTGGTCTTCTGCTTGTTCCGCCTAATGAAAAACCTTTTGCATTCTTTTATGGAAAAGTGCATCCCACTTGTAGTTTTCAGCACGTTAGCGCTCGCTGTTTTCCAATCAAAAACCTCTGCATCTGTTCCAAATTTTAGAACAGTCCCATGCTCTTTGAAATATTCCAGGTAACTTTGTGGGTTAGGCATTACCTCTGTTTTTTTAATTTTTTTTTTCAATTTGGGCGAATACGCGATCTGCTGGCAAGTATGAGTGCCCAACCACTGGAAACAGCAATTCCACAGTCTTAATTCGGTCTGGTGCATAGTCCATAATATACTTGCAGATCATTCCTAGTACTGATGTATTTTTATTTTGCCCACTGCACCCGTCAGCCACTAGTCGGATAGTAGTCACCTTTTCGTAATTTTCGACATTTGTGCACATGCAATGAAAAACAGCACTGGCAATTTGGTTTGATGCTTTTGGCAACTCATCTTCAGTTCATGTGTAAATGAAGACATTTTCACGAGTCAACTTATCTTTGGAACTGCCTAACACGATAGTAAAATTGTAGATGTACAATTGTCTTGAATAGTAAACGCTTTGGTCAGGGACTTTCGGCATAGGTTGGTTTTTATGACAATCAAAACTCAACGCCAGTAGCTCTTCTTTTTTTCCTTTAACAGACTGTAAAAAGCCTTAGCCCTTAGCTCGTGCACTCTTTTTTGGATCATAAGCTCATTTTTCTTACTGATGTCTTCATGTCTCACTTTTTCTTTCAACGTCAAGCACGTTGAGCAAACGTCTGTTGCCGGACACCCGAAACCAATATTGAATGAAGTGTTGAAAATTCTTCTGAAATAAGATGCCTTGACGCATTTGAATTGATCTTCAGCTTGCGAGATATTCATTCTGTATAGTTTATTGATGCTCAAATTTGATGTAAGGTACTGCCGACTCTTTATTTTGCTGCGACAGAAGTGAATTTTAAGCGGCACCAACATTTTAATGAAATCTTTTATCGATTTCCTTTTTCCTGCAAACGCTTTCTCTTTTCGGTTTCCTCCTCTATTTTCAGATGCTGAGGCCCCATCATTCTTAAAATTGCGTAAAATCACACCATTTACTCTTCCCTTCTTCAACTTTAAAATCGTGTAAAACGTTTTTCTGCAAACGGGTATCTTGCAGTTTCTTCTTCGCGCATAGTAAACAACACTAACATTTTTCTTATTCCCTGTTCCAGTCTTTAAACGGCGACGCTGTATGGGAAATACTTTAGTGTATTGCAGGATGTAATTGTCTTGTTGAATTTTGTTTGGGGTTTTAAAAAAGGCGTTATGAAACTTTATTATGTCATTCTTTGTTAGCGAAGTACATCTGTAGGCTTTTGTGTAATGTTGGCACGGCACTGTAATATTTGGCGGTGCTTTAGGTGAACTGATATGGTATACCTGGAATATCTGAAACGGAAACTTATTTTGAAATACGGGCATTTCTCTGTAAGCTCGCACAGGTCCCAATAAATGCTGTCCTGGCAATTTTTTTAAACATTTGCCATAAAACAGAGTTTTATTTCGAAGAAAATTAACTATTATTTAAGTTAGATAAGGAGGCTCACTGAATTTATACATATTTTCCGAGTTATTAGGGATTTTCTAAAAAATCATGACAGGGGACTGTTTTCAATGTGACAGGGGACTGTTATGTGAGACAGAGGACTGTTGTACTTAGAAAAAAGTCATTTTACACATTTATTATTTTTATGGCATATTTGCACATTAATAATCAACAAAAGTTTCTTTAAAAAATATCAACAGAAAACATAACTTTTGTTACGAAGGCTTGGTCTCTGTTAGACCGATGAGCAGAGGTCGGAACAGCGGCGAAAATAAAATGGTGATGCAGCGTGGCAATATTTTACTGATCTTGATGGTGCAGATACAGGCAGATTAAAGAGACTTATAAAGAAGTTACAATCCTATTTAAAGAAATAATTGAATAAAAAAAAGACAAGAACTGCCAACTTTACAGAATGAAATCAAAGTAGGTGGCGCTGATATCGCGACGGATATGTACTAAACAATACTTATTAAATTAATGAACAGCTCTTAAGTAACTAAAATATTACTATAGTATATTTTAACGTAATTAAACAAATCAAATTATCCTTTATTAATAAAATTAATTAGACTGTAATTCAGGAACGATTGCTGATAATAAATATTCATTAAGTCCTAGTATTTATGGAACTACCAACTTCAGCATCAAAGTAAAAGTAGACGGCGCTGATGGCGCGACGGATATTGATTGACAATACTAATTAATGAGAATACAATTCAATTCAATTAATTCTTGTTCATAATTAAATTAAAATTAAAATAAACCAACAAGGAAAATATAATGATATTTGTAACAGACAGAAATACTGTATCTTGAGATTTGAGAACTTTAATGAACCAAATATTAATCAGATAAATTAAGAGTGATTAGAATCTAAAAATTAAATGAACATTACTACTATTCAATTATATAATTGGGCCGACCTAACCTTAATAATCTAACACTCGGCCATCCTGATCAAAGCCGTGGCCCACGGCGTTCTTGATTTTGTGTGCCCATGGATGATGTGCTGTAACCCGCTGACAGAGCGGCACCGTCTCCGCTGCCATAGGGTTTCTTTTGCAGTCCTGGAGTCTGTTTCTCCGCCTGGAAATGGAGAATTTTCGGAAAGTCAAACGTAAACGACAATATTATCCTATGTGTAAACTTTTAGATATAAAAAGTACAGCATGCAACTTTCCAAATATGCACATAGCTTTAGAGACGCACACAGCATGATTGTAATTCGTTCATAAAGTTTTGACGCACACAGCAATATGTAACTAGGTACATTTAATAATTTAATTGAAGTTGCCCACAGCATATTTATGTACATTTGTAGTTTTATTTAGAAGCGCACACAGCATGATGTAGTACAACTGCACTCAACGTAGGACGCACACAGCATGACATTATATTATTTGCACACAGCTTTAGAAGCACACAGCATTTCAGTTTTCTAGTTTGCTTAAAGTTTGTAATATTATCTTTGTAGTCTATATCTCTCAGAACAATATTATTCGGAAGTTCTGAGATAAATCACAATTGCAATAATTATAGTTTCTTCTTTTTTTTTTTGTAAGTACACAGTACATATGTATTTTAGGATTGCAGTTTTTTTTTTGCAGGTAGTAGGTAAAATCAAAGGAAAAGAAACATCTACTTTTATTTAATTATGATGTAACTGACAATATCAAAGAACAATTATACGGTTTACTATTTACATGTTACATAACATTTAAGGAGCAAAATTATTTATAATACTTGACAACAAAATTCATGTAACTTAATATCATTCTATAACTGCGAAAAATTGTGATATTGAATTGTGACCTTAACTCTCTAGCAAATCAATTAGATCATCTCTGTCAATTTCGTTTCCCTCACTGTCAGTGGAATCACTATCTGAAACTACGGCTTTATAAGGCCTCAAAGAATCACCAGCTACCACTGCCCTGAAGTTTTTGTAACCACGCATGCCTTTAATTGAACTTATTGTGTAACGATCAAATGTGTGATTAGCCTGTACAATTTTATAAGGTCCAGAGTATCTGTTACCTAACTTTTTGCTTATTCCTACGGAGTGTTCTGTTACTCCGCCCTTCCATAAAACCAATTGATTTACAGTGTATTTAGTACATTTCTTACGCTTTCTATCGTACTGTTTTTTCATTCGAATTCTATTTTTGTCAATGTTAGATTTTGCCAGATTACGTCTATCCATCAACTTGTGTCTTTGCATTTGATTGTCTGAAGGCTCGAGCGACGCTGGGGGAACGGGCAAGATATTATTATGATGCGCGAACATTAAATTGAAAGGAGCTACTTTTGTGGTAGAATGTTCTGTATTATTTATGCCTAATATAATATCCGGCAATTTCACATCCCAACTGCACTCCTCTATAACGGAAGTATTCAAACCGTCTAAGACAGTTCGATTGACTCGCTCTATCTGTCCATTGGCACGTGGAACAGCTATAGCGTTGAGTATGTGTTTAATTTGGTATTCCTTAACAAAGGCTTTAAAATAACGACTTGTGAATGACTTTCCCCTGTCGGTAATGATTCTGGAAGGTTTTCCAAAAACTGAAATAATATTTCTAAGCTCTTTCACAGTTTCAGTAGAACGAACACTTTTGACTGGTTGAGCGAACACAAATTTAGTAAAGGAATCAATTATCATTAGAATATAATTGTTTCCTCTGCGGCTTTTCGGAAAAGGTCCCAGATGGTCTATGTGGAGAGTGTGGACTGGTTCATCAATTTTTTCAATGGGATGCAATTCGCCCTCCTGTCTACCGTAACTTGATTTTCCATATGCACATTGTAAACAACTTTTTACATATTTACGGATAAATTTTGTCATATGTGGAAACCAATAAGAGGACTTTACTAGTTTTTCTACCCTCTCAAAACCTGGGTGCCCAATATGATCGTGGAATTTCTGTAATATGCTAAATTTGGCTAGTTTCGGTATGACGAAACGATTGCCATGAAAAGTCTTTCTGTACAGACATCCGTCTACAACCACATAGTTATTTAATAGATCTGGGTTATCGGTACCACCATCAATTTGACGAATAATGTTCTGAATATTATCGTCCTGTAATTGAACGGTAAGCGCCCAATCAGCTTCGTTGATCAAAAAGCAGGTAGGGCTATTTAGCAAGTTTTCATTAAGGGGGTTACGACTTAATGCGTCTGCGTGACGCATCCTATCCCCTGATCTGTACTCAATTTCTAAATCGAAGTCTTGGATGGATAGCCACCATCGCGCAATACGGGGTACAAGATCTTTTTTTGTTAGTGTTGCACGGATGGCAGCACAATCAGTAACTACTTTGACGGGTACACCGACAATATAGATGCGAAATCTTTTTAAAGATTCTACCACAGCAAGAGTTTCCAACTCATAGCTGTGATAGAACTGTTCTTCTCGACTCGTGACTCTACTGAAGTAGGCTACAGGCTTTAGGTTACCGTCAGCTTGATACTGTAAAAGAATTCCACTTAATCCTACTTTGCTCGCGTCTGTATGTAGCTCAGTCCTAGCGCTACGATCATAGATAGCAAGCACCGGTCTCTCAGTTAAGCGCATTTTTAGGGTGTTAAAAGCATGCTCTTGCTCAGAGTCCCAGCGCCACTCATGGTCTTTTTTTGTAAGTTCAGTTAATGGGCGCGCAATTGTTGCAAAATTTTGTATGTATTTGCGAAAATATGACGTCAACCCTATAAACTGTCTGACTTCATGAACATTGGATGGTGTTTTAAATTTTGTTACAGAATTGATTTTATGTTGCCCTGGTCTAATGGTTCCCGCTGCGACCTCATGGCCAAGGTAATCAGCAGTGGTCTTAAGAAAAGTGCATTTATCAATATTTAAATGCAAGTTAGCCTCTTTAAGGCGTAGTAGTACTCGCTCTAATAGAGCTAAACCCTGTTCCACAGTTACTGTGGCTAAGATAATATCATCTAAGTACACAGCAACAACGCTGTCTTTAGTGACGTCACCATTTACTTGTTTATGCTCTGAGTATTTATGAGAAACATAACTATTGCTTAACTTCCCCAGAGTTAGCTTTAGAGCTCTAGAAAAGACGGCGGGAGCATTAGCTAACCCAAAAGGCATTTTCATAAATTCGTATTGCCCGGATTGAGTCACAAAAGCAGTTTTTGGGATTGAATCAGGGGCCATTCGAATCTGGTAATAACCTTGCGCTAAATCAAGTGTGCTGAAGTAGAATTTTCCTGATAACAAATTAATGAGATCATCTATGTGAGGCAGAGGAAATCTATCCTTTATAGTAATAGAATTTAGTGCACGATAATCTATACAAAGGCGATATTCTCCGTTTTTCTTTCGAACAAGGACTACCGGACTGGCATAAGCAGAGCTTGATTCTCTCGCAACACCATCTTCGATAAGTTCCTGTACCTTTTGATCAACAATCTCTCTCTCTTTGTATGATAATCTATATGGCTTGCGATGGACCGGTTTGTCTGTAGTAGTTTCTATAGACATCTCTATCAAATGAGTACATCCCAAGTTTCGTGTATCTGAAGTTACAGAGCTCATATATTCTCGTAACAATTGTATCAACCTACGACGCTCGTTCTCACTTAAGGTTTCCGAATCTACAGCAGCATTGAAGTCGGCGTTATCTTTGGTCATACCACCTAACTCAACACTCATTACCTTACTTTCTTTACAGATTTTAGCCCTGGTAATTACTTTGCCCGCTCGCCACACGATATCTTCATTACTCAAATTAATAACTCGAATCGTATCGGTCGTAGAAGCCAGTATAGAACCTGGGACGAAAGTCAAGCATTCGGGTACAAAAACTGGCGAGGTGATAAGGCTGACATTAGTTACTTTGCAACCAGTATCTACTCGAACATAACATTCGCTTCGTGGTGGAATTACAGTTTCTGTAACTAATCTAAGCGCATACTTTTGTCTAAAGTCGCTACTATCTAATGCATTTTGAAGTATAAATTCATCACAAACATCATTTTTTATTAGAGTAGCACTGTTCGAAGTTGTCACAAGGCTAATTCCCTGGTGGTTAATAACAGGCTGACCTATTAGGAGTTCAATGTCGTCTGCTAAGTTACGTACTATTTCTGCACAGCTAGTTATTGAAATACCATCGATAAGGACAGTTAAATTAACTTTGCCGAGGGAATAACTGTGATTCCCATCAAAACCCCTCATGATAATAGCCGATGATTCTTCTTTTAAATCAAGTTCCCTCGAAACATATTTCGTTATAATATTAATTTTACTGCCAGTGTCAATATATGCGAGCACTTCACGGTTATTAATGTGTACCACTTTCCTATAGCAATCTAAACGAATTTCTATAGTTTTAAATGAAGAATACAGCACCTTTTTAGGGATCCAGCAGGTCACAGCTTCGTGGCCGCGTTTATTGCAGTTCGTGCAGAGAAGTTGGCTCCGACAGTCCTTGCTCTCGTGGCCGGGCTTCCGGCAGATGTAGCAGAGCTGGTACGATGGCAGGAGAGCACTGTTGCCGCGGCGCCACGAAGATCCCCGCGAGCCGACGCCCCTCGGGGTTGCCGCTTCCACTCTCTTGTAGTTTTCGAGCGAGGATAGGTACCCATAGTACAGGTCTTCGGCTGTGTTGCACCTGAAAGCTTTAGAGTTGGCTCTCAACTCGTTCGGAAGACCGCGAATCAAGCAAGATATGGTAGCTTCTTCATCTAATTTACATCGCTTGATAAGGGACAGCTTTTCATGAAAGTATGCAGTCATCGTCTCATCGTCCTTTTTCTTACGAGAAAGCATTAGTTCAAGTAAGTCGACAAAATCTATTGCCATAGGAAATGCTCGCTCCAATGAAGTTTTCCATTCTACCCAACTTAAATTGTAATCATCTAGATTTTCATACCATTCCCGAGCTGACCCACGTAACCTCATATGCATGATAAAAATTTTGTCTGCTTCACTCCAACTATAGATCTGTCCCAATTGATCTATCTTATTAAGCCACAATTTAGCAGTAACAGATTTGGGCCCTGGGGTAAATTTGGAAATTAATTCTGCATCTAAATGAGTAGTCTTTCTTCTTTTCATTTGGTCGGTAGAAGGTAAAAAAAAATTTTCTGTTACCTCGGTGTCTGGGATGCCGTTCTCAGCTCTCCTCTTACCCAATCCTGCGATGTAAGGTCCCAGCGGGGACCCGGTGGGCGTCTCAGCCATCCCACTTCTGACGTGTTACGAAGGCTTGGTCTCTGTTAGACCGATGAGCAGAGGTCGGAACAGCGGCGAAAATAAAATGGTGATGCAGCGTGGCAATATTTTACTGATCTTGATGGTGCAGATACAGGCAGATTAAAGAGACTTATAAAGAAGTTACAATCCTATTTAAAGAAATAATTGAATAAAAAAAAGACAAGAACTGCCAACTTTACAGAATGAAATCAAAGTAGGTGGCGCTGATATCGCGACGGATATGTACTAAACAATACTTATTAAATTAATGAACAGCTCTTAAGTAACTAAAATATTACTATAGTATATTTTAACGTAATTAAACAAATCAAATTATCCTTTATTAATAAAATTAATTAGACTGTAATTCAGGAACGATTGCTGATAATAAATATTCATTAAGTCCTAGTATTTATGGAACTACCAACTTCAGCATCAAAGTAAAAGTAGACGGCGCTGATGGCGCGACGGATATTGATTGACAATACTAATTAATGAGAATACAATTCAATTCAATTAATTCTTGTTCATAATTAAATTAAAATTAAAATAAACCAACAAGGAAAATATAATGATATTTGTAACCGACAGAAATACTGTATCTTGAGATTTGAGAACTTTAATGAACCAAATATTAATCAGATAAATTAAGAGTGATTAGAATCTAAAAATTAAATGAACATTACTACTATTCAATTATATAATTGGGCCGACCTAACCTTAATAATCTAACACTTTCTTTAAATATTCATATCAAAAATTAACCTTAGGTGCTAGAAACATTTTGTACTCACTGAGATCAACAGTCTTATTATTATAATATGAATCTGTAAATGCTTTATGTATTAACCCTTAATTACTCGCGTCAAAAAAGTTACACTATCGCTCGCGTGGGGTTTATTTTACCCCATTTGAAAAAGGGAATAAAAGAAAGTATTACTGCTTAATATTATTTTTATTATTAAATCTTTAAAAAAATCTACTTCTCGCTAGAGGATAACAGTATTCACAATCAACATTTCTAGGAACATTTTGACGAGATAAATATATAAAATAAGGAACAATTTATTCATTGCATTCATCAGACGTCGTGGTGGAATGGTCATGACAGACGTGCTGGTTGCATTTGGCACACGTCGTCCTAATTTTTTTATCCCGTGACCTTGGGCAGATATGACACCTTTTGTAAAAATTGGATGGGCCACCTCTGGACGTAGAGTTAGTAGCTTTTATCAGCACTTCTCTTGAGAACAATATTGCTCAGTATTCCAAAAAATACTGAGCAATTTGATTGACGCTAAGGCGTCGATTTGCCATTCTGAACGTTATAACCTAAAAATATAAGTCAACATTATCAAAACAATTAATAACAAGAGCACAAAACGTACAAAAAAAATAAAAATGTCTACTACTTGTCAAAAAAGTAACACCAACACTCGTGTGGGGCAATATATACCCCAAACGCGATCTCCTGGCACGACCGCACGTTACAAGATGACGCACGCGACTGATTAATGGAGGGGGGAGCTATTTATAGATTAGGTGTTGCAAGTGTTCAAACATGCTTTGGGGTAAAATACACCCCACGCGAGTAATTAAGGGTTAATTGAAATACTTACTATTAAAACTGTTTTTATACGGATTTATGCTCGTTTATTACATTTTTACAATTTTCCAACGTTTCGGCACTTTTTCAGGTGCCGTGGTCCCGGATGACTGAGGTGACAGGTGTCTTTTAGAAATCATTTACGGTTAGTTTACTACCCTCGGCAAAAATTACAAAAGTTAATTATGAAGTTACGTTCCAAAATAGACAAACCAATTATTTTTTATATAAAGTCAACAATATTGATTATTAGTAATTGAAGTTAAAATTAAATTTATAAACTAATTACTTTATATGAACATTATTAATTGAAATTAAATTGATTTTTTATTATTTACTCTACAGTCACACTTCTAGCAAGGGGGTCTCATGCACTTAAGCACTGGTTCCCATGCTACCGGTATGTTCCAACCACGATCTCTATTAAAATTTGGATGCCGGCGGATCTCTATTGCCTCACGTATCATTCTAGGGAAGAAACGGTCTTCTCGGGCTAGAACTTTAACTTTATCGAAATGTATAAAGTGGTTGGAACCGCTAAGTGTATGCTCGCTGACTGCAGATCTACCAGAGCGCTTATGTTTCACATCAGCGATATGTTCCTTCACCCGCTCAGCTATGGTACGCTTCGTTTGACCAATGTACGAGGAGCCACATTCACAGTCAAGCTTGTATACTCCTGCCTCTTGTAAGGGAATCCTGTGCTTGACACTTCGCATGAATTGGTGTATCTTTCTTGGCGGCTGGTAGATGGTTCTGATTGAGGCGCGTTTCAAAATACTCCCAATTTTGTCAGTCACTCCTCTCACGAAAGGCAGGTAGGCTGGAACTCGCTCGACTGTGTCCGGTTTGACACGTCCTCCGCGACGGACACGCGGAACTTGCAGCTTGTTTGCACGAAGTACTCGTTTGACATGCTGGAGTTCCGCAGGTAGATGTTGTTGCTTTTCGCAAACCCACATCTTATATTTTATGACCTTTCTATCATCAAATTCTTTATATTTCGGGTTTTTATCAAGACAAGTATGACATGATCTCGCCAAACAATCCACATTATACCGGTCGCAACATAGATCTTCCAGCAACCTTCTGGTGATTGTTGTAGGTCAGTATGTTAGCAGTATGAAGTGCGCTGAGCTTCATGTCTATGTTGGAGTGAACTATGCATAGACATGTATCGCGGTTTTGAGCGTTTGGTTTCACAACCCAAAATGGACGGAGTCGGCAAAATGTTTGGTAGCTAAGTTTTAAGTTGCCAGTCTTAAACTTTTTATATACATTAAAAACTGTGTCAAGAAGATATCTCTTCTGTTTCCTCACAGTTTTTCTTGTTATAAACTCTTTTTTACCGGCTGCCATACGGCTACTAAAGGGTGTCCAGCGGGAATTTTTCTATTTCAAAATTAAATTACAAATAAACGAATAAGTTTAGAATTTTTATTTTATTTTTAAAATGTAACGATTGCGATTTCACTTTTTAAAAATAATGTCTTCCAACTGACGTCCATTTCTCGCAATACACTCTTGTAAGCGAACCCTCACATTGGCAAGTGCGCGCGAACAAAGCTCTGGGGGGATGGCAGCGATTTCACGCCGAATATTTTCTTGCAGGGCAGTTATGGTTCGGGGATTATTGCAGTATACTTTAGACTTAAGGTAACCCCACAAGAAAAAATCACACTGCGTCAAATCCGGCGATCGAGGTGGCCAGGGTATGTCTCCGAACTTGCTTATTAATTTTCCAGGGAAAAGGATGATGGGCACAAATGTATGGAACCTGGTCCTGACACCAATCGGAATGTGTAATACGTCGTTGGAAAGGTATTTATTTGTATAATAAGAATAACCGACACGCTAGTCCCGATTTTCTGACCAATTTGAGAATCATACGTTAAAACTTTTTTTTTATTTAACTTTTTTTCTGTTGTTTTAATTCTTTTTGATATTTTTTCGACATTGTGTATCGATATTACATAATTACAAATGATCAGCATTGATTATTACATTATCATTGTTTATTATCGAAGTAAATAAAACAAGTTCAGAGTAAGTTTTATCATTTAATGAGCTTCATCCACGATAATGTTGTTTAAAAATAGTGCTGGTTTAGTAAAGCCTTCTTGTCTAGCATATCCTAAATACCACACAATTGATATAATAGGTATGCGCACAGGAACCTATCGTGCGGCGTCCAGTCAAACATGTGCAATAATGTTGTAATATATAGCAAAAATATTGTTTTGATCGTACATGTCGGGACTGTATGCATGCACGCAACAGCCACGCATCTTCGTGGATCCCATATTCATGGTTGTCCTCTAAAGCAGCTTCTCTATAAGTGTCTATAAGATATAAGCCGTTGTTAAGGTGCTCGCTGCAATATGATTTTGCCAGTTTTAACTGATATGTCCCCAATGAGAGCAAAATCACATCCTGTCACAAAATCAAATTCCCTCAATCGTGGAAAGTCCTGAATGTCAATTGCTTCCAATCTCTGGAAATTGGCTCTTCTGTTGTTTAATCTTTTTGCTTCTACATATAATCATATAACACGTTCGGGGTTTGCCTTCTTTTAATATTTTTTTTGTAAAAAACTGCGTGTTGGCTATCGACAATAGTCCTGTGGAAGTGATTTGTAATTGCTGCTGCAATCATAAAATCCCCGAATATTTTAGGCATTGTGTTTTTAAAATATTTTTGGCGCAACAGCTTGAAATCTCTTTTGAAGTTACCGGGCGTTAACCACTTCCACTACCCATCGGCACATAGTCACCAGCCGGAAACCATTTGCTTGAGAAGTCGTAAGCTGCGACTCTTCCCAGTTCTTCGTCGGGGGACGTGGAATTCGTGGCCACATGCTTCTATATGCATGCTTCTTTATGACAGAGTATGCATAGATGTGATTTTCGTAAAAATTATAAGCATCGGTTGAGTTAAAGCAGAGATATGATTTTTTCTAATTTATATTTAGAGCAAAAAATTGTACTTTCCGACGAGTATATTTCAAAATGGACAATTTATAAGAGTTCGTCGTCATAGAATTTATTTGTTCACTTGAAAAGAGCTATCCAACGACATATGACTCATCGTGATTGGACATAAGGACCAAAACGCCCATCATCCTTTCCCTTAACCTCAACATTGAGACCCTGGCAGTGTGTGGAGTTGCCCCATCCTGTTGAAAATGAGTTCTATTGTTGCGGCCGTGAAACACTTGCAATTGCGGTTCCAAAAATTCACCAATCATACGGCAGTATGCCGAAGAAGTTACAGTTTATCTCTCATTAAAAAAATATGGACCGATTATTCCACAAGCAGAAATCGCGCACCATACTGTCGTTTTAGGGCAGGGCAAACTCTTTTGATGTCGTTCCCTTGGATTGTTGGGGTTCCAATAACGCATAATTTGTTTATTTACATAGCCCCCGATGTGGAAATGAGCTTCTTCGCTAACCAATATGTTTCCAAGTGTTGTGGGGGTCCGAAAACGTTCCAACATCGTTCGGGCGTACGTTTCTCTTAAAACATAATCGCTGTCATTTAGTTTTTGAACGATTTGCATTTTATATGGATGAAGTTTTAATTTTTTTTTCAAAATCACATGCACAGTTGACTTTTTAATGCCTGTAGAGGCCGCAATCTTTCTCACAGATTTTCTTGGATTTCTAATGATTTCTTGTCGCACCGGTGCCACACGTTCTGGCGTTGCTGCTGACGTAGACGGTCCTGTTGGCGGCCTATTAACCACTGTCCCATCTTGTCGGAATCGTTGTACCCACGACCATATAAGCTGGGTGCTCGGACCATCGTTTAATCGCCGAATATCGAAGTTGGAACAGAAAGCACGACGCGCTCGAACCAACGATTCACCACACTTTAAATATTGCTCAACCGCATACGCGCGGTGCGCACCTGACCAATGACTCATGGTAACTAACAAACCAAGATGACGCAACAAACGCTACCCCTCCCGCGCCTCTAGCCCCGCTAATAAATGAGTAACGGTAATTTAAAGTTGAAAAATTCCCGCTGGACACCCTTTACTATCATCTTCGAAGAAATTTTAAACAGCTCGTTTATAACTATCCGGTATTTTACACCGTTTAGCTACAGGTACATCCAAGCCATAGAGATTCGTTTTTTTGCCGGGTCTAGACAACGATTTAATTTCCTTAGGTATCCAGTGCCTGTACTTTTGAACAATACTGCCAGCAACAACTTTTTTAAAGATTTGTCTCTCTTTGGTACGTTTCAATGTTGAATAATTTTCTTTTAACTGCTTCCTTGACTACTTCTTTTCTTTGATCAGGCTCGTCTAACATTTTCAACATTTTTGTCTTAGGTGTATCTTCGACGTTCTTTTTATTTATAAATCTCGCTAATCTTTTTTTATACTTCTCTAATTTTTTTTGTAAACTTGCGATCTTCTCATTTCTTTCCCTGTTAAACTTCTTTCGTCTCTTTGTAGCTTCTTTTTTTCTATGCTGTAGACTAGCACTCAGCGTTGCAAAACCAAGAATTATAAATTCGGTAGGGTTGCCAATAAAAAATCTGTAGTTTTCGGTAGATTTTTATTTGTATCAATTTTGACAAATTATTATTTATACCATCCTTGAGACGAAATTTTACTGAACATGGCTTTAGGTATATTAAAATCATAGCAGTTTTTATCGCCTATGTTTCTCTTCGCATGCAAAAGCCCAACTAAGGCATCGGTTGACAGGCGGTTGCGGTTTTTAGTTTTTATTAAATTTACTGCAGAAAAAATCCTTTCCACGTTTGCAGATGAGTGCGGTAAAGATAAAATATGAAAAACGAATGTAGTCACTAATCCGAATAAAGGTGTTCCGTCACCGCCTTTCATTTGAGCCACATTTGCCCAGAAATCTTCGGCATCATCTTTAAACATATTAATTTCTTGAGTCTTCCTAAGCAGGCGCCACTGTGTATCTATGTCCTGGTAGTCTTTCGCATCAACGAGTCCGGGAAATGCTCTGCAGAGTGGGATTAGACTTGGGTGAATTCCTTTTTTTACATTTTCTGGAGCCAAAACATTTAAGTCTTTCAGTGGGTTGTTTTTTAGGGGAAATCTTTGAATAATTTGCTCAGAAGCTTCAATATAAAACTGTAGGTATCCGTCAGAATGGCGGGTGTATGACTTCCAAATAAATCAAAAATTAATCATGCAAATGTACGGGAAATGTACGCTTTTGTACTAAAATAAGTACAAATGTACCTTTTTATTTACTTAGAAAAAAATGTTTTAAAGTGAGCCGCCAACCTGACGTCAGAATGGCGGCTCACTTTAATCTTCAAAGATATTTACCAAATTAGAATTTAGGGATGAATGTACGTCAATTGTACTTATTGGAACACTAATTAGTTTTTTTTTTAATATTAAAAAAGCTCTGAAAATGTTAAATACATGTGAGCCGCCAACCTGATGTCAGAATGGCGGCTCACTTTAACAATCTCAATTTTTTATCAAATCAAATTTTAAGAAATAAATGTACGTTAATTGTACTTTAAAAATCACTATAAAAAAAATTCTTAACTTTCCTTAGCGACAAGTTATATATTCTTACTAATTTTGAAATAAAACTAAAAAAATATTTTAGATCTTTATATTTCAATTTTACAACATTCACTTTTGACCATAAATAAGACAATGAGCAATTACCATTTCAGGACTTCTGTTTAATCTAGGCTTTAAATCATCGTAACACGTCCATACACCATGCCTATATGAATGCGCTTTGTAATGTCCAATTTCATTTAGACGAGGTATAGTGCTAGAAGAAGGTACATACTCAAGAACTCCTACAATATAATAAGTTTTAGCTTTGAGTGTAATTTCTAATGGAATATGATCAATACAGACATATTCTGATTGATTGTATTCAAAAAGAATGATATCGTGAAGATTATATTCAAAGGTTCGTATACCCTGACAGCCTTTACGATTACATATGACCATATTGCTATCGCCATACAATGTAGATTCTGCTGCTTCTTGTAAATGAGAAATATTTTTACCTTCAGTGTCAAGTGAAAGAAACGCAAGTTTTCTTCGCACATTGTTAGTGACACAAGATTCACTAGTGCAGATTTCTATCCTATCCGTACTTCTTATTACATCAAGAAAGAGTCTTTCAAACATATATGTTTGCCCTGATGAAGTACTTTTGAAGTAATTCTGTACAACGTTAGCACGAAAATTATAAAGATCATTGATAGAGCTATTTTCTTTAACCATTCTCTGTTTAAACTGACAAACATCATTATTACTACAAAGCACTTTGTTACTAAATGCAAATCCATCTGCACAAGCTGTTGCAATTAAGTAACAAGCGGCATCAAACGCACACGTGTTCGTTACTTCCATATTAGGTACTGAAGATTTTGAAATAATGCCGTTTAATAATACTGGAATATTTGCAGGTTCTACGCAATGTGTCGCCACCACTGCCCCACGTTGCACATTGTGGTCATTTAAGTTCTTAATTTGGGCCGGAGTCTCTATTCTGCGACGGTTGAGGGTCCCTACAACATCTGTACGTTTAGCTTTTAAAAAACGTGCTAAACCTACAGAGTTGTAGAAATTGTCCATATACAGACAATGACCCTTTTCAAGATACCCATCAGCGAGTTTTAGGACTACTTTTGCCGTGGCATTTGTAAAGCCCATTTCGGCCTGCCCAGAGTCGTCACCTTTGCCTGCGTAAATTTTCATTTTGATGAGATATCCTGTTTCTGCCTCACAGAGCTCGTATGATTTTATTCCGAACCTTGCCGCTTTAGTTCGGATGCATCGAATCCAAGAAAGGTGGCCTTTCCACAGCAAAAGGGACTCATCAATACTTAGAGCTCTGCGAGGCACGTAAATTTCGCCAAACTTCCTATTGCAGTGTTCTACTATGGGAGCAATTTTGAATATTTTTCTTTCATAGCCGCGAATACTATCAGTTAGCTCATCATTGTCTACGAAGTGTAGGAATCTTAACAGGAGTAAGAATCGATTTCTACTCATAATTTTTCTGAACCCTGGCATTCCCAGAACGCCAGTAGTCCAATACTCATCTAGTCTGCCCCTGTGACATAAGGACATGAATATTAGTACGGAGAAAAATTGGTACAATTCTTCTACTGTTGTATCTTCCGAATCGTTGATTCGGGACCCCATTGAAATCCCAGCCCCTCCCGGCGCCGTTGCTTGCGCAATGATGTCCCAAGCATATTTGTTCGTTTGGTGAGCTATAACGGACATTATTTCGCGAGTCCATATATTTAAATATATTTATTGCAGACGTAGCAGGTATAGTCGGGCCAGAATGTTCTTGATAAACCTCCTCAACTCCTCGGAATTGTTCAAATTGTTACACCAGTCTAATTCCGCTCCTGGTCTGGGAATGTCTATTTCTTCCTGCTCATGGGCCTCTAAAATCTGTATTATCTCAGATTCGTCGTAATCTTCCCAATCTTCGTCAATTTCACTTCCTGAATCGTAGAATGAAAGCTAGAGCTTCTATTAGTTCGGGAAGTAAATACTCATTGTGATGGATCGCAATCGAAGGTTCTTCCTCATCCTCATTCAAATTGTCTCTGGGTTCTTCAATAATCATTCGTTGCACAGGCGGAGTTGATGATTCACCTTCATCTTCATTATTATAAAGTCTCATGGGCTCTTCTTGAGCTACCCCTCGCACGGTCTGAAAATTGATACTTATGAATATCAAAGTAAAAAAATAATCAAACATGAAAAAATGAAAAAAGGGGATCGAACAGAAAGGCATAAGATTCTATAGAAAATTGATACCTCGAGGTTTCCATTTTCGGTTCGGCGTACCAGGACGTGTTCATTAGACGGAACTATTAAATTTCCCCGTGGAGATAATTGTACCGACAAGGCCATAATTAACGGCACACCTCTAGGGGGTGGCGTTCCTGTCCCTCCCTAGTCTCTTTCCCTTGACTCCATCTAAGTTAGAACATAAAAAAAACATGCTGTTGGGAGAGCCCACACCAAAGAACCAATTGCACACACCAAAATAAAAGTACAGAAAGTTAGTAAATGTGAATTATTCCATGACTATTTTAGTCACAGTAGTGTGATAATGATTATCAGTGGTCGGAGTAGGTATATTGATTTTAGATACTTGCGTCATGATATCATAACATGGACATGCATTTCTTCCGGAATGTACCGGAGTTTCCAAAAATTTGGTAAATAGAGTAATAAAATAAAAAACCATATGTAAGCAAACAAAATTGTTTATTGTTAATACAAATAATCATTATTACAGTTTTATTAAAAATAATTATTTTTAATCCTCATCGGTTACAATTTCTACATTTTGATTTTCTGTCTCTATACAATTAAAATACAAAATACAAAATACAAAAATACAAAAAAAGATGTCAATGGAGCGAATTTGAAATAAAGTTTCTGATTATTTGCTACGCTTTTTTCAATACTCTCGCTGTATTCTCTAATTGTATCTAAATCTGGATTTCGTTCCATAACTGATTCTATTTTATTTTTTATATTCTCATTATTGCACTCGTTAAGCGTAGCCCTTACTTGATCAAATACTAAAAGTGAATCAGCTAGAGATAAATTTTGTTTTTGTAACTCTTTTAGGGCTAGTAGTATAATAGAGTAATTTTCTTCAATATATTTTAAATCATTTTCTAAATTTTGTTTTTCCAAAATGTTTTTTGCGTTTCGTATGGCTATAGCATCAGAACTGCTCAAGCAGGATAAAACTTCTTTTATTTTATCTAAATGTTGAGCGTAGTAAGATGCTGCCTGTAACCAAGTACCCCATCTGGTAATGACTGGTTGCGGAGGCAACGGTAAGTCAGGATATTTTTCTTTTAAAATGTTTACCCTACTAGGAGCCTTTAAAAATACTTTTTTAACATTTGATATAAGAATATCAACATCGTTGTATTCTGACCTTATCTGCTCACTTACACGATGAAGAGCGTGCGCCAAACATGTCACATGCTTCATTTCAGGTAAGTAATGTTTTAAATTTCGCCCTGCAGATAGCATGTACGCTACACTGTCAGTGCAAAGCATTAAAATATTGTCAACTTTCGCTTCAAAAGTGTTTTGCCATAAATTTTCTAGACATTGCAGTACAAATTGTGCTATTGTTTGTCCATTTACTGCTGTTAGCATTTTACAAGCAATCAAATAAGGCCGGCCTGCACTATTACTAGGATGCAATGGTTTTATTAGGAAATTGACTATGTATCGACCAAAAATGTCTGTTGTCTCATCCAGCGATATCCATAGTTTCTCATTTTTATTAATTTCATAAATCGAATTGATTTTATTCCTATAAAACTTCTCCAAAAAAACTTTTCGTAACTGTGATTCGTCAACCACTTTACGATTGGTACAAACGCAACAACAAGTACTGCACATATAGGTATTTCTGAAAAAACTCTTAGAACGCTGGATTTTTCATTTGCGACCAAGGAATATTGCATAGAATCAGGAACTTAATGAGGTCGAAGTAAAATTCCTCTTGCGGTCTCTTAAATTTTCCTTGATGTACAGCGCCTTCAATGTGTTTGGTAATGTTGCCTCTATTCACAGCTTTCAAATGACTTTCACACTTTGTACAGTATATAGTGCCACTAGCGTTATCGTAAAGTAGCTCAGGATAGTGCAATAACCACTTTTGCACTGTTTCAGCCTTGACCTTTGCCATATTTATTTATATCTCACCTAAAACAATGATTTAAATTTACAATATATACATACACAACTGTAAAGTCGATAATGAAATTCTGTTTCATATAAAGTGTTTTTTTTAACTGAAGCGGTGATAGCCCTGCGGTGTGCGTACCGGACTCTCATGCGCTGTGATGATGTGAAAATAATTAAAACTTACCCGTACAAAAACAACTTCAAATGGGCCCAATCCAAGAGTATTATATCCATTTCCCGAGCGATGGAAACTCACACGGGTTGTACCGGTTCCGAAGGGGCGTGGGGGACCAGAAACGAGCCATTTCAGACCGGTAGCAGTTCTGAGCACGCCGGCGAAGGTCTTTGAGTCAGCAATACACCATGCACTATACTCACAGGTAAATGCTCAGCTAAGTGAGGCGCAATACGGCTTTCGGGCTTCGCGGAGCACTTCAGGGAATCTGTTGCAACTAATGACACATGTGCTACCTGCGGTGGATGACGGTGGGCAAGTGGACGTGGCCTATTTCGATTTTCGCAAAGCATTTGATACTGTCGACAATGACATCCTGTTGGTGAAATTGGCGCGAGCTGGTTGTACTCCACATACGTTACAGTTCTTTGCCAACTACATGAGGGACAGACGACAATACGTGGACTGCGCCGGCCATAAGTCTGAGCCGTACTTCACAAGATCTGGTGTGAGTCAAGGTAGTAATTTAGGCCCATTGGAATTCATTTTAATGATAAATGATTTACCGGAAGCTGTGCGCGAATCTACCTGTTTGCTTTTTGCAGACGACCTAAAACTAGTCCGAAAAATTGAATATGACTCTGACTGTATCGGGCTGCAGGACGATATTGACAGGGTGGTGAAGTGGAGTCATGAAAACCGGCTTTACTTCAACGTAGCGAAGTGTCAAGTCATCTCGTTTAGCCGATCACGAAGACCGCTTCATCACCTTTACGTTGTCGATGGGACACCGATAAACCGTGTCTCGGAGGTGAGAGATCTGGGCGTTAATTTTACCTCGGACCTACACTTTAGAGCGCACATTATTGGGGTTTGCAAAAAATCATTCCGAAACCTTGGATTTATTATGCGTCAATCACGGGAGTTTACAAACATTAATGCTGTTCGGGCCCTGTATGACGCCATAGTAAGAAGTCATCTAGAATGTAATGCAGTCATCTGGAGTCCACATGAGGCTAAATATAGACTCATGTTGGAACGAATACAGAATAAATTTATTAGACTTTTGTATTTGAAGTTGTATGGTGTTTACCCTTTCTACCCATTGATGTATCCAACTTTATTCATCTTGGGTATGGTCGGATATAATCAACTAGAAGTTAGACGCGAGTTGTCCTTAGCAACGTATTTAATGAAGGTCCTACGGGGTAAGCTCTGCAACCCGGGTGTCCTGCAGACGCTGGGGCTGCGCGCGCCGGAGCGCTGCGTGTGGCGGCGGCGGCGCGTGCCGCTGCTGGCCGTGCCGCGCGCGCGCACTTGCCTTCTGCAAAATGCGCCCCTCACGAGAGCCCTACGCACACTCAATTCTGTCAGTGAGACAATAGATATCTTCTGTTGTTCCCTGAATGAGTTCACAAAGACCACTCTTTTTATTTTGTGTTACAATTGTTAAGTAGTGTGTATTGTATATGTGTTTAATTATTATCTTATTTGTGCTATATTTGGGCGACCTCGGTGGCGCAGTGGTGGCGCATCTGCCTACCATGCAAGAGGTCACGGGAGGTCTTGGATATTTACAGGTTTGTGATGTCGTTGTTTCTGGTTTCCGCGACACGGGGTATCCTGGCGTGGGGCCGGAAGCAATGTATGTGCCTGTATGTAAATGTTATATGTTAAGGTTATGTTGTTCTTGTTTTGTGTGTCTTCACTATTGCATTAGGGCTATACCCTGTAAAAATAGTAAGCTGTGTGGAAATAAATAAATAAATAAATAAATAAAAATGTCCGTAGTTATAAGCCAAATTCGTCGTTTTAAGTAGATTTCAGAAGACAGTAAACAAGCCAGGGTCAAGTCAAGATATTCACAACACATAAAATAAGCGCACTCCACGAACCGAAATAAGTAAGTGAGCCACTTGGTCTGGATGTCGGTGCGAGCGCATTGTTTTCGAACAAACAGTCAATGAGTCATCCTGGATACTTGATTCTAATTGGTCAGATGTGTTGAGCATAGAGATAAGAGGACAAAAGACCCTGTTTGCCGGATGTCGTGTGTTGAAATGAATATTATTATTATATAATTTTATACATGCTTAGGCTTTTACTCCAACACTTTTACTACAACAAGGTTTTTACACACCCAGTCATTTTTTACTTTTAAATTCTGGTCATCTACGCCACTAGCAGCATAGCGTTGAGAGTATTGATACATTTTTAACTAGTTTCATGTAATAATTTCGATGTTTCGGTATTTTTATCATAATAATCCGGAAACTCGGAGGCGTATCCATATTAACATATACGTTTGATGTCAGTGACCTTAATTCAATATACCTACTCCGACCACTGATGATTATACATAGCAGTTGGGCTCGTCAAACATATCCCATAGGCAGGCCGGGGCTATTTGGCTTAAATATTTCCTTCCGTCACAATTCTGCTTAAACGTCTAAAAAGAGGCAAGCCGGTGGGAGTGGACTTTTATGGACGCGCCGCTACTGGTACATAGACGAGAACATAAAAGATGCACCCGAAAGTTTTCGAAACGAAAAGAAAGTCGAAAGTAATAGAGGATTACCAATCATATAACAGGAAAAGCTTTAAAGCATTGATAAAGGTTTTTTTTTATTGAAGATGTATTTATTAATTTCTTAATAACAATTTATGTTTATTTATTGTTAATTTATGCACGGATAGCCAGAGGTTGCGGGTTCGAATCCCGGCATGGGTGAAATTTTTAGCCTCTAAATAGGTTTTTAAACAATTTATGTATTTAATATTTTAGAAGTAACATGCTACATAACACAAAATTGGCACTCGTCGCCCGGGTAATGCTCATAAATTGCGAAAGCACAGTTAGAACACCAAAATGTAGTAGCAGTGCATAAAATTTGAAAAGTAATGTTTATGTCTGTTCGGCAGAAGAAATGACGAGGCAGATATGGATTGGTCGGCAAGTGACACATAACACAAGCATTTAGTAGCACAAAATGCGTTTCCCTCCAAGGCCATTTTAAGTCGTAAATACACAACCTGTAGTCCTCTTTGTTTAGATAAAAGTCAACATCTAGAAAACGGGGCATTGCTGCACGACCTAAAATATACACATTTATTATTATCATCATCATCAGAATCAACCGCCTAGATAAGTTATGTTGTTGAATGTTCAACTCAAACTAAAAAGTATTATCAATAATATTGTAAGTACATAATGCGCAGATCCGCGTTCCGGCATAAGAAAAACAAAACAAATTCTATACACCTGTGAACAAATATACGAAAAGCCGCGACACAGATCCTCGTTGAAATCGGTTAGCACAAGTTTCAACGTATATTTCGATAAAACTATAGATATTCATTGCCTTTTTATTACTTCTTCAACATCTTCATAAAATCACTTTCAAATGTGTTTAAAAAACATATACATACTCATATAACAATAAATAATATTTTCAAACTGGCACTTATTGCGGTCAACCGTCAGTGGCAAAGTTTACTTAAATTCTTTGGGATGTTTCGTAGTAAATATTAGTAATATTTTTATTCAATTCTAACATGCAATTACTTAGGTAGCATAAAAATAAAGTTTTACTTTTCTCCAAGATAATCCCACCAAAACTATTTATTTCTGCAGTCAACGGGCACTGGGGTACACAGTTGAGCACTGATTGTTTCGAACAGGTTCACACGAGTTGTGAATGTGAATGAATGAAGTTGGTACGATTCGACGATACCTTCACTCATATACAATACTGATTTGCAATTTCTGCCCATTTTGCGATACAAATATTACAGAAAAACTAAAAAAACCGCTTGAGGTCGTCTGAGCGTGGATCCACGTTACGGCAGTATAATGGGAGTTCGCGGATCCACGTTCCGGCATTCGAAAGGTTAATGTTGTTAAGAAATCGCAATATGTAAGCGTAAAGCCTAATGATTTTATTTATATCAGAATGGCGATACAAGCGTTCGATTATATAATCATCTGTATTAGTAGTTTCACACACCAGTTTATAGGAAAGCACCGAGCAGGGTTTAAGTTCGGGTAACTCTTGAGCTATATAAGTATCATGGGAAGCAAAATCGTACTCCCTGTCTCGGAGAAACCGTGGCCCATGTCACCATACATCGTTGCTGCCCAAGTCACCCGGCCTGGCTCCTCTGCTTATGAGATCCGCGGGATTCTCGTTCGTGTTGACGTAAAGCCAACGCCACCTAGCGGTATTTTGACGAATTACATTTACTCTGTTCCCCACATACGCCTGAAGCCTTGTCAACTCTGTTTTTAGCCATGCAAGAACAATTTGCGAGTCGCTGAATAAGTAGACGCGCTTTATATCTACTTTTAGCTTAATTGTCTCATAAGTGTTAACCATTAGCTTTGAAAGAAGCAGTGCTGCATTCAGTTCTAATTTGGGCACTGTAAGGCCTTTTCTTTGCACAGGGTTAATTCTCGATTTGGAACACAGTAAATGCGTATTCGTTGTACCTGAAGAATCTGTGAGTCGCAGGTATACGCAGCATCCATACGCCGTCGTACTCGAAGCATCTGCAAAGCCGATCAGCTCGATCTCTCGTGCGTCTGTAATGTCTATGTTTCTATTCAATATAATAGGTTCCATCATGGATAAATCACTAGTGAATTGTAGCCACTCTTTTTGTATGTGGACAGGTGGGCTATCATTCCAACTAGTATTTAAAATCCACAATTTTTGCATGATGGCCTTAGCTGTGACTATTATAGGGCTTACAAATCCCATTGGATCATAAAATCTACCTATGTAGCTCAAAATGTTTCTTTTAGTAATTTTTGCAGAGTGAAACGGCTCTGGAGATGAAATTATGAAATTATCATCTTTTATATTAATTTGCAACCCTAGGGCTTTCATGTTATAATTCTCTCTTTGATCTCTCAGATCTCAGATCTAGGCTATCAAAATGTTGCTCATTTAATGGTATACTAGACAGAATTCGCTCATCGTTTGAAGACCATTTATGGGTATAAAAATTGCCTAATTTAAGCAAATTGCATATTTGGTCTCGCGCGTTAAGGGCCGTCTCAAGTTCGTTGCTAGCGTAAATTATGTCATCAACATAAATATTGTTTTTTACGATAGATGAGGCTAGTGGATACAGCTTTTCATATCTATTTGCTAGCTCATCTAAACAACGTGTTGCAAGATAACTGGAACTTTTTAAACCATATGTGACACTATCTAATCTTATGCATCTGATAGGCTGATCAGAGCTGTCTCGCCAGAGTATATTTTGGAGAGATGTATAAGCAGGATCTACTTTAATATTGCGAAACATTCGTTTAATGTCTGCAGTGAATGTGAACTTTCCTAATCGGAAAAGTAGAATAATGTCAAACAAGTCGCGTTGAACCACTGGCCCGTTGTATTGCAAGTCGTGAAGAGAAACCTTTTTGTTAGTTGCCATTGACCCATCAAAAACTATGCGTAACCTAGTAGTTTTACTGTTGTTGTTTAGCACAGCATGATGTGGTAGAAAATATGTTGCTTGTTTATTCAGGTTGTATGCCTCAATGTCAACATAATGACCATGATTGAGTGACAGATACTCATGTATAAATTTCTGATATTGCATGAATAAACCAGGATTTGAATGCAGTTTTTTTTCCAAATTTAAAAATCTTTTCAAAGCAAATTTAAAAGATTCTCCCAAAGATTCGTTGACCTCTGACAGAGGTAATTTGAGACGTATTGCAACTTCAAACTGATTGTTCTCTAATTTGACAGTACTTTGAAATATTTGTTCGCAAAGTTCCTGTTCTGAAGTCTTCTCACTGTATATTTCGGGGACGTTCTCAGTACTCCAGAACTGGGCGAGTGTTTCACTGAGACCTTGTTCACATTTTAACACGACTTTATTGCAGGTGGGCTCGGATAAATATTGTGGTAGGGTACCTCCGACTATGTATCCAAACACTGTATTGAATGATTAGATGCATCGTATTGCGCGGCACAAGCGCTCACCGCGGGCTCGACCGACACCGCCGCAGGTGAGCTGGCGGGCGGCGAGTGCTCTGGTAGCTGCAGTCGGGTTGGACGTTGACTCGGCAACAGTGTCTGAAAAAACACATCCGACCCGATTAAAATATGAACCTCACCTGGCACGTTAAACTTTTCATCAGCTAACGTGATATTTGATGGGATTTGTATTGTAGAAATGTCAAAGGTCATTGGGCATAATCTGACCCGGTTTTCGAAATATTTGCTACAAAAATCAAATTATTGGTAAATTATTGAGGGCTAGCCTACATTTCATTTTGTGATTTTAAAAAAAAAACCGCGGGGGAAGTCTGAAATACAACTATTGAAATTGAATTGAAATGTGTTTAAAAATATTACGTAGGTATCAATTAAGTATTGTAATCAATAAAAATAACATGAACGTTTGCGCCTTCCAATAATGCATGGCCAGAGGCTTGCATTATCCGTTTCAATCGCACGTTAAAGCCGCGCCACACACTCTTAAACAAGTTAAAACCGGTTTCGCCTGTGCTCGACGCCCGCGCTACCTTAGCTTTGTCGTCGCAGTCTCTCGTCCTTTGTCGTTGCGATCGGTGTGTTTCTTGAGCTTCAACTACCTATTTTTAACGAACCGTCCATGAGCACATGCGACCAAATGGCCTATATATCATCGAACTCTACCGGCACCACGAATTGGTCAACAACAGATCATTGATACGCGGTAGAATTCAGTCCCGACACGTTAGGAGTAAGCAGTATTATACATACATATTGGTGAACCCTACAATAGAGGGCAGAGAGAGCATAGAAGACTATTACTGTTCTTGTATCCACGGCCGCCGAACTATCGGATGCTGCGCGCATATTGCCAGCATGGTGTATTTTTTATCTTGGGTCAGACACCAAGAACAAATAGATGCGCCAGCCATGTTCTTTGACAACACTATTGTGCCTGTTGACATAGATTATGTTGAATAAAAACTGTTTGATTTAAACACACATTTGTTTGATTTAAAAATGCATCAGATTATTCCTATCGTAATAGTTCATTACCTATCAATTCAATGCAAATAGTCGAAAATGTCTTATTATTACCGTATATCACTTACATTTATTTTTTTCAATTTTTGAGCAGATTCCCATACTCTACATTGATGCGACATATATATTCGTAAACTAGGGACGTTTATCTAAACATCCATACCAATTTTGTCTCTGTAGGCCGTGGGTATAGTTTTCATAGTAAGTTGCCCAGTGACCTTTGTATTGAGGCAAATGACATGTTATTTGTTCTACAATATGACAGTTTATGTTGGTTCTAAATGGTACTCGCAAAGAATGAATTTCTAATGGAACACAATATTTGACTGTACTTTCTGCATTGGCTATGCCAATGATATTTGTGTCAATTTTCTTTGGAGTCAAACCTAATATCTTCACTACCTCTGCAGAAAGTAGCGACACTTGTGAACCCGAATCCATCAGGGCTCTTAAGTGAAACTTTGTACCATCCTTCCCAAATACCTTTATTGTTGCTGTGGGAAGAAGGACATTATTATTGCTTATACTGCCTGTCAATGTGACAGGTTGCGCAGTATTTGTAATATCTTTACAGTGCAGCAGCGTATTGTGCGGGCCTTTGCACTCTGCACATCTGAAGTGGTATCTGCATCGTCCTGCATGTGAACCTAAACATATGCTACACATTTTATTTTCCTTTGTAAATGTCAGTCTGTCATGTGCAGGTATTTTATGATCTTTCAACTTACAGTAGCTGCATGTTGGTGAAGCGACGACGTGTGCCGCGACCTTGCGGCTGCTGCTTGAGTGCGCTTGATGCTCTATGTGGCCCTGCTCGGCATTCTCCGTTGCTAATGCGCGCTTTTCCAAGTACTTTAGCAGGTCGTCGACGCTAGGCTCCTTGGCTGCATCACGCTCAAGCTGATACGCTCGTGCGGTGTATGTGTCTAATTTGCGACATAAAATAGAAGATAATATTGCGTCCCAATGAACGACATAAGGTTCGTGGTTCTTAATTGCAGCTAATTGCTGACGAACACAAGACACGAACTCTCTAAGAGAACCTGCCGTCGATTTGGTTAACGGTTTCAAGTCTAATATGTGGCAAATATGTTCACTGACAATTTTATATTTATTGTTATAACGCTCATGCAATATTTTTATAGCTGCTGCGTAGCTTTCGCCCGTGATTGGAAGGTTTTTAATGAGATCATATGGCTCGTCTTTAAGGAGAGACCGTAAATAATAAAGTTTCTGCACTTTGTCCAAAGCTGGGTCCTTGTCAATTAAAGAGTTGAACAGATTTTTAAAAGGGACGTAATCAGTGAACTTACCAGTAAACGGCTGTATACATATCGGAGGCAACTTGGTTTTGGCCGCATTTACAATAGGTGGTTGGTTGGCGTTTTGACTGGCGGAGGCACTCACGCGTCTCTTCTCCAACTCACACTGCAGCTTCTCCAATATGAGAAAATAGTTTTCCTCGACCTTCCCATCCTCGACGTCCTCTGGGTCGAGAAAAGCAATCTCTTTACAATAGTTTTCATATTCGCAAAAGAGCGAAGTTACCCGCTCTCTTTTGGCTACGAGATCTTGCACTGAATGCTTGTCCAAACTAGTGGTAGTTATTGAAAGGAGACGCGTGATGTTCCCCTTTAGACATGAGAAATTTGTATCTTTGGAAAGATTAAATCGCTCACCTATCTTTTTGCTCACTGATATGTATCTATCTTTCTTATCTTTAGCTCATCTCGCTCGCTTGCTCACATAGTTATCACTAGTCAACACTCGCTCACGGCACAGCTCAGTATTTCATGATAAGTTTGATAAGCGAAGATCGAGAAGAGAATAGTCAGTTGAAAAATTAATAGTGTGCTGTTTCCTGTCATAATACGCTCGAAAGTTGTACCATGAGCCAATCCATAAAATAACGTAGGTATTAAATGCATTTCTACAAAAGGGTAATCAGGTAAGTTTTGTACATCGATTTTTCTTCATACTTTAACAGGCTTAGGACTGACAACCTAAATGTTATAATATCAATGGGAAGGATTTTTTTGTGTTATTTACATTTTTAAGTGTTATTGAAAATTAAATTTAGGCTGGTGTATTTAAAAATCGGAGTATGTACAATGATTTTAATTTACAAATATTTACAATGTCTATATACATAATTTACACGCAGTTTGTGCTGATAAAAATCAATTGTGACAGCTTTTTTGCTGTTAGCCGTGTGCGCCGCTCATTTAGAGTATAACCGGCCTTTGAAAATATTCTTTCACATGGGACCGAGGTCGCCACCAAATGAAGTCTTTTCATCATATATTTGTACAGAATTGGATAAAAATTTCGCCGTTCATACCACCAATTCAATGGATCCATAGTTCTTGGTAGTATGGGTTCTTGAATATATTTATCCAATTCCACAATCCCCGCAGCAATTGGATTTTCCGGTGTTAATTTCGATACCTCCTGATCAAAATCTTCCCAAAGGGAAGTGGATGCTCCACTAGCTGCATTTTCCATAGCTGTTGTAGAAGTAGGTACAGATTGCGTCGCAGAACTCCGTCCAACTTTAGTTTTTAACCCCGACAAGGCTTTCTCAAAATTGCTTTGATCACTGAATCCTTTGTTTTTGAATCTGGGATCCAAAATTGTCGACTCACTATAAAGAATATGTTTTTCAACATACGAAAATCGCTTCTGTGTCTCTCGCTGTAGAGACAACAGCAACTGTTGAATTTGTGGGCGATGAGGAGTGCTAGAGTTTTGCATTTTCATAGCATGCTGACTGATAATCCGGTATAGTGGAATCACTTTGGCCAAAGTCACGTTTTTTTCAGAAGATATTTCGACGGTGACCTCGTAATACATTTTTAAAATCGGTACAGCTTCTTCAATTATTGACCAATCTTCTGTGCTAAGGGCCAGCTCGCTGCGAAGCAGCGCGATGGCAGCAATCACAGCGTCTTTTGAAGCAATAAGTCGCTGCAGCATGTCGTAGGTAGAGTTCCAACGTGTTGGGCAGTCCTGCTTCATTTTAAGCGTTTTTAATTCCAACTGCTTCTGTAACTCTTTAAGTTTTTGCTGAGCTTGCGGGCTCCTTTTAAAATATTCTACTACTGTTTTCACTTTTACTACAGTAGCAGATATTTGGCTTAACGCTGTTTGCACACACAGGTTAATGGAGTGTGCAAAGCAGGAAATTTGCCGCCAGTCACCTTGCTGTTCCGTATTGCAGCAGTAATATTCGCGGCATTGTCACTGGCTATAGCCGTTGTCTTGTTTTCGATTTTCCAGTCTGACATTATATCTTTTAAAAAAGCAGTCAAGTTCTCACTTGTGTGGCGTTCATTAAACTCGACACAACCTATTAAATTGGATTTTAATTCAAGTTTGTTTGATGCTTCGGCAACATAATGTGCGGTTACCGCTAGGAAACTGTCATTATTAATAGACGTCCAGCCATCTGTAGTAAGGCAAACCGCACTCGCCACTTCTACTTCGGTTTTCACCTTTTCTTTGCAAGTTGTGTACATTTTTGGAATGAGACTCTCTGAAATTGTTTTCCTTGTTGGGAGTTTGTACTGTGGACACAACATAGCTACAAACTGCTTAAATTCTTCGTCTTCGACTATTGTAAATGGGTAATGGCCATTTGCTATCATTTTCACAAGCTGTTCGTCTAGTTTATCTGCACGTCGCGGCGGTAAAGGTTTGGTCGACACTGTAAACTGTTGAATCGATGGCTGTGAAGACGTAGTCGGGCCATCAAGACGCGGCAGCGGTTCACTTCTGCTGACTGCCTCCTCGATTGGAACCTCTGGTCGCCTTATTGGACTGTTTTGTCTTTCCGGCACCAACGGGACAGTAGGGTGGTTAGTTTTCAGGTGCCTACTGAGGTTACCAACATTGCCACTAGGAATCGAAAGAGTTGTTGAACAATAATTACACTTGGCCTTTTTAGGAGCCACTTCTGAAAAATGATTCCACGCCAAACTTCTTTTCCGGCTAGGCGCTGACATTTTTTTGTGTTTTACAATGGCGTATTTACCTATTAGGTATCTGTACTTAAGTATATTTTTTAATACACTTAACACTAAACTAACTTTGTATAAAAAGTAATCTCTAACTAAACTACGACAAACACTATTTAATACAATTAAATAAGTAATGCTTCGAGTCCCAAGCGTGACCTTCAACTAAAAGCAAGCTCTAGGGACAGTCTGTGCTCTAGGTAATAATAATAATTCTCAATAAATTAGACGAAAGTAAACATAAACAAAACCTGCATTCTAACTTTTGTCCATTTCAAATTAAGACCTTGGATGTACAAGATGAAGACTATTTTTCGTTGTATTCGCCACCGTAAATTATGCGAGCAAACATCAGCGAAAACAATCTGGTCACCAATACATTGTAAAGGATGATGCCAGTGTTTCTATGAGATCTGGGCCCACCCTCCAATAGCTACGTGTTATACATCGTTGAATGGGTACTTTTGAGCTGAATATAAGTTACTATAGGGCCAAGTCCCAAATCTTAGTCCGTTCAGAGTTATATTTTATTAAACATATCAGTTTTGGCAATAGCTAAATAATGCTATTTCCATAATATATTGCACTTTTGTGCATAGTATGTGGAGTGTAGATAAGTACAAACCTATAGTTATCAACCACGGCGTTCAGGAAGGTACAAACCTTTTATCAGTCATCTCGCTGATGAAAAATAAAACAATGATAACGTACTTTCAAAGCAAACATTTATTATTATTCGTCTACAATTACCTCGTTCAAAAATAAGGCTCGGCCTACAAATCCCTCATGCCTGGCGTACCCTAAGTACCAAACGATCGACACAATGTGCGCACAGGTCCGATACGTCGTCCGATCATGCAGGTACAATATCTTTGGATGATGTTATTGTCGTGAACTAATAAATAACAATAGTACTTTCTAGCTCTCACGTGCCGCGATTGAATGCGACAATGCCAAAATCAGGTAAGTCCTCTAGTGAAGCTTCTCTGTATAAGTATTTCTATTGTGTAGACCCCATTTTGTAAATGTTCGCTGCAGTAAGATTTTGCTATCTTTAGTTGGTAGGTACGTTCCTAAAGCTAATAAATTGATTTGTTCTTCACTGAATCTTGGTGAAATCAGCTCTTCTGCTGTTTAAACGTTTCCGTTCCACATATTCATATGAAATATTAGGTGTATGTAACCTGAATAAAATATAACTCTGAACGGTCTAAGATTTTTGACTTGGCCCCATAGTAACTTTTATTTAGCTCAAAAATACCTACTCAACGATATATCACACGTAGCTATTGGAGGGTGGGCCCAAAATTTGCTTCATCCTTTGTAACCTACAGTGTAACCTTGATCCACAGCCTTGACCAGAGAGCCAGAAGGCAATGAAATTGAACTTTATTACGTAGATAAAGTTCAATTTCATTGCCTTCTGGCTGGATGATTGTTTATCTGCTATCTCACTCGCTCCCTTTCATTCATACTCCGACTCGATAGAACACGAAGTTAAACGAGCGAGCGATTTCTCGCTTCCTAGTCTTCCTACTCGACTGAACAGTGACCGTATGCGAGCTGTGTGAAGTGTGATGGAGTTCGCGAGCGACACGAGCTACTGAGTAGTTGGTTTTGCTCGTGATAAGAAGATAGATACGATGTTGACTTGCGATGCAGTTCATTTTTATCAATCATTCGCGAGCTACCCATGTCTACTCCCCTTTACATAACCACGCGATGCAATCGTCCTTTTCAGTGAGTCTTCCATGGCCCAGCCAGACCCTTAAATATGTCGTACAGACTAAATACTAAATAGCACGTTAAGTTTTATACTTATTACAGCACTCAAGTTATAACTAACACTACGTTTTGTGCGGAGAGAGTAGCAAACAAGAAAACAAAATGGCGTTATCGACATTCGATTTCGATCGCTGTGTTCGCTCCCGGCCGCTCACGACGACTTGAAGTTGCGCAGACACGATGTCACTGCCCGACGCGGGATGTCTGCTGTCCCGCTTATGCCCAAGGGATGAGAACGAGACGACTTGTCTATGCGTTGTTGCGCTCTCACTCTTCCTTACGTAGTATATTCGTTGTCTCTGTCTTGCCAAGTTCGGTTTGCTGCGTTTGGTGCTGCTCTTGCACCACACTTCATGCACGCCGAGTCGAGATAAAATTGCGACTAATTGCGACGTGTACCGATGTGGGTTCAAAATGGCTTCTCTTACGTTCTTTGCACGGCGGAAACACGAACACTTGCCTTCTGCTTTTTCTGCGCTTTCCACCAATTTTCTTCTACTCCGCGAAGGACCATGAACATTAGACTGTGATTGTTTGATAGGCTCGATGGCGGCGTGGAAATAGCGGTGCGTGGATTATTTGAATAAAATATAGGAAATTCGTGACTTGCGTGTAATCCGTCCATGAAGAGAAGAGAAAAAAGGGGGCGCACAATGTTGCCACATAAAAACCTTAATTCTACATAATATCTTAGTGTTGCTATATACTATACGCAACAGAGATACCACAAGAAGACCACGTGAGATATCTAGGAATACATCTGGATAGACGACTGACCTGGCGCAAACACGTCGTCGTCAGGCTATACTAGTCCACTGCTGGACATAGCCCTCCCCTAAAGAGCGCCACGTTGTGCTATCATAAGGGGTAATGCCCATAATCCCCACGCTGGGCATGCGGGTTGGGGATCGCAGTTCGGTGGAATTGTACTGCAGGGGGCGCTGCTGCCCACCCCCCGGTTTGTGTCCCTTAGTCGCCTTTTACGACACCCGCGGGAAGAATTGGGTTGGTGCTATTCTCTAGGCCGACACCACACAGCTAAACATATATCAACAAAAAGGAAGCAACTGGGCCTTACACTGCACAACATGTACTGGATGCTTGGACATAACTCACAGATGAGCCTCGACAACAAAGTACTTCTGTACAAGGCAATCATAAAACCAATATGGACCTACGGCATACAGCTGTGGGGTACGGCGGCAAACTCAAACATTGAAATCCTTCAAAGATTCCAATCAAAAATGCTCCGCATTATCACAAATGCACCATGGTTTGTCACCAATGAGTCACTACACAAGGACTTACAGATCCCAACTATCCAGGAAGAAACCACACAAAGACTAGAGGCTTATAGAGATAGAATCTGCAACCATCCGAATAAACTGGCAATCAATCTTTTGGATCCAAAAACTGCTAAGCGGCGGCTGAAACGGAAAATTCCTCAGGACTTGCTAAATAGTCAATAAAACATAAGAGTTGAATTTGATGAAGCAGCTAGGCCACTGGGCTTACACTGCACAAGCCACAGACAACACATACACAAATTGCTGAATGCCTTTAAAAGGCAGATTGCAAATGAAACCGGAGATAAAAAAAAAACTTACTTGGAACTTTGATTTTGACATGTTTACCAAAATTATTAATGCATCAAACAAATAAAAAACTTCATTTTAATTGAAAAAGGATTTTATTGGGAAAATCAAAGAATTTTAGCCAATAAACGATATATTTTATATATTTTACGAAGGTATATATTTTAATTTTAAAAGAATATTTGTAATTTAATGCGAATACAATTGTAAATATTTAATCATTAAGGTATCGGGCACCCTCGTGGAGAGGTATGCTTTTTTTGGAATATTTGCACGCATGTTGAGGACGAATGGAGACCCATACGAAATTCAGACGAAGTGGCCAGCTTATGTAACACATCTTCATTCGTCGACTCTCTGCAGCATTTTCGAGAATGATTCAATCTGTACCGCCTATAATCCTTGTTCCGAGCTTCTTGTGCTTCTTCCGTTAACATGCCGATTGGCAGCTGTGATGAACAGTGTTTGGCATGTGATACAAGTCAATGTATCATTTATCAGTATCACTGCAATAGTTGCCTAATTTCGTGGCATCTTAGGATATATTGATCAATAGCTCCTCCGGAATTTATAACTTGCAGTGTAATAACTATATTTACTATAATTGCGAAACGGTGGATCCATTCAAAGTCGACTGCTGTAAATTCCGTAGTAACTGACAGATTATTAAAAAACCTCCTTGCGGTGTTTCCGTCATTTGAGTTGCCCATTGCCTTGTTTGGCCTCAAAGTGGATGAGGCCAAGACGTGTAAAGATCTCTGCCTGGATTATCTTCTTTTCAGCTTCTTTTTTTGTCTTGTTGCATTAGTTCTCCAACATTTTAATGACATGCGGTGTGCAATATGTAAAATGCAATCCATGTGCTTCATTCGTACATGAAGAGGAGACACTAACTTTCAAGGCGTTAACGTCTCCTGTTGTAATGTGCACTTCATCGATCTTATTAATTTCGGTGGGCTTCGCTTGGCAAATACAACAAACTGTATTGGATGCTGTATTTGTAACAGTTTGAGCGATTTTCTGATCTAATGTTCACTATTTTTTCATTCTAGATACTACGTTGTTGGTGGCATCTGTTGTTTCTTTCAAGAATTGAAATTGAATAGGCCTGCAGTATCTCGTTGATAATGGTTTTTTGTTTAGCCCGTAAATTGCGGACTCGTCGTCTTTGCAGAGGGGTGAAGGGGCACCATTGAAGTCAGAAACATTGTGACACTACTCCTTCATAGTCAGACACTTGTTCTTCGTATGATCCTCGCGCTATCGAATCTTTCATGTATTCTTTTTGTGTTGGCAGCTTACAGCTTTTACCCAATAGGTTTCTTTGGATCGTGCCTACGGCATATATTCAGACACTGTGCAGGTAATATAGCAATGGGATTGAGGTATAAAAGTTATCAAAATATATTATGTGATTTACTCTTCGTGTTATGCCACGACACATCCTTACAACTGTATTTCCTACAACACCCAGATCCGGTTCATTTGGTAATCTCTCAGCATATAGCACGAGGGGAGGTCCAAAAGTTCAGGAATGAAGGGGTAATACTCGTAAATAAAATAAAACAATAAATCTATTTTTCCTATAATCACCCTTAACCCTTAATTTGACAAAAAAAAAAGTTTAATAATTACTAATTTTAGTAATAAGCTTTTTTATTTGGCCAAAAATAAATATGTAAAAAATAAAAAATAAAATAAATATTATATATTTATAGAGAAATTCATAGTATATTATTATATACATATCTGGATCCTTACAAGAATACACATTAGCAGATACGTATAACTGGCTATACATATACAATTGAGTCAGGAACCTAACTATTCAGTAAAATAAAATAAAATAAACATTATTTTATTTTAGTTTTTATTATGATAATTATAAAAACAGTTCCTCTTATTAGGTATAAAACACAGTCTCATCTGACATTTCGTACAAAAAACATTAGTTTGTCCCTTTTTACAAAATCTGCAACGACCATATGAAGTGCCAGCTTGAATATGACCTATGTTATCAAACCTCACATCATCACAAGGGCGGCTTCTCTTGGGATTTGCTATTCTCTTTCAACTGAGGATCTGAGGAACATTAGCAGGCAAGCCTTTCCGTCCATACATACGGAGGCCATCACTGATGTCCATCCGGAAATGCTTGAGCATTTTCGCTTTTCCTCTAGATCCAGCTGTCTTCAGATCCCGTTTATAAAGAAGCCAAGCGTTGTTTGCATAAATGTCTAACATTTGTGAGAAGATAGACAAATACCATCTGCGAGTCTTCATCTCTGTACGATAGAGCGCCATGAGCATATCAGCAAGGTCCACGCCTCCCATGTGTGCGTTGTAGTGTTTGACTATTTGTGGGAAATTGACTGGAACCTTACTCTTACTAACTTTATCATATCTGAGTATCTTTTCTACTGGGTAAGAGTCGACGTATGAGCTGACTAAAGTTACGCATTTATTGTCAAACCATTTGACAATAACCAGTTGATGATCATTGCAGACCAATTGGAAGGACGAACCACGTCCTTTCTTTTTCAATGTCTTATCATCCGGTAGTAAGTTTTGGCAGCCTTTTAGACGGTTTGCTCTGATGGTACCTAAACTGAATATGCCATACTTTTGCCGCAATATCTCAATTAGTGCCAAGGACGAAAAAAAAGTGTCAAAGTAAACAGCACAGGCTTTCCTTTTTATTGTTTTACAAAGAGCTAGAACTGCTTTCCCTCCCCACCCAATCTCAGACTCATCGTCATCGAATTGAATGTGATCAAAACTTTCTTCCCCACAATAAAGGAAAAAATCGCACACAATGCCAGAAGCACCAGCACAGACAATATTTTTGAAACCCCATTTTCGTGGTTTTTGTGGATTGTATTGCTTTCTTTTTCCTGCTTTTCTGCCTTTATAGGGTATAACCATCTCGTCGATACTAAAACGGTTTTCTTCCGTTTTCAAGCAATTTTGTCTTATTTTTTCAATAAAAGGTCTTATTTTTAAAAACGCATCCGTGTCTAATTGGGTGTTGTCAACGAAATGTAAATACCTGCGTATTTGTTCGTAGCGTTTTAAACCCATAGCGTCAGCTATAAATGAGCATCTAGTTCTGGCCGCCCAATAGTCTAAATATGACGGAGCTTTTATAATACCCATCATAAGTTCTATGGCAAGAAAGTCGCGAATTTCATCTTCGGTTACAGCAATAGATCGGCCAGTTTCTTGAACAGAATAGAGATTGGTATTAAAAACTATGGAATCTAGTAGGTCTTCTGAAAAAAACTTGAAAAAATACTGTAGAGCAGATTGATCGCTTGGTATGTTATTTTGGAAGTTATCTTCGCCTATTTCCGCATAATGTAAGAAACATAAGTATGCTTAAGTGTGCTTCTGCTTCTGGCGGTAGAGGTGATGAACACGGCTCGGCTGTAAAAAAAACTTCTTAAAGAAACGAAAAAATGCGCAAAAGTATCATTAATTAACTAATTATTTTTATTGAAATAGGAAAATAAAAAATGCTTAAGAATAAAAAGTTATCTAAAGTAACAACGACGTATTTTAAAATCACTACGAAGAATAACGTCGATTATGCACATGCGTCAACCGTTTGTCCATTGAACAACGACGGTTTGTATAAAACGCCCACGATAGAAAACGCTTAGAACATAGAACAGTGCCCCATTTACTTTTTCGTCACTTATTAAAATCGAGTAAGAATAAGGAATGGTAAAACACTTTTATGAACAGATATCTTAATCCAAAACGATTGAGCTAAAAAACAGAATACAAAAGTCTAATTATTGCAAACTACCAAGAACAACGACAGATGTGACATATCGTCTATGTTCAATGGATTTCACTAAAAAAAATATATTTACTTGTAAAACAACTTTTGGAATAAAAATTATACAAAATGCATACCTGTTGGGCTAGCTGCAAGTTCCTGTCCACTGTTTTGATAGGGTTCCTCGTAAGACACATTGATTTGCTCGTCTTTTGAATTTCGTAAATCATGTTTATTCTTATTTAATAATGCAAATATTCTCCTTGACCTTCCAGATGCCTTGTTTAACAAGGATTCAAGAAAGTAATCTAAAATCAAACACCATTCTTATTAAAAACACTAGTGATAAACATTATAAATATTTAGACGTGATTAGCGCGCTGCTCCGTTGAAAAGCGATGCAATAAACAAATCGTCGCACGGGAAAGGGGTGCGGGGGGCGAAGGTCACCGCAGAACAGGAGCGGACCTGCTAGTACGTCTATTTTTTACGGTGCAATATCAGATCCGTCTGTATTCCAACTTAATATCTAGCTTGTTTGTAATTAGATTCAAAGAAACTTTGAATACATCGATTAACTATGATATTTCATTAATAATTATGTAAAAAAACAAAAATTGAAAAAAATCAGATCCGTCTTTGTTCTACGACTATGACGATTTTTAAATATTCTGTATTATAATATACAAATATTCTACGGTTATGCGGATTATTGATTCATCTACGTTTTGATTAAGGGTCCTTCCTCGTTCGTTATATTCGTTTTCCAGATCTACGACGTGACGGCAGCAGTTTTTCCATGTTTCAGCAGTGATGTTAAAGGCCTCTTCAGTTAGCTGCTTCACATCCTGGGAACCAACATTGTGTGCAGCAATGACAATAATTATTGAAGGCTGGTGTAGGTTCGGTATAAGCTTTTCTGAGGTCCAATTTAAGAAATTGTGCGCATTCATCTCAGAATGGTAATCTTCCAGTTTATTTTTGCCAGTAAAAATAAACAAACAGCTTAGGACAAAGCCTTGTTCACTGCCGGCGTGGACGATTATGTACCGCTTGCCTTTAGATATATTTTGTGTAACACCATCGACTGAATAAAACATCTACTGTAATGAAGGTGATCATCGCGAGTGCAGTACTTCACTACATGTGCATTGATCTGAATGAAGTGGAACCACCGAGTGATATTACATTATGATGGCTTATATACGTACCTCTACCAAATCGACCAAATCAGGCTGCAGTATCAGTGCGAAATGCACTTATAAATTCCATATTTTCATGAAACATAGTTATAAGTTATGTCCTTTTTAAAATTTCTTTTTCTAATTTGTGTTTCTCTTTCATAAGTACAATTTCAAAAGCCAATTTCTTGCACTCCACTTGGGTATTTTAAATTTTTTTTCTTGGAGTATATCCTCTTGAGAGCATATCCTCTTGAGAGCCTCTGAAGAATTATCTTTTTTAATTTTCTTGGGCACTGAAATTTAAAAAAGTTTTCTTTCATAATACAGCAAAGAAGAAGACAAGTAGGTATGTGGGGGAAGTCAAGAGTGTGTAAAAAAGACTTGGTAAACCTTGTTTCTTCTTCACAACTCTATTCTGAGATCTACTTCTAGTGCCCAAACATTTCCTATGGATATATCGCACCCTTAGTAATGTAGGGGACTAACTAAAAAAATACAACTTTTGGGAAATCGCAAAAAACGGCGCGGCCAAACGGATAGTTTTACTAAATGACCCCTTAAGTTGACAGTTTTTGCTCTATATGTATGATATTTTATGTTCGCCGTTCCAGATAGTTTAATTACTTTTTATGTAGCACAAACTTAAAAAAATATTATTACGTTAAAAAAAATACCTTAAGAAAATACTTTCGAGTTAGGCCCCTGTTTTACATTTTTTTAACCTTTCGATAGAGGAGTTATTTGCGTTGAATCCATATTTTATTAATACTAAGTTTTTTTTGAGGTAATATATAAAAATAAAGCTCTTTAGTGCAACGACAAACTATTTTTGAATAGATTATGGAGCCAAAAGGAATAATTAAAACAACACTATTATTTGGAAATTTAACTTTTTATTAAATTAACAAAGTTTAACTAGGAATCACATTATTTTTGTATCACAATCTTACAGTCTTGCTTGTTGGACAGTTTCATTAACTGTTAAATCTTACAACCTAAAGTAGCATCAAATTAGCTTTGTTTATTCGTTAATTATACCATTTTTAAATAAACAAAGTATTTCAAATAAGAACCACATAGCTAGGAGGAACTAAAAATATGTCTTATCACATTTTGACAGTATTGTTACCCAGTTTGAGTCATTAATAAAACTTTCAACCTAAAGTAGCATCATAGTAGCTCCGTTTATTGTGTTGGTATACGCGTTTGTTTAAAACATAGTAAAAAATATAAATTAAAGACTAAAGTTATAACAATTTTTTTTTAAATCAACATCGTATCAAAATAGGAACCATATAAGGGATCTATAAGTTTCTTGGAAAGCAACGCTATGAGATCATTCTTTTTGTTTGTGCTTAAGGCAAATTGCTGACTATACGACATTTACATTAAGCACAGTTCGCGTTTGTTTAAACATATTGCAAAATTAAAATAAAACAAAAGTTGTTACAAAAAATGTTACGTATCAAAATCGTATCAAAATAAATTTGAAGCATAATAGGGATTAATAAGTTTCTTGGAAACCAACTCTTTGAGATCCTTCTTTTTGTTTGTGCTTAATGCAAATTGCTGACTATACGACATTTACATTAAGCACAGTTAGCGTTTGTTTAAACATAGTGAAAATTTAAAATAAAACAAAAGATATTACAAAAAATGTTACACTAACATCTTATCAAAATATGAAGCATAATAGGGATCAATAAGTTTCTTGGAAACCAACTCTTTGAGATCCTTCTTTTTGTTTGTGCTTAAATGGCTGACTATATGCTTTTTGGATTGATATTTCGGTATGTTCCAACATCTTCTTTCTTTTATTTCTGACGTTGATCTCTTTGAAATCATCTTTATAAGATGTCTTGTAATAAAAAGAAAAAGGCTTGTCTTTGGTAAACTTCATCACTTTTATATCGTTCCACGCAACCGAATCTTTTTGTTCATCTACGTTGAAATTGTAGCCCCAGTTTTCTTGCAACTGTTTCACATCGTAAAAGAAGTCATAAAGCAGACTGTGTATTACGAAGGGCTTGCCCGTTTTTCTGGCTCTTTGTGTTGCTGCCATGTACTGTACTGGTGTGTAGATTGGACCAGATTTTAGGTCCTTGTCTATTTGTTTCTGTATCAAACTGTGTACATTATCCGCTTCGTTTTGTGTATGGCCTTTTATGAGATACTTGTGGGTGATTGATTTCAAATTTCTCAAATTGGTTACGGCAAACATGTATATGGCAGCAACATATTTATTTTTATTTTGCCCGCAACAATTATCAGAAATAAACGTCACATTTATTTCCCGATCAACTGCTTTTTCAGAAACCATCTTTAAGTAGTCCAGTACGCAACTCCCTATCTCAACAGCACCTCTTTTACCTTGTGTCTCGTCCCAAAAGTAACAATGCACATCTCCATAGCTTTTGCAGTCGTCACCAGTTTGTCACCTTCTTTTAACTTGTTCAGTTCAGTCATTGTAAAATGTATACTATTCAATTTGGATTTATAAAAAAATGACGAAGTGTCACCATTTGGGCTTTGCATAATAGCTTGAAAATCATAACAAACGCACAAATTATGTTCATCAATATTTTTGCGGTCCATCTTTTTCTCTTCTCGGCTTAGGTTTTTTCTTCATGATGAGTTTCGTATTTTTCTTTAAGGGCAAGTTTTTGATCACCGTCAGAGTTATGATACTGTAAACAGAGATCACATTGATCTTTTTTTGGCTGAAAGAACCCAATATTAAATTGTGTTGTAAATACTTCATAAAAAGTATTGAAATTACCAGCTTCTCTAGATTTTTCTTTTTGTAGTTTTTCCAAATCCCTAAATAGCTCAGCAATAGTTTTTCCTCCACTGATATACTCCCTTGAAGTGCATGCCCTAAGGTAATGTGACTCGATCCGAGGTATTGTATTGATAAAATCCTTAATATCATTTTTTAGATCGTCACTGACTCTTTTATGCTGGGTATGCTTCCCTCTTTTGTCATCTTCCATGTAGTTGTTATTTTTGCTCTTGTGTATAACGGTTCGTATAATTTTTGGTGTTATTCGTGAAAAAGGTTTTGCGTACTTTTTCAGTCTCATCCATTAAATAGTAAGCTTTGTTAGGGTCTCTATACCGTATACGTTCTTAAATGGCAAAACGAGTAAACAAACATGGCTGACCAATAAAATGTGACATTTCATAGTGTTGGTTGTTACTGAATGAATGACGGATTTAATTATTGAATGAATGGAATGAATGAAGTATAAGTCATAAAATAAAATAATTATGTAATATTAGTATCGCAATGCATCTGCTACACTGAACTCGATCCATACATACCTACAAACTGGGACAAAAAAGTTAAGAAAATTCCGCTAATAAATGTTGGCGGTAATGCTATCTTCTCAATAAAGAGTTCTTAAGATCGATGTCAATGATCTGTTGCATAATTGAACAAACATTAAGATTATGTTTTGTTTGATTGGATGATTTAGTTTTAGACTTCATTTAATTTCATAGATTCTCTGACTAATGGCATCCAGCATGTTTTTTGATAAGTTTCAAATAAAAAATAAATAAAAAACGAGGATAATAAGTAACAACGACAAACTGTTTAAAAATACATTTATTTCTTCCTTTTATCACAATACAATGCTATAATAATACCATTATTTATGAAATGAAAAGGTTTTATTCAAAGTAGCACAGAAACTGCGGCTTAATGAACGCTACAATTCAAGCTAGGTGTCCATTACAAAATCTAGATCATTTAGGAGAAAAAATAGACAAAAAAACTCTATGAAAAAACTTTATGAAAAATTATGTCTTGTAACACATAAACAAATACGCAGCGTTGCCTTCTCGAAATAACTTATAAAACTTTTCGCGAGCGGAGCAATTCACGACGAAAACGTAAAATGGCGTATGTCCTAGCAAGCTCATGTGGTTTCGATGATAATTCAATTTTTTTACACGTCACGTCATTTGATTGGTTGGCAAAAGTAATCCTTACTAACCATTGGCCCATAAAACAACAGATATTGTCCATAGAGAATGCACAGACCATAGATAAAAAGAGTCCAATCTGAGCGTTGCATAGGTTTTGCTTAGTGTACAGACGTATGTACACTAGGCGCGTGACGGGTTAACGAATCTCTACTACCCAGCCTATAAATGAATCTGATCGCTCTCTTCTGCAAGACGAAGATGGTCTCAATGTCTGCTGCCCGTCCCCACAGTAGTATGCCATAGGACATAAGACTATGAAAGTAACTAAAATAAACAAGCCTAGCAGTTGCGACGTCAGTTAGTTCCCTAATTCTTTTGACTGCATATGCTGCTGAACTAATCCTATTTGCTATTTTTTCTATATGAGGACCCCATGAAAGCTTTGCATCAGTTGTGATACCTAGAAATACAGTTTCATTCACAAGGTCTAATTTGTCATTCCCCATTTAACTGCTACTATCCTCTGAACTGGTAGAGTCGCTGTCGTCAGTAACGTTTATTATGAACTGCGAGGGGGTCGAATCAGTGGCCGTGTCCATAATGCCATCGAGCTCCATCATTTTATTTTCTCCTTTTTTTATGTGCTCGATGCATTTTGTCCACGATTCTGCGGTAATTAACTGCAAGCCTTGTTTTGTCAACTCCTTAATCTCTGCCATTTTAAAAGTTTTATTGCGTCTGCCAACATGAGACTTCAGTCGTGCCCATATTAATTCGATTGGATTAAGTTCACAGTGATAGGGCGGAAGGCGTAATGTTATAATGTTTTTCTTGGCTGCCATTTCGTCAACAACTTTTTTGTTATAGTCTTCTTTTTTAAATTTTGTCAACAGTTCTGCTTTTATTTCATTTTCATTGAACTGTATTTGTTTTTCTTGCAGCCAAGCTTGAATATTGTCCTTCCGCCAGCTCATGTTTGGCACTTTTTCGGCGAGTCTGGAGTGATAAGGTGCGTTATCTAGCACTATGACTGACCCCGGTTCGACCAGATCCAAAACCTTTGTGAACCTGAAAAAATAAAAAATGACAGTTTTTATCGCAGCAAATTGACTAAACAATAAAAAATTCAACTATTTAATTACTTACCACTTTTCAAAGTTGTGGGCATCCATTTCACTATGGTAATCCCCCTCTCTGTCGGTTTTTTTGGCTTCGAAAATTCACTCTCCACCTTCCAGGAACCCGTCGGTGCTGCCTATATGAGTGATTATAAGGCGTTTTCCTTTTTGTGCGTTTTTGAGACCCGTGGACAGCCCATTCAAAAAAGCTTGACGACTGCTGGTTATTTCGTCGTCAACCCACACATAATTGCATGTGTGGCCTGTAAAACAGAATCAGCATAAATTTATCGTTTGTTATTATTTTTACCTGCAGAATAAATTAGATATTATAATTATTAATAAGGTACCTTCATTCAGCCATGTTTCATCTGTGTAATATATCTTCCGGTTCTGCTCTCTGTAGTCTTTTATTTTCATCAGGTAATTTCTTCTCCATATCGCCAAGTCTGGTCTGTCCAGCAAAATGCTCTTTCTTGAGCGTTTACAAAATGTGAAGTTTAGTTTCGCCAATATCTTGTGCATTGTTGTGCGCTTGAATGATGGCAGATCCTCGTCATCATTAACTGCCTTCAGCACCTTATCGATGGTTGGAAGGTCATTGTCAAAAACAAATTGGTGGACTTTTCTCCGTATTGCTGAAAGTGTGAACTCGTCGAGTTTTTCAACAATCTCGAATTTGGGTTTTGATCGGTCTGGTGACGTCACTTTGCCAGTTGATTTATACTCTTGCAAAATTCGGTTGACTGTTCGCACCGAGGTGCCAACAATTTCCGCCGTAGTCTTTACTATATCCGTTTTGCATGGATAAGTAGGGGATGATTTTTCGACATACTTGTATATGTTAACGGCAATTAACTTTTCTTTTGATCCCATATCACCTCTTTTACGTTTCTTCATGGGCGAGCTGAGAAACGTAACTTCATTTGGAAGTTTACTCCGTTTTCTGGGATTTGATGGCCCAGGAGTAGGCTCTGAGTCACTCATTTTGGATATCTGGAAACAAAAATACAAAGCTGATGTAATAATTATTGCATTATTACCAGTGGTCGGAGTAGGTATATTGATTTTAGATACTTGCGTCATGATATAACATGGACATGCATTTCTTCCGGAATGTACCGGAGTTTCCAAAAATTTGGTAAATAGAGTAATAAAATAAAAAACCATATGTAAGCAAACACAATTGTTTATTGTTAATACAAATAATCATTATTACAGTTTTATTAAAAATAATTATTTTTAATCCTCATCGGTTACAAGTTCTACATTTTGATTATCTGTCTCTATACAATTAAAATAACTATATTTTTTTCAATATTTTCTAATTTTAAGCTATTTCTTTTAACATCTAAGATCCATTTGTAAGTGGAAAATGATCGTTCAACATCTGTAGATGTCAATGGAGCGAATTTGAAATAAAGTTTCTGATTATTTGCTACGCTTTTTTCAATACTCTCGCTGTATTCTCTAATTGTATCTAAATCTGGATTTCGTTCCATAACTGATTCTATTTTATTTTTTATATTCTCATTATTGCACTCGTTAAGCGTAGCCCTTACTTGATCAAATACTAAAAGTGAATCAGCTAGAGATAAATTTTGTTTTTGTAACTCTTTTAGGGCTAGTAGTATAATAGAGTAATTTTCTTCAATATATTTTAAATCATTTTCTAAATTTTGTTTTTCCAAAATGTTTTTTGCGTTTCGTATGGCTATAGCATCAGAACTGCTCAAGCAGGATAAAACTTCTTTTATTTTATCTAAATGTTGAGCGTAGTAAGATGCTGCCTGTAACCAAGTACCCCATCTGGTAATGACTGGTTGCGGAGGCAACGGTAAGTCAGGATATTTTTCTTTTAAAATGTTTACCCTACTAGGAGCCTTTAAAAATACTTTTTTAACATTTGATATAAGAATATCAACATCGTTGTATTCTGACATTATCTGCTCACTTACACGATAAAGAGCGTGCGCCAAACATGTCACATGCTTCATTTCAGGTAAGTAATGTTTTTCGCCCTGCAGATAGCATGTACGCTACACTGTCAGTGCAAAGCATTAAAATATTGTCAACTTTCGCTTCAAAAGTGTTTTGCCATAAATTTTCTAGACATTGCAGTACAAATTGTGTTATTGTTTGTCCATTTACTGCTGTTAGCATTTTACAAGCAATCAAATAAGGCCGGCCTGCACTATTACTAGGATGCAATGGTTTTATTAGGAAATTGACTATGTATCGACCAAAAATGTCTGTTGTCTCATCCAGCGATATCCATAGTTTCTCATTTTTATTAATTTCATAAATCGAATTGATTTTATTCCTATAAAACTTCTCCAAATAAACTTGTCGTAACTGTGATTCGTCAACCACTTTACGATTGGTACAAACGCAACAACAAGTACTGCACATATATTTCTGAAAAAACTCTTTGAACGCTGGATTTTTCATTTGCGACCAAGGAATATTGCATAGAATCAGGAACTTAATGAGGTCGAAGTAAAATTCCTCTTGCGGTCTCTTAAATTTTCCTTGATGTACAGCGCCTTCAATGTGTTTGGTAATGTTGCCTCTATTCACAGCTTTCAAATGACTTTCACACTTTGTACAGTATATAGTGCCACTAGCGTTATCGTAAAGTAGCTCAGGATAGTGCAATAACCACTTTTGCACTGTTTCAGCCTTGACCTTTGCCATATTTATTTATATCTCACCTAAAACAATGATTTAAATTTACAATATATACATACACAACTGTAAAGTCGATAATGAAATTCTGTTTTATATAAAGTGTTTTTTTTAACTGAAGCGGTGATAGCCCTGCGGTGTGCGTACCGGACTCTCATGCGCTGTGATTATTGCTATAAAGTGATTTTTTTAACTGTTTCCAAGTTCTAAAACCTTCTTAAATAGTGAAAATAATTAAAACTTACCCGTACAAAAACAACTTCAAATGGGCCCAATCCAAGAGTATTATATCGATGTCCGTAGTTATAAGCCAAATTCGTCGTTTTAAGTAGATTTCAGAAGACAGTAAACAAGCCAGGGTCAAGTCAAGATATTCACAACACATAAAATAAGCGCACTCCACGAACCGAAATAAGTGAGTGAGCCACTTGGTCTGGATGTCGGTGCGAGCGCATTGTTTTCGAACAAACAGTCAATGAGTCATCCTGGATACTTGATTCTAATTGGTCAGATGCGTTGAGCATAGAGATAAGAGGACAAAAGACCCTGTTTGCCGGATGTCGTGCGTTGAAATTAATATTATTATTATATAATTTTATACATGCTTAGGCTTTTACTCCAACACTTTTACTACAACAAGGTTTTTACACACCAGTCATTTTTCACTATTAAATTCTGGTCATCTACGCCACTAGCAGCATAGCGTTGAGAGTATTGATACATTTTTAACTAGTTTCATGTAATAATTTCGATGTTTCGGTATTTTTATCATAATAATCCGGAAACTCGGAGGCGTATCCATATTAACATATACGTTTGATGTCAGTGACCTTAATTCAATATACCTACTCCGACCACTGATTATTACATTATCAATAGAAGTAAAAATGTAAGCCCTTTGTCAAAATTATCCTGTTCAAACTTTTAAAAAGTAAGTATTCATAGTTAGAGGACTAAGAACAGCCCAATTATTCTAACACCCAAGTTCATACGACAGTTTTTGTAATGGTTTTTTAACGTTGTTTTATGCTTTAAAAAAAAAGATCATATTTACACCTTTGACAAGTTATGTTCACTCGTCAGAGCTTTTAAAATGCGACGCTTTGTAACGGACATTAAAAGATCTCAGCGCTTTTAAAATGTGACACTTTTTTAACGGTCATTAAAAAATCTCTCGTGCAAATGGGAGCTAAAAGCATTTGACACCCATAATAATGACGATTAGGTGATATCAACTATACCTATATTTATTCCAATTAAATGTATATCATTAGTTAATGAGACAATATTTTAGTTGGATATTAAATAAAAAAGGAATAATTTACTTCATTATAGTCAGCTCAGCTTACTGATCTTAGTTTGATAGTACGTAAAAAATATTCCCTTTTCAGAAGGTTCCACAGTAATTAAATTACACTATAGTTTTAGAAATAGCGTGTGTGTACTCACTTTCAAAAAAAAAGTTTCAGATATTTCCAATCGTGTGCAGTGTCGAAGTCCTTGAAGAGTAGCCAATACGTTATCAGTCCAGGGGAATAACACAATCCAAATCACGGGGCAAACACAAGTCCACAAGAAAGCCGCCAGGTTATCAAAAATGGAGAAACGTAAGAGCACACCCGTAACGTACGACATCAAGCGAAGCGCAGAGACGAATAGTTTTTTTTTTATTGTTCACGCTGATTAGTATTACCATGTATTGTTAAAAAAAACAGCATAAATTTTAAATAATGCGAATGATCCACTGGCGCGCCATCGGTTTTTATATCGCGGTTGTTGGCTTGCGCACATTGTTGGCTCGTTGGTACGTCGGCTCGCGATGCTGATCTATTGGCGCGTAAAGCTGTTGGCTCTCTGATTAAGCCAGCGTCAGGATTGATGGTTCTTCAAGTTTTGGGGATATTTTGGGGAAGTGTAATTTATTGGGAAAAGTAGAATCGAAAAACGTGTAGAACTTTTAATGGTCCAAAATTAAATATATTGGACCATTTAAAATGGGGGTTTGTGCTGCGAAAGATAACATTTTTAGTTTTTTTTATACTGATTTGGAGATATTTAGAAAATCTCATCTGGCAGCACTGGCTACAGCAACGTGAAAAAAACTGTTTGCTCGCTGGCTCAGCTGATCCACTGGCTGTTTTATATACCGCTTTAAAACTGACAGAATTTCAAGCATGCTCGAAGAATCAACGGTATAACCCACAGAGTAAAATTTGAAAACAAAATCGCCGGATTGTGGGGTGATGGATGTAGTTGCGGTCTATACCGTTGGCTCGCAGAAAATAAAAAAACTGCGGTAAAGAAAACTGGTGGCTCGCTAATGGAGCACCTGCTTAACATGCAAGGTTTCATTCAAAGTTTAGTAAAAAAAATCAATTAAACTTTAATTCTTTATTCAATACCCACCGCATACCTACTCTATTTTGTTATTTTTATGATTCCGGACTTCTTAAATAACATAACAGCGCAATTTCGTTCATTCGTTCTTTCATTCACCTCATACAACCGAATCCCACCACTAAAAGAAATGTCAAACTAATCTGTGTAGTTTTGCTAACCTGTGATCAGAAAATCAGTGTATTTAGAATTTCGGCAAAAAATCATACTTTAAATCACAAATTCAGCCAGTTTTCGGTAAAATGTGATGACCCTGTGTCTTAACTAGTGTCTACAACTAAATGTGGTAACCTATATCGAGTGATGCTTCCGGAATTCGTGTTTTGTGGTCGAGTGAGGTTTGTTTTCTCGTTATGCCATTTAAGAACGTATACGGTATAGGTCTTTCAGCATTTGTGTACTTATATTTCGGGGTCACTGTAACCATGCTTGATAAAACAAACATTCTCTGAAGTTGTAGATCTCCCAACGCCCAGAAAGATTTAAAGTGTGCATGTCTTTTGTCATAATCAAGTTTTTCACTGCATTTCAATCTACATTTTTGAGAACAAGGTGGTTTCATTTCTCGCGCAGGTGTCTATTTCAAGTTTCGCTTTATCTTTTGCATGTTTTGCTTCCACTTGGTTGGGTCAGCTTTGCGTTTTCTGGCTATTTTTCTGGGTACAGTTTCATCAGCAGCAGTTGATGTGGTTGGTGTATCCGGAGTAAAATTAGAGGTTGTCGATGACGAGGTGCTGGCTGAATGTTGTCTTGTTACTTGGTGTACATTATAGGTATGATCGTTGTCACTAAGATCGGCATCACTTTCTTCGGAATTAATCGGCGAAATTCGGTAATCCACAATAGGAGCTCGTTGTGTGGTTGTTGGCCGAATATTGTGCAGATTTTTAGATGAATGTGATCCAGATTGTGCGAGGGAACGGTTTTGATTAAATTCTTGAACATTATCCAAAAGAGCATTGTTTTCAATAAGATCAGTATCATTTTCTTCGTAAATGATCGGCTCAACATTTTGCATGGTTATAATCGAAGGTGATGCACGCTGAAGGTGGGAAGGTTCCTGATTTATTTCTTTAACATTCTGTAGCAGAGCAGGAGTTTCTGATTTAAATGTTGTGCTCGATGAGGAGCTGCTGCTAGATGTATTACTTGAAGAGCCACTGCTACCGGAACTTGAAGAGCGCCTTGATGACGTTGTTGTCTCTGCTTCCATCGCTGGGCTGGCACCTGGAGTGCGATTCACTAAGGCAAAACATCTTTACAACCAAGAAATGATCGTTCAAACCTCTGATGTAAACATATCGGTATTCTTTAGTTACAACTGCGCGATCGTAGCGCCTCAACGATGTCGTCGGCGCGACATAGAACTAAAATATGGTTCCAAATGTATGAAAAACGATATTCAGAAACACAAAACATCTTCGCCTTCAACGACAACGGTGCCTTCGCCTTCGATTTTAACTGTCATACCGTAAAGCTTGTAAATTGTAGAAGTTTCCTTGGTTGTAGAAACAATTCCGTGGTTGTAGACGATTAAAATGTAAGTAAAACAAGTTATTTTTTTAATTAAAATGCTTAATATTATTGTTTTGTTTATCGTACTTTAATTCCTGAAATGTTTATGCCTATTTTCAATGTTTCAGATGGCAGTTCGTATGTCCTGTATGATTTTTTTGTTGGAAGAAGCCAAGCGTCAGGATAATTTAGAAAAAAGACGTCAGGCCTACATGATACGTAATATGGGTCTTCTTACTACTGATACAAATTATATTAAGGTATTCAGGTTGACTGAAGAGCTAATTCAACAGTTGGAAAAAGATATTACCCCATTTCTAGCAAAGGCGAAGCGTCGAGGAGGAATTAGCAATCGAACCAAGGTATTACTACTAATTAAATAATAATCGAAAAATACTCAACAAAACCATGCATACACAAATTTCTTTCACCAAAACACATAAATTACCTACATAACCGCAGCAGTTGTAGAAAGGAACAAATTATACTTCCTCGAGTGCGAACTACTCACGGTAAAAAAAAACAGTTTATGAGGGAGTGCAACTTTATAATAACATACCGAAAGATTAAAGAGTGCGATTTCGTTTAATACTTTTACCGCTATATTTCACCGGGACACCATGGCTGCGCAACCAGTCGCGCCACCATGGTGTCCGTAAGCTACCAAACGAAAACACCAATACAGACACCAGAATCACCACAGTTTCAAAATGGACGTCGAAGAAATAGCACTACTGCTGTATTTACGTAGGAAAAGAGAGTTCATTAGAAAAAAGAAACGGTGGTGGGTTCATCCTTATTTAGTCGATCGCTCTCAGAAAGGGCAATTCGTGAACATATATGACGATCTAAGAAGATATCCGAATAAGTTCTTTAGCTATGTGAGGATGTCAGTGAGATCCTTTGATGAGTTACTGACTTTGTGTGAAAATGATTTATTGAAACAAGACACAATATTAAGAAAATCAGTCAGTCCTAAAGAAAGGTTGTTTGTAACATTAAGGTAAGTTAAAACAAACTACAAAAACTGTATTGAACTATGAATGTAGGTTTTATTGAAAAATTTAGACAAGCAAGCCATAAACACTTACGGGCTATACAGATCCATAAGTGGTTCGGAGTCAAGGGAATCATGTGTGTCACTTGGAGAACTTGTATATATTGTGTTCATAGAGTTATATGGAGATTTAGGACTATTTGTAATAGTCTCGTTGTGATAATTCGTATTTGTCCTATAACTCGGTCCAGGTTGTTCAGTAGCAATCACTTGCCGTTGCGTCGAATAACCAGGATGGTAGTTCTCATTACTCACGATCATCCTGCCACCTGGATTCATTTCTGAAGTATGCCAAAATGACCGATCAGCATAATCAAACGTCCTGTTACCAGAAAATTCTGACGCGTCGTTCAACAAAGTTAGCATCTTTATTTTGGTAGACATTTTAACTTGAGGAGGTAGATTTTTTAATGTGCTCAACATTGAAAGCAGGAATAGCCGATCTTCATCAAGCTCAGCTGCCTCCCGCAGTCTCTGCTCTGCTGTCTCACGGCGTCTTTGCGCAATTGAATTATTTAAAGCTTGAACAAAGGGATCATCTGCTGTTGCTTTACGTTTGTTTGTAACTTTTTGTATAGGTAGTTCGCTTACTTCAACTGAATTTACGCTCTCCGAATTTTCTTTTTCTACTCTTTCTTCTCTGATAGCTACCACTCTTTTAAGAAATTGTAACTGCTTAAAATATATGTATTCGCTAAATACTTTTATAAAAACCTATTTAGAGGCTAAAAATTTCACCCATGCCGGGATTCGAACCCGCAACCTCTGGCTATCCGTGCCAGAGGTTGCGGGTTCAAATCTACAACTTCCTCCCAACATTTCTGTTTCAAGTCTCTGTCGGAATAATCTGATGAGGAACTATCCCAAATTGATGGTCTACTTTGAATTTCGATAATAAACCTTTCTGTATCGAAATTTTCCATCATTTGCGGTTGACAATTAAAATGACAAAACAACTATGCACACGTGTTGTCTGCGATGAGGTAGGGGCGTCACTGGTGGCCGGACTGGCGGCCGAGTGAGTGAGACACCATACAACGCTATAGTTCTTAATGGTGGCGCCGCCAGCGTGGCAGCGCAAACAGTAGCATTCTGTGCATGCGTCCGAGCTGGTCGCGCCGCCGAATTGGTTGCGCAACCAAACGCACACCAGGTGAGTAACTCTCCGTAGAGCTCTATACATTTTGTTGGTAGCGGCGACTGGTTGCGCCGCCATGGTGTCCCGGTGAAATATAGCCCTTAATGCCCTACTAAAAAAACACATTCATCGAAATGTAATCATTACACAAGCCAAAAATATTTAAACCAGAATCATTGTAATATAAATCACCCTACAGTGGAAAATTAATGTCTAAAACTTATTCCAGGTTTTATGCACTCTCGCATTTTTGGCTAGTGGGAGTTACCAAAAAATTTTATGTGAGAATGCAAGAACCTATACCTCACAAGCATCTGCATCGAGGGCTATACGAAGCGTAGTAGACCTCAATCAATGCCCTCAACCACCCACTTATTATTAATAAGTACATAAGATTTCCCCAAAATACAAATGAAAGGCAAATTCTCAAAGAAAAGTGGGTGTCTTCGCGGACACTATGTGGCTTCAGTTTTTAGGAATAAAAGCCCAAACTCACTTGACAGAGTTTAATTAGTTAATTTAGCAATAATTTTGGTGCAGATACAATTTTGATTGAAGTTTCGAGAGGAAAGTAATAAAAAAGAGATCAGATTGAAGGTAGAATACATAATTCAGCGCCTGGCATTTTGCAGTTTGCAAATCAAGGGTCTCGAGTGACTTGTTGCGACGAAGAAAGTTGAAGGCGCTTGAACATATTCCCCCCGTTGGAAGGCGTGGTCCTTTCAACCTTGAAGATCTTGCTCCGTTGGTAGAGGGCACAGACGAACCAGGGGTCTTCGGTAGGTTCCTCTCGTGGTGCTGATGTCGGCCACACGTGAAAGTCCATCGGGTCCAGGAAACAACCTCAGTATTCTTCCAAGACGCCAGCATAAGGGAGGAGCGGCGTCATCGTGGATGAGGACTAAATCGCCGACATTCAATTTGGCTTTGTTCGTCTTCCATTTAGTGCGTTGCTGCAGTTCTGATATATACTCCCGTTGCCAACGTTGCCAGAAGTGTTGTCGGGTTTTCTCGACACGGGCATATCGGTTTAGCTGACTCTCCCTGCAGTCGCCCAAGGCTAGTGATGGTAGCGCGTTGAGTGGTCTTCCGATGAGAAAGTGCCCTGGGGAGAGGGAGAGGAAATCGTTAGGGGATGAGGATAATGGGCACAAGGGACGGCTATTAAGAATGGCCTCCACTTGCGCAAAGAGAGTGGAAATCTCTTCAAATGTAAGGTGAGTATTTCCCATTACACGCTTTATATGATATTTTGCGGATTTCACGCCTGCTTCCCAGATGCCCCCGAAATGAGGAGCGTAAGTGGGTGTGAAAATAAATTTAAAGCCTTCTTGCGCGGCAAAGTCAGATAGAGCATAGGTATTACAATTTAGAAATGATGCCAATTCCTTGGCGGCGGCCACAAAGTTTCGCCCATTGTCACAAAAGATCTCCACTGGCTTACCGCGGCGCGCAACGAACCTCCTTAAGGTCATAACGAATGCATCTTTGGTTAGGTCGCTTACAGCTTCGAGGTGTAGACATTTATATCGAAGGCAAACAAAAAGACATAGATAGGATTTCATTAGTCTGGCACCTTTTCCCTTCCGATTTAGTACAAGAAAAGGTCCAGCGAAATCGATGCCTACCGATTTGAATGGAAAGTCAGGGGTGATTCTTTGCGATGGCAGGTTACCCATTTTAGGGCAAAGAGTTTTACCTTGTACTCGTCTACAACGCAGGCAGTTATGGACCGTACGTCGTGCAAGATGTCGTCCATTGATGGGCCAAACAGTTTCCCTAACTGTAGCCAGTAATAACTGTGGTCCAGCATGCATGTTACGAATGTGCTCATTTTCAAAGATGAGTTTGCACAAGTGATGTGACGAATCTAGTAAGACCGGATGCTTTTTTTCATAAGTGTAGTCAGAGGAACTAATTCGGCCTCCGACTCTAATCAATTTTTGTTCATCCATAAAAGGTGTCAAAGGTAAAATTCTTGATTTTATGCTTATGGCTTGAGTTTTAGAAAGAGCTTTATATTCTTGTGGAAAGCTTTGTTGCTGAGCCGTCGCACAGAGCAGATTAAATGACTCGTTTAGTTCGTGGACAGATAAGATACCTACACGTTTGTTTTTTGGGTTTTTTGCATTAAAGAGGAATCTGTTTACGTACGCAAACACTCTTTGTAATTTAGTGAATTTTGAGAAATTATTAAATTTTATAATAGGATCGGCTTTGACGAGTGAGACCATGGTTTTTACTTCAGGTAAGTCGTGAAACTTTACATTTGACTTTAAAATTGGCCATTTTGTTACATCCTGTGTCAGAAAGCTCGGCCCATTCCACCACAAGGTTGATTTTGTTAACTGAGCAGCATTTACACCTCGAGAGATCAAGTCAGCAGGATTTTGGTCAGTGGGCACGTAACGCCAGGAAGATGGTGTAGTAGTTTCAACGATTTCACCTACCCTATTAGCCACAAATGTTTTTAATTTGTGAGGAGAACCTGTCAACCACGCCAAGACTGTACTGGAGTCGCACCAGTGGATTATACGATCAAATTCATACCGTATTGACTCTTTAACGGTATTACACAGTCTCGCAGCTAGTTGTGCAGCGCAAAGCTCCAGCCGTGGAACAGTAGTAGGTTTTAAGCTTGTTACCTTTGATTTCGCGCACAACAACCTAACGGTGACTTCATTGTTTCTATTAATTGACCTTATGTAGATGCAAGCACCGTAGGCAGACAACGAAGCATCGCTGAAAGAGTGCATTTCAATTAATATAGGCGCGTCACATACGACTGATCTTTGAATTTCGATTTTAGAGAGTAGGTTTATATTGTCTTGGAATTCAAGCCATGAAACTTGAATGTCATTTGGAGCTGGCTGATCCCATTCGAGTTTAAGTTGCCAAAGTTTTTGTAATAACATTTTGGGCAGAATTATAGACGGGCTTAAAAGACCCAGTGGATCGAAAATTTTGAATGAAGTCGACATAATAGTCCTTTTTGTAATTTTGTCATTTTTGTCAATAATTATAGCGGGAAAATTTAGTGTATCACTATTAGGATTCCACCCCAATCCGAGAGTGCTTGAGGATTCACTGAGTGTCAAATTTTGTTGTATATTTAGATCGGAGTGTTCGAATAAAGATGGGCAGTTAGTTTTGAATTTACGTAATTTAAAACAACCCTTGCTAAGAGTGCTCGTGACTGATTTTAGAATAATTTTTAATTGTTCAGCATCATCACAGCCAGTGATTAAGTCGTCAACATAAAAATCCTTTTGGATGATGGTTTTTATTTGCTCATCGTCACACTCCTCGCCAATCTGCCAAAGACACCGCGTACTTAGATAGCTAGCACTTGCGGTACCATAAGTGATAGTATTTAAACGCAACGTTTTGATAGGCTGTGACTCATCTTCTCTCCACAAAATCAGCTGGAGGTCGCGATCCTCTTCGCTGACGAGAACCTGTCGATACATTTTTTCGATATCTCCCGTAAGGAGATATTTGTACTGTCGGGCTCTCAGCAATATGGAAAAAAGAGAGTCTTGAACATTGGGGCCTACCAACTGCAGGTCGTTGACAGAGTAGCCAGAAGATGTGGCGGCCGATCCATCAAACACAACTCGGATTTTGGTGGACTCGCTGTCTTGTTTAAATACAGCGTGATGACACAAGAAATAAGATGGATTTGGTTGGGGATTTAATGATTCAGAAAGATGGCCTAAATCATTGTATTCTTGTATAAATTTAGAGTATTCTTGTTTTAAGTTTGGATCCCTTTTAAATCTCTTCTCTAAATTAAGAAAGCGTTTTTTAGCAAGGTGATAAGAATCACCAAGGCAGTCTGGTGAGTCAACTAGAGGCAACTTGACACAGAATCTGCCTGAATTTAGGCGAGAAACATGAGAGACAAAATGCTGCTCACACATTTTTTCGCTTTCACTTAGGAGGGTTTTTGATGGTAGCTCTTCTAGCTCCCAAAATTTAGTAAGTAGATTTTCGACATCCGATTCTTTCGATAAATCATTGATAAGTCTCGCATGATTGCAATTAATTTTGTTAGGTTGCTTAACTTTGGAGTTTAATATGGGCCCTGCGATTAACCAACCAAAGTGTGAATTTTGTAATTTTGGGTTATTTGATCCAAGAGATTTTTGTTGACATTTTAGGATGTCCCAAAATATGTCGGCTCCGATCAACACCTGAATTGGAGCTGGTTGATTAAAGGCAGGGTCAGCAAGTAGTATGCCTTTGGGAAGATTTAGCTGAGTTATATCGACTGGAGCCTTTGGCAAATCTCCTGTCAGTTCATTTAGGATAAGGCAAGAGACAGTTACATCATAACTATTGTTGGTAGACTTTAGCTGTACTACACAACTTTCACTTACCTTATCAGCATTGTTGTTGCCAATGCCAATTACATTTAGATCAATAGAATTTGTGTTTAGATTAAGACTTTTTTGTAGTGATTTTGTGATAAACGATGATTGACTTCCGCAATCTAAAAGAGCACGCACTCTTTCAGTTTGTTTTGTTATAGGATTGCAGACCTCAATCATCGCAGTAGATAGAATTATTTCATTTTTGTTTTGTTTAGCAAAATTGTTTACAATTTCTGAGTTGCTAGCTGTAGCAACTGCCACGTTATTTGCATTATTTTGTTTATGTAGGAGGCTGTTATGCCTCTTTCTGCATTCTCGGCAAGGCCCCATGCGACATTCATGAGTGGGGTGGCCTTGTCTCAAACAATTTAAACACAATTTATATTTTGATACTTCATTAAGCCTTTCGTCAATTGTCATTCTTTTAAATATAGGGCAATCGTAAATTTTATGATTTTGGTTGCAAATAATGCATAAGTACACTGAAGATTTATCGAAGTTTGTTGCAGCAAATGATTTAGTGTTGTTGTATTGTTTGTAGTTATTAGAAGCTACTGGAGCAGACTGAGGTGGCTTGGAATAATTGTTATGGTCGAATTTGCTGCGATTAATAGACTCAAGTACATCCGCACGGTCAATGAGAAATTTATAGAACTGCTCTAGATTTGGAACATCACCTTCAATGTCGTTGCGGTACTCCTCCCACTTCATGAGGGTACGGCTGTCTAATTTGGCTGAAATCATATAAATTATAAGTGTGTCCCATTTATCTGTTGGTTGACCGAGGCTAGCCAGTGCTCGCAAATTTTTTGTGACGTGATCTACTAGATATCGTAATGCTGAGTCAGACTCTCGAGCTTGTGTCTGTGTGCTAAACAGAGACTTAAGGTGGTGGTTGATAAGAAGTCTTCTATTGTTGTAGCGGTCACTCAGTAATGTCCAAGCATCATTGTAGTTGTCAGACGAAACCTCTATATTTGAAATAACACGAGCTGCATCCCCTTCTAGGTATGAGATGAGGTAGTGGAACTTTTGAATGGCAGAGATACGTTCGTTTTTATGTATGAGGCTCGTAAAAGTGTCGCGAAATTCAAGCCAGCGGAAATATGCGCCATTGAACTTAGCTATTTGAATTTGTGGCAATTTTACACCGGCATCTTGATGATCATGACTGCATTGAGCTTCCTGGAAGACAGATGCTCGCCTGTCATGTTCAATTGCGTTTTTAATTTCATTCTGTTTGTCCAAAATGCCCTTTGCATGTGCAATACAAATTATTAAATCTTGCTCAATGTTGTCACGTTCATCTATTTCTGCGGTGAGGTTTTCATGATTTATGACCTCAATCTGACTCTGCAAGTCATCAAATTTAGCTGACAATCCCTCGAGCTTGCCGAGTTTTAGAGATAACTCGGCAACCTCGATAGACGTTAAATGAGGTTGTTCCGTAATCTTAGATAGATAATTTTTAAATTTAGTTATCTGTCCCTTGACAGAGCTACGCTTTGTTAATAATCCCTTGAGTTCCTTGCCTTCTGTAGAAGTAGTCATCTTGTAGGTATTGTCCAAGTAGATTACGTAACGTACTCAATGTAAAGTTGTACGAAAAAAGGCCTTAAATATAATTAAACAAATCTCACGCTCCTCCTCCGGAGACACCTGTTGACCAGGAAGCAGGATTCCGCAGGAAAACACTGACGAACTGATGTAGGTTGCTCGTCGGGTACAAAGGTCAACTTGTGTACCGCCTGGAAATAGTTGGCGAAATAGCGTGAAAATTGGATTGTGATAGTGTATTTAAGGTGTGGGAGACAATATCTAGTTGTAATAAATGAATTTAGACGTGTTTATACGAAATTTAGGCTGAAAAGGGACAATTTTTACATCTGAAAAATAATTACAGTTTTGGCAAATATCTGGATAAATTTTGAGAAATACTTGATAAAACGTATTCTATTACGTAGTAAACAATGTTGGGATTGATTTAGGATAGCGCAAGTGGAGTATCAAAGCCAGTTTGAGGATATTTTGAGGAATTTAGGAAAAATATTTTGTACTAAGATTTTGGTAGGTAAGTATGGATTGGATGGAATAAGAAGGAAACAGGGCACTTATCTGAAGTGACGAACTCGCTGGGGTGATGCTTTAGCTGCTTCACTGCCCTGGGCGATCCCAGATCCTTGGCTTCACCTTCTTTGGCTGAAGGACTTTTCTCCAAAAGCGGCTATGTCCTGTCACGGTCGCCAATTTATGTCTTCGCGGACACTATGTGGCTTCAGTTTTTAGGAATAAAAGCCCAAACTCACTTGACAGAGTTTAATTAGTTAATTTAGCAATAATTTTGGTGCAGATACAATTTTGATTGAAGTTTCGAGAGGAAAGTAATAAAAAAGAGATCAGATTGAAGGTAGAATACATAATTCAGCGCCTGGCATTTTGCAGTTTGCAAATCAAGGGTCTCGAGTGACTTGTTGCGACGAAGAAAGTTGAAGGCGCTTGAACAGTGGGTATTTCTTAAGTTTCACACTGTTTTTATTTTTTACTAAGTAGATTATTTCAAGAATCAAACCATATGGCTATTTATTTTTATGTTTCACACTTACATATATAATATTTATAAATCCACTATGTTACTTTTAAATTGTCCATCTGTTATTTAGATTTTATGAAAAGTTCAAACTGCCTGGAACCATTGGTTGTGTTGATGGTACCTTGGTATCAATGGTTCGGCCCAAACCTAGAGCAAGACCTAGTATCAATCGTCAAAAATCATATTGACCCCAAAATTCGTACAGCTATTTTGGTACACCCTTTAGAAAAAATGTACTCCATCGTACCTATTCTGCAAAGGACGATAAAAAATAACTCTGTCAACCTTGTTCTAGTAAAAAGCGAAATACAGAATATTCCCGAGTACCTAACCCAACAGGACTTGATAAGGAAATACCATGAGGGCAAAACGAACCATCGAGGCATAAATGAAACTTGTCTCGCCCTATCTCAACAATATTTTTGGCCTAAAATGAAAGATAGCATAACAAAATTCATAAATGAATGTTCTATTTGTGGCCGAGCAAAGTACGATCGTAACCCTGTACACCCACATTTTCAGATTGTGCCCCCACCCACAAAACCATTTAAAACTGTCCATGCAGACGTCTTGACAATAGAGCAAGAAAAATATCTAACTCTAATCGATGCTTTTTCAAAATACGCACAGGCGTATCGTATGGCGGACTGTACCGCACCGAGTATTGTAAAGGCTCTCCTTAATTTTAGTACACACCATGGTTTCCCGATGACTTTAATAACTGATCAAGGTACCGAATTCACTAATCAAGTTGTAGCTGAATTTCTCAGGTTACACAAAATTCAACACCACACTACAGCTGCTCACCCAATGAAAACGGGATGATAGAGCGTTTCCATAACACCCTGTTAGAGCATGTGCGAATATTAAAATTAAAACATCGAAATGAACCCGCCCAGAATTTGGTTCCCCATGCGTTAATAGCGTATAATAGCTCTATACACAGCTTGACAAAGTGCCGACCTTTTGACCTCCTCACAGGCCATTTTGACCCTAGGGATCCGATAGATATAGATTTGACGGAACGACTTTTACAGCAGTACTCACAAGACCACCGTAGTAGAATGGAAACGGTATATAAAATAATTCATGACTCATGTTTCGCCGATCGCGAAGCTATAATGAACCGTCGTAATCAAGACAGGGAAAACGAAATACAGTATGATGAAGGACAGGAGGTTTACATAAAAGTATGGCCGCGACAGAATATCAGCGTTGTGGGAGTACCTCAGTGCTCCTACGACACACGCTGAGTCGCGACCATTTTAGTGGCTCAATACTTTAAACCTGAGCGTGATAATATTCTCGTAAAAATGTTTTTATACGTTTGTGATGTTATTGTTTTTAAGCGTTACATACGTTTGAAATGTAATCAATGTTTGAAAGTGTTCTATTTGTCCTTTTTCTTTTCTTGTATGCATGTAATATTTTTCCTTTATGTTTTATTTGATGTTCATGTATGCCTATGTTATGTTTTAAAGTATTGTGCCGTTAAATAAGTGTTTTATCTATCTATCTATCTATCTATCTATCTATCTATCTATCTATCTATCTATCTATCTATCTATCTATCTATCTATCTATCTATCTATCTATCTATCTATCTATCTATCTATCTATCTATCTATCTATCTATCTATCTATCTATCTATCTATCTATCTATCTATCTATCTATCTATCTATCTATCTATCTATCTATCTATCTATCTATCTATCTATCTATCTATCTATCTATCTATCTATCTATCTATCTATCTATCTATCTATCTATCTAAAATAGGATCATACTTTATAGATAAGAAAATAGTTATCGCATTTAAGTTCCCTATTGCAACACCCGCTACATATGAATTGTATAAACTTTGCCCAGTACCAAATAGTATTGGCCATGTGATCCTGCCCCCTTTTCCCTTTTTGGCAACCAATCCACAGGAATTTGCGTACATAGCGGCAGAATCCCGAAGGTTGACTCTACTTATATCTGCGAACAAACGACAGGACATCAAATCCGGAACCACCGTGACTGCGTGCATACTCTCATATACCTACAGGAGATAGATGAAACGTGTAGTACCACGCCTATCTCTCTGACAAAGGAGGCTCTGATAGAGCTTGATAGCCGACACTATGTACTATCATTTCCGACTAAAACCAAAGTTTTATTCACATGTGGATCAGACCGTTATCAATACTTGGAAGGAAGTTACTTTGTGACTATACCCCGCACCTGCAAAATTGCGACACCTGAATTCACATTAATCAAGCTGGTTGACAAAATTAAAGGCCAAGCTGTCGAAATCATCACTTTGCCACACTTGGGCTCGGACTCCGAGAAGTTGACTCATAAAAGTACATTCAACCTGAGTACAATTGATTTGAATAAACTACACGACATTCAGCAACAAATCACAATGGAAGTTCCAGCGAAAATTGCGTCAATCGACACTTCAAGTATCTACCACACTACTCTTCCAGTATACGGACTCCTATTACTATGCGGAACTGCAGCCATCCTCTATTACTTACGACAAACCAAACGTCGAACTTTAAAGATTAATGATAAAACAGACTCAACATCTCAGAGTTTCCATCGATGGCCGACAGAAAAGCCGCAACATTTTCATTAGACATTGGAAAATAGTTGCTCGTCTAGGAGGGGAGATGTTACGAGTCCGTACCTGCACCGGTTGCAATATAACAAAGGCAGATTCCCAATATAATATGAATCATCAGAAGGATTGCCAAATCTAGATGCTGAGCAAGCAAACACTCAATGTGAGGTCTCCGCGAGCAGCCCCGACGCCTTTGCCGCACCACCGCTGGTAGCGCGAGGACATCCCTGATCATCGTGATCAATAGAATAACTTAGTATTTAATTTAATAGTATAATTTATGTAATTCAATCGAGACTTAATTAAATCAACATCGAGTTGAACTTTGTCTTGTTTTTTAAAAATCCTCTCCGACGGCCAAGTCCATATTTCACACGACAGCTTTATATTTAATAAATAATTTGGTTATAAAAACACATTTGAAGCAGCTAAATAATACAGGAGAAACAGTGTATCTGCTTGATATGTATTTTAAAGTTTCTTTGCTTTTACATTATAAATTGTATCTGCTTTCGGTGGTATATAAATATTAATAATAAATTCAGATATTTCTATTATTGTAAAATTAAGTTAAATTCCTATTTATTTCAGGGGACTCCGGTTTTGCTCTCAGACCATACATGATGGTTCCATGTAACAACCCTGAGCCTGGATCAAGGGAAGAATACTATAATAATCTGCATGCCACTGCAAGAAATACTGCAGAACGAACCATTGGCATACTTAAAGGCCGTTTTAGGTGCCTATTGGTTCATCGTGTTCTTCACTATGATCCAGAGATAGTGGGAAAAATTATTAAAGCATGTTGTGTGTTACATAACATTTGTAATCAAGCCAGAGTTCCTCCAGTAGAATTGCCAGCTCATTTACAGAGACAAGAAGCGAGGGTGATCCGCTTACTACAACAAGGAATCCAGACCTCTAATAGTGATTTGGACAGTGGACGTCTTGCTAGAGGTCGTCTAATTAATAGACTGTGGCGTGGACAAAATAGTTAATAATAGAAGCTAACTAACAATAGACTTAAGATATTACTAATTCAGAATGACAATTTATTAAAAATAATAGTGTATGTTAATAGGAATGTATATTATTCAGCATAAAATATAGAAAATGGAGTTTTTTATTCTTCTTATATACATAATGTTTTACCTAAAGATAAATTAATAATAGAAGTAAATAGTAACAATAGACTTTAAGATGTTACTAATTCAGGATGACAGTTTATTAAAAATAATAGTGTATGTGAAATAGTAAATGATATTGTTCATCATAAAATATAGGAACCGGCTGTTTTTTTATCTTATATACATAATGTTTTACCTAAAAATTAAAAACCGGCTGTTTTTTTATCTTATATACATAATGTTTTACCTAAAAATTAAATTAGTGTAGTGTAACAAAATAGTATGTATATAGGAAAAGTCGTTTTTGTATAATTAAGAAATAAAACAATCTTAACATAGTTCTCATTTTTAGGGTTCCGTACCTCAAAAGGAAAAAACGGAACCCTTATAGGATCACTTTGTTGTCCGTCTGTCCGTCCGTCCGTCTGTCAAGACCCTTTTTCTCAGGAACGCGTGGAGGTATGAAGCTGAAATTTATATCAATTACTCAGGTCTACTGTCCCTTGAAGCTGTAAAAAAATCAAACTTCTAAGCCAACGCAATCAAAAGATACAGCCGTTTATGCCGCAAATTTTCGACACTTGCAAGGGAATCAAAACCTACAGGGTGCTTCCCGTGAACTCAGAATCTTGAAATTTGGTACGAAGCAACGTCTTATAGCATAGATAAAGGAAAAATTACGAAAACCATAAATTTTCAGTTACATCACATAATATATATTTTTTAAATAATTTTAAACTTACTACCCATTTCCTCATAAACGCGTAGAGGTATTAAATTGAAATTCATACCAAATACTCAGGTCTATAATACAGGTTTGTACGGAACCCTCGGTGCGCGAGTCTGACTCGTACTTGGCCGGTTTTTATTTATTTATTAAGTCTCTAATTGCACTACTTATTTTATCTAGAGCCTGACCCATAGCCCGATGACCCTCAACTTGTTGGCTAATTGCTTGGGCAATCAAGAGCTCGGCCTGTACTCGGCGTTCCTCGATGGCTATGAAACGCTCTGTGAGGCTAACCATTTCAGAGCGGCGTTGTGACGGAGGTGACCTTCTCAATAGTCGCCGGCGCGCTGCAGATTGACGAGGAGAAGGCTGGAGAGTGCGTCGGCGACCGCGTTTTGTCTCCCTACGCACACGCTGAGTAGGAGCTGCAATTAACATTTGTACTTATTATTTATTCTTATCTTATTAGCCCATCGTGTCCCACTGCAGGGCAAAAGTTTCCCTTCCCTCTTTCCCTTTGTATGTATCCTACTTTATAGATATTATTTTATATTAATTTTTTGGTTAGAAAATGCAAACTTACTTTGATTGCCCCTTTCCAAAACGTCATTTGGCTGTGATGCAGGTCTTGTTGGCTCTGTAAACGAAACCTGAAAATGTATGTATAATTAATGAATTATTTTTTGGTTTGCTTCTATAGAATAGTTTAAATCATAATTTTCCAAGTCCATACCCTGTTTTCTTCAGCATCTGGACTATGAGCATAAGGTTCTGGTTCTATTACTTGCTGTGATCCTGATGTTGTTGGTACCTGTGCCAGATTGTTTTGCACACTATCCCCATCAAAAGCAGCAAGATTAGACTGGAACAGAATGTGTTGTTAGGTTCTTTTATTGAGGTATTTCAGATTGCATTTAAAATTACACTTGCAGCCCACAACAATACCATGTCCAATAGTTAGCAATGGGTGTTATGCAACTTACTGTACTTATTATGAGAGGTATAAACAAATCTTATACCCATTGCATTTCACGGCCTGGCTCATATATAAAAACCTCGCTTTGGACAGCCTGCTGCTCATTTGGAGTAACAACATTCTGAAAATAGAAGTTTACACAATGTTATATTTATAATAGGTTAATTCATTAAACTGACAAAAAAAAAAACTTACGACTGAAATGCTGGGAGACTCTTCACTTTCCACAGTTCTACCCAATGGCTCTTCCTTAAAATGTAAAAGTATTGTATTATTTATTTATTTATTTATTTATTTATTTATTTATTTATTTATTTATTTATTTATTTATTTATTTATTTATTTATTTATTTATTTATTTATTTATTTATTTATTTATTTATTTATTTATTTATTTATTTATTTATTTATTTATTTATTTATTTATTTATTTATTTATTTATTTATTTATTTATTTATTTATTTATTCATTCATTCATTCATTCATTCATTCATTCATTCATTCATTCATTCATTCATTCATTCATTCATTCATTCATTCATTCATTCATTCATTCATTCATTCATTCATTCATTCATTCATTCATTCATTCATTCATTCATTCATTCATTCATTCATTCATTCATTCATTCATTCATTCATTCATTCATTCATTCATTCATTCATTCATTCATTCATTCATTCATTCATTCATTCATTCATTCATTCATTCATTCATTCATTCATTCATTCATTCATTCATTCATTCATTCATTCATTCATTCATTCATTCATTCATTCATTCATTCATTCATTCATTCATTCATTCATTCATTCATTCATTCATTCATTCATTCATTCATTCATTCATTCATTCATTCATTCATTCATTCATTCATTCATTCATTCATTCATTCATTCATTCATTCATTCATTCATTCATTCATTCATTCATTCATTCATTCATTCATTCATTCATTCATTCATTCATTCATTCATTCATTCATTCATTCATTCATTCATTCATTCATTCATTCATTCATTCATTCATTCATTCATTCATTCATTCATTCATTCATTCATTCATTCATTCATTCATTTATTTATTTATTTATTTATTTATTTATTTATTTATTTATTTATTTATTTATTTACTTACTTACTTACTTACTTACTTACTTACTTACTTACTTACTTACTTACTTACTTACTTACTTACTTACTTACTTACTTACTTACTTACTTACTTACTTACTTACTTACTTACTTACTTACTTACTTACTTACTTACTTACTTACTTACTTACTTACTTACTTACTTACTTACTTACTTACTTACTTACTTACTTACTTACTTACTTACTTACTTACTTACTTACTTACTTACTTACTTACTTACTTACTTACTTACTTACTTACTTACTTACTTACTTACTTACTTACTTACTTACTTACTTACTTACTTACTTACTTACTTACTTACTTACTTACTTACTTACTTACTTACTTACTTACTTACTTACTTACTTACTTACTTACTTACTTACTTACTTACTTACTTACTTACTTACTTACTTACTTACTTACTTACTTACTTACTTACTTACTTACTTACTTACTTACTTACTTACTTACTTACTTACTTACTTACTTACTTACTTACTTACTTACTTACTTACTTACTTACTTACTTACTTACTTACTTACTTACTTACTTACTTACTTACTTACTTACTTACTTACTTACTTACTTACTTACTTACTTACTTACTTACTTACTTACTTACTTACTTACTTACTTACTTACTTACTTACTTACTTACTTACTTACTTACTTACTTACTTACTTACTTACTTACTTACTTACTTACTTACTTACTTACTTACTTACTTACTTACTTACTTACTTACTTACTTACTTACTTACTTACTTACTTACTTACTTACTTACTTACTTACTTACTTACTTACTTACTTACTTACTTACTTACTTACTTACTTACTTACTTACTTACTTACTTACTTACTTACTTACTTACTTACTTACTTACTTACTTATTTCAATGAAATCAATCAATTTGTAAAGGTCTATTGAGCCTTGAAAACTACAAACCTCAAAAGGATTTATTTCTAAGTTCTGATCTCCACAACCAAAACTTTCTCCTCCCATAATGGTTTGGATTTTCAACTCAATTTCATTGAGTTATGGCAAATCCTCGACACCACCACCAGTACGCCGCCTCGCAGCTGCAATTAAGCTGGACTTCCTCTTAACTGCTCCTTTAGTGTCCTTCCAGTACTGCAACATAAGTAAGAATTATATGGTTTGATGTGTTAAAATTTAACACATCAAACCATATAATTCTTATTCTAAAAGCATTTAAAATTGCAACAGGAAGTTAAACCAAATCAAGGCAAATAGATGTTCTATTTATTTAACAGTTAAATAAATAGAACATCTATTTGCCTTGATTTGGTTTAACTTCCTGTTGCAATTTTAAATGCTTTTAGAATTGCAATTTGACGCCTCGCCTAAAGTTACTATACATGCCTGTAGTTAATACTAATTTAGTACTAAAAAATATGGGGCTTAGCCACTTGCCAGGATCCTGAGATACCTCTTTCCTTCATCGGATTTACTTAGGTATTTACCAACTCTTGAATTAAGTTAACTTCTAAGCACTACTCATAGCAGCTCATCATAAGCCAGATTGACATTACGCAACTATTCTATCGACTATTTGAATGATACCTAGTAGGTATCTGTAAAACAAAATGATCTCGTTCCGTAATGTAAATCTTAATTGTAAGGCTTAACTTACAATTTTATTAAACTGTTTGCGATGTAGAAAGATCTAACTTAATATCGGCACTCAATGACTAAACAGATTATTATGGTATATAGAAATATCTTAAGATAATCATAGAAAAACATACAAAACATTTGTAAAAAAACAGACCAATTAGAACTAAGCCTCCTAATTATTCAAAATTGTTGTGCTACAGAGGGATTTATCCTAATCGGCCTTTGTAGTACATAAAAATATTGCAAGACTCACCGAAAAATTTGTCGTAAACGGGCACAACTACGATTCGGCCCTGACGAGATCAGCGCGCGCGCAGTCCGGCTGAGTCGAGTATTGGCACGTTACTGAATGGGCCTCCCTCAGTGCTGCCAGATGAAAAATGCTAACGGGCGCTAACAACGGTGCAAAAGGCGCTAGATTCTATACATTTTGAAACCTAAAAAAGCGCTAAATTCGGCGCTAACTTTTCGAAAAAACTATGAAATTATGGCATTGGAAACTTTTATTTAACTAAATAATATAGGTACTATAGATACAACATGAAAAATCAACTAATAAAAAAAAATAACAATCAAAATTCACGCCTCCAAATCTTCAGATTCTTCATCTGATTGAACTCGATGGGCCAGCGGTCGGGTCAGTGTAACAAAAAGGTTTTTTATATTTTTCCGACGACCCAATCTTTTTTATTACATTGTCTGGTAGCTTGTAATCATGACAATTGCTGTTGGCAGCAGTCAATCCTGTTCTTATCATGAGAATGGCGTTGATCGTTTTCAAATTCAATGAATTCGTTTTCAACTTCGTTTTAACGACATTCATTAAACTGAATACTCGTTCTATATCAGCATTCGAATGTGGTATACTCATGACTTTAGATGCCAGCTGCATCCCTGGATTTTTGCACTTCCGCCCAAAACTTCACGGTATCTTCTGTGTTTTCCCATTTTTGTAGGATAATAGTCTGCCATTGCTGAATTACCGTATCAATATGTTCTGTAATTCCAAGGCTTTCTAATACTTGTACAAAATTGCATATTAATCGGGTGGGTTTTAAAATTACTGAAACCGATAGTGCCATCGAGTTTTTAAGCAGTTTTAAGTTTTCTGGCAATCTTTTTTGCAGTTCATCAATTAGTTTGATAATGAAATCGACACACCTTTTCTTGATTGCATTTTTTTAGTCACTATGTAATTCTGATTCATTAATTTCTTTTTCAAAGAAATACCCAAGATACGGACTCATAGACAGATTTTCTCTGACATTGACTTTGTCGAATTCAACCACGCCTGGACGAGTTAACATGATTTTGGTGCACAGGTCTCTTATCAAATCATGCAGTGTGTTGTATAAAAGACATGGGTCAGAAGTTTTATTTTCGAACGTTTTGATTGCACTTTGTACATTGTTCAGAGTCGCACGCAAGAAATACAAATATATTTTGTTTCGTATATCATTATACATGTTGTATAATTGGCAAATAGATGTTCTATTTATTTAACAGTTAAATAAATAGAACATCTATTTGCCTTGATTTGGTTTAACTTCCTGTTGCAATTTTAAATGCTTTTAGAATTGCAATTTGACGCCTCGCCTAAAGTTACTATACATGCCTGTAGTTAATACTAATTTAGTACTAAAAAATATGGGGCTTGGCCACTTGCCAGGATCCTGAGATACCTCTTTCCTTCATCGGATTTACTTAGGTATTTACCAACTCTTGAATTAAGTTAACTTCTAAGCACTACTCATAGCAGCTCATCATAAGCCAGATTGACATTACGCAACTATTCTATCGACTATTTGAATGATACCTAGTAGGTATCTGTAAAACAAAATGATCTCGTTCCGTAATGTAAATCTTAATTGTAAGGCTTAACTTACAATTTTATTAAACTGTTTGCGATGTAGAAAGATCTAACTTAATATCGGCACTCAATGACTAAACAGATTATTATGGTATATAGAAATATCTTAAGATAATCATAGAAAAACATACAAAACATTTGTAAAAAAACAGACCAATTAGAACTAAGCCTCCTAATTATTCAAAATTGTTGTGCTACAGAGGGATTTATCCTAATCGGCCTTTGTAGTACATAAAAATATTGCAAGACTCACCGAAAAATTTGTCGTAAACGGGCACAACTACGATTCGGCCCTGACGAGATCAGCGCGCGCGCAGTCCGGCTGAGTCGAGTATTGGCACGTTACTGAATGGGCCTCCCTCAGTGCTGCCAGATGAAAAATGCTAACGGGCGCTAACAACGGTGCAAAAGGCGCTAGATTCTATACATTTTGAAACCTAAAAAAGCGCTAAATTCGGCGCTAACTTTTCGAAAAAACTATGAAATTATGGCATTGGAAACTTTTATTTAACTAAATAATATAGGTACTATAGATACAACATGAAAAATCAACTAATAAAAAAAAATAACAATCAAAATTCACGCCTCCAAATCTTCAGATTCTTCATCTGATTGAACTCGATGGGCCAGCGGTCGGGTCAGTGTAACAAAAAGGTTTTTTATATTTTTCCGACGACCCAATCTTTTTTATTACATTGTCTGGTAGCTTGTAATCATGACAATTGCTGTTGGCAGCAGTCAATCCTGTTCTTATCATGAGAATGGCGTTGATCGTTTTCAAATTCAATGAATTCGTTTTCAACTTCGTTTTAACGACATTCATTAAACTGAATACTCGTTCTATATCAGCATTCGAATGTGGTATACTCATGACTTTAGATGCCAGCTGCATCCCTGGATTTTTGCACTTCCGCCCAAAACTTCACGGTATCTTCTGTGTTTTCCCATTTTTGTAGGATAATAGTCTGCCATTGCTGAATTACCGTATCAATATGTTCTGTAATTCCAAGGCTTTCTAATACTTGTACAAAATTGCATATTAATCGGGTGGGTTTTAAAATTACTGAAACCGATAGTGCCATCGAGTTTTTAAGCAGTTTTAAGTTTTCTGGCAATCTTTTTTGCAGTTCATCAATTAGTTTGATAATGAAATCGACACACCTTTTCTTGATTGCATTTTTTTAGTCACTATGTAATTCTGATTCATTAATTTCTTTTTCAAAGAAATACCCAAGATACGGACTCATAGACAGATTTTCTCTGACATTGACTTTGTCGAATTCAACCACGCCTGGACGAGTTAACATGATTTTGGTGCACAGGTCTCTTATCAAATCATGCAGTGTGTTGTATAAAAGACATGGGTCAGAAGTTTTATTTTCGAACGTTTTGATTGCACTTTGTACATTGTTCAGAGTCGCACGCAAGAAATACAAATATATTTTGTTTCGTATATCATTATACATGTTGTATAATTATTCGGCTTGGTAACAGTTTTCTGCGATTCTCATTTGTTCAAAATGTAATTTAAGCTCGTCCCATTGGCCCAATATTCTGGTAACCGCCGGTTCTATTGATAACTTGATAACTTTCAAAATCTTGAGCGGCTCCTCTCCACAGTTTATGGCTTCGTAAAGATGTTTATAGGCGCTTTTCCGTTTGGCTGAGAGTTAAAACCAATTGTGAGTCTCCCGGATCATGAAATCGATGTTTCTTGGTATCGTCATCTGCGACGCCTGTGACACCGCCAATTGAATGGAGTGGCATACACATTTTATTAATACCAGATTTGGCAATGAATACCGGTCCTGCAATATTTTATGGACACCGGCGTTGAATCCTACCATGACTGCAGCATTGTCCGTTCCAATTCCGATCAATTTCTTTTTTTCAAAATTGTAGAATTCAAGCAATTCCGTTATTGCTGCCACTATCCCTTCAGCATCAGCCGTTTCCAATTCGACCAGCCCTAAAAATGTTGACACAATTTCATTTCGACTGCAGCTGAAATATTTTATCACAACTCCAAGATATTTTTTTACTGTGATATCGGTAGACTTTTCTATGATCAGGCTGTATGAATTTTCTCCAACGTCAGCTCTCAATGACTCCTTAAAATGTGTAGCCAATACTTCCTGAATAATAGCTGCACATTTTGTTCGATGCAATTTCATCTCTGATGCAGCTTTGGAATCCGAGAACTTTGTTTTACACACTTGAGTGAGGTGGTCAATAGCTTGTATGGCCGTGTGCTCCGCAACATACATGGAAACTGTTCCTGTTTCCTTGCGACGACGTATTTCACAGAGAAGAACCAATTTGACTGCGCTGATGATATATCTCCAAAATCCTGGTGGTTACCGCCAACTCCAGCAAAATTCAGCCTCGGAAGAAGATGAAACCTTTAGCTTGCCGCCAAAAAGGCGGCAAGCTAAAGGTGCCGCCTTTTTGGCGGCACCTTAACAATGTGGTTAGCTCTTCCTCTGAAATACAGTATTCTGTGTTACTACCAAGACCAAAATCGATGATAGTTTTAGCGATGCACAGTTTTAATTTATTAAATGTTTCAACCATATTAGCCAGGCTGCTCCATCGGGTTTTGCAGTCTGCTTGTAACTGCAAACTTTTCCCCAACTCTTTCCTGACGTAATCTTGCAGTTTGTCGTTTTTTGTTGGTGAATTCCTAAACATGTGCACCACTTTGCGTACTTTTTTAATAATATTATTGAAGTTCGGGGCTAGATCAGCTTCAATATTTGGGCAAATTGTAACATTAAAGAAGTCGTTATCATTTTGTGAACCCATTTCATCTACAGAGCCTGGCTCTGGCGCCTCTGGCGTGCTTTGGCTGGGGTACTCTGAAACTGCGTCTGTCAATGTTGAAATTGGCGGTTCTGCTTCGCCATCTGAAGCGATAGTCGTTTTTTTATAAATAACATCTAGAATCCCTAACTGCAAAGCATGGGCATAGCAGAGTTGATGATTTGAGGAAATTAATTTACCAGCTTTAATCATTACTGCCGCACCATCTGTTGTAATTGCAACAATATCTGTATCTAGGTTGATGTCAAATTCCAAGATCTTCTTCCTGATAATTTCTACACAAACTTCAGCTGGCATATTACCAAATATTTTAACCAGACCTAAATTCCAAAACGTTGGACTGGAATTCACAAAAGCATGTATATTTATGTTCATAAAACGTCTGTTACACGACGATGTCCATTCATCAAATGTCAAAGATAAACGGTTACCATTTTCTTTAAGTTCGGATAAATCTTGTCTTATTTTAATTCTAAGGGTCATTTCGTACTGCATCACCATCAATCGGATTGACGTTTCAGATTTAGGTAAAGTGTACCCGTCACCTTTAAAAAGATCTCTTAAGTAAGATGACGTAGCAAATACACGAAAAGGTATTCCGTCTTTAGAGGCCATACGAGCCACTCTTTCTTCCATAGAAATTCTATTTTGGACAGGAAAATGGTCTGAGATCTTGACTTTTTTATTCGGAGGAGATTGAAGAGACGAACCTGCGTCAAAAGAAGGCCCCGGCTTCGCCCCCGACTCCGAAGACTCCGAACCCGAACTTGCTGCTTTGCCACTCAAATCTTGTATTCCGTGCTTTGATTTTAAATGGACGTGTAATCCCTTTGTAGATCTAGCAGTAGTTTTCAATACCGAATTGCACATTTTACATTTGGCAGTCAAGTCATCATCTGATTTTACAAAGTATGTCCAAACTTTACTCGTATACGTTTTATGCACTGCACTTGTTTTTTTCGATTCGATAGTTCGTAAATAATGTTAGTAATGTTCGTTAGTAATGTTAGTAAACGCAAAAAACAATTTTACTAACATTACTAACTATGTTAGAAAACGAATTTTGTTTAACGAACGAATAATTACTTGTCACTTCAAGTAAACAAATAAAACAAACATGGAAGCCGGCCGCCCCCGGCCGCCGCTGGCGCGGGGGGCGCGACACGGCCGCGGCGATTCACTCTTTTCGCTCGCTTGTCAGTAGTCGCGCGGCAGCGCGCATAGGAGGGTGTTTCTTTGCTGCAGATCAGTCCCGCAAATCCCGCGGGATCCCGCGCATGTAATCCCGCATTGTGCGGGACTGAAAAATGATGCGGGATCTCGGAATAACGAGATCTCGGAATACCGGGATTGGATGCCCTAGTTTTAACCAATATTTATAAAGTGGTGAACTCTCCCACTCTACTTTATATTTTTGTTTATAAGTGGTTTTCTTCCTGAGTGGCACTTCCATTTCGCAAAGTTCGCAATAAGTACTTAAACAAAACAACAGTCAACGAAATCACGAATGAAACCTAAGCAAATCAGTGATTGTTTCGCACAGAATGAAAAGAAACGTGTATGTGTGACTTGTGTGAGTGCGTAGTTACTGTTCTGTTCGTACGCACGCCCACTGCGCCCACATAAGCTTGCATCAACCGCAAAAGCATAGTACAACAAAAGTCCCTGTGCATAAGTTACTCTATGCCCTGTGCTTCCCCTAAATTGTGTTGCCACTTTATGAGTTGCCATTGCCAAGGCTAAAAAAGCGCTAGATTGCGCGCTAGGCGCTAACATTTTCATTTACGCGCTAGGCGCCTCAAAAAAGCGCTAGATCTGGCGCCGAAAGCGCTAAAATAGCAGCACTGGCCTCCCTTGCGGGAAGGTGTGGGGGCGGGGTAGTGTGAAAGAGACACATAATTGTAACTCTCTGCCTTTTTTCTCTTTCTGTCAAAGCCCCAGAGTGGGACCGTTGAAGATGAGCCCATCTATTACAAAAAGTGAAAAACCAAAAATTTTTAATTGTGCCCCTACATTACTAAGGGTGCGATATTACATTTGTATGATACAGTTTGCCCATGATTAAATCGATACTTACATTATTTTCTGAGATAATATTCCGAGATTTTTGCTTCATATTATCATAAAGTGCCTTTAGTTCCTCGGTATCTCTGGCACAACTTGTCTTGTTTTATTTCTAATTCTATATTTTTTTGTTGGACATCCTTTATTGCACCTTCAAGTTGGTAGTCATACAGCTCTTTCTTAAAATTAATTTCTTCATTGAGCAACTTTAGTTCCTCTGCATTTAGCGTCCGTGAATTGACATCTTTGTAACTAGACACCAGCTCTGTATATGCCCAGTTCTTTCATTTTGATTAATTTGAGGATGGCGTCTTCTTGACCACAGAGGGGTTTTAAAATTTACAGTCTCCGTCAACTGAAAATATATAAATAATTACATTTTAATACATGTATCATTAAATTTACTTCATTAGTTACAATATTATAGGAAAAAATTACTTACATGGTCTGCACTGATTGTGCCACTCATTTTAGGCTTCTTTGACTGCTCTGAATCCAAGTCCAAGTCAATTTCTATTGGAATCCCTTGATCAATCTGAAATATAAAAGTGCTCGATTAGGTTCAGTATCATAATAGAAAAGTTCTAACTACACATTACGCGTTGATCAGTAGAGTAGTAGTTCAGGTAAGTACTCACATCGGTTTCAAAGTTTAATCTGAAGAATCAGGAAGTGTAAGCTGGATCGTTTCCGAGATCTGAGAGTCCTCAGTTTTCTGCAACCTCAGCATTGCGCTGTCGTTTACGCCCTTAGTTCCTGTGCATCCACGACCAAGTATAACGCATACTTTTTCCAAGATTGGGTCATATTTAGATGTAGAAGGTCCACTTCCTGTCCCCGTAATGCTTAATATATTTTGTGACTTATATGTTTTTGCCTCACTTTTTATTTTCTCCCACAGTTTAACCAGGGAATCTTTAGTTCTGGAAGATAGAAACATGATATAAAATAATGATGTGTATAAAACCTTTAGAAAACAAGGCAAGGAGACATTGAGAAACGTCAAGCTCTAATTACCACGAGAGTGGTGCTTCTCTTGCGACCGCCTAAGACCTCACGCACATGGCCAGTCTATTATACCGATTAAGATATCACCGCTTACTTGGTATAAAATATTTAGAAGTAAACTTATCTGCGAACATTGCTGGTACTGTTGAAGTCGTCAGTTAACCTCGTCCAAGCCGCCGTTTTGGCTTCATTTGTAGTTCCATCGGTGTTTTTGTTTAATATGGTGTCCTTGCACTGTTGTAGCAAAGTTATTAACTTTTCTTTATCCAGAAAAAAAAAGTTTTGTCCACGTTAACACTTTTCAGACATTATTAATATAAAAACAGCCACGCGAAATAGACAAATCAAACTGATTGTAGATAGTGTCAATCAAACACAAATGTCACTCGAGTTTTTTTAGGTGTGCCAATGTTGTCATCTCTTACTATAAAATTAATGTTTTACCTAATTTAAAAGAAAATTGTTATATTTATTACGAAACAAAACATATTAAAGCTTAGGACACTGTTTTATTTCTATTATATTGAGTAAATGTCCGTAAAACTCATTAATAAAATTTACCGGTAAATTGAACCAATATCACAACACTAGACCATAGACAAAACTCTAACTTAACTATGGGATACCTAGTTAGGTGTCGCTTCTGTTGTTTAAACCGAATTTAAGTTAGGGAATACTTTGGGGGTCACGTAAGAAAAGGGTTACGTAAAACCTAACTGCTAAGTAGGTAGTCGGGGCTGTAAGTAATGCAATTTGCTTAAGTCAGATGTCGCTGCCTGTACGTAATACAGAGAATAGTGTAAAGAGGTTCGAAATTTCACTGATGCCGTGAGTCGCCCATTGGCTCAATTAGTAGAGCGCTGGCACGGATAGCCAGAGGTTGCGGGTTCGAATCCCGGCATGGGTGAAATTTTTAGCCTCTAAATAGGTTTTTAAATTTGTTCCTTAGCACGGGTTAGTGCATTAAAAATAAAAATAGTATAAGTTTCTTTTCGTTCACCCATAATTCGCCAACGACTCACCTCTTAGAGCGAGGCCCCATTAGAGCGTTGCGCTGCGTTGCGTCGCGTCGTCGTAACGGAACAGCGGATTGTATGCCACACCTGCGTTGCGACGACGCACGATGTCGCAGCGCAAGAGCAACACTGGCTGCGTCTCAGTTCAGCCTTCGCAATGGACAGATACAAACGTGTTCTTTTGTTGCTTTTATTACGCCACCGCCGAAATAAACGTAGAAACCATAGAAGATTCTGGATATCTCCTTTGATAGCGTTAAGAAATAGTGATGGTCAGTTTTTTATGCAGGAATATAGAGAGTTGTTGTTAGATGAAAAGAAGTTTTTCAATGTTTTTAGGATGAGTGAGGCCAGCTTTAATAAGTTGGTTAAGATCTTAGAACCACATTTAAAGAAGCAGTATACCAAATTCAGGAACCCTTTAGAACCAATTGAAATGATTGGTATTACATTGAGGTAAGAAATTTCAAATATAATAATAATGTTCATCAGTTATTCGTTTATTATCTTTAAAATAAGTTTAATTTAAGCATTATTACTAGACAACAAAGCAAAGTTTTATTCTTCTTCTTGACTATCATCAGTAAAATTATTAACTGTAGTGTTGGCTGAGAAGGGATCGTCGAATTCATCTGTTCGATACCCCGATGGTGACGGTGACTGGGTATGTTGTGTAGTGTGATATCCATACTGTTGTCCAGTTTGATACCCGCGTGACTGCAATGGTGTTGCTTGATACTGTTGCCTAGTTTGATATCCGCGTGACTGCAGTGGTGTTAATTGAGTCTGTTCCCCGAACCGCATTTCGGTAATGATATTTATAACTTTGCTTTGGAATGTCAAAATCTGTAATTCCGTAAAGCCTTCCAAAGAAGGCAAAATTCCTTTGAAAAATGATAAGTGGCGGTTTTCTTTCTCATGCAACGCTTCTAATGCTTGCGCCTCGAAATCATCTATTGCTTGGTTTGATCTCTTGCGGCTTGCAGGCACGTAGCGAGAAGGTCCTGGGGGTAACGAGGACATTTGAATGCCTAAATACTAAAAGGGCACTTGTCACACATGAATTTGCTGTTATGAAATTTACAGGAGAGGATAAAAACTAAATATTTATTTAATGATAAGGTTTTACTACGTGGTTATTTTATATATTTTAAAATATATAAATACCTATCAGTTTGTAAGAAAATATTATTTTTCCTTATAGCAGATTTCCCAGAAATAAATACAAAAATAATTGGACAAGTGCCCTATTACTAACTACGGGTGGACAAGTGCCCTTCTTACCATTTTGCTGCAAATAAAAAAACCACGATCAAAGTATTTATATGTCAAACTTTAATGAAATAAAACTAAACTAAGGTACATGTTAACATTAATTAATTTTCCACACTCCAATTATATATATTTATCCAAAAGTCTATAAATTCTTGTGGTATGTATTGACTGTATCGACGATAGTTTTCTTCGTGCCGCACACCTTTCTTTCTTTTAAGACTTGACTCTTCACTCATAATGATAATTTTTATCCATATCAACCGCCGCCTTAATCAATCAATCACAGCACCAAAATAAATCACATTCCCTCCACTATTGACCGCTGACAGTTCTATGGATTCGTTCAGACTTTTTTGTAAAAACGGCACTTGTCCATGGACAAGTGCCGTTTTAGTAATTATGCTAGAAAAAAGATCGACTTTTGAACCACGAAATAAGCCGTGACAAGTGCCTGTTTTACACAGACGGTGTAAAACAGTACTGGCAACACAATAAAGAAAAAAAACATTTTTGGATGAAAAATGGGACAAGTGCCCTTTTAGTATTTAGGCATTCATTTCTTTTGCATGAGATGAAGAAGATGATGTTGTGTTTTTGTCTCGTTCCGTTTCTTCAGGCACGTTTTCAAGGCTACTGTCAGTTTTATTTTGGGCAATTTTCAACAAAAATTGCAACTGATTGTAATAATGATATTTTTTAAATGGTTTTGCCCCTGATCCAGACGAACTGTTTTCTTTTAATTTTTTTAAATATCGAAAAAAGTTGTCCTTCACGCTTCTCCATTTTTTCACAACCTCGTTACCTGCAAAGAAAAAAAAGAATATTAATTTATGTTTGCAGATCTAAATGAGCCACCCTATTTATTTTTTGTGTTTCTATTTCAGGTACTTGGGCAGTGGAAATTCGATAAACGACTTGCATTTCAAATTTAAACGTGGAAGATCAACAATTTCTAGAACTATTTCGTCAGTTTGTCAAGCTGTGTGGAAATATCTTCGACTACAATACATAGAAGAGATTACAGTAGAAAAACTACAAAATATTGCATTAGATTTTGATCTAAAAGTCAACTTTCCTCATTGCTTCGGGGCAATTGATGGGAAACATATACGTTTGATAAAACCGGACAAAAGTGGCTCTCTGTTTATAATTACAAAAATTATTTTTCAATTGTTTTGCTGGCGGTGGTTGACTCAAATTATAAGTTTGTTTTTGTCGACGTGGGAGCATATGGAAAGGAACGTGATTCTACTATTTTTAGAAATTCGACGCTTTACAAGATTTTAATGAGAAATGAATTACCATTGCCTGTTTCTCAACCACTTAGAAATGATCATAATAACGAGCCACCAATCCCATACGTACTCGTCGGTGATGAAACTTTTGGTTTAAGTAAGCATGTTATGCGCCCATACGGCGGACAAAATCTCAACGTGAAACAAAGGATTTATAATTATCGGCTTAGCAGAGCTCGTAGCGTGGAATGTGCATTTGGGATCATGGCAAATAAATGGCGCATTTTACATAGGCCAATTGATACAGCATATGATTTAACTATTAATATCGTGAAAGCATGTTGTGTTTTACACAATTTTGTTACACAACATGATGGTTTACGACAGCAAGACAAAATGGCAATAAGTACGTTTCCACAATTGAGACCCCACGTCAATGAAGAATCATTAGCCGTAAATTTTATCAGAGATCAATTTGCTAATTACTTCATGAGTCCGGAAGGGGCTTTACCATGGCAGTTGAAAAAGATATAAATTAACTTATAAAAGTTGTAAAATAACTTATTACTCATAATAAATAACAACTCACCAATCTTGTTTTTTTTTTGGTCCTCAAAGTCCTCGTAGTCTTGAAAAATTGTTTTACATATAGCTGCCCATTCATTCGCTTTACGAAACTTATCACTATAATGTTCGTGAGATTTATCCCATATAATGGGTCTTTCTTCAACCAAGGATATTAGAAAGTCAATATCAATCTCCTTCTCACTCATGATGTTAAAAAATGTTCGTTCGTTACGCTCGTGTAGCTTCCTCCTCTAGCAATGGATCATAGAACACTGTCCGTCGGCCGCAGCGCAGAGGTGCCGCGTCGACGCAGCGCATCACCCTCCCGCCCGCTTCGTCTCTTGTCCGTCGATCCGTTAAAACATCGCGTGCGACGACGCAACGGTATAATGGAGCATGTCATAAAAAATATATGGAAAACGACGCAGCGTCGTCGCTGCGACGACGCAACGCAGCGCATCGCACTAATGGGGCCTCGCCCTTAGAGCCAGTCCACACGGCGCGTTGCGTTGCGTCGTCGCAACGCAAATATTTTGACGCATAGCCGGCCACACGGGCGCTGCACCATCGCAGCGTTACTATGACGCAGTCTTAACGTTCCGTCGGCGCAGCGGCGACGCACAGTTGCGGCAAGCTTTTTGAAAAAAATTCGCAGTCTATAGCAAATCATGGATCGGAAAAGACGTCTAGCATTGCTCCTATTACTACGTCACCGCCGAAATTGACGCAAGATCACAAGACGGTACTGGATCAGTCCTTTCATTTCATTAAGAAATCGTGATGGACAGTTTTTTTTTTAGAATATCGGGAGTTGCTATTAGACGAAAAGAAGTTTTATAATTTTTTTAGAATGAGTGTATCCAGCTTCGAATGTTTATTGAAGTCCTTAGAACCACACATACGAAAAAACTATACTAATATGAGTAATCCAGTGGAACCAGTAGAAATGCTGGGAATTACTTTAAGGTAACTATATAAATATATATAGCATGGCATGGGTGAAATTTTTAGCCTCTAAATAGGTTTTTTAAGTATATAAATATATTTAAGTAATAAAAATTTAACAGTTTTTTTGGTTTGTTTAATTAGTAATCAACTCACAAATAATCAGCAATTGTCATAATTTTAAATTTAGACATTATTCAAGAGAGATATCATCCAGTAATTACAAATTAGAAAAATCGTATTCAGTTTCTTTACTTGCTTGAGATGTTTCTGGAGATGTAATTGAATTATTATAATCAGAAATGTATGTATTTTGAAAATTTGCTGTTTGATACCCATATGATGGTTGGTGAGACGTTGATGGGCCACTCACATATGATGATGTTTGTCCATACCGCATTTCATCTATAATTTGTATAACTTTACTTTGGAAACGGAGAGGAAAATTCTTGAATAGATGGCAATATAGCTCTGAAAAAGGACACATGGCGACTTTCCGGCTCCTTTGGAAGTTTTAGTCCTTCTCTTTCAAACTCATCTATTTGCATTGCCCTTTTGCGCGCGTCTGGAACATAGCGCGGAGTGTTGTCTGTGGTAATGTCATCATTTGTAGACGTAGATTCATTGTTGATTTCTCTAGGCGAGTCTAAGCTAGATTCGGTGGCATTTTGTTCCACTTTTCTCAAAAAAAGATCTTGATTGTATAAATGATACTTCTTCAGTTTCGTAGCGCCCGAGCCCGATTTTGATGCTTCTTTTAATTTTTTTGAATATCTGCAGTAATTATCTTTTACACTTCTCCATTTCTTTATTAAGTCATTACCTGCAAAACCAATAGTAAACATGATTTAATAATTTATACATAGTGAATTTCTCGATAAAATTTAATGACATATTCAGATATCGTTAACAAACACTCTGTGACCGACTCTGGAATCGTGAAAATATAACAGCTGTTGCATACAAAAAGCAATACCTACTGAATCAAAATGTATGCAACAGCTGCTATTTTTTTCGCGATTCCAGAATTAATTGGTTACATAGAGAAAGTTATTTGCTATCGATGTCTGAATATGTCCGTATTTTTTTTTCGGGTATCTATCTATCTCATAAATGCATATTATAATAATTATTTTCGTTTCAGATGCCTAGGAAGTGGAAATTCAATAACTGATTTACATTTCAAATTCAAACGGGGAAAATCTACTATTGCATATATGATACAAAGAGTTTGTCGTGCTATATGGACCAATCTTCTTCGAGACAACATCCCTGAACTGACAACTGAAAGTTTCCAAACAATAGCGAGGGGTTTTGATGTAAAGGCAAATTTTCCTCACTGTGTTGGTGCCATCGACGGCAAACACATCCGCGTGTGTAATCCTGGAAATAGTGGCTCACTTTTTTTTAATTATAAAGCCTTTTTTTCGATTGTGTTGCTAGCTATTGTGGATTCAAATTACAAATTCGTATTTGTCGACATCGGTGCATACGGAAAAGAATGCGATTCAACCATATTACAAAATTCTAAACTGTACGAGCTAATGATTAACAACAACTTACCACTACCTCCACCCCAGCCACTCTCTGGTAGCAATATACCAACCCCGTATGTATTTGTGGGTGACGAAGCTTTTGGACTGAGCAAACATATTATGCGTCCATATGGCGGTCAAAATCTCGACTTACAACAAAAGGTTTTCAATTACCGTCTAAGCAGAGCCAGAAGATATGTCGAATACGCTTTTGGGATTATGGCTAACAAATGGCGCATTTTTCACAGACCGATAGACGTGTCCGATGACTTTGCTACTGACATTATAAAAGCATGTTGTGTATTACACAATTTTGTCGCTGATCGAGATGGTTTTAGACAAAGAGATAAATTTGCTATAAGTGTTGATGAATTTCTCCCAATACAACCCGCACATGAAGAACAGACAGCACCGAATGTCATAAGACAGCAATATGCGACCTATTTTATGACTAGAGGAACTCTGCCTTGGCAGCTAAATAAGGTATAATTGTATTATGAGGGTTTTCAAGATTTTCTTGCACCGCCAATTCCGCGATCAGTAAAAAAATAATATTTTATACCTACTCAGCGTAGTCTAGGTTAGTTTTGAGCTAAGTAATAAAATAGTACTCACGCTAATCTAGATTCCCTTAGTTTTAAAATTTTAGAGTGTCGAGATATTAATTTTGTACTGATCGCGGAATTGGCGGTGCAAGAAAATCTTGAAAGCCCTCTTAAATAAAAAAAAAACATAAATATCTGTGCTGTGAACTCACCAACTTTGTTTTTTCGTTCAGCTGTGAAATTCTCGTAATCAGGAAATAAAACTTTTGATATGTCTTCCCAGGCTTTTGTTTTTAAATTTTTATTTTTAAAATCTACGTTTGACTTGTCCCATATAATTTCCCGTTCCTGTATCAATGTAATCAAGTAATCTATGTCAAGTTCTTCAATGGTATTCATTTTACCCTGCAAATAAAACTAAATACAAAAACGTAAACGTAAAACGAAATGAGCTTCCGTGTATCCTCTCTGTCAACGCACAAGCAACTGAGCGCTGGCGCCAGCGTTGCAAAACCAAGAATTATAAATTCGGTAGGGTTGCCAATAAAAAATCGGTAGTTTTCGGTAGATTTTTATATGTATAAATTTTGACAAATTATTATTTATACCATCCTTGAGACGAAATTTTACTGAACATGGCTTTAGGTATATTAAAATCATAGCAGTTTTTATCGCCTATGTGTCTCTTCGCATGCAAAAGCCCAACTAAGGCATCGGTTGACAGGCGGTTGCGGTTTTTAGTTGTTATTAAATTTACTGCAGAAAAAATCCTTTCCACGTTTGCAGATGAGTGCGGTAAAGATAAAATATGAAAAACGAATGTAGTCACTAATCCGAATAAAGGTGTTCCGTCGCCGCCTTTCATTTGAGCCACATTTGCCGAGAAATCTTCGGCATCATCTTTAAACATATTAATTTCTTGAGTGTTCCTAAGCAGGCGCCACTGTGTATCTATGTCCTGGTAGTCTTTCGCATCAACGAGTCCGGGAAATGCTCTGCAGAGTGGGATTAGACTTGGGTGAATTCCTTTTTTTACATTTTCTGGAGCCAAAACATTTAAGTCTTTCAGTGGGTTGTTTTTTAGGGGAAATCTTTGAATAATTTGCTCAGAAGCTTCAATATAAAACTGTCTTGTTCGAAATAAATTCAACTGATCTGCAGTCAAACTGTTATTATTCAGTAAAGTATCCATAACTTTTGCTCCAAAGTACATCTCATGTACATCCAAAAAGTTATGAGGATTTTTAAAGTTCACGTCTTCAATGTTAGTTGCATTCAAGTAAGACCGAACCGAACCCCTGAGGTAGTCAATAATATAATTAAAAGTGCCTGTGTATTGCACAATTTTGTGAGATCCAAGGAAGGAATACCATATCGCACAACTAACGTCGGTGAAGGAATTAGTCAACGCCCTGCTGATTTAATGCCACATGATCTGAACCTAGGCCCCAATCCCTCTCCGTTATCTTTAAGAAAATATTTAAATAATTACTTTTTGACTCCACAGACAGCATTGCCGTGGCAATGGGCTTATTGTGTATAGAATTATTTTATTAAATAAAGAGAATAATCAGCTCTTACCTGTAATTTTTTTTTTTCCAATTTCTGCCCATGCTTTATCAGTCTCAGTCCTGCGAGAGTAGCTTGATAGTGTGGTATTATACAAACAAGGATATTTTTCCACTTCTAACACAAATGCAATGTTTTTTTGTTCGTCGTCAGCCATTTTGTACAAAAGAAGCCACCCGGTGAATGAAACGCAACGCGCGAGTTTCCTGCACGACGGTTTCAATGCAACTGATTTGAAACACGTTTCAAACCGGTTTCAAACTGGTCGCGACATGTGTGGTTTCTCAAAGCAGTCTATGGCAGAAACTCAGATGCAACTCAAAAGTAACTAGAAGTTGCAGTTTCGTTGCAGTTCCGTTTCACCGTGTGTTCTGGGCCTTAGACTTATGAGAACTAATTATGTAGTCGATTTCATTTCTTGTTCGACCACCGGGGCTGACCCAAGTCCATTTTCTCGAAGGGCGCGTTTTGAAAAATGTATTTAAAGCATATAGTTGGTGTTTCTCGAGGAATCGAGGAAATTAACAAGAGTCTGTCCCCTCGGGTTTCAACTTCCTAGTCCAAACTGCCCCACCAATGTCTCATTTCCAGTATTCTGGCCGACTCAAGCATTAAAATCACCCATAACTACTGTGAAGTGACATGGGTTTTCTTCACAAGCTCTCTCTAAATCCTCGTAAAATCCTTCTACTTCTTCATCTGTATGTTGTGAGGTGGGCGCGTATACCTGAACCAACTTTAGGGCATATCTTTTATTGAGCCTCAATATAACGTAACATACTCGTGTGGATACGCTGGTTACGTTCTTAATTGCTGAAGATAGCCTTTTATTAATCAGGAAACCCACACCGCCGTAACTTGAGTTGTCGTGGCCTCGGTAGAAGAACATGTCACCACTTAGAAGCTTAGTCAGATCTTCTCCTTTTCGTCTCACCTCACACAAACCTACCACATCCCACTTAATTTTACCCAACTCTTTCTGTAATTCTAAAAGCCGATAATCAGAGCTCAGAGTCCGGGTATTAAACGTAGCCAGGGTCATCGTTTGGTGGCAGCCGAACTTCTTCCGGGGATTCTTAGCACCCTCTGCCCCACAGGAACCGTAACCGCTGCCGGAGTTAGGAATAGCGGGGCTGCCGGGGACTGAGGGTCGTAGTTTTTTGGCGCAATCCATTAAAAGGGTTTTTAGCCGATAAAACGCCACGCTGGCCAAGCGGCTTGGCGAGTTTTCTTCCTGTCACGTTGGCCTCTGGCGCCCAGGTAACACACACTCCTCAAAGATATGCGTCACCTGCGCGCCACAGTTACCGGGAGAGACCACTTGGAGGTGTGACTCGGAATTGGAATTCTCAATCTGCAACTACTGCTAATCTGAGATTAATGTCTCCCACCAATCACAGTTGAAAAAACCCGTTCCGCCCCATCTATCTGACCACAAATTATGAATGAGGTGAAAACGTAGCTAACATTTTGTGTCACTGTACGCACGAAGGTTCAACACGAGAAGTCAATCTGATCACAGAGTAATTTGTGGTGTTGAATCTTTCTTACCGTGGGAGACGTCAATCTGATCGCAAAATATGATTGAGTAATATAATTTGTGCCATTTTCTGAAGAACCGGCTTGAGAGGTAAATGTGTTAAATTAACAATTGAAAATATAGTTTTCAACCTTGTTAAGATGATGGACGTCAATCTGATCACAAAATTAAACTCGGTTGAAATAAGCAATATTTTGTGCGCCTGTTATGAAAGCAAACACCAATGGTGTTTGATCTTTCTTTCAGGGGAGACACCAATCTGGTCACAAAATATACAACTGAGTAACTATAAGTATAATTTGGAAAAAATTATGTCATTCGGCATACCTTCGCGTTTAGTTTCTTCACGCAGAGTTATGTACTTCCATTTGGATAAGCCTAGAGACAAAAGGAGCCCAAGTGCTTTGTCTAGTGAGAATGTACATTTCGGTCCTTTCTTAACATTGATTTGTTGATATATTTTAGCTGCTTCTTCGGGGTTTCGTACCAAGTCTTCTATTACGGAAGCTAAACATTCGTTTCCTTCCTTTCTCAGTTTGCTGATTGCCACAAAGGCTGTTTCTTCGTTATCTTGGTAGTTTTCTTTATCCATTCTGCGTTTCTTTTGCTTTGATCTCAAGTCTGCAAAAGGTTTCCGAGTTCTTGCTGTATTGGTAGCTGTTTCCACGTAGACGGCTTTGCTTGTGGAAGCTGATGGTTCAGAATCCGTAGATTCCATATGTTCAAATGCGGTTTGATTTGCAGAATATTGTGTGATAACACATGATGGCCAATCCACGTTTAGAGCCAACCAGCTGTCATATTTACTTTTGAATGCTTCCGGGTTATTATTTACTTGCTTCCATCTTCGAATGACAGCTTGGCTAAATCTCCGACAAAACTCCCGGAGCGTATCATGATTTTCTTCTGATAGTTGTAAACTTAGACGAGTTACAACATTCTCCAACAATAACTTATAATTGGCAAGTTTGCCACACTGCTTTAATATCACGTACAGATCCAGATAAGTAAGGTTTGGATTTGCCATTTTTTCACTTAGGTATGGTTGTTCTGTAGATAGTTCTTGTAGTAATAGAAAAAGGGTAATGAGCCAAAATAAAAAATACTCTTCCTTAAATAGTATCAAAACACGGCGGTAAGTATACTGATTTATCCTATTTTCGTATAAAAGCTCATACATAATCACCCACAATGATAAATGGTAACAAAAAGAACCTATTAAACAACCTAATTAACTAATTAAACATTAAAATATTTGTAGCAAGTTATTTAAAATTTCTAAAGACCCTAGTCTTTCCCTTTAGAAACCCAAGACTCTTTAAAATTTTTAAATACCATTAGTTAATTTATTTCAGGACCTATTTAAGTTAGTACGGGCACTCATTTATGCGTTTAAATTGAATGTTAATAATAACTCATATCCTTCGAATTTTTCTAACTTTCTCCACTTAATTTAAAGGCTTATAATCAGTGGTCGGAGTAGGTATATTGATTTTAGATACTTGCGTCATGATATCATAACATGGACATGCATTTCTTCCGGAATGTACCGGAGTTTCCAAAAATTTGGTAAATAGAGTAATAAAATAAAAAACCATATGTAAGCAAACAAAATTGTTTATTGTTAATACAAATAATCATTATTACAGTTTTATTAAAAATAATTATTTTTAACTAGCGTTATCGTAAAGTAGCTCAGGATAGTGCAATAACCACTTTTGCACTGTTTCAGCCTTGACCTTTGCCATATTTATTTATATCTCACCTAAAACAATGATTTAAATTTACAATATATACATACACAACTGTAAAGTCGATAATGAAATTCTGTTTCATATAAAGTGTTTTTTTTAACTGAAGCGGTGATAGCCCTGCGGTGTGCGTACCGGACTCTCATGCGCTGTGATGATTGCTATAAAGTGATTTTTTTAACTGTTTCCAAGTTCTAAAACCTTCTTAAATAGTGAAAATAATTAAAACTTACCCGTACAAAAACAACTTCAAATGGGCCCAATCCAAGAGTAATAAATCGATGTCCGTAGTTATAAGCCAAATTCGTCGTTTTAAGTAGATTTCAGAAGACAGTAAACAAGCCAGGGTCAAGTCAAGATATTCACAACACATAAAATAAGCGCACTCCACGAACCGAAATAAGTGAGTGAGCCACTTGGTCTGGATGTCGGTGCGAGCGCATTGTTTTCGAACAAACAGTCAATGAGTCATCCTGGATACTTGATTCTAATTGGTCAGATGCGTTGAGCATAGAGATAAGAGGACAAAAGACCCTGTTTGCCGGATGTCGTGTGTTGAAATGAATATTATTATTATATCATTTTATACATGCTTAGGCTTTTACTCCAACACTTTTACTACAACAAGGTTTTTACACACCAGTCATTTTTTACTATTAAATTCTGGTCATCTACGCCACTAGCAGCATAGCGTTGAGAGTATTGATACATTTTTAACTAGTTTCATGTAATAATTTCGATGTTTCGGTATTTTTATCATAATAATCCGGAAACTCGGAGGCGTATCCATATTAACATATACGTTTGATGTCAGTGACCTTAATTCAATATACCTACTCCGACCACTGCTTATAATATAATCTATAATATAAAAATGAATCGCTAAATATGTTGGTAAGCGCAAATCTCGAGATCAACTGAACCGATTTCGCTAATTCCTTTTTTAGAATATTCCTTGAAGTACGAGGACGGTTCTTACGGAGAGAAAAAAAAGATTCGACTGTTCGGCGGTACGAACTTCACTGGGTCAGCTAGTCTATAATATAAAAATGAGTCGCTGAATGTGTTGGTAAGCGTAAATCTCGAGAGCAGCTGAACCGATTTCGCTAATTCTTTTTTTAGAATATTCCTTGAAGTACGAGGATGGTCTTTACGGAGAGAAAAATATAAAAAAATTAAAGAATCGACTGTTAGGCGGTACGAAGTTCGCTGGGTCAGCTGGTTATAAATAAAATTTAATCGGTAACTCTAAACTTAATAAATAATAATTAATATAAGTTAATATTTTAAGTATTAGTAACTAATCGTTAAATATTCGTAAGTGTATGTTTTTCTTAGTTTTTGCATATTATGTATTATATAGATTTAATTTTAAAAAACTTTTTTTTTTCGACCGAAAACTAACAAGTTCTTGTTAGTGTTCTTGTTCGCTTGAAAACTAACAAGCGCATACTGTGCAGTATGTCAAAAAATTCAGAAAAATACGAAGAATAATCGTGCCAGAGGGAATATTGCGCACTCGAACGGTTTTTGAGCTATAATGATTTCTATTATTTTCCCCATACATTTTTTATTTAATTTTGCGAAAAAAAAAATTTAATGATTTAATACAAAAAGTTCACTTATTTATGTAACACTATGCTATTTAGATTCGATTTATAAAAAAACACAATTTTAAAAACATCGATCCCTAAGTCTATAGATAGCGATTTTCGATCTACTGTGCGACGCGTCTGTTTCGCACCCGACGGCCTCCGTTCTGTGTAGCCGACGTCTTAAGAATTTGAAATATTTGCAGAATTAAGCAGCGTATACCATCATTATCACGCGTGCCACCGGCAATTTTAGGCGCCGAGGTTTCTAGAAACTTCAGACAGCTTGTAGAGCACAAGGTCGAGATAAAACTTTTATCTTACTATCTGGTATCTCGCTTTGCGCTGTGAAATAGAGCGAGATGTCGCTTGCTGATAAATTTAGGATAATACAGAATGCTTTTAGTTCGCTCATTGTGATCTCTGAATAGGCATATTCGTTCGAAGTATTGCTATCCTGCCTCATAATGCAGATTTTATTATTGGTATGTTCCATTACTTCATTCAATATGTTTTCGGTCACAAACAGATGAAAGCAATTAGGTTCTTGCTGGGCATGTCTTGCATGAGGTTTTACTCCAGGTGTTCCAGTATATTGCGGATTTTCCACAGTAACTTGTCGTGGGACATATACCTACACTAACAGATGCTGATCATCAAATACTATTAGTATTGGATGATCAAATCCGACCAGAGGAGAACCCATATGATGAAGCAGCTGAATATTTCGGTAGGTATTGTTTGTTCGGGTAAGATTAGTATTGGTATTTAAAATAAAGTAGACATCCGTTATAAACCCCTTGTATGTCGCCACTGCTGGGGCATGGGTCTCTACCTGCATCACAGCAAGGTTAGGCCATACTCCACCACAGGGGGCAAAGTCCGGAGGTGGAGGATTGTAAGACAGTGGCGGGCCTTACTGTTAAAAGTTATCAAGCCACCCATAAGGCCTCTGACATGGCTTAACGACTGCCGCACATGACAGCCGGCACCAACAGCTTAACGTGCCTTGCAAATCACGGAAGCGCTCGGAAAAATGTCACTAGCGGTAGTAGCAGGACGGTTACCCATCCCGCAACTGACCGCGCCTCTTGATAAACTCAAGTGATTCATTTCAATTACTCGACTTTGATTAGGCCACGAGCGCTTCTAATTAGATATAATACTTTTTAAAATGTTAAAAATCTATTTAAAATGTTTCAAGCTCAAATTGTATTTATGTTACAGGAGAAACAATTGAAGTGGAGATTTCGCCTGTGCAGACGAGGTAGTGTCGTCCGGGCTTTTTTGTCCGTGGATATAAATAGATATCTCTTATAAATTGTAAAAATACGCATAAATGACTAATAGTCTTCCCAAGACTCCCCGAGCCACGTACGCACTGAGCCTGTACGTCTGTTACGCCCTGGACAATCATCAGCGCGTTCGTTACAGAATATACCAATAATCTTGTAATACGAACTTAAATAAACATTATCGTAAGCTTATAAGATAAGCTTGAAAAATAAACATGTAGCATCGCCTTAAATACACTATAATTTCTAAAGTATGATAAAATAATAAATCTCCGTATTCAGTTTATTTATACAGTATGCCTTTGACAAGGCTTATAAGCTTATGTACATATCCCCTTAACTATTACGGAACGAAATCTATAATGTTCCTTAAGTATTCTTTATATTACAAATTTACAATGTGGTCGCCAGGAGGAATTGAGTTGTAGTCACAAGGCTCCTACCAGACCAAGAGTATGGAAACGGGCGCAGAAGATCGTGCAATAGTGTGCCCAAGTAAGCACTGAGCTTGCAGAAAAGGGCATGGCGGAAAGCTGCGACAAAGAATCTAGTTTAAGTAAATCGGTCATTCAATGACCATGTACCTGTGTTAGACCCCTTGGAAATATAATTATACTAAAATAAAACTTACCCCCTTTTCTGCTACACGAAATATATTAAAGAACTTTCGCTGGAAACTATTTCTCAAAATATGGGCCAAACCAGATTTCAGAATCGAAATTACGAAAATGTCACCTTGACGAAACGTCAAAATGTAGCTGTACCTGCCAGCACCTTAAAAAGGAGGATAATAACATAGCAACATCGACACGCTAAGAAGAATGACTAAATGTACCTCGTACAATAATCCCCACACAAGAGATTTGTATAGATACACAAAAAAGTACCCAGGGGACGGTACCTCGTCTGCGCAGGCCCTGAATGTGTTTATGTTTTATAAAAATTTATAATTGAGAGCTTATTTTGAGTTTGCAAATACATATTTTAAATTTTCAAATTCTGTTGAATTAATACATAGGATCCTATTCATGAAAAGATTTCTATTTCTTTGGCACCATCAGTGTTCCTATTATTGTGATTTTAAAGGATGATACTGATTTAATTATTGTTAATGCATAATTGTTTATTATTGTTGTTAGGCCATAAATCTAATTGTAAAATAGTTGTGTGAATAAATAAATAAAAAGTACTATTACAATTTGACTTATAATTTAATTAAACAACACAGTCTTTTTATAAAAAGATGATTCCATTCAAACTGTCCTAAGGCAGAGTTAAAGCTGGTTTATGCGCATAAACCTATTTAACTTAAAATAACATTAATGGTGACTAAAGTGTTTAATGGAATCACCTTTTTAAAAACAAGGCTTAAAATGTTTTATTAAATACATAACTGTATAATTACAAAGTTGTACAAAGATAAACTATACACAAAATCAAACATTAAAAAATACTGTTGCACCAATGAAGATCTAACAGCAGCATTCTGATCTTGTTGTTGAGGCTCAATTGTAATTTCTTCTTCTTAACTTGAAATATTCTTTCCGCAACACGACACACAGTGGCTTTGCTGACATTTGCGGTATCTCCGACGACGGCTTGGAAACTTCCAGTCGCATAAAATCGCAGTACTATCAATAGCTGAAGCATGGGTGGTATGATATCACTTCGACGAATCCTGGCTGGTAGAATTGTTCGTTTCACTTTTAGGAAAATAAAGCGAACTGATTCCTTACTAAATCTAAATCATTCCTTGAATCGTCATTGAGCGATTCAAAAAAGTTTGGCCGAATCCTAGGAACACCTCGGCGACGGCGCGTTTGTCTCCGAGTCGTCTGTTGTGGTTCCTCCAGCGATGAAAGTGACGTGTCTGAAGACATCATCGAAATTTAAAAAGGAGCGTAGTTTGAAATAAAAAGTGATGACTTTTCGTTGAGCACGATTTAAGAGTATTTTCTAAGGTTAACACGAGTACTAGACATAATTAAAACTGTTTTAATACGGATTTCACTCGTTTATTATATTTTTACAATTTTCCGATGTTTCGGCACTTTTACAGGTGCCGTGGTCTCGGATGACTGAGGTGGTAGGCGGACGTTTTGAAAGCATTAACTGTTAGTTTACTACCCTCGGCAAAATTACAAAAGTTAACTATGAAGTTACGTTCCAAAATAGGAATAAAATAATTTTACATATAGTCAACAATATGTAATTAAAGTTAAATATTAAATTTATGAAACCAATTATTATACATGAACTAAAAATATTGACTATAAATTGAAATTAAAATTAACTCTACAGTCACTCTTTTAGCAGGGGGGGGGGGTCTCATGCACTTAAGCACTGGTTCCCATGCTGCTGGTATATTCCAACCACGATCTCTATTGAAATTTGGATGCCGGCGGATCTCAATTGCCTCGCGTATCATTCTAGAGACGAAACAGTCTTCTCGGGCTAGAACTTTCTTTATCAAAATGTATAAAGTGGTTGGTACCGCTAAGTGTATGTTCGCTGACTGCAGATCTACCAGAGCGCTTATGTTTCACGTCCGCGATATGTTCCTTCACCCGTTCAGCTATGGTACGCTTGGTTTGACCAATGTACGAGGAACCACATTACATGTTACAGAGGGCTCACCGAATCTGCGACAAGGACCATCTACCTGCGGAACTCCAGCATGCAAACGAGTACTTCGTGCAAACAAGCTGAAAGTTCCGCGTGCCCGTCGAACTTTGCCTAATATCGTCATATATATATATGTTCATGACATTGAGCCATGTTTGAAATACTGAATTACACCAAAAGATAAATACTTGAAAGTATTCATCTTTTTGAGACTGATCTTGAAAGACCGACGAAAATCTGCCAACTATATGGTGTCTTCTTACGACGATGATTTTTGCGATGACGTTGGGCGCTAGTTGAAAACGAACTACACTGAAGTCTGAAAAAAATATATTTTATTTAATACAACCGTCTCCTCTGGATTACAAATGTGAACTAAGTTAACTTATTTAAAACTGTTTTTATACGGATTTATGCTCGTTTATTACATTTTTACAATTTTCCAACGTTTCGGCACTTTTTCAGGTGCCGTGGTCCCGGATGACTGAGGTGACAGGTGTCTTTTAGAAATCATTAACGGTTAGTTTACTACCCTCGGCAAAAATTACAAAAGTTAATTATGAAGTTACGTTCCAAAATAGACAAACCAATTATTTTTTATATAAAGTCAACAATATCATTATTAGTAATTGAAGTTAAAATTAAATTTATAAACTAATTACTTTATATGAACTTAAAGATACCGATTGTTAATTGAAATTAAATTGATTTTTTATTATTTATTCTACAGTCACACTTCTAGCAAGGAGGTCTCATGCACTTAAGCACTGGTTCCCATGCTACCGGTATGTTCCAACCACGATCTCTATTAAAATTTGGATGCCGGCGGATCTCTATTGCCTCACGTATCATTCTAGGGAAGAAACGGTCTTCTCGGGCTAGAACTTTAACTTTATCGAAATGTATAAAGTGGTTGGTACCGCTAAGTGTATGCTCGCTGACTGCAGATCTACCAGAGCGCTTATGTTTCACATCAGCGATATGTTCCTTCACCCGCTCAGCTATGGTACGCTTCGTTTGACCAATGTACGAGGAACCACATTCACAGTCAAGCTTGTATACTCCTGCCTCTTGTAAGGGAATCCTGTGCTTGACACTTCGCATGAATTGGTGTATCTTTCTTGGCGGCTGGTAGATGGTTCTGATTGAGGCGCGTTTCAAAATACTCCCAATTTTGTCAGTCACTCCTCTCACGAAAGGCAGGTAGGCTGGAACTCGCTCGACTGTGTCCGGTTTGACACGTCCTCCGCGACGGACACGCGGAACTTGCAGCTTGTTTGCACGAAGTACTCGTTTGACATGCTGGAGTTCCGCAGGTAGATGGTCCTTGTCGCAGATTCGGTGTGCCCTCTGTAACAGAGATTTTCCTACGGTAGACAACTGACACGGGTGATGGTGAGACTCACCGTTTAGGTACCTATCAGTGTGGGTCTTTTTCCTATAAACTGTATGTCCTAAGGTTCCATTTGGATTCCTGATGACTAAAACATCTAAGAAAGCTAAAGAACAATCTGCTTCTAACTCCATTGTAAACTGGATCTTGTTGTTTATAGAGTTAAGGTGGTATAAGAAAGCCGTTATTCCACTAGTAGGTAATATAGCAAAAGTGTCATCGACATATCGCTTATAGAACCTTGGTGGGACGGGAGCAGTTCGCAGGGCTCGCTCCTCGAAGTCTTCCATGAAAATATCGGCTACAACGGGAGAAACAGGGGAACCCATGGCTACCCCGTCTACCTGCATGTAAAACTCACCATTCCATACCAAGTAGCCAGTTGTTAGGCAGTGATCTAACAGCTCTGCATATTCCACAAGCAAATCATGTTCATTGAGCCTTCTCTTAACAATCTCAATGCAATCCTGTATTGGAAGACAAGTAAACAAGGATTTAACATCGAAACTCACCATTGTTTCTTCACTAGTCAAATGTAGGTCATCAATTTGACTAGTGAAGTGGTAGGAATCCTTGACGTGGGCTTCAGTGTTCCCCCTCAGCGGTGACAGGACTTGCGTCAGGTGTTGGGCTAGTTTGTAGGTAGGAGCACCAATTTGGCTGACAATAGGACGCAGTGGAGCCCCCGTCTTGTGAATTTTCGGTAGTCCATACAGTTTAGGAGGTTTTGCTGTCCCTGGTAGAAGGTTGGTAACATCCAGACTAAGCCATTCGGAGTGTTTTTCAATAAGTTCTTTGGTTTTCTTAAGAAAACGGGTCGTAGGATCTCGTTTGACCTTTTGGTATGTGCTTTCGTCCGATAGTAATGATTGAATTTTGGCGTTGTAATCTGATGTATCCATAACCACGGTGGCATTTCCCTTATCCGCTCGAAGTACCGTTAGTTCTGGGTTATCATGCAAGGTCTTAAGTGCAATGTATTCATCGCGTTGAAGGTTGGGTTTTGGAGGTTTACATCGACGCAAAACGGATGAGATATCCTGGCGTATTCCTTCCAAATCCTCACTTAGCACATTGTTTTTCCACAGACACTCATCAATACTGCCAATAATCTTTTCGTAAGGGATAACCCGCGGTGCTACAGCAAAATTTAGACCTTTTTGAAGGACCCTTTCGGTTTGTTCGTCTAGGGCTTGTTTTGATAAATTGACAACTGCTACGGGTGCGTTCCGAAAATTGGTTTGTACCGCTGCGTTCGATTTCGACTGAAGCCGTTCATATTTTTTGATTTGCTTCTCTTTGCACTTAGTAATTTGGTGTCCCTCTCTTTTATCCAAAATTTCAATGCAGTAAGCAAAATCGAAAGCTTGCAATTGTGTTTGAAGCCAATTAGACAGATCTCGAATTTGATCGCTGACGGTTGCCTGTTCATGACGTCGTTGCCGAATGAGTATGACTAACAGTTTTTGACTTGCCTTATTTAGAATCTTGGCGCTCCCCACGATGTCCTTTTTAGGTGATATTTTGACACACGTAGGTAAGAGATAGTGCTCTCGGCATCTCTTCAAGAAATGTAGGCTGGTAACAGTTTTGCGCGCTTGGTCTTCAAAGATTCTAAACGGCGAATTTTGTTGGCGATTTCCAGTCCGTACTGGTCTGTATAGTATTTTCTAAAGTTAACACGAGCTGTAGACATAATTAAAACTGTTTTTATACGGATTTATGTTCGTTTATTACATTTTTACAATTTTCCAACGTTTCGGCACTTTTTCAGGTGCCGTGGTCCCGGATGACTGAGGTGACAGGTGTCTTTTAGAAATCATTAACGGTTAGTTTACTACCCTCGGCAAAAATTACAAAAGTTGATTATGAATTTATTTTTTACCAATTATTTTTTATATAAAGTCAACAATATTGATTATTAGTAATTGAAGTTAAAATTAAATTTATAAACTAATTACTTTATATGAACTTAAAGATACCGATTATTAATTGAAATTAAATTGATTTTTTATTATTTATTCTACAGTCACACTTCTAGCAAGGGGGTCTCATGCACTTAAGCACTGGTTCCCATGCTACCGGTATGTTCCAACCACGATCTCTATTAAGATTTGGATGCCGGCGGATCTCTATTGCCTCACGTATCATTCTAGGGAAGAAACGGTCTTCTCGGGCTAGAACTTTAACTTTATCGAAATGTATAAAGTGGTTTGTACCGCTAAGTGTATGCTCGCTGACTGCAGATCTACCAGAGCGCTTATGTTTCACATCAGCGATATGTTCCTTCACCCGCTCAGCTATGGTACGCTTCGTTTGACCAATGTACGAGGAACCACATTCACAGTCAAGCTTGTATACTCCTGCCTCTTGTAAGGGAATCCTGTGCTTGACACTTCGCATGAATTGGTGTATCTTTCTTGGCGGCTGGTAGATGGTTCTGATTGAGGCGCGTTTCAAAATACTCCCAATTTTGTCAGTCACTCCTCTCACGAAAGGCAGGTAGGCTGGAACTCGCTCGACTGTGTCCGGTTTGACACGTCCTCCGCGACGGAAACGCGGAACTTGCAGCTTGTTTGCACGAAGTACTCGTTTGACATGCTGGAGTTCCGCAGGTAGATGGTCCTTGTCGCAGATTCGGTGTGCCCTCTGTAACAGAGATTTTCCAACGGTAGACAACTGACGGTATCTTTAAGTTCATATAAAGTAATTAGTTTATAAATTTAATTTTAACTTCAATTACTAATACTCAATATGGTTGACTTTATATAAAAAATAATTGGTTTGTCTATTTTGGAACGTAACTTCATAATTAACTTTTGTAATTTTTGCCGAGGGTAGTAAACTAACCGTTAATGATTTCTAAAAGACACCTGTCACCTCAGTCATCCGGGACCACGGCACCTGAAAAAGTGCCGAAACGTTGGAAAATTGTAAAAATGTAATAAACGAGCATAAATCCGTATAAAAACAGTTTTAATTATGTCTACAGCTCGTGTTAACCTTAGAAAATACTATAAGTTAACTTATTCTAAACATTAGAGCTTTAAATCTTCCTTCCCACTTATTGATTCGAAGCTCTACGCTTCGAAGCCCGACATCCACAAATCCTTCTTCGCCGCCACTGTTTCGTCTACCCTTTGCTTTTTGTGTGACCTGCAATAATTAAATAACACTTTAACAGTCGTATTGTAACTTTACTTCGTAGACCTTTTAGAATATTTAACATTAAACTTTTTTTAAATCTGGTATATTGTGGATCTTTTAAATGAAGGAAGATTTATCCACAGTTGGCAATTCTTGATCGTGGAAGAATTGGTGTACTTTCCTCCTTATCGCGGATAGCGTGATATCGTCAAAATTGTTTATGATAGACGGCTTCCCTTTGGTCTCCAACGGCGGTTCCGGTGGTAAAGATTTTTCTTTTCATTACTCTTTGATTTTCATTACTCATTTTACTCTTTGGATTGTCTTTTCCGAAGTTCCCATTATTTTGGCTGTTTTTATTACTTCAGTCTTATATGGATAAAACGATTTCTTTTATGTACATATTTGTAACGGTGGCTGCAATGGTCTTTTCATTCTCAGTCAGATGAGAAGACACTGGCCTTTTTTCATACAAGACAACAAAAATGAAGGTGGGTCATGTATCCTTTTTCGTTTTCTTGGTGCTGCCACTGAGTAGCTTAGTACTTGAGCAACCAATTTCAACCTCATTTTTTGTTTATTGTTTGGGCTTATGTGTTCCAATGTCAACGCCGGAGCGAATACGAAATTGCAGTTTCCATTGTTTTCAACTCATAGAATAGCTTGATGTGTTGCCATTTTGCGGTACCTGTAAGAAATAATTAGCATATAATCAATTATTTACCACGTATTTTTATATTTGAGCGGGAATATTATTGTAGATAAACAAATTATTTATAGCTCTCACCACTTCCACGAGCAGTACATCCAAATTCAGCAGGACACATGATGTTGTACTTCAAGAACAAATTGCTGAAGCACTTACGAAGGTCTGGTGGATCGTATGACGCCACCACCTCACACCCTTCTAGTATAAAGTATAGATGGTCGGTGTCTGTGCCGAGAATTTCCAGGGCCTTTTTATTAACACCATCCATGTCATATACTGTGGGAGTAATATTGATTTCTGAATCAAATAAGCTCTGAAGCACCTGTAAAATAATATTAAAAAATTACATAAGTGTAATTTTAATTTGTCGCAAATACTACAGTTATTATTAAAAATAATATGAACTAATTTAATTTCGTTACAAAATAGAGATTGTTACAGAATTTTCTGGTATAAAACAATATTCATGAGTAGTACACAGGGTAATTTTTATGTAGCTTTTTAATTTAAAGAAGCACAAGACGAGTTGTGGGGAAACACATTTGTTTGGGATGAGGATCCTCGACCATTAAAACGTCCGTATTTCGCGATTTAACTATTTATTACAATTAAAATCACCGAGGACATTGTACACCGTGCAATAAGGTCAATTCGCTCGCTGGTGTTGCCAAAGCAAAATTTTGATCTAAACCAATTCCCGGGGGAAATATTATGTTAAGAATACAAACTTATATCATATATTATTATATGACTAAACTAATTTATATCTAATTTTTATATTATATTTACCTGTACAGAAGGTTTTTGGCAAATTTTATATTTAATCTTATATTTAAGCTTGAAACTCTACTTTACATTGTGTACCTAAATTTTAAGTTTCAGAGTTATTTATGTAATTATATTTTATACATATATAGATTTTAGTTAAAATCTTGCCGGTAAGATATCAACAAACATCTGTATCCAAAGTTTCAAGGTAAGTTCTGATTTAGTTAAGTACAAAGGAGTAACTACTATTTTAACAACCACTGTATATCTTATTGTAATAAAGAACTTAACAGAGACTGTGCTTAATTTATTTTATCATCTAATTGATAATCTAAGTTTTAGCTAACTATTGTGATAATTGTTATTAACTCTACTTAATGCTAAGTTAGTTATGCTAGTTTTATATTCTCATGTTAATCGTCATAAAATGGAAGCAACGACACTTTGTTGATGGCCATGCTTTTTTCAGACTTATTAGGGAGACGCAATTTGACGACGCGAACTCTACCATCTTTTCCGGGATAAACTTCTGTAACTGGCTAAGGGCCAAGTCAGGGGGGAAGTATTTTCATTAATGGGTACCAGTTGCCCTTTTTCAATATTTTATGGGTGGCGCCATTTTGGCTTGCTTTGCAATTGATTTAAATAAGTCTTTTTCCAAGCACTCCAGAAACGCTGGACAATTTGAGTAGTTAATTTCCATAGTCTTAGACGATTGGTTGGAACTGTTGTGCAGTCCAGTTCTGGTACCATGTTCATTTGCCTACCAGCATGTAAAATCCTGCCCATCTCTAGTTATTGGAGCTAAGGGCCGGGAATTCAGAACTCCTTCAACTTGAATCATAACAGTTTCAAATTCTTCGTATGTAAGAGTTAATTTTCCAATTACACGCCGGAAGTGGTGTTTCGCGCTACGCACTCCGGATTCCCATAAACCGCCCCACGTAGGAGATCCTACCGGCATGTAGTGGAACTCTACATTTCTTTGCGAAGCAAAGTTGGTTATTTTAAATACACTATCCTTATCTTTGCACATTCTATATAACTGATTTAATTGATTGTTACATCCTCTAAAGGTGGTAGCGTTGTCACAGTAAATTTTAGAAAAGACCTCTGCGGCTTATAAAACGTTTTAGAGCCGCCAAGAAAGCATCGCTGGTTAAATCGGAGACTAACTCCATGTGTATAGCTTTTGTGCAAAAACACACGAATAGGCAGACATAGCCTTTGCTTATTACAGATTTTCTAATGCGGGACTGCTTTATGTCAAATGGACCACAGTAATCAACACCTACTACCTGAAATGGCGCTGAGAAGTTGACTCTATCATAAGGGAGCGAGCCCATGAGTTGGTTAGCGGCTTCTGCTTTTAATCTAAAGCAACGCACACGTTTATTGGTGACCTTCTTCACTTGGCTGATACCACCTACAATCCAATACTTTAATGAAAGATTGTAGAAGGTTGTCTTAGCACCTACATGAAGCAACAATGTAGTGTGTTCATATTCAATAATAAGTTTGGTAATATGACAGTTTTTTGGTAATAAGAGCGGATGTCGTTGATTGTAAGGAATGTCAGCATTTTCAATTCTGCCTCCAACTCTCAAAGCGCCATTTCCGTCTACAAACAATGACAAATTTAACATAGCGCTATCATTAGGCTTATTCTTTTTCAAACATTGAAATTCCTTTTGAAAATTATTATTTTGCACGTTAATTACAATTTTTAACATTGCTTGCCTAAATTCCTGTACAGTAAGAATTATTTTATTTTTGTTTACATTTTAGTATTATGTCTATTTTTATTTTTACAATTATTGTAAAATCTATATAGTATTAACGCAATTATTCTTTGTAAGCGCAATATGTTTAAACATTTTTCAAATATTGGCAATAATGTAGGTTTGTCCAAGGCACTGCATGCCACAGCTGCTTCCTCAGCGGCAGGGCTCTCTGTGGAATCATGAGACTCAATCTTCGAAGCTTTTTGACACTCTTTGTTATCACACAAAGAATTTTGGCAGTGGACTGTATTTAAATTTTCTTTTAAGCAATCTGGGCCTTGCCACCACAGAGCAGATGAGGCTAAGGTGTGTGGACTTACCCCACGCGAGATTAATCTGCTGTATTATCATAGCCTGGTATGTGATGCCATGCATTTATCGAAGTTAGGTTCAAGGATAAATGAGAAGGCAAACAATATAGTCTTTTTGGAAGCTTGTAGCAATTCGGTGACCTTTTATGCATTCTCAAAGCTAAAATTTTAGAGTCTTGTTCCATCTGCGACCCTTGTATTTTAGCTTGCAGTTTCGTAACTGTTCTTGAAGGAGTACAGCCATGTTTTCGCTGATATTTAAATTAAGCATTTTTAGACAGTGCCATCGTCACTTACGACTTCCAGAACATATTCTTTCTTCGACTTTTTAATCTGACTGCGTAGAGGATAGAAATCTATCACATATTTTCTGCATTTTTATAGAGCTTGACTTCATTCTCTGTACGAATCTTCAATTTGGTGACAATTCTGGGCTGAAATCAATAAGAAATCATATTAACTGGCTGACACAAAATAAGTTCAAAAAGTTAGTTTTTTGTATTGTTTTTTAATGCACTAACATTTAAAAAATCTATTTAGAGGCTAAAATTCCACCCATGCCGGGACTCGAACCCGGTTTAAAGTTGACTTATGTGGTCTAACTAATGATCTGGAATTTGATAGTAGTGGGTCAGACGTCAACAACAAACTGTTTAATAAATCAGTGTTGGTGGCAATTCGGCTCATTTTACGCGTGTTTCTGGCACTGGACGATTTTGTCTTTTTTTTAACCTCAACTGCTTCTTCTGTAAATTGACCGATTGGCAATATGGCATGTTGGACAATCTGAGACCCATGAATAAGTACCAACTACCCGTCTCAATTTCTCCTTCAGCAATCTTTCCGATTTAAGGTTGCCTAGAAGAAATTGCTATCAGCAATAAGGCCGCCAATTGTACCTCTTCGTTTGTAACTGTTGTCTCTGTAATTATTTTCTGGTGTGTACAATAAAGAATATTCTTATCTTATCTTGTGCTCTGAAGCTGGCATTGGATACCAAGGATATTCTTTTACAATGTAGAGACATTAGACATAGAAACAGGCAAGAGTGCCTGTTCTGTCTTTAACAGTATGAATGACCAATATCACATGGACTGAAAAGCTAAAAGTATATTTACGGTTAGCATTAAAATGTGAAAATTACTTTGCTAAATTTCGCCAAAAATTCTACGAGCACCATGCTGTTAGTTAATGCACCGCCCTCCCCACCTTTTCAACCAGAAGCAAGACACCACCACCGACACCAATAAGGCTTCGTTCACACGGCATTGTCCTGCACGTTTTTTTCGTATTCGTTTTTTTAACGTAGAATCATCCGGGTCTTCACACGGTAAATTATCATTCGTGTAAAAGACGAATAGCCGCAGTCTTCACAGAGTTGTCACAGTGAGTAGACGTCACTGATGGATCCACGCGTGGTTGTACTTTTATATTGGTATCGTAGGCGCCAACGGTCTCGCCGCCGACAAAACAGAAGGTTTTGGGTACATCCTATTAATCAAGAATCTGTGCGAACGATCACATTTGAAAAATTATTCGAAAATCTCAGAAACGATGAAAAAAAGTTTTTTAATTACTTTCGAATGTCTGTTGAAAGTTTTGAAAAGTTATTAACTCGTCTGGAAAATTCAAGCCTACCAAAATCAAATACGAATATGCGGTAATGCATTAGTACTAAAATGAAATTAGCCATCTGTTTAAGGTAAGTACACAAATAAAAATACAGAGGTTTTGATTATTTAAGTTTTATTAATGTTAATTATTATAATTAAAAAAATATAAAAATTTGACCAATTTTACTATGGTATATTCGTATTTCGTATTAAAAGACATTGTAATCAATATCCGTGTAGTTAGAATAGAAGGATTCGACAGAAGACGGACTTTGAAGAGAAGCTGCTGTAGTTAGTTCTACAGAGGCTGGACTTTGAAGAGAAGTCGTTGTAGTCATGTTTGTACTAATAGAATTTGTAGCTTCTTGTATATTACTATTTTGGTATTGTTGTGTAAAATATCCTCTGTGAACTAATGAGAGATTGAAAGACGACGATTCACGAATTTGGCGACTGTTTTTATTTTTTTTCCTTAACTGTAACACACCCATTTGGAACTCAAGGACTTCATCATCGTCATACTTATCTAATGATGGTAATATCCCATTGAAAAATGCCGATTCATTGTTTTAGGTTCGTTATTCTAATAAGAATCCATAAATTTCATCATCTTCGCATCTACAGGACTAATTATATTCTTTAGAGATATTTTAGGTACACGATTAGGTATTGGGCTCTTTGTCGCCATTGTGTCATGTGTCTCTATAGAGTTTGTTTCCAATTTTTCATTTCCACCCTCAGAATTTTTTTTCTGGTTTTCGGGTTCTGTGTTATTATTGGATTCCGTGTTGTTATTTTCGGTAGTAGCATTATTTACTGTCTTTTCAGGTTCTATTACTTTCTGCAGAAAAGATAACTGTTATACATAATATACATAAGTCTTTTCTGTTTTGGCGCCACTTCGCTTTTCTGATCTTTTATCTTTTTATACGATCGATTATAATTATCTCTTATATGAGTCCACCGTTGAATAATCATTTTAGCTGTAAAAGACAAACAAAAACGGTAAACAAAAAAGTAATACGGTACAGACAAGAGCACGTCCCTCTTTACACTTCCATTATAAACTGATCTTGTCAAACCAGTCTGTGTAATGATGCCGCGTGTCAGTTTATATTGGATCTGTATAGAGGGACGTGCTGTTGACTGTACATATACATTTTTTTTAAGGTATTTAGCATCGGGGTGCTCCATGAAAGATTTACACTATTCATACAAAGTTGGAGTATCGACTATAAGTGGTATCATCTGGGATGTTTGCTGGACTCTATGGCATCCTTCAGGGAGAATATCTTCAAATGCCTTCTACAGAACGTGAATGGATAAAAATAGTGGAAGGTTTTGAAAGAAAGACTAATTTCCCTCATTGTTTAGGTGCAATTGACGGAAAACACATAAAAATCTTAAAGCCTCCTCATAGTGGATCCATGTACTTCATTGCGGTGGTTGATTCGGAATACAGATTTATATATGTAGACATAGGATCATACGGAAAAGATTGTGACTCATCCATTTTGAAAAATTCCGTCTTGTGGAAAAAACTTAATGATGGTTCGTTGAATATACCCAAACCAAAGCCATTATTAGAAGGTGGAGAAAGTACACCTTACGTATTTATTGGTGATGAGGGATTTGCTCTACATAATAATTTACTACGCCCTTTTGGAACACATTTAGATTTACGTAAAAAAATCTTCAATTACCGCCTGAGCAGAGCAAGGAGGTAAGTGGAGTGTGCTCTTGGTATCTTAGCGGGAAAATGGAGAATTCTACATAAGGCTATTGATGTTTCACCAAGTTTATTGACAGAAATCATAAAAGCATGCATTGTATTACACAATTACGTTCGTGAAAATGATGGACACAATTTTGAAGATGTGGCAAATCCTTCATTATTTGAAAATATTCAAAGTACGGCAGTTCCAAATGTTCAAGCAAACAGCGTAAGGTCCATTTTTAGTCACTATTTTTTATCAAACGAAGGAGCAGTCCCATGGCAAAACGAATACATTTAGAACTAAGCAGAGCAAGTTAAAATATGTTGTAAAGCAATTTTTATTATTCATAATAAAATATACATACCTAAGGCTTGTCTTGTTTTTTCTTCCTTTGTCTCAAAATTAGGATCAATTATTACCATGATTCCCTTCCAAGCCGCTTGAGTTGCGACGCAATTTTTATAAAGTTCCAAATTTTTATCTCATAAAACGGGCCTTTAGTGCACTTTCATAACTAAGTTTTCTTAACTGGTTAAGAAAAACCCTTTTTTATTATTGTTTTCACAACTGGTTTTTAAACAAGAATACGAAGTGTTCATTCATAACTGACAATCACAAATAGTTAAGAAACGAATAATTATGATTATGTTTTTATAACTAGCTACAGTCAGCATTAACATTTTTCCTTTAACCTTAAATCAAACACAAAATGTAAATCCATATATAATAGTCGCATTTTAATCGCCTGACTCTATAATAATGGTGTCCGATGATTCGGACGCAATGTCGTCTTCAAAGTAGATGACAGTTGCATCCGAATCATCGTCGCCTGACTCTATAATAATGGTGTCCGATGATTCGGACGCAATGTCGTCTTCAAAGTTTTAAGTACCTATATGCGCATACGCACGTTCTGCAATACGTACTTCCTATTTTTTTTTATAAATCTATCCTGCCATTCGAACTATTAATGTTTAATGTTTACCTCTAGAGTGGTACCCACGATACAGGCTTGCCTAGTGTGGGGCCGCAGTAAAAATTGTATCGCTAAATATTGTTAATCTACTGTTCTACAATTGTCAACATATAGATACTTTAATGTGTCACTAATGGTTAATAAAGATTTTATTTTATTTATTTTTTTTATTTATTAACCCTTAATTACTCGCGTGGGGTGTATTTTACCCCAAAGCATGTTTGAACACTTGCAACACCTAATCTATAATTTTTTTCATCGTGGCATTCCCAGTAGCTGCCTAAATAGCTCCCCCCTCCATTAATCAGTCGCGTGCGTCGTCTTGCAACGTGCGGTCGTGCCAGGAGATCGCGTTTGGGGTATATATTGCCACGCGAGTGTTGGTGTTACTTTTTTGACAAGTAAGTAGTAGACATTTTTATTTATTTTGTACGTTTTGTGCTCTTGTTATTAATTGTTTTGATAATGTTGACTTATATTTTTAGGTTATAACGTTCAGAATGGCAAATCGACGCCTTAGCGTCAATCAAATTGCTCAGTATTTTTTGGAATACTGAGCAATATTGGTCTCAAGAGAAGTGCTGATGTTCAGGCTACTAACTCAACGTCCAGAGGTGGCCCATACAATTTTTACAAAAGGTGTCATATCTGCCCAAGGTCAAGGGATAAAAAAATTAGGACGACGTGTGCCAAATGCAACCAGCACGTCTGTCATGACCATTCCACCACGACGTCTGATGAATGCAATGAATAAATTGTTCCTTATTTTATATATTTATCTCGTCAAAATGTTCCTAGAAATGTATATTATGAATACTGTTATCCTCTAGCGAGAAGTTGATTTTTTTAAAGATATAATAATAAAAATAATATTAAGCAGTAATACTTTCTTTTATTCCCTTTTTCAAATGGGGTAAAATAAACCCCACGCGAGCGATAGTGTAACTTTTTTGACGCGAGTAATTAAGGGTTAAGTAGATGACAGTTGCATCCGAATCATCGCCCATCGCGTCGGGCTCGTTCTTCGCCGCCACCTCCTTCTCCTCCGCCGCCTTCTCTGCCACTTCATCGCCCTCTGCTATTGTTAAGACTGTAAGAAGTAGGTAAATATAAGAAGTAAAGTACAATATCAATGTTTTATTTTGCCGAAATCATCTGTTGTCACTAAAATTTTAAAATACTTACGTTGATCTATGTCAATTGCCTCGTCAAAGGTGTATGTTTTTTTCCATTCTTATTATTATTTTGCATTTTTATTTTTTGCTAATTGTAACTTTAAAAACAAGCCACAAGCCGCGTTGATTTTACAAAACAAAAAATATTTCCTTGCAGTTTTGACATTTAGATTCTTAAAAAGTTTTTATCGAGAGTATTGCATGCGGAAAACGGATGAGGTTCTTATCTCAATAAATTATTATCTATTATTGATATGTAAACTGCAATGGCATGACATTGTCATTTTAGTATTATTTAGTTTTCTATTGCAATTGAGTGCAATTTATATAAAATATATAACAACCGAAAACTTAAGTGATAAACTACCTATGTCGCTTTCTAAGCCCATCATGTAGTTCATTACGACAAAAAGGCATCGCGAGAAACTACTATACGACGGCGGTCAGTACCATAAAATTAAAACTTATGTGAACGAAAATGTTTTTTGGAAATGCTACAATAAAACCGGTTGTAAAGGTAATGTGACATTAAGCAATGAAAACCATATAGTTAAAGAGGGCGTGCACGATATTGATTGTTTCCTTTAGTGCACTTTCATAACTAAGTTTTCTTAACTGGTTAAAAGAAAAATCCTTTTTTACTATTGTTTTCACAACTGGTTTTTAAACAAGAATACGAAGTGTTCATTCATAACTGACAATCACAAATAGTTAAGAAACGAATAATTATGATTATGTTTTTATAACTAGCTACAGTCAGCACTAACATTTCCTTTAATGTTAAATCAAACAAAATGTAATTTAGGTAAATTAACTTTTACTTAATATTTAAATGGGGCAATTATTTCTGAACAATGTCCAACAGTGATAGACTTATTTGTTAAAAGATGTATAGTATCCGCAATCTCTTGGTAATTTTTGTTCGATGTGTTTTTGTTTGTTTTGAACGACATTGAAATTTTTGTTTCTTTAATAAGAACATTCAGAATTGTTGCTAGCGACGGTTTTTGGCGTCCAACCATTCTATTAAGTCTTGCGTGCCAGCCTTCTAGATTGTTGGTGGTCCGAATTTCCTCGCCGTAGCAGCACCAAGTCTTGATAAAATTTACGTCGCTGAACCAGTAACGGTTTAGGTAATTGTTGAACTTTATCACTGCTTCAGTTTTCGGGGATTTGGTATACTTGTAACCTGCCATTACATATCTCAATGGCAATCGGGCTAAGCCAGCACATCTCGCAATATGTCGTCCTTGTATTGTAGATTTAATCCCTAATCGTTTCGCCTTTTTAAAAGGCTGGCACAAAAATGATAATAACATCCTTTCATTACTGCATTCGGGAATTTTTTTCGTATTGCTTTCATTGCTGAGATTTCGTAATCCAGTGTCAATTTTACGGGGTTCCATTCAGGAATTTGTGACTTTATCATTTCAAATATAAGTTTTTAGGTATTTTCAGTTTTATTATGAATGAAACCAAAGAATAAAAGTACAATTTTTTTTGTTGTTTTATGTAGTCCATGAATGGTATATATTTGTGTGAAAGGTTCAGGGCAAGACTTAAAAGTTCCATCCAGAAAGAAATGTTCGAAATTGTCCAAATACGTTTTTATATCAGAAGAAGAAAATATTAAAATCCTGGTGTTCGTGTCATTGTCGTTATAGTCGGCCAGGAGGAAGTTTTTATATTTTTTTGGTATTTCTTCTTTAGTTGGTGATTCAAAATGGAGCTTAGAAACTCCTAATGCCTTATTTCTTGCTTTGTATAGACCACTTTTAATATTGTCAAATTTTGGTAAGTCAGCAACTAAGTGCACGCCATCGTCTTCCAGTTCGCATACTACTTCTTCAAACTGTTTTTGTATTGGATCGACATTAGCTACTATTTTAGTTTTCAAATCTTTCATTTTCTTCAAAACTAGATATTTTGCACTATTAGGTAAAAAAAGGGTTTTTGTTAACTAGTTAATAAAACTTAGTTATGAAAGTGCACTAAAGGAAAACGGGACATTGTTCCACTAAAGAAATTAATAGTTCGTTGTCTATAGAAAATTCCTCAACCATTTTGAATATCAAATCAAACATAAAAAATACGTGCCACCCGTCCAAAAGACGCTCAGGTACTAAACGCTTCTTCGGTTGCTATTGGATAAAAAACGTGTAAACATCGTGCCGTGTGAACGAGACAGAGCTATATTATGTGCCACTGCAAACCGAATACGTCAAAGTTCATTCGATTTTCGTGACAAGTCCGTTGAGTATGCGTTTAAACGTATAAGCGGTACACGTTTTTTTGCAGTACAATCGACGTGTGAATGGATATATGAACGTTGTATGGTCATTATTTATACATTAAGACGTATACTGCAAAAAAACGTGCAGGAAAATGCCGTGTGAACGAAGCTTAATTGTGTGAGAAAATACGCGTCGCGTTTCGCCTCTAATACGAAGCATCCTCAGGCCTCTTGTCCACGTCACGGTTGTTCAATCGTACGAGGCATGCCTTTTAAGTTCTGTCGTTTCCATATTTACCGGCAATTTTGAATTTGGAGCTGTTCTATATTCGAATGTGTTTAAATTTAGAATCTCAAAACAGTTAAAAGTATTAAGATTAATACTATTGTTTAGTCACAGCGTCGCACAGTGCCGCGAGTTGTATGGGGTGGAAGACAAAAATCATAACTCAATATATATGCATTTTTTTTAAATAATTTGTATTCAGATGTATTAATATTGTATATATCTATAATTATTTATGAGTTTTATACCACTTATAGCGTTAAAACTCTTCATATAAAAAATAATTAAAATTTAAACAATTCGCAATTACCTACAATTCTGTATTTACATTAATTTGTTCGTAATTTAAAACAACCTTAAATAAAAATAATAATATTTTTACACGTACAGGTAATATTCGTAAAATATCTTCAATTTTAACAATGTTCAAAAACAAATAATCATATAAATCAAAACAAACATTTCCATTTTTATATTTACTAATTACACGACCTATGAGGAGGGCCCCTGAGCTTGTTTGAAGTATATTCCAATATCTATAGTAACTTTAATACATTTATTTGAAATGACCCTTCTCTTTGATGGAACAAGCGGTTCAGAGCTCAACAGGAGACCTCTCATCAAGTCTTGGTTTGACTTTGATCTTGAGCATTTACGGGTGTGAAATAATCGGGGTTTTGTTGCCTCTTTGTTTCTTGCCTCCAGTTCATCCTCTGATAATTGGCCAATTAGTAAGAAAAGTGACCCAATTATCTCACACGCATGTACAGTTCGGATGCACGGCATTACCGTAGACCTTAATAGGTTGTCCTTCCTCTTTGATAAGTCTAAATCAAGGCATAGAGCTATTTCTTGATGAGTAGTTACAAAAGATGCCTCACTTTCTGTCGAAGTATTAGCAACTAAATCAGCAGCAAATTGCAGCTCCATTGCCAGCCAAAGTTTCCATTACACGCCTTTTCTTGGTCTTCAGTAAAGCTTCAGCAAAGGGCTTGCGCGGCCTGCCACGGGAACGACTAGGGTCAGGCTGGTTTTCTTCAACTGCTAGCGTACTTGCCGTACATTCCGGCATGCATATTTCCTGCTGCAGCCAAGATTCGTACCGTTTTTTAAATCTATGGCGGCTCCGACCAACTTCTTTCCATTTTTTTCTATTGTACGGCAAAAAACCGGCATTTCTACGTCACTTGTTCATGAAGATGACAAGGTCATTCTATAAGGTTCAACAAAGAACAAATCTTGATAAAAACGGCTGACTTTTGGTTGATTTTGTCACTCTCTAACCATACTTCCGCTAGGTCTGCGTTTTTGATTGCCTACCTGTCCCTAGAAAAAAAAATTGTAACAAAATAAGTCGCAAGCAGAAGCAGATAAAAATTATGTATAAGTAAGTTTATTAGTGTAGTAACAATATTACATAAGAATTACAAAACGTTATGTGACGTTTTTTTTAAAACCTTCTTCAAAGTTTGAGTTTGCTTAACTTTTAGCACATTTGGAACAGTTACGTTGGATACACACAGAAACAAAATTAGATACTGCAAGAACTTGATTAAATTATTATTTTAAAGTTACATACCTTGGCTTGAAATCTCCATAGTTGGTGGTCCTAAACACTTGCTAATTTCGACACTGTGATGCACTGTCCGCAACTGACTTTTTGTAACGTAAAACGCAATATACGCAATGCATTAAAACGACGAATTGGACCGGTCATAATTACCTCATTAGAGGGTAGGAGGTCATAAAAACAGGTACCCGTTATGTGTTGTCTACTAACCTATGCAGCAAAATCAATAAATACATGCAATTGCACATTAGGTTTTTTTATTTTTGTCTTAGGGTCGCGGCACTGTGCGTCGATTTGAATCTGTCAGGTCACGTACGAAAATAAATCTAAGGATAGTGTTCGGGCAGTAATTTTCTACAACTTTAGAAGAGGCCTGACACGACTTCAATGTTTTGAAGAGCTGAAATCTGTGTTTCGTGATAAAGCCCCATGTCTGCGGACTGTCGAACGCTAGTATGTAGAATTCCAGCGTGGATATACCAGTGTTAATGGCAAATCTCGCGAAGGACGCCCAAAATCCGCCTTCACTGAAGATAACATCATTTCTGTGAGGCAACTAATTCTCGAAGATTGTCATGTGACATATCCAGAGATAGAGGCTCTATTAGACATTTCAGGTACAACCATTTAAAAGATCTTGCATGAAGCGCTTGGTGTTAGAAAGCTAGTTTGCCGTTGGATACCGCATCTGCTTTCCGACGATTACAAGGCGGCTCGCGTCAAATGGTGTAAGAAAACTCTGCAAAGGTTCAACCGAGGAGAGTCAAATCACGTCTACGACATCATCAGTGGTGACGAATTTTGTATCTATGCCTACGATCCTGATTCCAAGGAACAATCTACAATCTGGGTCTTTCAAGACGAGCCAAAGCCGACTAAAGTTGTTCGTTCTCGACGCACTTCGAAGAAGATGGTGGCGACGTTCGTTGGAAAAACCGGTCATGTTTCGACTGTTGCACTTGAAAACCGTAAAATGGTTAACGCAGAGTGGCATACCACAGTTTGTGTACCACAAGTCATCGCCGAACTTCGAAAATCTAACTCAAAGCGACGCATCATCCTGCACCACGACAACGCTAGCTCACACAGCGCTCGTCAAACAATTGAGTATTTGAAGCAGGAAAAAGTAGAAATTCTTGACCATCCTCCATACATTCCTGACCTGAGCCCCAACGATTCCTTTACATTTCCTAAAATTAAGAAAAGTCTTCGTGGTCAAAGGTTCCAGTCCGGTTGAGAAGCAGTCGACGCTTTCAAGTCAGCCATTTTGAACACCCCCACTTTAGAGTGGCATAAATGTTATAATAACTGGTTTGAGCAAATGGAAAAGTGTATTAAGTTACCTGGTGAATACTTTAAAAAACAATAAAAAGTACTATAAGGTTCTAGTTGTGTTTTTTTCTTCAAACGACAAAACTTAAAAAGCATGCCTCGTACGGTGTGTTAGCCGTACGGTTGAAAAAACGTGAGAGCTTGTATATGACACGGCAAAACTACCGGGCGAGACATCGGCCAAGTACGGCTCAGTAGCGGTTTTATCTGAAGCTTTGCAGGACGTACTGCGTCATGAATTTACATACGAAAAAGAAGATTATCGTCGCTTATTACATAAACAGAAAACTGGAAAAAGAAAAAAAAGGCAGAGACGGTTTTGGATACATCCGATTTTAGAAAAAAGTGAGGAAATATGACGTATTTCATACACTTGTCAAAAATCAATTGAGGGAAGATGACAAGTTTTACTATTATTTTAGGATGCAGAGAACATTCGACAACTTGCTTCAAAAATTATCCCAGAAACTAAAACATCAAGATACTATCATGCGACACAGTATATCAGCCGCAGAAAGATTTGCTGTAACTCTGAGGTTAGTACAAAATCAAATGACTCAGGGTCGGTTCCTGAATTGAGAATTTACAATGAGTAAATACGAGGGCTGCTACTTATGTATGCGGAATAGAAAAAATAAATAAATGCATATGGCTAAATATGCTTTTATTGTTTTTCAAAGTATTCTCCACTATGATCGATGCCCTTTTGCATTCGATGAAACCAATTTTCAAAACCATTTTCCACTCTGATTAAGGTATCTCCAAAACGTGCTGTTTGAACGCATCTTCACTGGTCGAAAATCCTTGACCACGTAATTTATTTTTAATCTATTTTTTGGCCATTCAAAAATGTAGTTCTTTCCTGATATGTATGACAGCTGGCATTGTCATGGTGAAGTATGATTCTGCGTCGCTGGTTGTTTTGGCGTATTTATTCAAATACTTCCGGAAAACAAATGGTCGTGTACCACTCCGAATTAACCGTTCTGCGATTCTCGAGTGAAATTGTAGCCACATTGCTATACCGTGCTTTTTGCACCAGCCACTTTCGTAGAGTTCGGCTCATTTTGAAACACCCAAACTGTTGATTGTTGTTTAGTTTCGGGATCGTACGCGTAGATCCAGGATTCGTCACCTGTGTAGATATTATGAACAGATTTTGAGTCGCCTTCGTTGAATTTTTTAAGGTTTTTTTTGCACCATTCGACGCGAGCATCTTTTTGATCCTGAGTTAAGTTGTGCATGTCCTATCCTATGAATGCTCGTCATACATATGCCTAGAATAGCCTCTATCTCGCGATACGTAACATGGCGGTCTTGTATTATTAGTTTTCGCACAGCTTCAATATTTTTTGGCACATTCACCGATTTTGAGCGACCTTCTTTAAATTCGTCCGTGAGCTTACTGCGCCCGCGATTAAACTCACTAAACCAGTGATACACAGTCGTTTTTGATGGAGCTTAACCACCAAAAGTCGAAGTCAATTGATCTACGCACTGTTGTTGCGTTAAACCACGTCGAAAATCGTAATAAATCATAGCACGAATATTTTCACGAGTGAGTTCCATTTTTTCAGCGATATGACACTTTAAACCCAACAAAAACAAAATACTAACGTACTCGTATATAAGAGAAAAATATTAGCGGCCAGTATTTAAAAAAAGAACGAATTTGACCTTGGAGGTCAGACATTGCGTTTAAAATTATTGGAATCCCAGATTCCGCATACATAAGTAGCAGCCTATGTATATACGTGTTTTTTAATAATTTTAGTTCTTTTTCAAATCTTTGTGTCAATTCTGTTGTATCTATTTCTTTTTCTTCTTTTACGTTTTTCAAAGCTTTATGTGCCTTTCTATCTTCAACATATTTTTCTTCTTTTCTGATCCACTCGCTGTAAGTAACTTTACCTTCTATCATTTCTTTATTAAGAGGTGGTTGTTTGCTGCAGCACTTCTCACAAGATCCATACATGCAATCCTTATTTGAAGAACTGCAGACGGTCTCCAATATCCGTCGACTGAGATCATGTGTTTTAGGACTTGCTTCTTCTTCAGCGCTATCGCTTTGAATGCTGCATTGGAATGAGTCTTGCAGAGACACATCTCTCGGCCATACGCCGACGGAGATTTGACATTCCAATGCTTATTTTTCGTAAAGTAAAAATAAGAACATATGTCATCTTTTTGAAAGGTTTTGTGGAGGGTTTTCATTGTGTGCAAAAGATATCTTTTTTGTACTTTACCTTGTTTTTAGTGACTGTCTCTTTCCGGCTGTCATTCGTGACACGTCATCTCGCAAAAAAGATTGTCACGAAAGTAATTTCTAAATAAATTTCGAAGCAAAATGGTACATATTCACTGTACTACGAGTAGAATAATTTACAATAATAATAAACATGAATTTGTTAAAAAAGTCTAGAAAATACCTGATTTTTCGCAGTCACACTGGAGACACGGAATAAACACAGCCTAGCCGGAGCGCACTTTGTGAACGACTAGCCGGCACGTGGCAACCAAACAAGATGGCGGATACTTGCAACGTGACTTCTAGGAACCTAAAGCCGCAAACAATCACAACTAACGCCATCTCTTTTAAAAGATTTGAACTTATTGCACAGTTACGTGGGGGACAATATTTTAATCGGACTCCGTGGGACAAAATTTTAAAATAATATTATAATCTATATCATAATATACATATTTTATTATCGTTGTCAATGTCAAATATTATAATTATAAACTACTACTATTTAACATAGTGTCGTGGTCCTATCCCGAACCATCTAGAATAGAGCCTTCTGGAAGCCTATCGAATAGTCGCCGCATGCTGCGTAAACAATAAAACGCTGCAAGCAATAGTGACTCGTATGTCCACTAGTATAAGGTTCAAATCTCTTTGACATGGACTTTGTTCTAGAGTCGTTGCCGCGTGCACCGAGTGTAGGTACGTACTTGAATGTTCTAGAACCTTTGCCGGCGGATATAAATAGCGGTCGCCGCGGCGCGCTGTCAGTTCCGTTTGGAATAACGAGGAGTGAACTTCGAGCAAACATACCTGCGATACGAGCGATAATCTACGACCTCAGCGATACTATTGGACTTCGATTAGACCTGCGATTGGAATCTACGTGTGGACTTCGTGTCGTGAAGACCTGCAGACCAGACCCTGCGTGAATAAATCCTAAGAAGTTGTCATTGGCGTTTTACATTCAAATCCAGAACCCTAGCCCGTAACATTTGGTGTCAGAAGTGGGATTTGGAGATGTCACTGACTCCGAGAGAGGATACTTTTGGAGTGAGGACCAGGTCCAGAAGTGCTGCGGAGGCCACGCCCACTGGCCATAGGGATACGCCCACTGGCCCCGCCCACCAGGCCACGCCCGTAGAGGAGACACAGCATACCTGCCCAGCGGCTCCGCCCACTGGCCACGCCCACCGTCCCCTCGCACCAGGCTCCGCCCACCGGCCTTGACCACCAGGCTCCGCCTCGTAGCCACGCCCACCTGGCCACGCCCACCGAAGACATTAAACCTCCGTCACGTACAATGGAGGTTTTGGATATGTCGTGCCTGATGGCAATGTTGAAGGGCATGCGAGAAGAACAGAGAGGCCTGCGAGAAGAACAGAAGGCAGATCAACAGGTGATCCTTTCTGCCGTTACAAAGTTCAGTGATACAGTCGCTAAGCTACATGAATATGTAGAGGTAGTGACCGAACGGGTTACCAAATTAGAGGAGGACCTACAAAGTCTGAAAAACGGACTCACTGGTCTAGAGCAGGAAGTTCGGCGTATAAAAGCTGCTGGAGTTACGTCGAGCGGAGTTGTCAGCCAGGGGCCTAAGGTGAAAGTGCCTCCGTACGATGGTACTACATCTTGGGTCGCCTACCGACAGCAGTTTCAGACTGTCGCTGCTTCAAACGGGTGGACGGACGAACAGAGCCTGACAGCCCTCACCGTCGCGCTCAGAGGTTCGGCTTTATCTGTCCTGGAGGCACTGCCCACCTCAGGCAGCGAGTTCAAAGACTTGCTGGAGGCACTTGAGGCTAGATACGGGGAACGACAACTGATCCACGTTTTTCGTGCCCAGCTACGCGACCGGACTTAGCGCCTGGGTGAAGGACTTCAACAATGAGCGTTGGAAATTGAGAAGCTGGTGCGAAAGGCGTACCCTTCTGCTGATAGTAAGATGGTGGACACGAACATTTTACAAGCCTTCGTCGACGGGATCAGGGATCTTGAAATTAGCGCTGAAGTAAAGTTTCGCCACCATTCTTCATTAAAAGAAGCTCTGGCACACGCCCTGGATGTTGAAGCTGTGCGTCATGATATCCGGCAAGGGTATAAACTTGGAGAAGTTAAGGAGGAGGTCAAAGAGATCAAGACACCGCCCAAGAGGAACTCCAGGCCCATGTGTTACAAGTGTGGAGAAAGAGGGCATCTGCAGTTCACGAGTCCTAAGAAGGACAGGCAACCGACCAAAACAGATGACAGACTGGGTGCGCGCCTCAACAAAATGGAGCAGCGTTTTGAAGAGTTCGTAAAGAAGCATGACGCTCCGGCCTCCACTATGAATCAGGGAAACGAAGCCAGGATTCCGAGGCGAGTACTGGCTGGAGCGGAGAAAGCCCAGGTAACCAGAATCTCACAAGTATGCAATGGGAACAAACTGTCAAGAAGGCCGTGTCGGGATGACTGCAAGCACTGTGCCAAACAACAGACAAAGGAACTGCCCTTGAGGTTGACAAGAATGAGTCCATCGAGATCTTGGGAAAACGAGACGATGAAAGAAGCACAGGAAGATGACGAAGATGAACGGCTCATTGTCGCATGGAAGAAACGAGGCGAGGACAAGCCAAGATGGTGCGAAGTGGCTGCTACTAGTGCTGTCACCAAGGCATACTGGGCTCAATGGGACAGTTTTATTGTTCGGAACGGAATACTTTACCGAAAATGGGAGAAACCTAACGGCAGAGAGTTCCATCTTCAGATAGTTGTCCCAAAAGATAAGGTACAAGATGTCCTACGTGAAGTACATGACGGCGTGTCAGGTGGACATTTGGGCGTAAAAAGGACTTTAACAAAGATTCGGGAAAGGTTTTACTGGCTCCATTATCGTGAAGATGTGCAAGATTGGGCCGCAAGTGTGCTACTTGCGCCGCGGTGCTTTCACCGCCACAAAGGCCCACCAACTAGAAGCCGAGGAAATCTGCAACTTTATAACGTTGGTGCACCATGGGAACGCATTGCAGTTGATGTGGCTGGACCGTTCCCAGTAACGGAATCAGGAAATAAGTATTTTATGGTAGTTATGGATTGCTTCACTAAATGGCCAGAGGTATCCGCCATACCCAATCAAAAATCCACGACTGTTGCCTCCAAGCTGTTTGAGGAAGTAGTTTGCCGGTTTGGTGTGCCCTTGGAAATACACTCCGACCAAGGCAGGAACTTTGAGTCTCAAGTATCTCAAGAACTCTGTAAAATATTGGGAATGCATAAGACTAGGACCACCCCATATCATCCTCAATCTGACGGCATGGTAGAAATATTAAACCAAACACTTGAGAGACATTTAGCAAAAGTCGTTGACAGGCACCAGAGAGACTGGGACAAATACATACCGCCATTTCTTCTGGCCTACCGAACTGCAGAACATGAAAGCACGACGGTAACCCCGGCGCGTGTAAATTTTGGCCGAGAACTGAGAATACCAGTAGATCTGCTGACTGGAGGCCCTCCTGACGACTCACGTTCTCTACACGACTACATTTCCGAGTTACGTGAGAAAATGCGGCTTCGAAGAAGGAGCACTAGTCTGGCTTCACAATGTAACTCGACGAAAAGGAAAATCTCCGAAATTGCAGACAAGATGGGAGGGACCGTACAAAGTGGTAACTCGGTTAAATGACGTGACGTGCCGAATTCAACGGCAGCCAAGAGGTGCACAAAAAGTAGTTCACATCGACCGCTTAGCTTCTTATCACGGCAGTAATGAAGATGCTCGGGACGAGCATCTCTAAGAGGGGAGCAGTGTAGGAGTGGGTCGTTGTCCGATATTTCGACGACGAAACGCAACCGTTTTTTCTGGAACGAAAACAGGTCCTCGAAACGGTCCTCTTTCGCAACTGGTTTCATTGTATGCGAACGAGCAAGTCGCAGAGGACGGTCAAACGAGTGCGAACGAGACGAAATCACGAAACATCGGAAAAAATAAGTGGTTTTACACGATATTCGACTGTATACTCATAGCCATAAAGATTACTTTATTGTATCACAGACCAAAACGAACGGAACGAGCAAGGAGCCGACGACGACGTCGCAATGATCTCATTACGTTCTAGGCTCTATTAATATAGCACTAAAGGACATATCAGCGATACTATTGGACTTCGATTAGACCTGCGATTGGAATCTACGTGTGGACTTCGTGTCGTGAAGACCTGCAGACCAGACCCTGCGTGAATAAATCCTAAGAAGTTGTCATTGGCGTTTTACATTCAAATCCAGAACCCTAGCCCGTAACAATATATTTTGTCCGTTTCAAAGCAAACTGTAATGAAATATTCGCTTTGGAAGTTTGCGAAGTGGCTGAAGGGACAGCTCGAATTTGTATGGCGTGGAAACATTGTGCCCTAAGTTGCAGTAAAAATAGTAAAACATTCTTAATGAAACTAATATTGGTCACTGAAAACCTTTTAACCAATGATCGAAGAATCCTTTGTAGTAAAAATACTTACCTAAAATTACCTCCTTAACATGCATCAATGGGAAAACAATAAACTTTTTTTTTATACAAGTCAATCACATTTTGAGTACCTAATTAAATATGAAATAATTAAATTATTCACTTTACTCATGTAACTAGATCAAGCAATTACGTTTATCGTTATAGCACAAGAACACTTTGCATTTTCTGCATTTTGTAAATGTTTTTTTTGTCACAAACTTGGCATTTTTGCCTCTTCTTTTACCACTCTGGCATATGATCGACATGGTCGGATCTCACCGAGGCTAGTGGCATATCTTGAGGCCTTCCACGTTTCCTTGCCTTCTTTGATTGCGTTGGTGTGCCCGGATTAGACAATGCTGGACTGCTACGGCTTGCAAATCCTAATGGTGTTCCATCCCTGCTGTGGTTTCCTGCTGAGTTAGACGGTCTTCCTCTTTTGCGGGTGATGGCTTTGCCAGATTTACATAAATACTCAGATACAGCTTGTTTGAAAGTAAAGAGGCTCATGTATTCATGTTTGTGCTTTCTTCGCCAAAGAAGCCAAGCATTCACGATGCACATGTCCAGCATGTGGAAAAAGATCCTTTTGTACCATTTTTTAGACCTTAGATGAATCCTATACAGACCCAACATGGAATCTAGAAGGTCAACACCTCCCATGTGTTGATTGTAAACTTCGATAGCCTGAGGACAGTTTATTTCTATGTACTGTTTATCTTTTTTGCTGTATCTCTGTTTTTTAGTTGTTGGTTCGCTGCCCACGTAGGTTGACAGCATATTGACAGGTTTGTTATCATACCAAGTAATGGCACTGACACGGACGTCATCAATGGTTGCAAATTTCTCAACAAGAAATCCACGTTCGTGTTTTTTGAGCTCTTTTTCTGTAGGCATTGCAACATTTGGGACGCGATTTAGGCGCACGGTACCTAATGGCAAAAGTCCAATTTTAGTTAGATGCACCTGGAGATTTGGACTATTGAACCAATTATCAAAGAAGATCTTGTGATTCACATGTCTTGGTACGGTCTCCGTGAGACGAGAAACAACATTCCCGCTAACTCCCAAATCAGGCGCATCATCTGGGTAAGTATTGCTTTGATCTCCTGCAAAAATATCGAAATCGTAACTGAGGCCTGATACTCCACTGAGCACTTTATTCTTATATCCCCATTTATGAGGTTTTGTTGGGTTATATTGTTTTAGATCATGTCGCATTTTTGTCGGAATGATCTGTTCGTCCACAGCCATAAATTCTTCTTAAGGTACGAGCAGTAATTGCTTTCTGATGCCCTCCCACAGTGGTCGCACTTTGAAAAGTTTATCATGACCTGGTTGACCTTTGGGGATAAAATGGTCATTATCATTGAAGTGCAAGTGCTGTTTTATAGCCTCAAATCTATTGCACGTCATTACTTCATAGACTTGAGCTTGCCCTATAGTTGTGTTCCAGTATAAACGTGCAGCTGGTAGTTTAACTATTGACATGAAAAAAACCATGCCAACAAACTGTTCAATTTCATCTTTTGTTATATTACCAGGTTTGTTTATGTTGTCTTGAACAGATTTAAGATTGGACTGGGCAACGATGGTTTGAATCAGTTTGTCAGTGAAAAGGAATTTTAAAAACTCTGCAGGTTCTTCGAGATTTTGGATATAATCTGGTAATTCAATATTGCCAGTAAACGCATAATTATTTATGTCGAAATCATCTAATTTTCCCGGTAGCCAATCAACTTTAGCAGGTTTGATTTGTTTTAATTTTGTTCTCTTCTTTTTGGAAGGGGGAGGAGCAGGAGCTACTTCTTCATCGGAGCTATCACTATCAGTCTCAGGGATGACAAGCGATTTTTTATGAAAGCGAAATTGACTTGGAGGAACATATTCACTGTCAGAATCGGAGTCACATTCGTAATCGCTTTGCGCGATCCGTCACCCGGTATGACATTTACATGCCGAGCTCTTCCATAAAAGTGAGCTGGATCCATTCTGCAAGCAAGCAGGAAAAAATCTTGTTATGCCCGAAAAGCCCCGGATGCATAGTAAACCATATATGGTATTGCCAAAATGCAGTTGTAAAGTCTGCGAATGCATACTAACCCATATATGGCTTACTGAAAAAAGTCCTTCAAAATAGTAGGTAAACACAAAAAAAGTTAGATTTCCATTCACCAATGCTTAGAAAAAGGGTAAACCCAACCAAAAACAATTTTCACAACACAGGAACTTACCTTTATCCTTCCAATAATCCTTCTTGAATATACTCTTTTTGGGCATCGACACGAACTTCACACCCGCCAGCGAAAAAGTGCATGTGGAACATTTCGAGGTTAGACCATAGACTCCTGTTTTTTTTTTGTGCATTAACAAGAGCATAGACAATAAGTATATGTTACGTTTCGTTTCTCTTTACGTTTAATAAGTAACAAAATAAAATGCTTTAATTAGAGAACCTTATATGGGTTAGTATGCGGTAAAGGGTGAAAAATATATACATTTTTTTTTATCGGGACACACTTTAGTACATAGAATAGACTCTGGAAGCCATGACGTCACAAAATGGCGGCTTTTGACATTTGGGTAAAAACAAGCACGAAAACGTATGAAAATTTACATTTTGAATAAATTATCGAGTGTTTGCATTGGTTTTAAAGATACATAATGCCGTATTGTTTTGCTCCCGGTTGTAACCATGTCTCCAGAAGAGAAACCTGCAGGTTTTTTAGATTCCCTGCTAATGAAAAAATCTTTAGTAAATGGAATGCACTCTGCCGGTAAGCTATAACTGTTTATGATTTGTTATTCTAATGTGAGAGCTCATTTGAGTTGACTTTTATCGCTAACTTACTCATTGTTTTTATTTTCAGTCGTAAGGATAGAAACCCTACTCGTGAAGACCGCCTTTGTAGTTGCCATTTTGCTCATGAAAGGGATGTTGTTCCATCAATTTTTGCGCACAATAGTAACAAGAGATTCGAGTTTTTGGATCCTGAAAAGCAGAAAAGTTCTAGAATAAAGAAACAGACGTCTGCAGAAGAGGATGTTATAGTTGAAAAGGAAACTTTAGTCCAAGGTGTTACAGCCAACCATCCCACATCGTACCAATTAAACGGAAGTAATGATGTTGTGACTACTGCTGTGAATTATTTCTTAGAACAAGAGAACCAGAAATTAAAAGAAGTTCTTGCCAAAGGTGAATGTAGACTCTCATTTAAGAATATTCAGATGGACGACTTGTTAGTTTTTCAATATACGGGATTGCCAACAGCTGCCCATTTCCAAGTTTTAGTGGAACTTATAAGCAGGTTTGAAATAAATTATTTCATGGGTTGGAAGGTGGAAACAATTAATCTTCATGATCAATTATTATGCACATTAATGAAGCTTAGACTGAATTTACAATACTTTGATTTGGGATACCGATTTAAGATCAGTTCCACCACTGTTCAAAACATATTTATAACATTCCTAAATGTTCTGCATGATATATTATTTAAAGGAATGATGGATGTAATTCCCAGCAGAGAAAAGAATACTTTCTTTTTACCAACATGTTTTGCACCATTCCCAAATATTAAAATTGTACTTGATTGTACAGAAATCGAAATAGCTATTCCGGCTTCAATTAAGAAACAAAAAGCAGTGTTCTCACACTACAAACAAAGGCATACATTTAAAGTGTTAATAGGAATAGCTCCTAACGCAACCATTACATATGTCAGTGATCTTTTCCCGGGATCCACATCAGACAAGGTCATCACCAAAGACAGTGGAATTCTGTCACATATGGTGGCAGGTGATCTGATCTTATGTGACAAAGGATTTCTTATCTCAGACATTTGTGCACCACTTGGTGTAAATGTTAATATACCGCCATTCTTGACCACCACACAATTTTCAAAAGAGCAGATAATGGCAACTCGCCAAATTGCAAGGGCTAGGATCCATGTAGAGAGGGCTATATCAAGACTAAAATCATTTAGGATTCTGGATTTTTTGACACCCAACATGAGAATGTATGCTTGTAAAATCATGCAGACATGTGCTGCTCTGGTAAACATGCAGTACTCATTATTAAAAGAAAATGAACAGAGTTTCTCTAACGAAGATCCTGATAACTACAGTATATGATTGTGGGCTCCCTATTTTCTGAATTTGAACACTAATTTGATCCTTTATGTAAATAAATAGAGTACATGTACATCTAATGTAACTGTGTAATGAATGCAACTCATGTTGATGACTCATTGTATTAGGTATTTTAAATAAATAAAACTAAAAAAATAAGAAGTTTTATTTTATTATTTACATAAATTCATATACACACACAAACACACTGAACCACATAGAAATGTCAAATTTATATGGACTGTTGACATTTCTATGTGTGACTACATTATTCTCAGAATAAATGTTAACACTAGAAATCCATTTAGAGGCTAACATTAGGTTAGGACATCAATCGGTCAATAAACTGGTCTTGATAAAATTTCAGTATGGTTTTAATATTATGTTCCCAATTTGGGTCTTTTTGTACAGGCAAAATTATGGTTTCCTTTGTGGTCCAAACTATAAAATAACATTTTGATTTATTTAATATTGACATTTGACCCTGTATTTGGTGATAATATGCATGATTTGTTTTTAAATTTCCATCAATATCAAAGCAGTATTTCCTGTCATTTTGGATTTCTTCTGCAGTGTTCATTCTGTGTTTAAAAGGACATTTCACCTCTACTATTGAATCATCTCCTACGAGCCCATCAGGCGATGCTCCTAAAGCACCTGATTTATGAAGCCAAAACCCAGTCGGAATGACTTTCTTCTGTGTCGCCTCCTCGAATAGTTTTAAAGCAACCTCTTCATGGTTTACTCCCCACTGGATGCTTTTGACACCATCCAGATTGTTTTTTCCAAGAAGAGTGGAAAATAATGATTGAGGAAATCTAAAATAAAACCAAGTAAAGTGAATAAAAATAAAGAGAGTAAAGTTAAAGGTAAAGTGTAGCATTACAAATGCAAAACTTGTGCCAATTATGTACCTGTTACGCTGCATAGCAGCAATCACAATCCCGAAATTGCTTGCAGTAATACGGCCTAGCCTCATTTCATGCCACAGAGGATTATGTCTTTGTCCGATAGTGGCATTTGCAATGGCCAAAATCTCCTCATCGGAAACCTTGATATGGTGCAGTATATCATCTTTACAGTTGTATGAAGTTAGAACTTTTTGCATAGTTTTCCATTCAACCTCTTTACGAGCAGGCTCTTCTTGAAGAAGCCAATAAAATCCTGAAAACCTAAAAAACATCTCGATTAGATAGGTGGCTTTGTGGGGACTAAACGGTAAGTATGAGGCTCCTAGTATAATATTTTTATAGGTACCTGTTTAAAGATTTGAGTTTGCTTAGAAAAAAATCTTTGTTTTCTTTATTCACAGTTCTGTTGATTGCTTTATAATCTCTAGCAGGGTACATTTCATTTACAGGCTCCTGCATGTCTTCAGTTATGGATGGAGCCTTCCAGGAACAAATGTTATCAGTTTTACTGATATTTTTGTTGGCATAAATCAGCAGGGCGGCTACGTGGTGACACTGGTACAACCCCCGGGGGCAGTCGCAACTCACTTGGCTTATGTCTCCGTTACTTCCAAACGCAACCTAAAAAAATTGACATGAAATGTAAGTACTGATATCGCCGATTTTATCAACGATAGTAATATGTACCCAGTGGATTTCATGATAAAATAAAGAACATTACACACCTCTGCTGAATATTTTTTATTTTTCATTGATGCAAATATCTGTCCTCCCAAAATCCCCATGGAACCATCGTATAAAACTGACGAAACATGACCGCTATCGTAACTCTTTTCACCTTTCTTAAATACAGAAATTTCTTCTTTAAATTGCTCTAGTATAGCACTCAAGCTCACAATCGCAGACATTATTAAACACAGTATTATCTATATAGGTACTCCACAAATTAATAAATGATGCTAAAAGCCTCCCAAAACACTAAAAACAACAAAACTCCTTAACGAAACCGGTTTGTTTTTACCCAAACGTCAGGATCCGCCATTTTGTGACGTCACACTTCCACGGTCTATAGTTGATTGACCCATGTATATTTGTTTGATTGTAAGTATATTTTCTTGTAATTTTTATTTGTACTAATCGGGTTTTTATTTTCTTTTATATTATTTTCTATTACTATTTTCCTTTATATTTCAGGTATCTAGCAACAGGGGATACCTTTACTACAACTATAAAATTGAAATCAAAACCATAAGTTGCATCCGTACGTGAAGTATGCCACTACATTTGGTTAGAACTGTATAAAGAAAATACGAGCATGCCATCTAAAGAAGACTGCTCGCCGGTCTGCTTGCGGGTTCCGTAAAGTTACCTTTTTTTGTTTTTGTTTTGAGGCACTTTAAATAAAATTTATTATAACCGAAACGCAGCACATGCGGGTATTGAACACCAAAAACTGTCCAAAACATTATTCTGTTGATTTTGGAACATGTTAGTGTCAAAATGTTTACTCCGCTCATTATTATTTATGTTTATGCTTTTATCTACTTTGCACCAGTATTAAAAATGAAAAAAAAGTGTGGCATGAAAATTACAAGCAAAAGTAAAAAAATGAAACAAAAAATTAATTTGTAGACAATTTACTGTTTTAAGTGTTACTGTTATTTTAAAAATACTTGATAATATTAGTCCTCAGCCTCGCTTTCACTATTTTGGTGTTTGGTGAACAGTGCTCGCCAAACCCTCAAACTCTTCAGCTTTTAGAAAGACCCGAGCTTCTGCCGATAACGGTTTCCTCTTCTTTTTTATCAGCATTCTGCTGCTGCTGCTGCTTAGGTAGATATCTGAGGTCAGAAGCAGGCGATTCATCACATCTTGGATGCAGTCCTTTCTGGAAAATTTTCTGGCAAAGTTTTGCCTATATTGCCAATCGGTAAAAGGGCATGCTCAATCACTAAAGCTCCATGACATAAAATTTTATGCAAAGTCGGTGTCATGTGGTACCAGCTGTATAAATGAACATATAGTTCAGCTTTGGATTGAAGATACACAGAAAACTCTTCTGTGACAATGGGGAACCCACTTACCAACACTTCTAAAATAATTTAAAGCTTTCTCAGGAAGTCTACATCTATTCCTGTTATTCTGCTTGTAGTTTCTGGGTCAGCGAAAAACTTTCTGGATGTATTACCATTATTGGTGTTGCCAAATCCAGCTTTCGGCACATCAACGAGCAAACCCATTTGATCTTTAAAATCTTGTTGAATCTCTTTTTTTCTATTGTCTGAAATTTTCTTTTCCACTGGGTTTAGTCGCCATTTTTTATTGGTAATTTATACGCAATGTGCAGACATGTTTCTAAGAATCTGATTCGGGCGTGTAAAATGGAAAGTCCAAATCGCAGTGAGTTCGGATCAATGTCACTTTTTTCAGCTGTTTTCAGTGTATTAAAATCTTTGCTAGTTTGCTTGCAAATATAGCATTTCATTGTAGATTTTGTATTAGTGGCAGCGTTGCAAACTTTGCCGTCTACCATTGTTAGCATCAGGGTATGTGTGACTTTCATTACTTTGTTGCCGGTCTCAACTTCCGTGGGATGGAGGTTTTGTGCCTGGTTTTCAATATGTGTGATTTCGCATTGAGTAACTTCATTCCTTTCATGCACAAACTGGATCCTGATAGGACGGCAGAATCGGGAAGATGAAGGCGCCGGATTTTGCCACCAAACCTTCTGGGTTCCATTCACATTGCTCATTAGCCTTAGTGGCACTAATGAGCTTATGAAAACGTGGGCATCGGAATTGGACTTGTTTTCAAATTTCTGTTTAAATTCTTGTGCTTTTGAACCATCACATCCCCATTTGCAGATTAAAACCATGTTCTGCATCTCAGTTTCAGTGACCGTCACTAATACCTCTTCTATATATAGGCAAAGACGTTGAATGGTGTGAACGAGATGTTGCAGTGCAACTTCAGCTATCGCCTCTGAAACGTTAATATCTTTAGGATTTCTTTTTTTCTCTTTGCAGCAGCGAATAACACGGGTAAATATCTTCAAGGCCACTTCTAATATTGTACTGATCCCGAGATAAGTCTGCCTCGACATATTTAATCAGGGCTTTTGTTGCAGTTAATTTGCAGCTTTTTGTAGGATTTTCAGCGGACCTAATAATTTTGCGAAATTTTGTCGCTCTTGTCGGGGTCTCTGATGCTTGTTTAATGAGCTGAGAGAGATCGTTGTTGCCTGCGGCTCTTTCACTCATCACTGCAGCATAAGTCAGTTCAACATGAGGGATTTCCGACCTCGCGTTCTCTGTTCTTGCTCCCTTCGCTAGATTCCTGGAATGCCTGGGAAGGACGGCCGGGTTTATGGTGAATATTGTGCCTTGAAGCCATTGTTCATTCGATTTCCGGAAACGGCACTCTTTGTAGCTTGCCGAGGTCCACTTAAGCTTGTAATGATGTTTAAAAGACTTCAAACTATCGCGGAAGATATTGATTTTATCATCGGGGCACTTTGTAATTTCGACTAGTTTTTGCACAAGAAAGTCCAGTTTTATCTAAATTTTTGAAGTTGCACTGCTTTATAATGTTGAATAAATCTTCTCTTGTCATGATCATCGAAGACTGAACACTAGGACCTGATAACAAAAGAAAACTGAATGTTAGTGAACAGAAATGAAAATACTTGATTTTTTTGTTCTTAAAACCTCTCTCAGTTAAATATGGAAAAAACGAGGGGGCGGAAAGTGGCGGAAGGTTTTTTGAAAATTCTTGTAAAATGTTTACACAATACGGCCATGTAAGAACTATAGCTTAACTCTATTTAACAGATACTTAAATTTTTTCAGGAAACTTATTTTATCACATATATTCGGCCGAAAACTACGGATGACTATCTCGTATTTTTTATGTATGAAAAAGTGAAGCTTATACATCAATTACGTATTTAAAATAGAGTACATACCTGGGTTTAAAGAGTCCATTGCAGGTTTCAGGGTTTGCACTCTGCACAACAGTATGGAATCGCAGAGAAAAGTGATAAAAATTGCGAGCGTCAAGAAAACAAACGTACGATTATCACAACAGATGAGTTCCGACTTACGGAGATCATGCAGGAGGCGCGCTGGCGGCGTGTTTGAACCGTTTTTATACGGGTGGGGGTGTCTTTTGTCATTCCAGAACAAAGGGGATGTGTGCGGTAAATTTTCTGAATTGCACTTTTGGCCAGGTTTTAGTGTTCAATATCCTTACGTGCGCAGGTTTCCACGTTTCGGTACGATGTAATTTAAACTTTCTACGATTAAACTTTAACTGAAGCGCAGGCTTCCACGCTTCAGTGGGATTACCTTCTAAGTGGGACTTTTGTGAATTTAGTATAAGAATAACATTTACTATTATATAAGGTGTACCTAAATGATTTTCTGATATAAAGGATTTTCTTCTCTTATTTTTAACTCTATTTAATTTAACCTCTTTAAAAAAAAAATTACAGCTACAAATTGCTAGCAAATTTCAAGAATCTTGTAACTTTCCGCTGTGCTTAGGGGCAGTCGATAGAAAACACATCAGAGTTATTAAGCCGATCGACAGTGGATCGATGTTTTCAAATTACAAACATTACGTTTCTATAGTTTTGATGGCAGTAGTTAGCGATTACAACTTTGTATTTGTTGATGTTGGCGCCTTCGGAAAGGAGTGTGATTCCAGTGTTTTTAAAGAAACCCCATTTTGGAAAAAATTAACAAACAATACATTGAACCTACCCGATGAAACACGTTTGCCTGGAACCGACTACTCAATTCAATTCAATTCAATTTATTTCAACGTAAAGAATTTACATTCTGTTTGCTGAATGTCAAAGTACAATGTAACATGAAAGTGAAAGCCGCTGCCTTCGGGCCGTAATGTAGTGGAGAAAAAGGCAGCGGGAAAAAAAAACTCCACTCTGACCATCTTTTCTCAAGTCTTAAATCTAATACATTAGATACCACCTATACGCATAAGATTCCATGAGTGCCATTAATAACTTTAAATGTTAAGGCATTATTAAATAAATATACTTTTTTTACATAGGCCGTGAAAACATGACAAGTGCTGCGGCCAGACACACGAACAGCACTCGTTCACGAGCATAACGCAGAGGTCAGCCATCATCAGTCTCAACCATTTTGGAGGGAGATAGATGACCCGGCCACCACGCCACCATTCGAATGACCTTTAGCAAACCTGCAGATTAAGTTTTTGTCAGTTATAGAATGTATGATATATTTACTAATATGCAATCACGTCGTCTGTACAAACTTAAATTAAAATATGACATACATAACTAACACTGAGGATTGCAGTGATTCGGTTGCTACATATAAAATATTTATTTAATAACTATGATTTACTCGTTGTGGAATTGGTCTACTGCCAAGGGCTTACATCATTTATAAAGTCATCTATTCTATAATAGGCCTTTTTACACAGCGCCTTTTTAATGAAATTTTTAAATTTGCTGTCAGGCAGGGATAGAATATGTTCTGGAATTTTATTGTAAAAACGTACACTTAGTCCTACAAAAGATGCATTTACCTTGGCTAATCTGAATTTAGATAAAGCAACTTTGTTTCTGTTTCTAGTGTTTACGTTATGGATATCCCTGTTTAATTTAAATGTTGTTAAGTTTTTTCGTACATACATTATGTTATCGAATATATATTGGCAAGCCATCGTTAGAATTCCGATTTCCTTGAAAATATCCCTTAGCGATTGCCTGGTAGGTAAATTGTAGATAGCTCTAACAGCCCTTTTTTGTAGAATAAAAACTGTTTCTATATCTGCCGCACGCCCCCATAGTAACAAACCATATGACATAATACTGTGAAAATAACTGAAATATACAAGCCTCGCAGTTGACACATCTGTTAGTTGCCTAATTTTTCTAACTGCAAATGCGGCTGAACTTAACCTACCCGCTAGATTTTTTATGTGTGGACCCCATTGCAGTTTCGAGTCTATTGTAATACCTAAAAACACCGTGGACTCTACTAAGTCTAGTCTGTCACCAGCTATAATTAAACTTGTGTCCACTTTTTTTACATTGGGCAATGAAAACTTTATACATTTTGTCTTTTTCGCATTCAACATGAGATTGTTTACAGTAAACCAGTTTAACACTTTAGAAAGGGCGTTGTTTACATCGTCTAGATTAGATTGACCTCTCTTGATTTTAAAAATTAGAGAAGTATCGTCTGCAAACAATACTATTTGTGACAATTTCTCAACTAGGTAGGGCAGATCATTTACATATACTAAGAAGAGGAAAGGCCCCAAAATAGAACCCTGAGGAACTCCTATTTTAACATCAGATCCAGAAGACTTAACCCTATTTATGTCAACTTTCTGAACTCTGTATGCTAAATATGATTGAAGAAGAGCTAGAGATCCATTACTGAGACCGTATCTATTCAATTTACAAAGGAGCGTTTTATGGTCTACACAATCAAAAGCTTTAGAAAGGTCACAGAAAACTCCGATAGCATCCTGCGCCTCCTCCCACGCGTCAAAGATGTGATTCATTAATGCCACTCCTGCGTCGGTCGTTGAACGACCCTTAGTGAAACCGAATTGTTTTTTATGAAAGAGTTTATTTAAACTAAAGTGTGTCAACAATTGGTGTAAAATTAGTTTCTCAAACACTTTACTTAATACCGGTAGTATTGCTACGGGCCTAAAATTGTTTGGATCCTCATTATCACCTGCCTTAAATAGAGGAACTATTTTACTAAATTTTAAGAGATCCGGGAAAGTCCCATGATCAACACATTTATTAAAAATTGTAGCAAGGTGTGGTGCAATAATATGAATTACCGTGGATATCAGTTTGACCGACATACCCCACAAGTCTTCAGTTTTCTTTATATTTATTTGGTTAAATGTTTTAACAATAGTTTGGAAGCTAACGTGGGAAAATTGAAAGTCTGTTACGCATGGTTTTATATTTTCTAACATTAGTGATTCTGCTGACTGAGACGAAGAATTTAAGCCCGCCGTTATATTTAGTGGGATGTTTGTGAAGAAATTTTCGAATACTTTTGCGATTTCGTCACTTGAGTTGACTATTTTCCCACTTACCTTTAGCGCAAAACTTTGATCCCTCGGCTTTGTTTTGCCTGTCTCCTTGTTAATCACTTGCCAAGTAGTTTTTATTTTATTTGAAGACGCCTTTATCTTTTTGCTTATATTAAGGGATTTTGCCATAGAACAGGTTTTCCTAAAGGTTTTAGAGTAATTCTTAACAAATTCTCTAAAGCTTGGATCCGGATTGGATTGCTTTTCTTCATACAATTCATACAATCTTTTCCTACTTCTATGTATACCAGGAGTGGCCCATTCTGAAAAACCATTATTACTGAGCTGAATTTTTTTAATTTTAAAAACCTGTTCAAATTCGTTTGATATCGTGGTAAACAATTCATTATATAAAGTGTTGGGATCATTGCTATCAAATTGCAGTAAACCTATTTTGGTACCTAATTTATTTTTGAATAATTCAATTTTTTTGTCTGTGATAGGCCTACAAATTAATGCTGGGCATTTTTTTTCAATAATTGTTGGTAAAACAACTAATAAACCACTATGATCCGACTGTAGGTTGTTTATAACCTTTTTTTTTAAATGCTCACAGTTGCAAAAAACATTATCTATACATGTAGCACTGGTTGGCGTTGTTCTAGTAGGTTCAGTAAATAGGTTCAGTAAGTTAAACGATCTAAATAAGCTAATAAGTTTAGTTTGAAGTGGGCTCTCAACTAACAGATCAATATTAAAATCGCCACATACTACTATGGATTTATTACTCGCAAAAAGACGTTTTAATGCGTCCTCTACCACTAATTCAAAGTCGTTGTAATTTGTTTGAGGTGGCCTATAAACGCACATAACAATATACCTATCCAATTCCACACACGAGATCTCAACTAATCGCTCAACAGAAAGGCTTACAATGTCTTTGCGTTCTTTACTTTTTAAAGTATTTTTTACAAATACCATTGATCCTCCTCTCAAAGCTTTATTTCTATTATATGTACTAACAGGCAAATAGTCTTTCAAATTAAATGACATTTCTGACTCTTTAAGCCAATGTTCCGTGAAGCATAAAATATCTACATTAAAATCTTTCAAGAAAAGTTCTGTCATGTTTTCCTTGCCGGAAAAGCCCTGAATATTTTGTGCTACTATGTTAAGACCTAATTTTGGCTTTTCCTTTGTCTGTGGCGGCAGTTTAAAGCCGGTGAATCACTTGTTTGTGAGCCCGCTAATATTTTAATACTACTACTAGTATCACGGTTGTCATTTTCGCGCGATTGTGTTATAATTCCTATAACTGAGGCAAAGATGTTATAAGCTAATAGACTAGCTAACTTACGTCGACTGTTTTTGGTGAGGTACACAGTATCTCTTGTCATAAAATAATTCTTAACAAACCTGTTAATGTCAAAAAATAATACGTCACTATGACGACATGTCAGATGGTGAATATGCATATTCAGACTATGGATGTCGCCGTTATCCCTTTCAGAAAGGGACTGCGAGTAAGGGAATGCGCAGAAAAATAATTTTCCCGTCTCTGGTTGGACACCCTTAGCCTGACCATACAAGTCAAATACGTTATTTATGTCAGCTTTTTTGACGCCTCGACTATTACCCACCAATATTATGTATGTAGTATCCTTTTTGAGCGGATTTTTAAATAACTCTTGTACAATGACAGTAAAACTCGCGTGGGGATGACATTCATTTAGGACATTCTGCGTAAGTCTATCATTTAACAAGGCACCTAGTCCTACACCTATCTTATCTGAATAGATGATAGTTTTTCTTTTTATTTAGCAGCTGTGCCCTGAAGGGGCGCATGGACCGGTGTAGACATGGGTCACTTCTGGCATGCTCGCAGGTGAGCTGGATGTAGGTCGGGCGTTTTCCTCATGGGAACCGGGAAGTTGGGTGATGTGAGGTGGTGACGCAGGTGGTAAGTGATCCAGTGGTGTCTTGCACGAAGAACATATTGCTGGTGTTTTGTTCGTCAGTGACTCAAACCTGTCCATATTATAAGTTCCTATTTCCATTAACTCTGCTGCATACTCATCCATTTCTTTTTGTGCCTCGGTGTACTGTCTTCCTAAATCATGTAGTGACTCCTCCAAGGCGTGTATGTGAGAGTGTAAATCTTTTATTTTTCCCTCATAGTCCAGAGAGCGTACTATTACGAGTGGGTTCGAGAGTTAGTTTTTAAAAAACAAATTTTTAATACACGTAAATATTTATTGGAAATAATAGAGATACAATACGCGCGCGATGCGTCCTCTGGGACTAGCAAAACCGGTCTGATCAGCAACCGACTGAAAGTACTGGGCAGCGCTCACATTGACGTCATACACGTGGACCATCGGTCCCACGGTTCATGAAATTGGAAGACGTTCACATGCTGACTGTTGTAGCTTTACCCAGCACTATCACCGTGTGAATAGGGGTTGTAACAGCCCCCCGGTTAAAATTGAACATCACGATCGAGGTGATGGGAAATTTGAAAATTTTGCTTGTCCCTATCGGCTCACAAAGGCTAAGGGTTGAATATACTTATCTATCTATGCTATCAGTTACTTAACTATGTTTCGCCTTAGGGGCACTGGCAAAGCTCTAGGACAATCATCCTCTTGAGGAGAGTCAGATTCTGTATCCTGAGTAGATTCCAATGTTACAGACTGTCGTGAAGTTGTGGACCTTTTGTTGTGACACTGATTATAGATTTGTACACAATAATTAGAAGCTTTTCTGGAACATAGTTTCTTTGACCTTAAGAGCATATAAGTAAACACTAATACGGTAAGTACATATGTAACCGATAGATAATGAGTGCTGTATTTCTGTAGATGAGAGGGGTTCTCGAGCTTATTCAGCTCTTCTTCGAAATCCTTAAGATGAACGCTGGCATGTAACAAGGAATTTAAATTATTCACATTAGATAGCTTTAAGAGCGGTAAGTGTTCTAAAGTTTTGTTGACTCTAGTCCTCTCACAACAGTCATCATCTATAAGATTGAAGTTAGACATATAAGTAGTAACATTGCTAACTAAACTATCGCTAGGAATAAACTGTAACGTTTTAAAGAAAGCTTTACATGGTTTTGGCAAGGTCAAAATACCCGAACCAAATATTATTTCATCGTGATTGCCTGGTTCACCTTCACAGCTGACATGACACTTTCCAGGGTTGGATTGTACAAAGATCCATCTGTTATTACTAATTTTGTGGAATAAATCTACTGAACCGTGTAACAGTTTGGTTTCACAACTAGAAGGTAACTTAGTAACTAATTCACTTAATAAAATAGTCTCACACGTGGGATTAGCGATAGCCGAAAACACACTATCGGGTTTGCACACGTAACACTGATTACCCACTAACTTACACTGCTCAACGCTATCGATAAATGAGTAAAACATTCTATCGGGCGTCATGGCGAGATACGGTTTGGTCGGTGCGACAAGTGCGAAAGTGTCAGGTTTCGAGACGTCATACGGCACAGGCAGCGGAATTACATGGAATAGACTGTATGTCTGTGGAAGGACGAGCGGAATCCTAAGAACTAAAACTAACCTATTATAATTGTAGTAACTAACTAAACTAGACATATCTATTATCTCATGTATGTTTTGAAGGGATAAGGGAACAGGCAGTTCCGAATGTTTAGGCAGGCTATTTTTATTTTTTTCGAGTTCCATATACAGCTGATAAGGGCTAAGTACAGTGGGGTGTAGGATATTCATTTTACTAAACAGGATGGCGTTATTTAGATCATCTATATCGAACGAAAGGGCTATAATAATGCTTTGGAGGGAAGTTAACAATGAGTTGAGTTTAACCGTTAAATCGAGCTTATCAGTAGTATCGGAGAGTCCTTGGAGGGATTTTTCGATTATGCCCAAATTGTGGTTAAGATGTGCTTCGTTCTCATTGACCTTGGACATAGTATTATTGAAGGTTGAGATAGTTGACTTGATTACGTGAATATTGTCCCTCAGTAAACGTGTCAATTTTGTTTCGTCTGACTGTACTACGTTAATTGCGTCGGTGAATTTGGCGGCGTCATCAAAATCAAGTGTTCCGAAGAACATTTTTAGTAAGGAGCCGCCTGCATTGATAAGGCCGCGTTTTGTGCGTTTGATTTGCTGACCTTGGATAAGATATGAAACTGAAGAGAACTTTTTAACATTATTAATATGTTGACCCTTGAGAGATGCAACGTTGTTTTTACAGTCGACTTGCATTTTAGAAGGAGGGTAAGTATCGCAGAATATAATGACCTTTTCGAAGGTAAAATCAATTTTATCTATATGGGGTTGAATGTGACTTATGTCGACATATGTGACGACGTTCCAGACATCGTTCGAGAATTTGAGAGGCCGGAGTTCGTCGAAGTACAACCCAGGGCTCCCGTGGATTTGCGTAACAAAGCGGCCTTGGCATAGTCCTGTGACTGCCCTGAAATAAAAGTATAATCTAATTTGGAGATGGTGTTGTATCAAGTTTCAACTGATCATAATGATGACGAATATGCTTTCGGTTAATGAGCAGCGTGGCGGTGTGATTGCCGTTTATCTTAACAATCTTAAATGGGCCTTTCCACACCGGTGATAAGGCTTTGTTTTGTTTGTGGTGGCATCGTAAATAAACCATATCACCTGTCTTGTAGGTGATGGGCTTTGAGTGTGAGTCATAATATTTCTTAGACTTTTCTTTAGAAGCATCGATGTTATCTCGAGCCTTTTGACGACTGTAATAGAGTCTATAGTTGAGAGCTCTGACGTAGTCACCATAGGTATTGTTATCAATAGAGTCGATACTCTGGGGAATATAGGGTTTATACCCGAAAAGGAGTTCGAGGGGTGAAAACCCTGTGGTTGAATGGACGTTGGAATTATAGGCTATCATTGCTGTGTTAAGGTACAGGTCCCACTCTCTATTTTCATCTACATAGGATTTCAAATATTCTTTTAGGGTGGAGTGGCTCCTTTCAAGGGCACCGCATGTCTGCGGATGGTAAGGTGATGCGAATAAATGTTTGATACCGAACAGCTGTTCCAATTGCTTGAAAACATCCGAGCAGAAATTTGTGCCTTGATCAGAGACGATTAATTTAGGAATACCCATGTGAGATATATAATGGACGAGACGTTTAGCCGTTTCTTCGGCGGAGCAGGTGACCATGGGATAGGCCTGAGAATATTTCGTAAGATCGTCTTGTAAGGTTAATATAAATTTGTATTTGTGTTCAGAGGTTTCTGGAAGAGGACCTACAAGGTCGAGGAATACTTTTTCATTAGGCCTAGTGGCAGTAGACGTAATAATCATAGGAGCTCGGTTCATTTGGCGAAGCGGCTTGTTGACTTGGCACGATCTGCAGCTTTTAATATAAGCTTCGATGTCTTGGCGCATATTCTTCCACCAATACATAGACTTTATCCTGTCGTACATACGAGATATACCAGGATGACCCGCAGAGGGTGAGTCGTGGTTTTCTTTTAAGATTCGCTTCACCTCTGAAGGTGTAGGAAATATGATGCTGTTTTTGTAGATAATAACTTTGATTCCGGTATTATGAAATAGAAAGGCTAGCATGTTATATAGCTTGGTGTAGGAGATTTTGTTAAAAGGATCTTTAAAGTCTGAGATGGCAATTTCTTTTTCTTCCTGATACCATACGATGATCATATCTCTATAGTTACGAAGGACATCAAAAATATCCTTGTAGCTATACTCGTCGTAATGGTGAACGCGTAGAAATAGATGTGTATACATGTGGTTTGCATTAGATGTCGTGAAGCTACTTAGTAGCTCGCGTTCGATACAGCGAATGTCAGGATCACTGTTTGACATTTCTATTATGTCTGAACAGTATGGGATTGACGGATCTAAATCAATCGCAGTGGGGTAAACAACCAATTTACATTTTGTCTTTAGCAATGAGTCATTATGCTCTTGTATGACTGTGTCATATGATACAGAGGGTTGGCGGCTTGTTTGTAGGTACCGCTCATACGTTTCAACAGCGCTAGGGCTTGGAGAGAGGTCAACGGGCATGACTGGGATCCGTGATAGTGCGTCAGCATTGCAGTTCATGCGACCTTTTTTATATTCGGGAGTATAGTCGAAATCGGCGAGTTTGAGTCGCCAACGTACGAGTTTGGAGCTGTGGTCGGTGCCACTGCCCGTAAGGATCCACAATAGTGGTTTGTGGTCCGTAATGATTTTGAAATGGTAACCGAAAAGATAGGGTCTAAAAACCTTAGTACCGAATACGACGGCGAGGAATTCTTTTTCGGTTACAGAGTAATTACCCTCAGCTTTATTCAGCGTTCTTGAGGCATAAGCGATTGGCAAGTCTTTTCCGACTTCACCTTGAGATAAGATGGCAGAGACAGCGAAATTGGATGCATCAGTTGTCAGAATAAAGGGCTTAGTAAAATCAGGATATTGCAGGATAGGCGCAGTTGTGATTTTCTCTTTTAGAGTATCGAAGGCTGCTTGCTGCGCTGCCGACCATAGGAATATAGCGTCTTTTTTTAAAAGGCTCGTGAGAGGCTTGGTAATATGAGAAAAATGGTCTATGAAGCGACGATAGTAGCCCACAAGGCCCAGAAAGGACTTAATTTCTTTTGGGGATTTAGGAACTGGAAAATCAGTGACGCATTTAACCTTTTTGGGGTCCGGTTTCACCCCGTGCTCGGATATAATATGTCCTAAGTACTGGACTTCCATACGGAGGAATTCTCTCTTATCAGGTTGGAGTTTAAGATTGTGCTCGCGTAACTTTGAGAATACAAGGCGTAGTCGGTGGATATGATCTTTTAAATTGTGGCCGCAAATGACTACGTCATCCATGTATGTAAAGCAATGAACACCTAGTGAACTCGTAGTGGCCGGCTAAGGTACCAGGCACACTGAAGGCTGTTTTAGGAGCATCATCTTTTGACATTTCGATTTGATGGAAGGACGACGCAAGGTCAAGAGTCGTGAAATATTTACTGTGACCTAGCTGGTCAAGGATATCAGTAATATTCGGGATGGGGTAGGCGTCACCTACAGTAATTTCGTTAAGCTTCCTATAGTCAACGACTATACGCCATTTTTTTTTTACCTGATGCATCCTCTTTTTTGGGCACGACCCATATAGGGGCTGACCATGGAGACATCGAAGGACGAATAATGTCTTGATCTAGCATAGATTTAACTTGTTTCGCGACCTCATTCTTGTGGAATTCGGGGAAACGGTATGTTTTTGCGTGAATTGGATTTTGCGAGGTCGTCTGAATTTTATGTTGAATGGTTTTTGTAGTAGTTAAGAGATCTCCGTCGAGATGGAAGATGTCATTGAACTCGGTGCACAAGTCACGTAACATCACTTCTTCTTCGTGATTCATGTGCTCGCACCTTAATGCATTTTGCACCCGAGCGTTGCGATTTGAACTACTGGTAGTGAAATAGGAGACTTCGTTATCGCTTTGAGCGGAGTCGGTGACGTCACTTTCTAAGATATAGGAAACGGGTTCTAATGTGAATTGGACGTTATCTAGCTTGACGTTTTTATGAGATGTGTTTAACACAGATACAGTGACCTTTTGATTAGGTTGAACACGAACGAGGCACTTTGAAAAATACACGTTGGGGTATTGATTTAGGGTGTTTTGAAGAATTAACCCTTCTTCGACTTCTGGGTTGGTGACGTGACATTCGATAAACATCTCGCTCCGAGGAGGGATGACGTATGTAGGCAGACGCGATTTAAGCTGAAAACACTGGGAAGGGTCGTCTAACATGACGAGGAGTGAGTCGGTATATTTGATAGACGCTCTATACGCGTTCAGAAAATTGTTTCCCAGTATACCGTCATAGTCAAGGTTGACGTTGTCAACGACGTGAAAATAGTACGGAAACTTTAATTTTTCATTTAGGATTAATGAGAGTGAGAATTTTCCAATTGTTTCAGAGTGAGAGCCCACGTCGTTAATGCCTTTGAATTTTATAATGTCATTTTCTAATTCCGGAAGTTTTGAGAGAGACGATTTTTTTATAAGGCAAATTGAACTTCCGGTGTCAACTAAGAGACGAATTGGCTTGTCCGTGTGGGAGGACTTGACTTCGATGAAAGGAAGCTTTGGACTTTTAGAGGATGTGACGTCATAGACTTTAGAGTCCGAATTATCATTGAATTTTATGAGAATTTCGTCGAATATTTCGGATTGGTAATTTGGCTCGTTTTGGCCTTGATTCAGAGTGGTTTTAGGAAGGCAGCTTGAATCAGAAAAGGACATAGAAAATTCAGGCTGACCTTCAGCTTTAGGATTTAGTAATGATTTAGTATTTTCCAAGAGGTTACTTGAGTCAGAGGAGGATTTGGAAAACTCTAGTAGTGCCTCTGGTTTAGATTTAGAACTTTTCTTGTGAAGGTCGGAATTACAATCCACGTTTTTAAGATTCAGAGAGGATTTGGCAGATATAGAAATGGATTGATGTTCCGCCTCACGACTTGGTAAAGATATAGAAGGATCAAAGCTACAGCCCGGTTTAGGATTCAGTGATGATTTAGCATTGGGCCGGAGCTTCGTGCCTGAAACTTCAGGTTGCCGACGACACGAATTCGGCACCTGACAATTTAGTTTAAAGATTCGTTTGACACATGTGGGAGGCAATCTTCGCAAAGTTGCTCTTCACATTCGTCAGCAGTTTCTTCGACATGCTTGCTTTGCTCAAAGTGTTTATTCTTGTTGCTATTATTATATTGTCGTTTACGACACTCTGAGATAACATGACCTTTGTTTTTGCAATACGAGCATGTCGGGATGTTATTTATCTTTGGACCTTGAAAAGATGAGTGTGAATGTGAGTAAGAATTAGCAGATGACGATGCAGGCTTCTTTTTATGGAAACAGTCGGACTCTGTGTGTCCGTGTTTATTGCAAATTTTGCAAGTGACCTTGGGCTTTGCTGTTGTTTGGTAAAGATTTTGGATTTTCTCTTCCTGGAGGGCGACATTAATCGCTGCGTTAAGATTTCGGGGCTCACGGCAGCGCACTATAGTGCTGAGACGGGGATTTAACCCAAGTGTAAACGTAAATAAAGCGAGGTCCTCGGTCATAGCGATGCGACCCGCTAGCTCTTTTTTGAGACCATCAGAGTTGTGAATTTCGGACTGCAAGGCCGTGAGGCATGTTTCAATCCGCAAAGCAAACTGAGCTACTGATTCATTTAACTGCTGTTTACAGCTCTGGAGGTCGAGGAGCAGATGGTTATAGTGCTTAATTTCTCCGAAGTTTTGTTTCAAAAAGGCCCTCAAGTCCTCGAACTTGTCAAATACCTTATTTGCGCAAGCAGTTTGAGCTTTACCTTCAAGCTTTGCAATTATAAATTTAAGTAAAAGCTCTTTCTGACTAGCCGACGCTAGGTCTAATGCATTTTGGCAATTTGTCAGGAAAGCGGTCAGGGTATCTCTTTCTCCTTTATAAGGACTAATGAAATTGCATAGTACTTGAATCGGATATGGCTCTGATAGTAACAAGCCTTTCGTTTCGGAAGTGCCAGCCGTCATTATGAAATAAGAGTATGCGTCTCTAACCTATCACCTTTTAAAACAAGTACCTAAGTGAATAGAATGTTTTACTCACAAGACCGCGACCACGACACTTATCTTCATCAGCATGCTCCAAACACGACGCGGAGAAGCCGGCTGATACGGCACAGCGGGTTGCTTGAATACAGGCGAACTGGAATGGCAGCAGATGGACCAGAGATGGCGGCAGGTAGGTTGGAGATGACGGCACGTAGATTGGAGACGACGGCGAGGGGTCAAACTGATGGTGACCCTGAAGACGCGGTGGCACTTGTAGTTGCTGGCGCTCTTGTTGGCGCAAGCAGATGTAGGACTCGGTGTACACGTAGACGACCAACCGAGCTCTTAGTGGCCTCGGTGGATGATGATGTAGAAGATACAGTGATTTAGGAATAGCAGATTCAGCGAAGAGTTTGACGAGGTGGGAATTGGTACAGAGTTCACCCCGGAGACACAGGTTTTTCGGCACGCACTGGTTTTCACACACACACTGTTTTGCAGTTTTTGACGCGATTCTGAGATCCTGGGCTTACAGATACGGTAATTTGCCAGGATCCCACTTCTGACACCACTATTACGAGTGGGTTCGAGAGTTAGTTTTTAAAAAACAAATTTTTAATACACGTAAATATTTATTGGAAATAATAGAGATACAATACGCGCGCGATGCGTCCTCTGGGACTAGCAAAACCGGTCTGATCAGCAACCGACTGAAAGTACTGGGCAGCGCTCACATTGACGTCATACACGTGGACCATCGGTCCCACGGTTCATGAAATTGGAAGACGTTCACATGCTGACTGTTGTAGCTTTACCCAGCACTATCACCGTGTGAATAGGGGTTGTAACAGTACCTCATATTCCATTGTGTTGCTCAATAGGTCATTTTGTAAGCTAACATTTAGTTTTTTTACACCCATGTATTTAAAAACCTCTGTGTTATTTTTCAACGCTTTGTTTATGCGTCTAATGTGCCTCTTTGCTCGAATGCTAATTTTTTGCTTCTTGCAGATTCGCGATGCTGGTGACGAGCCGCGTCCAATGGTGTGCTGCAACAGTAGGTGGGAGCAAAAAATAATTAAAGTTTTAACTTGATGTATGAAAAAATAGTTCCCCTAAGGTAGACTTTTGGACTATGGAAAAATCGATAAAACTGTAATAAAAGGCAAACTATACCACGCAGCGGGCTGGGGATGGTCTCTAAAAATAGGGGACGATCGCCCGGAGTGAACCGTGCCCGCTAAAACGGGTTTGAGGGCGGATTTAAGAAGTTTCTCAAGAAAATTGGTGTTTATTGTATGAAAATCTATGTTTTTTAAATTTTTTAGGAAAACTATGAAAGCTAATTTTTTGCTTCTTGCAGATTCGCGATGCTGGTGACGAGCCGCGTCCAATGGTGTGCTGCAACAGTAGGTGGGAGCAAAAAATAATTAAAGTTTTAACTTGATGTATGAAAAAATAGTTCCCCTAAGGTAGACTTTTGGACTATGGAAAAATCGATAAAACTGTAATAAAAGGCAAACTATACCACGCAGCGGGCTGGGGATGGTCTCTAAAAATAGGGGACGATCGCCCGGAGTGAACCGTGCCCGCTAAAAGATTTGTTGAATGTGCTTTTGGGATTTTGTCCAATAAATGGCGTATTTTTCACCGGCCAATGAATGTGTCCATCGATTTGGCAGTTGATATTGTGAAAACCTGTTGTGTTTTGCAAAATTTTATACATAAGCAGGAAAGCTATCAGTTTCATGACTTCACCCTTGATGCAGAATCAGAATATTATTGGAAAGGGAAAAATATGGTGCATTTCAAACTCTTTTTACGCAGTTGGAAGAAGATGAAACTAAATTTTACAATTATTTTCGGATGAAGAAAGAAACCTTTCAACTATTATTAACAGCCATATATGATAAAATAAGATACGAGGATACTAACATAGGTAAATCTATTTCCCCGGCAGAGAGATTAGCCGTTACGCTAATGTATGTTAAAGAGATGTCCAATTTTAAATTATAGAAAAGGGGATTACCTGTATTAATTAAAACAAAAGTTGGTAGGTAGTAATAGTTTTATTATACTCATAAAAGAAATTAAGGAGTTTTAGAAAAATCGAAATCGTTTAGTAATAATTGAAAATTGGGAATCATCTTGCTGCATGAGTTCTTGAGACATCCTGGATGTGGATGGAATGAGTTGTGTTGGCGGATATTCATAGGGCATCCTGGATGTCGATGGAATGGGTTGTGTTGGTTGATATTCGTGTATCTCTAGTCGGGTGTAGCCGTGGTGTAGCCTCGATGAATATTGTAATTGTAATATTGCTGCTGCATGGACGTTTGATTTCTCCGAGTTAAATTTCTCATGACTTCAATGACGTCATATTGGAATTCAACATAATCGTCGTCACTATACTTGTCTACAATCGGAGCAATACCTTAGAAAAAACACATACTAATACTCTTGTCTTCATCGTCAACTGATTTAATTAAAGTAAGCATTTGTCGATCAACTTCGCTACAGTCTGTCTTTCTCTTCTTGCTTATTTTTGTTCTATCGGTAGTATTGACTGGTGCGGTAGAGCATTTGATCGTAGAATTTATATTTTCGTAGACTTTTTGCACCAGAGCCGGGATTTACATTCCTTAACTTTTTTGTGATATTTCATCCATTATACTATTTTTTATTTTTAATGCACTAACCCGTGCTAAGGACAAATTTAGAAACCTATTTAGAGGCTAAAAATTTTTCACCTATGCCGGGATTCGAACCCGCAACCTCTGGCTATCCGTGGGAGCGCTCTACCAATTGAGCCAATGGGCGACTCAAATTGTTTTTTTAATTTGTCCTTAGCACGGGTTAGTGCATTAAAAATAAAACATTGTATAATCATGTGGGTACAGTGATATCATACCGATGTAAAACCTAACTGCAAAGTAGGTAGTAGGGGCTGTAAGTGATGCAATTTGCTTAAGCCAGATGTCGCTGCCTGTACGTAATACAGAGAATAGTGTAAAGAGTTTCGAAATTTCACTGATGCCGGTGAGTCGCCCATTGGCTCAATTGGTAGAGCGCTGGCACGGATAGCCAGAGGTTGCGGGTTCGAATTCCGGCATGGGTGAAATTTTTAGCCTCTAAATAGGTTTTTAAATATTTCATCCAGTTATCTCTTGCATTGTTCCATTTTTTTACGATATCTTTGCCCAGTAATTACCCAGGATACTAACCTACGTTGCCTCAGGAGAGTATCCTGGGTAATTAGACGTGTCTACGTCTAGCCGAGCTGCACTCATAGTCTCTTTATTACAATATTATATAATTAAATTATAATTATTTACAAAATCTTTTGAAACCAAATTTCTAGATGTCAGTAATTCTGACACTATTCATCGTCATAAATTTATCAAAACTCTAAACAAAACCTCCACAGGTTAAACCTACAAGGAACTCTTTGGCAATAAAAATAAAACCGACTTAAAATGCGTGAACACAAAAAAAACTAAAAATTAAAAAATAATTCCTAATATCTATTACCTAATACTATAATTTTCCTAAACTATGTCAAAGTAATTAAAGTTAAACCAGCTAAATATCTTACAATAGTTATACTTATATACCTACGCTTACAATAGTTATACTTATATACTTCACGCATTTGAAGTCGGTTTTATTTTTTTTTAAAGTTAATTATTTTTTAGTTTTTTTTTTGTGTTCACGCATTTGAAGTCGTTTTTATATTTTTTTTAAAGTTAATTAATTTATTATTAAATTTAAATGGGACCACCCTTGAGGTATTACCTATACGCCGAAAAAAGATTTGTTCAAATTGGTTCATAATTGGCGGAGTTATCGCGTAACAAACATAGAAAAACATACGGGTTGAATTGAGAACTTCCTCCTTTTTTTGAAGTCGGTTGAAAATAAAAACCCCTCACCCTCACTCCATCCTTTCCTCATTCCTAAAATCTTATTTAACCTCCTTTTTTAGTGTCCGTATTCTTTTTAAATATTTACAAAACCTACCCACGCCACCTTTTTATAGTTTTAATTTTCTGTATATATAATCATTACATTACCTTTTCGGACACATTTGTTTCATACTATTTGTCTATTTATTTATTACATCTTATTCTTGAACTATCTGGTGTATCTCTAACCTAAGCTTACTTATCCTTTAGTGCATATTAAAAGCACACACCACCATCCTCCAGGACATTTGCTAACATTTTTTTTTATATAAGGTGTCGCATTTCACATGGTCCAAACGAAATTTATAGATGGGGCCTACTAAGTAACACCTATGTATGTTTAGCCAAAGTGAATAGTTTTCAAGATATAATATTTTTTCGTATTTTTGACACGTCTCTTTTTTTTCTTTCAAAGATACACAATTGAAGGGTACAGGAAAAGAGGAGGCTCATCGACATTTGTGTTATTTCGAGAAAAAGCTATTTAAAGCTTTCAGACTATATTATCCTGAGTTTCATAGACGATTTTAATGAATATAAAATTTTATCTACATTATTTATTTCCAGTCTTGGCACAAGCATAGTAATTAAATGATTTTTATTTTTAATTTCTCAGTAATATATATTTTTTTGTAGTAAGTCACAAATTAACATGACAAAAAGGGGCCGATTGCTGCAATGTACCCCTTTTTAGGTTTTTCAAAAATATGATTATATGGAAAATAGAAAATGGTTTTAATAAAAGAAATACGGTTAAAATATTTATGTTTTTATTATTTTATACAATAATTTTACTTATGAATAATATTAGTGTAATACTCCTGTGCCTTGACACTGCAAACACTTGTAGATCTGCATATTTTTCCATCGATATAGGTATGTCTTGTGTGTAACTTTGTACAGGTAAATAAAACTCGTTCTCACTACTTAAGTTCCTGTTGAAGTTTTGTTTTCCTTTTCCTGTAATAAAAGTTTCTTCCCATGCCCCATTATATGAGTCACGAAATTGTATTTTCTTGCTCCCATTTTCAATTCCTTGATAGGACGAGATGGGAATGAAGATTTTTTGGCATACATTTGGTCTAGGTGCTGAGTCCAACTTTTGAAAAAGGATTTATTGACTTCCACAACATCAAAAGGAAAAGGTCTTTGACGAGCACACCGAATTATTTCTGCCCGTGCTTTTGAATTGATTAGGCCCATATTTTTATCATTCTCCATGTATGAGTGGCGACGCACTGGAAACGTGATGGTTATGGAGTCCAGTTTTTTTTCTACATGTACCAAATGGTGCAAGAATCTGAACATCGTGAAATTTTTGTTTTGACCACTGCATGAGTCACAAAATATCTTAAGGTGCTTGGTGGTGCTTGCCATGAAATTATAAACATAATGTTGTAATAGAGAGCACACATCATCACTACCTTTCTTTCCTTTAGTTTCAGGATACAGATAAAATATGCTCTTTCTTGAATTAAGTACATGTACATTAAATGCAGCAACTGTCAGTTGGCGCTTGTAGTATACATCATTCGTCTGTATGTTAGGTACTGAGAGATTTTTGCCATAATCTAAGCAAATAGCTTCTGTAGCATTGGAAGCATCTCTAGCGTTAATTCGCGCTGAACGTTTCCTAGTGTAGAATGTTTGTGCCTTTAACAAATGCAACTTCTTGTCAATATTCAGCTTATGTCATTTTTCAGTAAAATTTCTTGTTGCGGTGTAGTAGCTGCCTTTTCAATTTCTAGGGCATCAAGCTTCACTTTGTACTCATCACATGTACTGCAAGTATCTGTACGAGGGTAGCCAAAAGAAATATTGAAATCTTTGTTGAAAATATTTCTGTATTTTTACTGCAGTTGCATCATCTTCATTGTCATGAATGAACATATTGTTCATTTTTTTGATGTTTAGTTCTTCTGGTAAATAAATCCGGGATGAATCATGAAGACTGTAATGACTGGTCCGACCTAAAAAAGATTGGCATTATTAGTTTTCAAAAGAAATGGACAGTAAAAGAATTCATAATTCTAAATCACGGGCCCAGTAGCTAACCGGACAGTCAAAGACAGACTGGGCCCGTGAAAACAAGCATCTGACCTAGCGGTGACTGGTCAGGTACATTGACATTAGTATACACACTAGAGACAGCAGAACTGGACAGTTGCAGTCCACTGTCTGGTCAGCTGCTGGGCCCGTGAAAGCTGACTCTAAATAAATTTATGTACTTATGTTAAATTACCTTTAAATGAGTTGATATGCTGTCGTATCAAACTTTTGGTGTCAGTACTTAGTTTAGGTTGATGGCCATGTCTTCCTCTTTTATCAGTAGGCGCCAGCCCAGTGGATTTTAGACTGGTTTGTAAGTATTGAACTTTTTTTTTTGTTATGCCATGTATTGACATGAAAGCTTTCTTGCAAATCCGTTCTTCTTTGATACTATCACCAACTTCACATCGAATTCTGTACTGATATACAGCATCATATGGTGCTGTTTTTGGATCTTTGGAAGGTCTTTGCACAGGTATAATTGAAATCAAGCCACACAGGTGCGCGTTCTGAGCGTCATGTGTAGGTAGCATGTTGAAGCTCTGTAAAGCACCACGTCTTGACTTCGGTGGAATTCTCTGAAAACATTCCTGTCGACAGTTACACGGTGGACCTTCTTCATGACTAGACATTCGAATTTTCTTTAGGACATCCGTCATTCTGCCGAAGGATTTTCTTTTTTTAGTATTTGGCACATGGTTTGTGATGTTTTCTTCGTCACTACTATTGCATCCATCCATCTTCAATTAAAATCACAACACTTAAAATTGCAACACACTCGTGAGCAACGTGAACAAACACCAAAAAAATACTTTGACGTTTAAAGTGACATCGCGCTAAAGTATGACAGAAAATTAAAAATGGCGGTGCAATGGGCGCGTTCTAAGAATGGAAGTTGTCAATGTACCCCTTCTTAACCAGTATCGAATGAAATGCGCTCCTTTTATCCCGGTTTACGTCGCAATAGGCCCCTTTTAGTCTTTTATAGATTTTTTGTTATGCTCATTTAACAGGAAACCGGCCCCTTTTAGTTTGTTTTGAACACGTCATACTAAGGGCGCGTTCAAAATGTATCAACTGCAATTGTTGGTTTGATTTGGACAAATATGTCGATGAGCCCCTTCTTTTCCTGTACCCTTCAATTAAATGCCCCTTTAAATTAAATATTAGCGTTGAAAATCGAGCGGTCTATTTAAATAAAAAAAAAAACAACTCTTTAACATTTTTAAGTCCACCGGCTTTGTAGCTCAACTTTCTGCGGCTATAAAAACCCGACAAAAAAACTTTGCTTTCCTTTTCAAGAACTTGCTTGACACGCTACCATTATACCAGCAAAATTTCATTTCAATACATCAATAACTTCTTGAGATACAAATTATTAAAGTTATTTTACCGCAAATTTTTCAAGAAGCGAAGGGAAAAGAGGCGATTTTAATCTTTTCATTCGAACAAAAATTGTAGTCAAAGTAAGTAGGTACCTTTGTCGGATGTGTTGGCATCTCGCTCACACTTTGATATTTTGATATTTCAAATACTAGCCGCCGCACTCAGAAATGTCAATTAAAGTTAATTTCCGGTATACTGTTCTCCTTTTCTGTTTCATTGATAATAAGTGAAAGATAATGATATTTAAATAAACATTACATTTAAAGGACGTCTCTGACTGCGGCAGTAAAATAAAAATTAGCAGTTAAAGGCAAATAAAACTTTCTTAGTTATTTTGATATGTTTAATGTTACAAATAGTGTATGTACATAATTTCTAAATTTATTATTTTCTAATAAATGCTCAAAATTGCGCCCTCCAACTCTAATGCATAAGCGGCACCGCTTAAGAAAACTTCTACGTAAACGTTGAAAGGAGTCATGTTGTTCTTTAATTTTTTCTTGAGAATCTCTTAGTTTAATCTTGAGTTCATCCAAAGTGTTGTACTCTCTGTGGTAGACTAACTCTTTGTAATATCTCCAAATGAAGAAGTCCACTGGGTTAAGATCTGGTGATCTGCCAGGCCGCGCTATTGGTCCACGTCGTCTAATCCCTTTATGTGGGAAAGTGGCATTTAAATGCGCTCGCACAGCACTTGCGAAATGGCAGGGGGCTCCATCATTTTGGAACGTCATGTTCAGTCGCTCATCCAAATTTATGTCTTCCAGTGAAATTGGTAACTCCTCTTGTAAAAATTGCAGGTAGGCAGGGCCATTTAATCGCTCTGGAAGTTCAAATGGCCCAATTAGTCGTTTGTTGAGAAGTTGACTGAAAATTGGTGCTGGAAGTTATGGCGTCGTATTGCTCTTGCATTTATACGAGCCCAAATATGGTAATTGTGCATTTTTTTAAATGCCATTCCTCGTAAACTTGGAATTGTCTGTCCATAAAATAGTCGAAAAAATTCGGGTCTTCTCGGTCTCTCCGCAACATTTCCTGACAGAAAGCCACACGTCGCTCGTAGTCTGTTTGCTACACGTTTTGTACGTTTCAGAAATGAAAAAGGAGCATGCCTTCAGCTGCCGAAATTCTGTGGACGGTTTGATATGGTATGCGGAAAAATTTTTGATTAACAACCCACGATTTAACTGCGGAAGGGGGGAGGGGGGGCTGCCTACCGGTACCCCTCTCCCTCCTCGGAAATGCTTAGTTTTTGAGATATTTCAATTTTAAATTTTCAAGAAATTGCCTCTAGCATTTAAGATTAAATGTGTAATTATATCTAAATTTCGAAATTTTGAGGCAATATCGGATGTACGCGAAGGGAACACAGGGGGGGGGGTAAATGGAGGGAGATTCCGAGGGTGGTATCCTCCAATCCCCCCCCCTAACGATTGGACTATTTTTCCAGGACCTCCAATAAGTGCACATTTTCTCCGTAGGCAACAATCCTCGTTGCAATGCAATTTGCAGACACTGCTCATGAGTACCTAAAACAATAAAAAAAATCATGAATTTCGTTGTAAATAAAATCAGTATACAGGGTGTCCCAGAAGTCGACGTCAAGTCGGAATCGGGTAACAGGCTAAGTCATAATGGTTGTCAAAAAAATTAAAAAATATTTAAAAAATTATAGATGTTCATAAAAAAGTACAGAAAATCTACACCCTGTGACGTTTTCTTCATTCCTGCTGCTACAGATATGTGCTTTTTTGGATTTTGTTTTGTAGTGTAACCCTGAATACTTTTTCCTTAAAGTCTGAACTGAAATTTAGGCCGACTTGCGTGACATTTTGCTTTACTTAACTCTAAATGTAATACCGCGTGCAGATGTAATATACCTAAAACGGGAAATTCTGAAACTCCTATTAGAGGAACGGTGATGAACAAAACTTTCACGCCAAACAGCTATGTGAACATGCAGCCCCGTGGTTCTCGTAAGATGGAAGAAATAACAGATGATGATAACCAAGCGGAATTATTGAGAGTACTGAAGGAAATTCGACTGGAAATGAAGCAACAACAGGATGAACAGCGTAGAAACTTTACTCAACTCCAGGAGCAACTAAACAATATTCAGATAGAAATGGGAGACATTCGCAAAAATATGTGCGTAATTGAAGAGAATACCAAAAAACTGGATATTATGGAAAAACTCATAAAAACAAAAGCCCAGAAAGAAGTAGCCAGGGAGAGTATATTGCCGGAGGAAGAATCTAACAAGGCAAAAAGAACTCCAATAACGTTTGCAAAAGCGGTAAAGCTTAACAAACCGCAGGTAGTTGAAAAAAATTCGCAAGTTATGGAGAGTCGGGCCATGAAAACTATTAAACTACCGGAGATGCCATCATTGGATGGAAATAAAGCGGAAGAAATAGAAACAAACCAGGATGGAGATTGGAAGGTGGTAAAGAGGACGACGAAAAAGTACCCACGGGCGGAAGTAAAAAAAGGAGGATGTAAAAGTTCGGTAGACATTCAAGGGACAGAGCGAAAAAAATTTCTCCATGTATGGCGAGTGAAGAAAGATACAACTGCGGCATCAATGGAGACTTTTGTCAAGAAAATTTGCGGAGAGAGTGCTGAAATAAAGGTCGACGGCATAAAACATAAGACGGAAAGGGACTATGCATCGTTTATAATAGCGGTTCCCGAAAATATGTATGAAAAGCTGTGTGAGCCGGAAAATTGGCCAATTAATATAGAGTATTGTGAGTGGGTGTGGTTTCGGAGAAATGAAACCAAACCTAACAACCAAACATGAATACACAGTGTATTATCAAAATGTTAGAGGATTGAGAACCAAACTTGATGAGTTATACGCTGGTTTTCATTCTTTGAGTGTCGACTTATTTGCACTGACGGAAACTGGTTGTACTCAATCCATACAGGATGCAGAAATAGTCCCCCAAGGATTTACAATTCTTCGCTGCGACAGAGCGGACGGCCGCAAGCAAGGCGGAGCGTGTCTCGTGGCCACACCTCGATTTGAGATTCGCAGAATAGCAACGCCGGGTAATGTAAAAATTGATGACCGGGCCTTCGAATTGGTGGCTGGTGCGGTGTGCTTGCATAATAGACTGCTATTTTTAATGTGTTGTGTGTACATACCGCCGAATGCTAATGAGGCTGAATATATGTTAATGTTTAGAATAATAGAACAATATTGTGATAAGTATAGTAGGGTAATAGTTTTGGGTGATTTTAATCTGTTTTCTAGTACATTGGAAATACGTAATTATTACGAATATTTTATAACATACTGTGGGTTCACTCAGGGCAACATGATTGGGAACTGCAACGATCGGCAACTGGATTTAGTACTAAGTAAGTTTAGTGATGATAATTCGAGTGTGGGGGTGCGGGCGGCAGGGGCGCCGCTGTTGCCGGTGGACGCGTATCACCCGCCGCTGGAGGTGTCTGTATCGGTGTGCGGCCGCGGCCGCGCTCAGGCCCGGCGTCAGCGCGCGGACTCACCGCCGCCGCGGCACGTCAACCTTAACTATGGCGATCCAAACGAGTCGCGCACAGAGCCGACCGGTTGGAATTTTAACAAAGCTGATTTCTTTTTACTTTACTCGACTATAGCAGCAGTGGATTGGGCGCCTATGTATAGTATGGATAACATAGAAAAATCCTTAAACTTTTTTTACAGTACACTAAATTGTATATTTGATGACTGTGTTCCAAAAAAAAAGCGATTTGGTATAAACTCTGAGTACAATTACCCAGAGTGGTATACAACGGACTTGATTCGCGACATTAAATTAAAAGGAATTCTTCATAAGAAGTACAAAGCTAGCAAATCATTAGAAGATTACAAAGATTTTTCAATTTGCAGAGCATGGGTTAAACGTTCTATTTTGTTAGCACAAGAACAGTACAGGAATCGGGTCCAGAAACATTTAATTGAAGACCCAAGGGCATTTTGGAACTATATGAAGTCAATGAGGGGTAATCGGTGTCCACAAAAAATTATTAGGAATGAAAAAGTATTGTCCGATGAAGAGTGCGCCCAGGAGTTTGCAAATTACTTTCACTCAGTGTATAGCCCAGACCGCGCTAAGCTGGATATCTCCGCAGCGATGGCGGAGGCAGACGCCACCGCGGCGCGCGTGCAGGTGGATCGGCTACAGCTGGCGGAGGTAAGTAGTGCACTGGCGCGATTAAAACCGAAACGGTCGGCGGGACCAGATGGAATACCTACGTATATTATAAGGGATTGTCGTTTGGCTCTAGCAGAACCTTTAACCTATATTTATAACCAGTGTCTGGCGGCGGCAGTTTTTCCGGAACGATGGAAAATGACGAGGGTAATACCTGTTCCTAAGGGTAGGGCTAGTCCAAACGTCGAGGGTTACAGACCAGTGGCGGTACTTTCTACACCAGCAAAAGTGATGGAATCTGCGATTCAAAAATCGGTTCTCTGCCAGGTCGAGTCACAGTTATCGGAAGCTCAGCATGGTTTCCGGCCAGGTCGTAGCACATCTAGCAACCTTCTTAACTTTATGTCACAGGTAATCCCAGAAGTGGACAGAGGGGGTCAGGTAGATGCTGCCTATTTCGATTACAAAAAGGCCTTTGACTTGGTGGATAATGATGTTCTACTTAAAAAATTAGCAAGCGTAGGATGTACTCCACAACTACTTAGGTTCTTCATTAGTTACATGGGCGACAGAACACAATATGTGGAGTACAATGGAAACCGGTCTGAGCCATATTTTACCAGGTCTGGGGTGAGCCAGGGTAGTAACTTGGGCCCACTTGAATTCGCAATAATGATAAACGATTTGCCGATGGTAGTAAAAAATGCGAGTTGTTTATTATTTGCGGACGACCTCAAACTATCTTTACCAATAAGTAGCGACTCAGATTGCAATAAGCTACAAGAGGACATTGACAGAGTGGAACAATGGAGTTTTAACAATAACTTGGAATTTAATGTATCCAAATGTGCACTGATATCATTTACCCGGAAACGAAACCCAATAACTAATGACTATACCTTAGGAAATAAGTCAATCCAGCGAGTAAATGAAGTCAGAGACCTGGGAGTTCGATTGGTCTCTGACCTAAACTATCGCGAGCATATTGAGAATATCTGTAAAAAGGCGTACAGGAATCTGGGTTTCATACTCCGCAAGGGACGGGCTTTTTCAAGCATAACAGCTATTGTTACCCTATATAACGCTCTAGTTAGGAGTCAACTGGAATCGAATGCAGTCATCTGGGCACCTCATGAAATGAAATATCGTCTCATGATGGAACGCATACAAAATAAATTTTTACGATATTTGGTATTTGCGGCAGTACGGGGTATACCCGTTTTACCCATTGATGTACCCTACACTTTTTATTTTAGGAATGGTAGGGTATAACGAACTCAGGGTGAGGAGGGACCTCGCACTGGTATCATATATGCACAAAGTGCTGGTGGGTAGGATGTGCAATCCGGTGGCGTTGGGGGTGATGAGTCTGTGCGTGCCGGACGAGTATGTGGGGCGCCGCCGCCGGCCGCCGCTGCTGCTGCTGCCGCGCGCGCGCACTAACCTGCTGGCGCAGGCGCCGCTGACGCGCGCGCTACGCATTTTGAATGTCATCGCGGATCAAACGGACCTCTTCCATGTTGCTCTGAGTGAATTCAAGAGAGTAGCGTTGTTCGTGCTGTGCTATGGGGAACACTTATGTTGATTGGTATTACATAATTATGTTACATTGATAAGAAATTAATTAAATTATTAATTAAATAGTGGTTAAATATTAGACATAAGATATTTTGGGTAATTGTAAGTTTCATGCCAATCGAATTAGGCTAAGCCTGTAAAGATAGGTATAAGTGAAAATAAATAAATAAATAAATAAATAAATAAAAAAATAAATAAAATTAACTAAACACGTTTACTCTGCTAAATTTCGTTAGACTAATCATAATTAGTATCGTCTTGCACAACACTTGTCATTCCGTTATTTAGCTAAACATAATTATGAACGAATGCGTGTCGGTAAAGCAGGCTTTGCGTTCCGTTTTACGTCTGAATTTATTTCCGCTTACAAAAATGAAGTTAGTAAGAGATTAAAATCTGCATGGAACGAAACGAGTAACAAAAAGAAAATAAAACTTTCAAAATGTCATTCTGCGCAACATCTGTTCCTTTTATTTTGGTTCTTTGTTTTGCTTTCTATCTTGCTTTCTTTACAGATGTTTGTACGAGTAGATATTGTTTCCGCTCTTTTGCAAGTTTGGACATCGGTTGATTTGGTTGTGCTGCTTGTAATACTATGATCTTTCCCCAGTCTCAGTCATTCAATATGAATCAAAAAAGTGATAGAATTGTTCGTCAACGAGGATCTAACTTTACAAAGGAAGAACAACTTTTGCTCTTCAAAGTGTTGGAACCCTTTAATTATATCAATTATAGAGTGTAAAAAAACGGACTCCGTTAGACATGTGGATAAGCAAAATGCTTGGACAAAAGTGACTAACATATTTCATTCCAACATCAAAGGCGTTCCCAGAACCAGTGAGAATTTATTGGGATGTTATAGGAATGCAAAAAGTAAATTAAAAAAACAACATTCAGAAGCAAAAATGATGTTAAAAAGTTGGTATCTACAGTGAACTTGTTATGATATTAAATTACCATACAGAAAGAAATTAATATTATATATAGGTATACACAACTCATCTTAAATGTTTCGTTTCAGATCCTAAAAAAAAAAAATGCATTTTTGAATGCTTTGGAGGAGAACGGCAAGGACTGGAACGTGATTGCCTCCACTATAAATGAGCCTGTGGATATGTGTCAGCAGGGTTTCAAAGAATTGGAAAAACAATATAAAAAGGAAGTAATTAAAATTAAGAAGACTGTTATGGGAACAGGTATATAATTATGCAATATGGAAAGCAGTCCCTGAAATGGTCATATATATCCTTTAATAATGATTATAATCTATATTATATTATTGTTTATACAAATAATGTTTATTATTGTTCCAGGTGGTGGTCCAGCCCCCACAAACGAGAACCCGTTAGACAAATTAAAAAAGATCATCGAACCTCAGATAGATGGCCTTTTTACTATGTATGATGGCGATAGGGACATAATGTCTCAGTTGCAAGATAGCTTGCCCGAGGGAGCAAAAGTTAGAGCCCATAGAGATGCCATATGTTATTGAGAATAGCATGGATTTAGGTTAGTGGTGCTTTTTATTTCATTCATACTAACTCCATAACAGGCTAGGTGTGACTAGGTGTACTAATCTTGTGACATTGTGTTAAAAGTGATACTTGTATTTTTCAGATGTCTAAGAAGTAAGTTTAGAGAACTCCAACTTACAAAATGGTGTGGTGATACCTGTCAATACTACTAATGGTAAATTATTAGTTATTTCTTGTATTATAATTGAACCACTTAAATTCTGTTTCTCATAATAATAAGTATTTTATGTTTCAGCAGGACTTGTGGTACATACACCAGTGAACACAAAACTTAAAAGAACAGACATTTTGCGGAAGCGGAGGGCTCCTGAGCTGGAAACCAAAGGTAACATAGGTGTACCATTAGCTTTTGTAATTTTTGTTATATTTAGGTATTAACTTACCATTATTGAATCCAAAATATTTTTACAGAGAATATAAAACAAAAGAAAAACGTAAATGCAACAATTCAGGAATTATCTGAGGAAAAGTTAGTTAAATTGCAGAAAACATTAACACAAATGGACATTGAATTCAAGAAAAAGATTTATGAAATTGAAATACAGGAAAAGTTGGCAGAGCAAAAATTTAAGGAAGAAATGCGCAAGAAGGAACTGTTGTTACTGGATTTAAAAATAAAGAACTTTAACTGAAAAATAGTTTTTATTTCTAATAAAATTCTAATACATAAATATTCCTGGCATATGTAGTGGAAACATTCCCAGAGTAACTTAAATAAAAAACTAGAAAATTGTGACATGTTTAGTAACTTTTTTCATTTTGTAATGACATTTTTATGAATAAACATTATTTTCCGTAATAGACTCGTAAATAAAAACTAGATAAAAAACATAAGTACAATAGGTAGTCTTATTACTAAAAGCTATATCTTCTAGAGAACCATAGAAAGAACATAACAAATAGATTTCACAAACATAGGTACTATAAATCAAATGCAGATTTTAATAGATTTTTTTTAATATAAAGCTTGAAATGCGAGACTAATTAAAAATTTTATAATAAAGAAAAATATCCCTCAATTAAGGCACTTCTTTCTATATTGTGACTTCGTTGTTATGGTATTGTTACATTAGAGCTGACTTCTGCCAACACTGCTGGGTAATCAATCATAATCCTCAGGAGGAACTTCTTCTCTCTGCAAAATTGCTACATTATGCAGCACAGCAGTTGCTATGATGATACCTGGCACTCTATGCAAGCGAATGTTAATACCACGAGATAGAATAGGGAATCTCCTCTTCCATATCCCAAAAGCTCGTTCCACTACATTTCTTGTTTTTATTTGAGACTCTTGATAGAGAGTCTCTGCTCTTGTGTTCACATTGCCATCAGCTAGAGGAGTCATCATATAACTAGTTTGAGCATACCCGCTATCACCCAGTAAAAGTTTGTCTCCATATTTTCCTTGTAAGAAATTTCTTTTCAAGGCACTGTTATCCCAGATATTAGAATCATGTGCTGATCCATGCCACCTTGCCACAACATCAAAAAACATCAGGTTTGCAGCAGCAACACACTGAGTGTTAATAGAAAAGTAACCCTTTCGGTTTCTATACAGTTCAGCATTCTGACCCCCTGGTGATATAATACGTACATGAGTACAATCAATTGCACCAATAACACGAGAAAACTTTGCAATAAAATAAAATTCTGATGCCGCTTTATTAAGTTCTTCTGATGTGCTTGGTAATCTTATATAATTGGCATACAACAATGCTATAGCATGAGTCACTCGGTGCACTATTCGACAGGCTGTGGACTCATGAACACCAATCATATCACCACAAGTTATGATTTGACTTCCTGTGGCATAAAACCTAAGAGTGCACAACAATTGATTGAGTGGAGATACAGCTGTCACTCTGCAACAAAACAAATTACCATTACCTTTGTAATATTTCAATCTACATAATTGCAGAAAACTCTGACTTAGGTACCTACCTGTAAACGGCATATTTTAAATGTGATTCTATTTTTTGTAGTATTATCAAAGTTGTGGCTTTCGTCAGACGAAATCTTCTTACAAATTTGTCTTCAGAAAGACTTTCAAACAAATCCGTTCTTGGAAATAATTGTCGCTGTTGCAAAGATCTAATAATGTATTCTACAAGCTCTTCATCGTCGTCCGAATAAAATTCCAGTAAGTCCATTGCTTCTAATTTGTATGAACCAACAGGCAGAAAGATAAATCAACTTCTCGAAGCACACCAAACAAAGAGTTTATGAAAATAACCTCACTTCTCATATCGACACTGAACAGCTGTGAAAGTAAGATGGCGCTAACTATGATTAGCAGAGTTAAATAGACAATCTCGGCTGTTTAAATATGACAGTCGCCTAAACATAATTAAGAACAAAATTTTTGTTGTGCAAGTCGTTAATGTTAGATAGGAACCTAATTTTGATTAACTCGTATTTAAACAATATTTAAAAGCGTTACGCAAGTCGGCCTTAAAGTCAATTTCTCTAGCATGGAAGTAAAATGTCACCATATACTCAACCAAAAACTCAAAATAAATACCTAGCCCAGTTTTAACGGGCCACACTGAAAAAAAAATCTACTAGGTGAGTTAGGCACGTAATTTTATAAGTTAGCGCGTTTAATAAGGATCTAAAACCGTATAACACTTACTAGTTTATTTCTCGCATTGCGGCCATTTGTTTTATTTGCCAAAAAAACACAGTATTTTGTGTTTTATTAGTTCACTTAGAAGTGATTCTGATGTACCTGTGGCTTTCCACAAGGCCGTAAGGCCCGCCGCTGATTGCAATTTTTTGTCACCGTGACTTATTGTTACTGTCATCTGCTGTCACCCACGATGCGCTCACTGAATCTGTTCTTGGGTAACAAATCGCGTTCGTTTTTGTAATGGACTTCAACGAGGTTGCCATGATTTGTGCTCTTGAAATACGTAGAAGAAAAATTAAACGGAAAAAACGCTACTGGGTGCATCCTATATACACGGAATGATTATTTAAAGGAAAATTCTACGCTATATAATCTGAATTACGTCAGTATCCACCAAAGTTTTTTAATTATCTTCGTATGTCTATAAACTCTTTCGATGAGTTGCTGGCTTTGGTAGGTCCTGTGATTACATTTCAAGATACAACATTTCGCAAAGCTATTCCAGCAGAATTTAGGTTAACGGTAACTTTGAGGTAAGTAACAAAAACTACATCAATTACTTATAAACAAAAAATATTTTTTAATCAGAGGCATAAAAATTTGCAATATCACAATCATCTACAGAGTAATTCGATACGTATGATTGCACAGTTTCGTACGACCGCGGGGGAGACTTATCATAAAAAGATTGAGTAGAATTAGAGGGTGCAGAGGGATTGATATATTGTTGTGAAAGTACACGAGGTGGTTGTGGTGGTTGAGATTGTGGTTGGGTTGTAGACATTATTGACTGAGAAAGTATACGAGCTGGTGCTGGTTGGGCTGGGGATATTATTTATTGCGAAATTATACGAGGTTGTTGTGGTTGAGGAAGAATGTATGTTGCAGCAGTAGAATTATAATTATTATAGTTACTAGAAGATGGTGTATAAGATTTTAGGGTGTTCAAAATCGCAATCTGTGCATCAATTTTCTGATCTGGTGGAATTGACTTTAATAATGGAACCAAAGATAACGCGAATTAATTGTCTGGGTCTGGTGGTGTCTGGATGATTTGGTGGTTGGTTTTATCTCTTAATATTTCTAATAAAGATTCTTCGTAACTTTTATTCTTATTCTTTTCTTTTGTTGGTCGTGTTATTGCTGGTGTAGAAGAATCGTTCTCACTAATTGCTCCTTCGTCAAGCGATGTCACGTTACTTGAGGTTTCTCTCCCTGGCTCCAGAATAATAATATTGGGCTTTTTTGCATCTACTTAATGAGATGATTTATACAGCGTCCAGTGGTATCTTCACTCACACTAGATGGGTGAAGGGACCACTCCGACGCTGTAGTGCCTGGGTCATGGTTTTATATATGGTATAGGCTTGCCCAGCACCTATATCATCCTGACAGCTTAGTCGGCCTAGCCCACAGGAAAGACTAGTCAATACGTGCGGAGCCAACCAAGCCGCGGGTTCCCTTACGATGTTTTCCTTCACCGTTAGCGTGTGGTATTGCGACTGCAAATTCGCAAATGTACGTAACTTTGAAATTAAACAAAGTCATTGGTACATGCCCGCACTCGGGATCGAACCTGGGGCTCTCGCTTGCGAGTCTGTGGTTCTACCCACTGAGCTACCACGGCTTCAATTAAACCCATACTTTTCGAAAAAAACATATTATAAAATAAGTTTTTTTTATCGCAATTATTTATTTGGTAAAACGTAATTACATACCTACTTTACTTGCCGACGTTTCGGCAGCGTTACAGTTGCCGTGGTCACGGGTAGACTGATGTGGCGAGTACACTCAATTATTGTAGGATAAGTAATCGCGGATAGACCCGTTTAATATATAATAATATATAACTATGTATGAGTGGGTCGTTGTCCGATTTTTCGACGACGAAACGCAACCGTTTTTTCTGGAACGAAAACAGGTCCTCGAAACGGTCCTCGTTCGCAACTGGTTTCATTGTATGCGAACGAGCTAGTCGCAGAGGACGGTCAAACGAGTGCGAACGAGACGAAATCACGAAACATCGGAAAAAATAAGTTGTTTTACACGATATTCGACTGTATACTCATAGACATAAAGATTACTTTATTTTATCACAGACCAAAACGAACGGAACGAGCAAGGAGCCGACGACGACGTCGCAATGATCTCATTACGTTCTAGGCTCTATTAATATAGCACTAAAGGACATATCCGCGTCAAATAATCTAAGGACTGGTCTCGCGACGAACGAACGCTGGCACTGCTTTAGAGTCTCTGGCACTGCTTTATAATGAAACGTAAAACGGTCCTATCGTCGCGGAACACAAAACGGTCTTATAAAACGGTTCGTCTTTCCTCTAGTGTAATAAATGGACATATTTTCTGCCGGGAATACTCGTTCTGTAACAGAGCAATAGTTGTGTAAAGACAAATATTAAAATATGATATATTAGAGGAAAACAATGCGACCCATTGAAAAATTTTTCGTTTTGTAATAGATTAGTAAGCCGTTGACAACCCTACCTTATCGAGTAGCAGAATTCGACCATTATTGCTCAGTATCCTTTCATCTAAGTCGATTCAGCAATTTAGGAGTGAAAAAGTAACCGACAGACATACATACATACAGACAGATAGAAAGTCAGTTAGTCAGACCGACAGACAGAGCCACATTTATATTATTTATAATATTTACCATGGATAGTTAAGTGTATTTTATAAATGGGACACAGGGTGATGTCATTTAGAAAGATAAATTTTAAACTTACTAATTTCTTGAATACAATGCACATATACGTAATTTGTTATTGGTGCCTTCGGATCATGTTTTACTATTTCTGTTGCAATCTATCTGGTTAAAGTTCTACATAGTTGATCCCCCAAAGGATTTAGACGCTGTTTAAGAAGCAGTTTGCCCTCTTGTGTACTATTGAGTAGTGAAATTAAGTCCTGGCATTTTTGTTCTGGAAAGTAAAAATGTGACATTTATTATATTTATTGGAAAGTAGCAAAGTGGCAGAAGAAATAAAATGTTATCTACATCTAGATCTAGTAACAATATTAGTAGAAACGATGTTATCGCGACCGCTGCGAAATGCCGACTAGCAAATTCAAAATTGATGGGCTACTACTATATGACCCGTCGGGTTTGGCCAGCTTTGGTCTACTGACTTTTTTTTTATTTTTTATAATCTTTATTTATTTTTTGAGGGTTTAGTCAATAATTACTATGTCACCCTCGTTTGACAAATCACATGTTAACAAATAACAACATGATTATAATTACACAATTACAATATCAAATTCTTATCAAATAACAATATAAAAGAAGTACGTATTAGGTACTGGGCCCCAGCATTGAAGAGTCATTGCTGTGACCCAGCCCGCAAACGCATACCCGTTAATACTAATTTATATAATATCAGCGCATCATCTGATCGCGGCTCAGATAATGCTTCAATATATTGTCCAACCTCCGAACTCTGCCAGTGATAAATATTATATCTTCGCAACTCTGTTCTTACACATTCGACAAGTATATGGTGTACATCCTCCACAACGTTACATTCGACACAGTTAGGAGACTCTGTTTTACCCATAAAGAATGCAAATTTGTTAAGAGGTAAATGCCCAGCTCGAGTTCGGAAGGCGATTACAATCATATGTCTAGACATAGCTACACCATCAAACCACGGTTTGTATAACGGAATTGGTTGTAAAATACTATACCATATGCCTTTGCTAGCGTTTTTTTCTTCAAACATTTTTTTCCATGATCTAATTCTAAAACATTCTTTCTTTATATGGTACTCTAAATCAGTATAAAACGGTAAGCATACACTGGCCTGCCCATCAACACACGCTGCTTTTGCTAGTTGGTCTACCTCTTCGTTACCAGTCAGGCCGATGTGTGACGGGATCCACTGTAACCTCACGAATCTTTGCGTAGCTTGCGCTCGGTAGATGTGCTCAAGGATTCGATAAGCAATCGGTGCCCCTCGAAGGTAAGATGTGCACCGGGCCAGATGTTGAAGGGCGCTTTTCGAATCCGTGAGAACAACTGCGTCTTATGGGAATGTGGTTGCATACATTTATACCGCTGACAGATGCCTCGCACCTCAGTTTCTTGTCGTGTGTCTGGTCCTGGGTAAAGCGTACTAACGGCGCACGCATTGTGGATCAATTTTGAACGGAGGGTAGGTCCATCCGTAGGTTACCATTCCACACACAAATAATTTCATCGATCCATCGATGTTTTTTTAAGTTTGTCCGGGCACACTCTCAATATAATCTTATTTTTGTATTAATATTACTTATTATTTATTCTTTTTATCCGATAATAATACGTATTTATTACTCTCACTACCACTGCACATCTTATTGTATCTAAGTAAATATAATATGGTCTTTCCTTCTTGTTCACATTAGGCGCAAATTAATAAATCAAATACACGTAAGTACATTACTAACCGCAGTATGGACTTGATTGAAAATCAGCGTTGTAACTGATCTCTCGGTTGCAACATCATGCTGAGTCGGGCCCATTTTGGGGACTCGATACTTAAAACTTCCTGACATTTTGTTAGATATTTAGATTTCTGTAACTTTGTCTTTGTGTTAACTGTTAACTACTTGTATTTCTACAGTCACCCGTTTGTGTTTTCTGCTGATTGTTGTATTATGTTGCGTGATTTTGTGTCTTTGAGTATTGTGTCGTCAAATAAATATATTTTTTTTTCTTTCTTTCTTCTTTCTTATATATCTAAGTTCATTATATAAATCAACGCTTGCTCTATTGCATATAATTCGGCATACATAATAGAAATATCGGACACAATTTTAAATTTTATTTTAACATAATTTTGTGATTCAAAGAATGCTGATTATACTATTTTTATTTTTAATGCACTAACCCGTGCTAAGGAACAAATTTAAAAACCTATTTAGAGGCTAAAAATTTCACCCATGCCGGGGTTCGAACCCGCAACCTCTGGCACGGATAGCCAGAGGTTGCGGGTTCGAATCCCGGCATGGGTGAAATTTTTAGCCTCTAAATAGGTTTTCAACGAATGCTGAGCCTATATTATTACAGGAGTCCTTTGATGCGTCTGTATACACCTTATAACTATGAGCATATCTTATATCTAACATAACTGTACAATTTTGTAGTAGGTAAGCATTGTCATACCTATTTATGTTTCGCCCTATCAATATCTTCGATATCTGAAAAAATCACATCTTTAGTGTTAATATTACCTACCCACACTGGTTCCACGCCCTAAGAGTAGCGGTCATAGGGTTTCGCGATAATAATGACTGTCGTTGTCATAGCTGATTATTATTATTATGGTGTTTTGTAATACTTTAAGCCATAACACAATAAAAAAAAAACAAAATAATCTTAAAAAGCTTATTTTATTTACAAAATTATGCATTTTTATTACACTTAAAAGAAGGTTTGCAACTTAATAACTATTAAACCTTACTATTTACATTTTATATTACAAATAAAGTAAATACTTAACTAACATCTAAGTACAAACACACAATTGGACAAAAAATATTATATTTACATAATAGGAGTTATGTAAAAAATAACATAAATACCTATCTTATTTTTTACATTTTTTCCTAAACCGACAACAAATTTAATACTTCTTTTGATAGAATAGACTTCTTCTTCTGTGGTAACCTTCTTAAACTAGAAATATAAGGATCCGAATTAAGGAGAAGTCTATGTATCAAGTCGGTGTTTGTGACAACCCGAGACATTTTCCTCGTGTTGTCACGCCTGAAGAGTTTGATTAATTTATTGCAAGATTCGGCGGCCTCTTCCGAAAGCTCACCTATTGACAATAATGCGTGTTCAATTACTTCCGACCCATGAATGAGGACCTTATGTACAGACGATGGCAAGTTGTACCATGGATAGGTAGCAACAAGTTTACGTGCTGTTTCTAGAGAATACTCTTTAAAAGTGGCGTTATTAATTTTGTATCCCGACGAAAGACACTGCAGCAGATTATGACATCTGTCAATAAGGATTTTATCTAATCCAGTAATTTCCGCTGAAACCGCTGAGTTAGAAAAAAACTTTCTGGCAGTGTTTCCGTCGTTAGATGTGCCACTTCCTCCACTTCGCGGTTTGTCGACTATTAGACCAAGTTTCTGCCTAAACTGTTGCTGCACATGTTGTTTTTTTTGTGCAAGAAGAGCTTTTTCGTCTGAAGAACGTACCTGCCATTTCTTTATGTCTAATCTATAAGAAACGTGAATTAAATATTCGAAGAATCGGATATACGAGTGAAGAGGAGATAGTCCAAATTGATAGGTACCACTATCTGCAGTTTTGCTCAGCGATTTATCAATGTCATTCATCTCTTTTGGAGTTGAACCACAAATATAACATCTACTACAAGATGTATCGCTCAGAGCACTGCACACTTTACCATCAACCATGGTTAATTGTAAAGAATGCTGCACTTTTATTTCATATTCACCGTGAGTGAAAGAAGTCGGTTGTAAACTATCAATTTTAGTCTTGAAATAAGCTTCTTCTTGCACAGAAAGGTCTTTGGATTCTTTGGCAAATTGGAATCGAATAGGCCTACAATACCTGGTGGAAGAAGGGCGCGGATTTTTCCAAACTATTTGATCTGGGTCGGAGGTATTGGACTTACAAACCAATTGAAGAGGACAATATGAAGTAACAAACATACTGCCATCATCATCGATACCAGAATCTCCAAAAATCTGTTTATATTCGCTGTGCCCCGTACTCCCATCGAAACCCCATTTTCCAATCAAAACAAATTCTTTATTAGGGTCAATATTATTCAAAACGGGTTTTTGGGATTCTAGTATCCGGCAAGCAGTATGATCTAACAATGATTGTAATTCTACTTCAGCAGATGATTCCGTGATAAACTCTTGCGATGGATAGCACCGCTTCTTAGCTTCTAACACTTTTTGATAAGATGGTAATGCATTAGGTGATTTTGCATTAACGAAGTCTTTCACCAAAAGATACTGATGTTTAGTCAGTTTTGTCTCATTTATAAGAGACAAGACTTCGTCAGTGCTGAAATTTAAAGATGCAGCGGCGTTAGATAGACTAGAATCGTCCAACAAAGAATTTATCGCAGAACTGTCTACTTTACTTAACTCTGCAAGCCTGCGGCGTTTTGATCTCTTGCTACATTCCTCAAAGTCCTTCCTGTGCTGGTGCTGTTGGGTGCTTGTCGAAGCTTCTGCTGCTGGCCGTTGGGTGTTGTGGCTCCCTACTGTTGCACAAGTTGGCAGAACGCAAACTTCAATTTCGTTCAGCCAGTCTCCGTACTTAGAGACCATGCGAGAATGGTTGCGCGTGACTTGCTTCCAAATTGCTACCAATCTTGTACAAACTTTAGTAACTCTTTTTTCCAAGTCATCAGCAATGTAATTCTCAACATCAGGCAGCAATTGTATTAGGTCTCGAAAAACTCGATGCCAACGCTCCAGTTCAGATTTGCTGTCTTTAATAGACAGCCAAGTATCTAGTACAAGCATTCTTTTGAAAGAACACTTAATACTAGTACCTAAAACAAAATAAAAATACGTTAAAAGCGGATCAAAATAGATACATGTTTCGTAGCAAGTGCTACGCGCCTGCTACGCGTTCAGGCGCGCGGCGTAGCACCTGGCTGCACCTTACAGACGCAGCATGACGCAGCTAAATTTGGAGAGGCCTAGTAGTAGACATTGTAACCCATATTTCTATACCAAATTGAATGGTACAAGTAGGTACAAACATAAGTAAAAGCTTCAACGTAAAAAATATACAGACATAAATACATAAAAAATGCCACGTTGGCGTAGCACTCTATTTAAAAAAAAAATGTAGAAGGAAAAGGCAAAATAGTAAAGTAAATTAATAATACATACCTGTGACTTCAAATTCCATTGTAAAATAGCAGGTCACAGACAAGTTGGAACTTAAACACACGCGTCGCGTCTTGGGCTAATTAAAGCACTTGGTGATAACAGGTTGATGACTAATTACTTGTGTTCACTTCGGATGCCGAAAAAGGAATGTTGGGAACAATAGATTGCGAAACCTTTTATACCCTCAGGTAGTATGACAATTAGTGGGTAACTGAGCCAGATATCATGGCTTAGCTCAGTCATTGCCATCCGAGTCCTATGACCTACTACGGTACCACCGTGCTACCCACGTACTCAATGAAAACATATCTAACATGGGGCTTACATGCAATGGAAGATGTGCAAAGTTTTGGTGAATCTCTAATAACAACGGTTGTTTTTTGGATCTCCAGTAACTGCTATTCAAAAGACGAAATAATTCACAGATTAATTCAATAGATGTATTGTTTTCACTTGACTTACATCGTAACCAATACTTGCCAGCTAAGAATTTTCTTCTAATAGAGAGTGGTTGAATACTAAGCTCAGCCTCCATTACATGTATAGGGGTGGATTTGATGAATCCCCCAATAACCCTCATGGCTTGATTTTGCACCTTCTCAAGTTAACTCAAGTGACAATTTGCAGCCGTGTCAAATAAAAAACTTCCATAATCAATCAGACTGCGTATTATAGATATGTACAGTCAACAGCTGGCTATACTGTACACAATGGACTTTGGACTCGACGAAAAATTGCGGCGAGAATGGTGCGAGTGAACGCAATATATTTTTCATCTTTCCGTCTCAAATTAGTGTGCGAAGCGTCCTCCCCGCGCCCCGGCCCCGCGCGCCGCCGCGTCAACGCGCCACGTGAGTCGGTAACGATGACGTAGGTAGGTAGAGCTCGCCGATTGCTTGCTCGTTCGTTACATTCTCGAGCGAATGGTCGAGTATTAATAATACCTATCCTATACTACTAAAGCTCGCGACATTTTGTCTTTGGGAAGCCCTCAGAAAAGTCCTTTAAGTTATTGCAGTAAGAACCAAAATTGCGATTGCTTTTTACGTTGACGGACGGACCGAACTATTTTATGACTCGAGGTTTTTTTGCACATGTAGCTGGCTGGCCTTGGCTATAAACAATGTTCATCCGATAATGTATATTGTTAGAATTTCAATAGTTTATGGGCCAAAATACTTACCTGTCGGCATCATAAAAAGGATTCAACGTGGGAATAGGCTTTTTTATTATTGTTTGTAATTATAATAATAAATAGAGCAATAGTCATGTGTGTGTAGGATTATGTTATGTTTATGTATAAATCAAAAGAAATAAATTAGAAAGCCAAAAGGTGATGTCGAAGAAAAGGAACTTCAGCGGGTTGATTTTATTATTTACTCAGTAAGATAAACTCATATCTCGAAAGCTTCTTTTATCTACCTTTGACATTAAGTTATTAGGTGACCACACTATTCTACTCTATAAAGGAATAAAAAATATAGCTATACTGCGTTAGTGATATGATGCACTATGAATAGCTGTTAATATAGGACAGACAAGTGAAACGACCGGATGCTGTTACAACTTTACCGATTTATTTACCTATAATAGTGCAGCTCGCACACAATACTTATATTTATCAAATACAACATAACCTAAACACAAACAACAATTTAACACATTGCGGAACGAAACAAACTGTAAATTCAATAAAATATTCTGTTAAATATCTTTATATAGGTGCAAATGGTGCAATAGAGTAGTCATAGCTAATTTTAGGACTTGTCTTAATATTTTTAGGGCCAGAAACCTAGGACTAGATAGAAAATCCGTCAAAAACGGCTGTATTTGGCGTTAATGCTATCTATTCCTAGATTTCTGGCCCTAAAAATATTAAGACAAGTCCTAAAATTAGCTATGACTATTATTGAGATATTGTAAGGACAGTTTTTGCAAAAATTACCTACAAGAAAAAGATAACGGTTTTTTTATTATGGCGGCGCTAGTGGCAGTCATGGATCCCCTTAATGGAATGATTGTGAGAAAGATGAAGAGCCTAATCCTATTAGACATTGCTTATAGGGTCCCATTATTATATTAGAGATTGCTGATAGGATATGGGACCACCATTAGTAACACTTCATCCAGCCTATTTCTCAGTCCAGTGACCATGTTCCAGCACATATTGCTACTGGGATTATTTTCCATTCTCTCCCATACGGCAACTGCCGCCTTCCTTAAGTTATCAGCGTTGCGCACGTCTAATGTATCCTAATTGAGAACCATCTGTCCCCAGAGATTCTCAATTGGGTTTAAATCAGGGCTCTTTGCAGGCCATGGTAATACTTGGAGGTCTGGCTGAGCTTGGATCCAGTCCTGGACAACTCGGGCACAGTGCACGGAGCAGTTATCTTGGCACAAATAAATTATGCCATTTGGATGGCGCATTCGCACAGTCGGCACCATCACGTTTTGCAGTATGTTAAATACTGCTCCGCGTTCATGCGCCCAGAGATCTCAACAAGTTCACCGGGCCCGTCCCTGTACATCCAGCCCCAGAACCCCAAGCTTAGCCGACCACTCAGCTTGTTCGGCAGCACGTTGCACTGCACATATCTTTCTTTATCTCGCCTCCATAATATTTTGCGCCCATATTTGTCAGATTTAAACGTCTTTTCGTCGACGAAAATTACATTGTTGCGTTCCCAATCAAAGTTGTAAAATTCCATGGCGAAACCAACATGGGCTTCTTTATGCGCCTCGGTCATTTCAATTTTCTTGGCTGGCTGTCGGTGTTTCAGGTTTCCCTCTTTGAGGCGGCGTCGGATTGTGTCTTTTGATATCTGTAAAAAATAAAGAACCTTAATAATCAAAACATCGCGACCACGAGGAAACGTGCAATTACATAAACGGTCGTTTTTCGGCAACTGCACACTTCAGTCTTACATGATCTTACAAATGTGTTCCTAGGATCTAGATTCTAGATGGCAGGTCCTAAAAATTGTTTTTTTTTGCAATAAACGTTATCCAAAAAGATGTCTTTTTTCATGTGTGGCGCTTTTTTTAAAGCTTTTTTTTCGAGCACAAATTATACCTATTGTATATTTTTAAAGAAGATTGCGCTGGCTGGGGCATGTGCAACGGATGGAGCCTTCTCGTTTGCCAAGATTAACTCTCCTTGGTCAAATTTCGGACGCTAAACGTCCAGTTGGGCGGCCACTACTGCGGTTTAAAGATAGCGCTAAACGCGATATGGTGTCTTTTAACATTGCCCCGAACACCTGGGAAAAAGTTTCTGGTGACCGTGATAGTTGGAGGAAAAGATTATCTGATGGGGTAGGCGCGCATGACAATGCCTGGTTCGATCTGCTCTCCCAAAAGCGCCATCTACGTCACCAACGAATGGCACAACCTCTGACGTCACCGGGAACACAATTTGTTTGCGGACGTTGCGACCGGCGTTGTCGCTCCCGTATAGGCCTTGTTAGCCATCAGCGCAAGTGCCAAAAGCAAGTATCTAACTGACGCGGTTGCTGTTTAAATCATCTTTCTTAGATGTTAAAGGCCACTGATGATGATATTTTTATTATAACATTGTAATAATCCTGACATTTCTAAAATTAATATAAGAGCTCTGCTGTTTTAAGTATGAGATAGCGCTTCATTTTAGGCCAACAGCCTTCACGCACGACAGAGAAGAAGAGCTTGTTAAAAGCTCTTTTGTCGACCTAACTTTATCAGCATTAGACCCTAACTACTGTCTATTTTAACAGACTGACCGACTTTAACAAAAAGAGCAGGTTCTTTGTTCGGCTGTATATAAAGTGTATTGGGTGACATCGATAACAATGTTACCGATACACATAACTTTCGTGAAGTTTTTCAACATTTGGTAGAATCGTATTTTTTATTTTTTTTTTCTTAGCAAACATTTACAAAAGTAAAATCATGCTTAAAACACTTTTTAAAAGATATTATTTTAAATCCGATGTTTACTAATGTGCAGCGCACACATGGAAGCTACCTTTGTTTACAATAATAATGTCTCTATGAAGAACGCCGCGCGCCGCGCGCCGCTAAGGTGCGGACAAAGGAGCTGCGTGGAAACTAATATTTTTATTGTAACACGTAATACAACTTAAACGTCCCCTTTAATTTTTTCGAACAACTTCAATTTCACCCTGTATTATTTTATGGAATCAGACAGCAAAAAGGAGGAGAGCAAGGAAAAAAAACGGGACAGTCCTTTTTAATTAAAACAAAGTTTACTTACATTATATTGTGCTGCTGTCGTAGCTGTATTTAAGAACGGCTGCTGGATATGAGCCGCAATGATTGCTGCGTCTTGCTCGGCGGTTGTTGCCCGCTGGTAAAGCCTTCGGTTGTGCGCCGTAAGGTCTCCACCAGTCTCATCATGACGCCGGATCCAATAATATATTGTGACCCTCTAAAAAAACAAAACTTTTAGTATTATTTAATATACTTTAATAATCCGTTTTCAAATACTTTAAAAAATATTGATCCTTTCGTTAAGAACTATTTTACTACCAACACAAAAACATGTTTTGACAGATGAAAATGGAAAGTGCGAATAGGCAGGCTGGACTGAAACGCGATGGAACCGGCTCTCACACGGTAAATCCATGGATTGCTAATTATAGTCTCATTCTCAAACTATTTAGGTATATACCTACTACAATAAATCTCTAAAAATCGTGAGGAAAAGTTACGTTAAAGTAAAAGAGGGCTACCTAACTTTTAAATTATAAGGTTTCATGATAATACTAAAAACTAAATGTTTTTTTACTATGTTTCATGACACTATAATAGGTATAGGTATTATTATTGCGCCTGCGCAGTTGCGCACAGCACAGGAGGTTCTGAAACCATGATATAGGTTGACTTTACTTCCTACTTATAACCCATCACTTTTTTTAAGGTGTTTCAGGTCACCCTAACTATTGACTGATACTATCTACATAATATAAACAAATTTTTGCTTCCAAAATTGAGTACAGTTTATTTCTGTTAACATTCTTATATATGTCCATGTATTAACCTTTCATACCGTAATTTACGATACTATAAGCGACACCTATTATTACTACTTTAAAGTATTCGTTCTACTACTAAACATATTCCCCCCCTATGACCCAAATGGTCATACAAACATAAATTACCAAACACGAACAACAGTTAACTGAAAATAACAACTAAACCTCTTAGAAAGTATAACAAAAACCTAATAACTTCTTGACAAAAAACAAAAACTTTATCCTTCTATTTCTTCTCAAATAACACATACTAACACGTATAATTGTAAACACAAATTAATATTATGACAATATTAGCCATCGGTATTTTCAGTCTGGATAGGTAAAATGCAAATCTTGGCGGTGGGTCGCTTTATAATCTTCCCATTGCACCGAATGGTCACCACACGAGTGATTCCGTCCAAGCCAGGATGCTTATCAACTACTAACCCATACAACCATTTAGCAGGAGGTAAATCATCCTCCTTAACCAACACAACGTCACCCATTGCAGGTTCAGTGGTCTGGTATGCCCACTTGTATCGGTGTAACATATGACTTAAATACTCTTGTATTTAAGTCACGCCAGAATTCCTGTACCATTCTTTGAGTTAATTTCCATCGCCTTAAACTATTAATGTTCTCATTTTCATAATTCCTATCAGGCACCGTGACCAAAGGTTCTCCTACTAAAAATGCCCTGGAGTCAAATGACCTAAATCGTCTGGATGATTGCTTAACTGCGACATAGGTCTTGAATTGAGACATGCTTCAATACAGTTGACAGTTCTTCATATGTGAGAGTGGAGTTTCCTATAACCCTTTTAAGATGTTTTTTTGTTGATTTTATACCTGCCTCCCATAATCCGCCAAAATTTGGCGAATGAGGCGGAATAAAATGCCACTCCGTCCCATTAGTACTCAATAAATCCGCTATTTCAACAGCCATACTATCTTTTTCTGCCATAAATAGCCTTTTCAATTCTTTAGCGGCACCCACAAAATTTGTACCATTATCACTCCATAACTCCTCACAGTGTCCACGTCTAGCTACCAATCTTCTTGATCCTTGCTGCATGTCTAACACACTTTACACATTTACGAACAAACAATTTGGTTAGTCGCTTTACGTCATCCAATACTTTGTACGCACATAATTCATCATTAGTTGTGAACCCCCATGAAACGTTCTTTCGTGAGCATCAGCTATAAGTAGATCTGTTAAATGTGACTTCCGAGGAATAAGTATTGGGTGCTTCATGTTTTCACTCAACTCCGCGTGTTGCAACCTTCCCCCAACCCTCAATATACCTTGTTGATCTATAAACGGATTGAGTGATTTTATAGAGCTCTTTTTGTGAACAGTTTTACTATCTCTAATACTTGTTAGCTCTTTACTAAAATGCTGACTTTGACAAGTTTTTATGAATTGTTCTAAGATGTCAGATAATTCATTAGCTGTAATCCAGTGTGGAACGATTTTTTTCTTCTGACATAAGGTAGCAAATCTCTTGCAAACTGCTAGTACCAGAAGCAGCCTCCTTAACTTTGAAAATCTTGACCATAGTTCTTCATCAATACTAGCTGTCATACAATGTACAACTTTGTTGCTGGAATTTCGGCTCGCTTATAATCAATCGTTCTATATTTCAACCAGCACGGACCTTCTGTCCACAACTTCTATTCCAGTAACTTCGTTGGTGAAAGCCCTCTGCCTGCGCAATCAGCTGGATTGTCCTGAGATTGAACATGAGACCAGTGATGGAACTCGAATCTGGTTTGAATATCAGCCACTCTGTTAGCTACGAAAGTATTCCATCTTCTTCGTAGACTGCTTAGCCAATATAGAACTATTGTTGAATCTGTCCACTCGTGAATATTGTCTTTGTGAATGTCAAGCACTGCCGAAACTTCTAATAATAGTTTGGTCACCAACCCTGCTCCACAAAGTTCCAATCTTGCTATAGAAACTAGTTTTATAGGAGATACCTTACTTTTGGCTGTAACTATATTACAGTGAACTATCCCTTCTGCGTCAACCACTCGAAGATATACAACTGCTGAATATGCGTCTATTGAAGCATCTGAAAATCCATGTAATTCTCGATACAGATCTTGTCAAAGGAGTTGAAATATTGATTTGCCTCTTGCGACCCGATTTCTAGTTTCATATCATCAATTACTATAAATCTTTTGCCCTCTGACTTATAGTGAATGGGAGCTCTCCTCTCTAAGTATGAGCATGACCAATCCATTGTACAAGCATCATGAAAAGATGTAGACCATTGGATCCCTTTAAATGTAAAAGTTCTCCCTTTTACCCAATCTGAAGTTGAGTCCGAAAAACACAATGTTGAACCAGAGCCCCAACAATCTCCATTGGGAGGGCACAAGGTGCCAATTCTACATTTCTTGTTCTCAAACCATAACATTGACTCTTCTTTATCAGGCAATAGGTGTTTTTGTCCATATGATGTTGGTTTATCTCCAAAGTTTTTCTCAACAACTAACCAATATTTTTCTCTCTTCATGATTGCTATATTAACATCATCTTCAGCATAACTGTATGTTGCCTTTACTTTCAGTTTTTTCACTATTTCTTCTGTCACATTCTCTGGATTCAACTTTATAAAATTGGTACATGAGTACTTGCATTTGGGTTTAGACCTCTCACCTTCATTGCTGATAGTCGCATCACAACATGTTAAAGAGAGAAATGCTACAATTAGGAATGCCTTCATGTTAATCTCTTTGTGTGAGAATGTGGATTTTAATAAATTTAAATTCATCTGTTACTGCCACAGACTATATATTTCAACTTCAAAGATTATGTCGTATAGGGTAGACGGCCCGGTTTTGGCCATTTTAATAAAAACTGCAACAATTTTTTGTTATTATGAACTGACAAATAGTCAGATCCGTTTTTCTTATAATTTCCCATGTAGTATTATAGTTACTCTTTGGGTGTGTAGAGGAAGAGTACACAAAATATAATGTAAAGTAATAAAAAAATGTATTAAACTTGAAATGTGTACGAATCGCCAGTTTTGGCCACTTTCGACGCAGTTCTGGCCATGCATTGTACCGGTTCTGGCCACTTGAGTTAATTTGTTGAAACTTTGTTTATTTGACTGAAAATAAAACAATTTATTTAACATACAAATGTTTAAAGGTTTTATTACATTAAAAATAGGATTAAATGAGTTATCATGCCATATTATACCCGGACAAGTCAATTTCAAAAGATACAAAAGCATTTTGTCTCTTAGTCCCTTTTGTGAAAGCTGGTGATGGCAGTATCATTTTAATGTCACTTTCCGCAACACATGCCAAATCAGGTATTGATGGCATAACAAATGTATTGCTCTTCTTTCCTTTCCGTAGATAACTGACTTCTAAATCGTTATCATTGTCCTTATCATGAATAATCTTTCCAACGTAATAGTATAAAAGATTTTTACTACTGCCTTTGAACTCAACTAGTACATAGTCTCCTTCTTTTGGACTTCTTTCTAATTCTTCAAATCCTGACGGTCTTGGCTCTGGAATCCAATCTTCATTTTCTGAGCTATGTTCTGATATATCCATCGCCTGTTCCTCGTCTGTCGAGCTTTCTTTTCTTTTGTCTTGTCTCTCACATTTTTTCTTAATTTTATCTTTTCTCATACGTTTTTTCTCTTCCTTATCTTCTTTTTCTGCTTCTTTAGCTGTCATTATCTCCTGCCATTTTGCGGATGTCAATACGGAAGGAATGTACTCCCTTTTACGATTAGTGTTACTACTTTTTTTCTCTGGCCAGACTACACAGCTTTTGACTAAATCTATGTCGCTGGTGATAGGCGTAATAATTTTGGATGAAGAAGGAACAGAAGCAATGTTTCTACTGGGCGTAGATAACTTTGCGGAAGTTGGTGTGGAAAATATATTTTGGTGGTCATTTGTTGATGCTGCTGAAGTGGATGGTTCACTGAAGTCTGTATTAAGTTCTTTTAGAACAGGGACTTTAAGTTGGGCATTACTTTTTGGGTCGATAGTAACAGTTGAATTCGGATCATTAAATGATGTAGTAAATGTCAACTGAGTATCATTGAGAATACTTGGTGAGTATACTGTTTGAGATGATGTGTTAGAAGAATTCAACTCATTTGAATTTGGTTCTTTTCTTGTCTGCGGAACTGAATTATCATCTCGAAAAGCCATCCATACTGTGTAAAGCATTGCAGCTTCAGTGCAACCAGTCCAATCTAAACCATTTTGATAAAAGTCTTGGAAATCATTTAACAGTTCCGGTTGAATTTTGCTTTCCAGGTATTCCAGGTGAGACGATTCTTCAATGACTTTGCCAGTATTTTCTGTGTTATTCATGCAAGTAGTATCTCTATTGTTATCGATCGGGTGTTTTATAATTCTCTTATAGTTGACATTTTCCGGTCCGAAAGGAAAAATACCACAAGTAGCAAAGCCAGCCTTCACATTGTTTGCAAAGTTTGGGTCTGTTCTTTGTGAACCATTAAATAATATGTCATTCAAGGCAGATGGCAGATTGAATTTTGTTATCTCTTGGCCATTGTTATCAATTCTCCATTTGCGCACATACTTCACCCATTTCTGTTTTAGTGGGATAAAAACGGCCACGTCTAACGGTTGCATCATATGCGTTGTGTTTGGAACTAGCGCGACCACTATTATTCCATTTTCTCGACAAAGCTTGGATAGATGAAGTGTCAAGTGTGATTTATGCCCATCTAAAAACAATATGACTGGTGATTTAATTGAGTTTTCTTGCAGATATGGCAAGAATACATTACCAATGTATTCGTAAAAACTTTCGCCAGTCATCCAGCCCTTGTCAGTTTTGCCAACCGACCAATTTTTTGGTGCATTTTGTACCACTTCTTGGTTCATTCTTTTATATTTATAAAGTGTTAACGGAGGGGCACATTCACCATTGGCATTCACCGTGAATAGTGTGGTTATATTTTCTTTGTCACTATTTTTTGAAGTATCATATACATGTTCACCTTTAGGTGCTAGAATAAGACCACCTTTGGGCGCTAAAAAAAATGACGTTTCATCGCAATTCCAAACCCTTTGTGGTTCTCTAAGGATCTCGGAATTTTCAGGGCCAATTAAGTCTGCGACTTCTTCGAACCACTTTCTTATTTTTTCCTCGGTGACCATAGCACGGGCTTTGTTAATATATTCTGCATGTTTGTGGCTTAAGTCAGGATGTCTCGCCATAAATGCTTCGAACCAAGATCGTCCAGGACGATTATCTATAAACGGTGTTTGTAAGTTCCCCGTTTCAACAATTTTTTTTACGGAGTCTAATAAACACTCTTTATTTATTGGAAATCCTGCCCGAGAACATTCTTTTAACCACACCTTCAGTGCGTTTTCAACACCTTTACCAAGTACAGCTTGTGGTCCAACGTGGCCTGTTGTTTCTGGCGCTCGACCCGATATTTTATGTCGTAGAGTAGTTCTCGGCACTTGAAAATTTCGAGCGGCTGCTGCTACTTTCATGCCTCCACGTATAGCATCTAGAGCTTTGGCCACTTTTGATGGCGAATAGCTAAATAATTTTCTCGTGGCTTGTGCTTTTGCACCTAACTTTTTGTCTGTGGGTGCCATGGTTCTGAAAGCATAAATAAATATCAGTATTTTTACGTTTACCTTTACCTTTGCAAAAAGTGGCCAAAACCACTGTACTATGCGAGCCATTTGTGGCCATAGCCATGGCCAAAACTAGATCAAGGCAGTGAAATCTGTGCCTGTTATGGCCATGTGACAATTTTTTGTAAAGAAATGAACTAGGTTATGAAATAACCTTAAAACTATGTCCTTACGGGTTTCATTCTAATGGTATAATTGATATATGAATAAAAAAACTAGTGATTACAAAGTTATTCTCTGATTACTCACCCATGTACCCTTAACGTTTTTGCTAACGCGTTGATTAATTTGCACGGATGTAAGCAAAAACATTCACTGCTACTCAAAAAAACAAAATGACCATACAGCTGTTACTTGTCAAAACAAACCATAGACAAAACATTTTTTCGGCATAGACAAAATGACAAGTATGTTTTCGTTGCCTTATTTATGCGGTTTCGAATATTCAAATGGCCAAAACCGGGACAGTGGCCAAAACTGGGCCGTCTGCCCTATGTCGATAAAATGCCAAGGGAATACTCTTTAAGTGTAGAGTTGAGCTGCTTCAAACATAAAAAAAACTTGTTTTATAGGAGATACCTTACTTTTGGCTGTAACTATATTACAGTGAACTATCCCTTCTGCGTCAACCACTCGAAGATATACAACTGCCGAATATGCGTCTATTGAAGCATCTGAAAATCCATGTAATTCTCGATACAGATCTTCTTTCTTTGTCCCCATCCACCGTGGAATGCGGGATTGATCCAATTGGACAAGACTCTCCCTGAACGTCGTCCACCCTTTCAACAAGTTATTTGGTAATTCTTCATCCCATCCAATTCGGGTTATCTATATCTTCTGTATAAAAACTTTAGCAATTATAATGGTCGGTGCCAGCCATCCTAACGGATCGAATAACTTAGAAATGTCTGAGAGAGCTTTCCGTTTAGTGACTGGAAAAGTTAATGGAGGGAGTTTAACTGAATAACAGTATTCATCTGTTTTCTTATTCCATGTGAGGCCTAATATCTTATGTACTTCATCTGACTTCAAATCTTTATTATCAGTTACATAATTTTTGTCCCTGTTTATAATATCCAGAACTTGTTCATTGTTACTTGACCACTTTTGTAACTGAAACCCTCCTTTGTTGAGCATTTCGTTCATGTCGCTATAAATTGCTCTTCCTTCTTCTACTGTTCCACAACCCGTCATTAAATCATCCATGTAAAAATCATGCATGACTTTTTCTGCTACATGGCTAGAATACTTTTCTCCTTCGTCTAATGCTACTTGTTGCAACGCCTTTACAGCCAAATAGGGTGCTGAAGCCGTTCCAAATGTAACTCGCAAAAGTCTAAGATGCTGTAGTTCAGATTCCGCACTTGGACGCCACAATAGTCGTTGAAAATCCACATCTTCTTTACTCAATTTGACTTGCCTATACATCTTCACTATATCAGCAACTAGGCAAATCGGATGCAGTCTCCACTTCATTATAATATGTCGCAAATCTAATTGCAATTTTGGACCTATCATCAAGTCATTGTTCAGAGAGACTCCATTGATACCGGGACATGATGCGTCAAAACATACTCTGACTTTTGTTGTTGTTCGATCATCTCGCACCACTATTACTTGAGGTAGATAAACAGCTTTGTCATTATTAATGTCCTCTGCAGGCACATATTCTATGTGACCTGAATCTATATACTCTTGGATGCCTTCAGTGTATTGTTTATTGAGGTGTGGATTTTTGAGAAGTCGTTTTTCTGCAAGTTTGCATCTTCTTGAGGCAATGTTTAAGGAATTTCCATACTGGCATTGTAGATCAGTGTTTCTGAATGGCAACTTGACTATATATCTGCCGTCCTCATCTCTAGTAGTAGTTTGGGCAAATATGTCTTCGCATCTTTCTTCTTCTTCAGTCAACCTTTTTAGCGCGTGGAGTTGTGTCGGTTCCGCTTCAAGCTCCCAAAATTTCAACAGTTCATCATTTTTTACTTGAGCATGCAATGTAATCATTTGTGAGTGACAATTATGATGCTCTTCTTGTTCACAACCCTGACTCACCGGTCCAGACAATATCCACCCAAGTTTAGTTTTTTGCGCTACTGGGGCTCCCGCAGGTCCTTTAATCAATCCATGTTCCAATATCTGCGCGTAGACCTCGGCCCCTAAAAGCAAATCGATTTTATTCGGTTGGTCGAACGTTGTATCCGCTAACTTAATACTCAACATTTCTGGCCATGACTTGAAATTCACTTTTCTTTCAGGTATAAGTGACGTTATCTTACCTATTACATGAGCTTTTATTTCCAACGTAAATCCACGATCGTGAAGTGATTGAATCTTCAAAACAACCATAGAATTCGACTTCATAGCCAAACCCTGCTCACTTCCCAAACCGGATATTACGCTCTTGTTAGGTATCTTTCTAAGCCCAAGACTTTGAGCCGCAGCCTCAGTTATAAATGAGGCCTGAGACCCTTGATCCAACAAGGACCTTAACATAGCGTTACTGCCTGTCTCAACAACCCTAACTAGGGCTGTGGCCAAGATGACTTGGTTGACATTCCATTGGAATGACAGGCAATAACTGGTGACATCAACTCTGGATCAGCCTTAGTGGCTACTGCAGCTACATTTACTTTGTCACTAGCAGATTCAGTGTGTGTGACCGCAACACTAGCATTTTTTTTAGGCCACCCACCATGCAACAATGTATGTTTTTTCTTACAAACATGACATCTGCTTGTGTGACGACACGCATACCAAAAATGGTTAGGCCCAAGGCAGTTACTACACAACCCAGTAACCTGAACGAAATCTTGTCGTGTGGCGATCTCCTCCTTTGCAAACTTTTTACAATTTATTAATTTGTGAGGTTCCTTGCAATACGAACATAAAACGTGACTAGATTCCCCCTCCTCTGATGTGACGTAAAGCGTGTTTGATATCCGAACATTCTGCTTATCTTCTTTAAAGTCTGAAAACTCCAAAGACCTGAACCTCAGTTCTAAAAACTCAGTAAACTGAAATAGAGTTGGCAGATCTTGATACTCACTACTTTTGGCTTTCCATTGCTTCCTGGTCTCAGCGTCCAATTTTATGCTAACAATGTATATTACAAGCACATCCCACGTATTAGTGTTAATATCTAGATTCTGCAATGAATTTAAACACTCATTTGAGGTATCTAACAGACCCTAAATACCGCTAGCAGTTTCATTTGAAATATTCTTCTGACCCATAAACCTTTTCAGCGTTTCATTGCAGAGATACCTTTTATTGTTGTACTTTTTTTCTATCTGAGACCAGCAGACAACGTAATTAGCTGCGGTGACTGGAATGTGTCGTAGTAATTGCTCCGCTTCCCCTATCAGGTGACTCTTCAAAGTATAATTATTTACCTACGCATTTCTAATGTTTAAAAACAAAATAAATACTTACTGAATGGCCGGTCCTCCGTTCAATGTCTTATATTCTGTAACCACTCTCCCGCAAGGCTACAATTGTTTGTCGTTGCGCAGGTGTTAACTGCGGTGGCATTTTTATGGCAAAAACAACACAACAAAAAATCACGTCTTATCAACCTGTGACCGACAACCGGCAAGCGCAGCTGAGTGCAGCGGACTGATTTGAAAACAAACAAACAAAACGATCGCAGAAAAACCCAAAGCTCCAAGGACGCGCTCCCATTGGCTGAGCGTAAGGTTGGAAGTCCCTCTCGTGCAATTTGCTATAGCATTCGGGTATAGTTATAGGTCTATACAAATGTAAACGTCCACGTGCTGTCGTTTGTACAAGTGACGTAAATGCATAGGGTGTATGCCCCATTGAGAGCCCGCCAAAACTTTAAACACATTTAGGAATTGCTGCGTCCATTCGATTAGGTAATGAATGTGTTTGCCCCATCTTAGACTGCGGTCTACTCATATACCTAGATACTTCACACTGTCCACTGCCTTTGTCCGTCTAAGTTAATGCTAATATCTTTCCGGTTAATACCTTTTTTAAAGACGCACAACTTAGTTTTACGGTAAGATATGGTAAGACCAAGCTCCTCTACTAGTTTTGACAAGCAATTTAAGGCCGACTGTATTTTAAACTTAATGTCTTCTAATCTTTTCCCAGATACGTAAATAACAAAATCATCAGCATATTGTGATGTATTAACATCAACAATTCTACGGCAAACATCAGACGTAACCACGTTAAATAAAATTGGCGACAGAGGGTCACCCTGTGCCAGTCCGTTACCTGTAAATCGGCACATTGTGTGTTTACCTAATATGTCCATACTTAAATGTCTTTCTCTCAGAAACTCCCAAAGATACCAACACAACTTACCATCAATTTTAAGTTTACCTAATGCTGTAACCAAAGACCCTATGTTTATTACATTATTATAGGCACTATCTATATCTACAAAACAACCAAGCGTTACTAAATCCTTAGAATAACCTATTTGAATACATGTGATTATGCGCGATAAGTTGTCTAAACAAGAACGTGACCTTCTGAATCCAATCGTAGAATCAGCAAAACACAGATTCTTTTCTTACAACCATTCTAATTTGCGACATATAATTGTGTGAAGAATTTTACATAAGCATGACATTAGTGCGATAGGTCTAGCATCTGGATTATTAACATTATTACACCTTGTTTAGGTAAAGGAACAATTGTGACATCTCGCCATTGGAATGGTACATAATGTGTTGACAAAATATTGTTATAGATGTGTAGTAGGTATACTTAACCGTTCTTAGGTATGTTTTTAATCATTGAAAAGGAAACTTTATCCCTACCTGGGGCCGTATCTTTATTTTTAATACAGCTTTCTAATTCATGAAGAGAAATAGGGGACGAAAGTAAAGATTCTTCGTTGGAAAATTGAGGAGTGTCTAAGTTGACGTGGTCTGGGGTTAAACTTCGTAACATACTACAAGCCTTGTCTTTACCAACGGTAAATCTTGATGTTTTATAGCCTTTAAGCCATTTCATGCGTCGCCACTTTTCGCTTGATGAAATAGTGCTATCAATAGAATCACAAAAATCTTGCCACGCTTTTAATTTTGCATTTCTCATAATTTTTTGTGCATTTGCTGTTTTTGATTGCAATATAGTCAAATTATCTGGGGGTTGGATTTTGTCTCACAATGACTAGTGCTAACCTTTGTTCCGCTACAGCCCGAGACAAATCAGGACTCCAGTAGGGCTTAGGTTTGAATTTCTCTACTCGTTGGGGATTATCGCATATCTTAATTGTGGGTATACTAATGTCTGCAGCTTCGTTTATAGACTGTAAGAAGAAATCATAATCTGTTTGCACATTATTACTATCATTTACCATATTAAAAGTGTCTTCAAGATGTTCGTGATACTTAACCTAGTCTGCTTTTTTGTAATTTCTCCTATTTCTGTAACTAGTGTCGATTAAGTACTCTAAGCTTACTTTAATCATGAGGTGATCACTACCTAAACATTCGTTCATAGTTTTCCAATAGAGGTTACGCGCTATCTCAGATGTTGCTATGGTCACGTCTGGTGATGATCTCTGTGAATTCCCACTAACCATTTTAATCATTGTAGGCGAACCATCATTTAAAGTAACTAAATTACTGTCCATCATACTGTCAAACAAAATTTTGCCTCGAGAATCCGTTTTATATGACCAGTTAGAGTGGTGTGTATTAAAATCTCCCAGAATTAATGATTTTGAACTAACTTGATGAAATATCATCTCCCAATCATTTTGTGATGTATTAACAGTAGATGGGCAATAGATCCCGACAATATATTCTAGAACTCCGCAGTTTATAATGTTTAAATGTAACAATTCGATACCACTATTTGGGCATACAAGTTGGCCCAATTCTGTTTTAACAGTATGATGGACAAAAATAGCTAAACCCCCGTAAGAGTCCCATCTGTCTTTGCGGAAAATATTATAACCATTGACTTTGAGATAACTATCAGGTTCTAACCATGACTCGCTGACAACGGCAATATGTACCTTTTCTTGTGCTAAAAGATTTTCAAATTCAACTAGATTTGGACGTAAACTCTGAGCATTCCACTGTATCACATTCAGTACTAACCCATTATTACTCTTTAGACCCATAATTGTTACAGAATAAGGATGAAATCATTGGCAATTCAGAAATCTGTTTCATAATCAAACTTAAAAACCAATCCCAGCATAATTTAAAAGCAGCAACCATCTTGTCCGAAAATGTGTCTAGCCTTTTCGAAAATATAATATCCTTCAACTCCTTTAATAATTCACTCAGGTTCATGTCCTTCTTTCGTCGAGTATGCATGTCTTCTACAGCCTCCGAAGTAATTGCGCTTTCGCCTTGGCTATCCGATGTCGGCTCATCACGATTATCCTGGTGACTGTTAGTGTGCTTGTTGTGATCTGTTTTGCGCACTGTTTTTTTCTTGCGAGGCGCTGGAGTATGTTTTCTCTTTTTTTTAATCACCGCTTCCGTTCGAACAATCTCTGCGTACACTGACCTCTGCTCTACATTGGGTTGTGTTGCCTCTTGTGTCTCATTGAGTGTGTTGGGGAAGTCGCTGGGTTTGATAGGGGGTTCAACATCTTCGTTTGAGCCTTTTTGTAGCTTCAAAGCCTGTCGGTATGTGCAATTTTTGTCCGCCATTATTTCACGAATTTCTCTTTGTTTTACCTGGTGTGGGCAAATTTTGGCCAACGCCATGTGTCGGCCATTACAGTTGGGGCATCTGATTTTTTTGGTGTCTCTGGTGGAGTGTAGTCCACTGCATTTTGGGCACACTGTCTTTTTGCTGGTGCACATTTTCATTGAGTGGCCAAATTTCCAACATATGCTACATTGTGTGACCCTGAAAGTGTATCTGGGTGTTTCTCTACTAATTGGAAACTGGCCCATACAAGACTGTCCCAGGCATATTTTTTGGAAATGTTAAGTAAACGATTTAATAAATTGAAAGATATTTATAAATCAAATATAAATCTTCAAAAAGCTCACACATTTTCCTCTTTATATGGGAGATATTGCCGATTTTTTGAAAAACTGTGACAGGGGACTGTCATAATCCCCAGGGGACTGTTTATATGGAAGAAAAACACATTCTTTATTGAAAGAAAGCAATCAAATTCTTTATTTTTTAATTAAACTTTTACAATCAGTCTTTCTGACGAATAAATCAACAAATTTAACGTATTGTAACGACTTTTCTTATCCTATAGATCACTTGAGTATTAAACTTATTAAAATTAATATCTTTGCTAAACAGCCTTTATGTAGGTAACTGATACTATGACACTAAAGTCAGTCTTTATTGTGATTCAAAATCAATAATACAACAAAAACAACATTACTTTGTGCTATCTTACAATCAACACTCTGAGTTGACATAATACTTTGAATTATTTAACTTAAAAAGTACGACTAATTTTAATCAATGACATAACGCCTTACTCCACTAAATCTCTTTTAAAGTTGCACACCGAGAAATATTTAAAATAATCTTATTTCTCAAAAACCGGTACAGCTAATCGGAAATAATAAAAACACCTTCTCCCCGTTAGGGTTAGATCTGGGTTTGGTAACTTGTCCAATATTTGATCAAAAGTAATATCAGAGATATCATTTTCGTCAATCCTGAACTTGTAGCCTTTATCGTCACAAATTTTCATAAAAGTGACTGTTAATTCACCTTCCTCTTCGTCTACTTGATTAATTTCCGTCTCTCTTTTTCTTTCATTTCTTCTCTCTTTTGCGGGTCATTTTGAAGTCGTTGATATCTCAAACGTTCAGCTGTACGTTTTTGTTATAACATTTCTTCTCTAGTTTTGGGTGGCATTGTGGAACATTACCTATAATAAGCAAATTAAATTAATAAGCAATAAAAACCCGACTATGAATTACGCCTTTTTTGTGTACAATAAAGTGCTTACATACATACATATATGTATAAATTATACCCAATGTCACTCTTACAATTAATTGAGATATGTCCAACGATCATATGTTAAAATATATGAGGCTGTTTAGGATGCAGAACGTGCAAAAAAATTTACAGACATGCATAGAGTAAAAACGTAAAAAGGCAATATTTCCAGTGTTATTGTAAACACTGCCTTTATTACGTATGTTTGGCAAGTTAAATGTGACGAAACCTGAAAGAAACAGTCCCCTGTGATATTAAACAGTCCCCTGTGTCATGAGATGGCAGGGGACTGTTTGCCAGGGGACTGTCTATTACACGTAAAAATTGTAGTATCATTGAATGATTTTAAGCATATCAAGTTTAAGAAGCAGACGTAATAACATACTTACTAAGCAATTATTTTAAAAAAAATATTGCAATTAGTCATTTAAAACAATCAATTAAATGCTTACCAGTGGACTGTTTCAACTTGCAGCCAGGACGCGTGGTTTCACCTTGGAACGCAATGGTGACACTAAACAAAATGGCGACGGCGCGCTTCGTTTGCAATCGAACGAACTTCACAGCGGTTGCGTTCCGTTCCACGGTCTTAAATGTCCGCACCAATGCATAATAAGATTTCAGAGCATTTTACATATTGTAACAGGGGAGTGATCAAAAATATTGAGGACAACATATGTCATACCCAATTAAATATTAAATTTCTACTTAAAAATATGACTGTGTTTTACAAAGATACGTAATGTATTCTAGTTTTACTTGAATATTTTATACTTTGGAAATAACAATAAAGAAAATATTTTTTTGTCACGAAACTTCTAACTCTGGAAATGGGACACTACAGGGGACTGTGTTTTGAGGTGTTTAAAGTGCATTTATTATAATATTACTATATTATATTACTAAATAAGCTATAGCGTACTAAGAATAACTAGTACACTATCGTTTTTAATATATAGAACTCAGTAATATAAACATTTTATACGTAAAATTTGCCACGGACAGCGATTTTCCAATTAGTGTAGAATGGCCCATCTATCTACTGCACAACGTAGCCCATGTATGTAGACTTTGGGGAGTTTGGCACCCTTGAAGCAGACCCTGACAGATCACAGTCCTCCCAATCCGTGCCATCCGCCGTGCGTCGCCTCAGCCGTCTCACGGATAATATAGGTATGTCTCCGCTGTTTAAATCAGCCAAAATGTCCTCTTCCGATATTTCCCTCTCAATGTTTCTTACTATGCCAAAACACATACCAACTTCATTTGCCTTTTGGCAACGCCAACCCATTTCCGTAAATATTTCTTTGGCTATCATGCAATTTAGGCTCTCTTCATCTTTAAATTGAATGATGGCTTTATGTATCTAACTCTCGTAATGTTTTCTATATTTTGCGTTTTCAGTAGTTTGGCCATGCCAATCTGCTTAGGTAGCACCAAGTTGGCCTTGGTGCTACGCTCCTTGGCCTTGGCCACTACGCTCAATTCGTTCTGCTCAATATTATGAATAGTAGATCGCCCACTGCTGCCACTCCGTGGTCGATATATCTTTTTTCTTGACGAGACGGTGGCCCACTCTTCACTATCCGTGGATAGGTTTCGCTTCACCGGTTTGCCTACTGAAGATGGTCCCGGACCCTGGCAAATCTCTCTTAGTTCTGACTCGCATCTCAAAAGTTCCTCATCTAAATACATTTCGTCACTTTCATTGGGATCAGGCCCCGTGTCATTTAATGATCTCACCATTATGATCCGTTTTAATCATTAGGTAAGGTACAAGAGAAAAAGTTATATTCAAAAAGGTATCACAGTAAAATTATTTCACTAAACACTGTTTTTAATAAACTGAAGGTAGATTGCTAAGAAGGTAAGTTGGTAACAACGAAACGACTGCTTGTGTTGGCGGCTTGCTACGAACTCGGTCTACTGACTTATTAAAGAAAAAGTTCCTTCAAAACAACGACTTAAAAAGGAATTTAATTGATTTATTGGATCGGAGTTAGAAAAAAGAGCTATTGAATACTGACAAAAAGAAAATTTAAAGCTATAAATACACTTACTTTTACCAAGTTTTTATACCATATTAGTATCATCGGATACTAATATGGAATAAAAACTATCGGATGAATTATCTGCATCATCAACTTTATTATCTAATTATTCAAAATTATCCATTATCTAATTATAAGAATTTTTCTAAGATGGCGATGGTCGTTTCCAAGCGGTGGTCGAGATGGCACATGTGGTCTTCGTCTTTACTTACAGGTGCGATGTATTTTTTCCATTTCTCGGGCGTTACATCCTTAATTTCATGATGGAACAAAATTTGCACATTTTCATTTTGAAGGTTTTATTGTTAGAAGCTTAAGAAAATGTAGGCCTTTCACTTGTGGCCAAACTAATTCCATGGGATTCAGTTCGCAGTGGTAAGAGGCTAAGCGTAAGCATCGCTGCCATCTCGTCCACTACGTAGTTTTCCTCAATATTACACGTTTTTGCCAATGCCAGCAATGGACGCTTTTTATCTTGGGCAATGCTTCGGGAGTGGCATTATCCATGATCCACTTACTGCATTTGGTTTTAATTTTAGCAAAACCACTCCTTTGAACTACTTCCCAAAACAATCAGCGTTCATCTTTTTTATCATCGACATAGCCGTCTTCTCCTATTTGGCTCATTATCAGTCTTCTGCCCTTTCTTGTGGGAGACTTCAACCCACTGGTTAAGCCGGCCTCAAAGAAGGAGATTAGGCACACCGTGTGCCTAATCTCCTTCTCTTCAGGGCATCCAATCCCGCAGCATTTTTGTGATCTCGGTATTTGCGGGATTGATATTTCTCAATCCCGCGGGATCTCGGTATTGGCGGGATCCCGGTATTGGCGGGATCCCGCAAGTGTGTATGTGGTACATTAAATTTATATTAGTAAATATAGTGTAAGGATTGAAGGATACAAAAGAAATAAAAATCAACATAGCTTTATTAGTTTTAATTATCAAATCAAGCAAGAAGTACGATTATAATGACATATTATTTTTTTTGGAAATGTTTTCGTAAGATACATAATGTATCTAATGTATCATCTGCCAGGCTGCTGCGAATATGTGAAGCTAAATATCCGGCAGCTGAAAAAGCCCTCTCGGCTTCTACACTAGTGGGCGGAATGCATTTAAGTGCATTGTATGACAAAAATAAATATTTGCCTCTTGTACCTCCAGATTCATACAAAGTCATCTCTTTTTAGGGTTTCGTACCTCAAAAGGAAAAAACGGAACCCTTATAGGATCACTTTGTTGTCCGTCTGTCCGTCCGTCCGTCCGTCTGTCAAGACCCTTTTTCTCAGGAACGCGTGGAGGTATGAAGCTGAAATTTATATCAATTACTTAGGTCTACTGTCCCTTGAAGCTGTGAAAAAATCAAACTTCTAAGCCAACGCAATCAAAAGATACAGCCGTTTATGCCGCAAATTTTCGACACTTGCAAGGGAATCAAAACCTACAGGGTGCTTCCCGTGAACTCAGAATCTTGAAATTTGGTACGAAGCAACGTCTTATAGCATAGATAAAGGAAAAATTACGAAAACCATAAATTTTTAGTTACATCTCATAATATTTTTTTTTTTAATAATTTTAAACTTACTACCCATTTCCTCATAAACGCGTAGAGGTATTAAATTGAAATTCATACCAAATACTCAGGTCTATAATACAGGTTTGTACGGAACCCTCGGTGCGCGAGTCTGAGTCGCACTTGACCGGTTTTTTTATGATGGAGTCAATAGAATTGATTTGGCACAATGTGCGCCTAGGAGAAGCAACTAAAGCCAAGGCAAGTTCTAATTCCTCTTGCAGAGAGAGAGCTCGGGGTTCGTTGTCTTCATCGATTTGTGCCGATTCATTCGCTCCAAGAACAGAGAGCGGTAGGTCGTCTTCTTGATCTTCAATATCATTTCTTGATTTCTCGTCAAGTGATACGCTGTAATTCAATCTCTGGATTAACTCCTTTATAATCTTTCTAAGCACACTTTTTGGCGGCAAGCTAAAGGTTTCATCTTCTTCCGAGGCTGAATTTTGCTGGAGTTGGCGGTAACCACCAGGATTTTTGAGATATATCATCAGCGCAGTCAAATTGGTTCTTCTCTGTGAAATACGTCGTCGCAAGGAAACACCTAACTCGGCAGCTAACGACGAAGTCGATTTGAGATCATCTAGTTTATTTATCATAAATTTCAATGTTGTTTCTGCTGTTAAAAGACTAGCGTCTTGACGACAGAGAACCTCAACAGCAATCTTGACAGGTTTGAGTGTTTGTTCCAGTTTTAACAATGTGGTTAGCTCTTCCTCTGAAAAACAGTATTCTGTGTTACTACCAAGACCAAAATCGATGATAGTTTTAGCGATGCAGTTTTAATTTATTAAATGTTTCAACCATATTAGCCAGGCTGCTCCATCGGGTTTTGCAGTCTGCTTGTAACTGCAAACTTTTCCCAAACTCTTTCCTGACGTAATCTTGCAGTTTGTCGTTTTTTGTTGATGAATTCCTAAACATGTGCACCACTTTGCGTACTTTTTTAATAATATTATTGAAGTTCGGGGCTAGATCAGCTTCAATATTTGGGCAAATTGTAACATTAAAAAAGTCGTTATCATTTTGTGAACCCATTTCATCTACAGAGCCTGGCTCTGGCGCCTCTGGCGTGCTTTGGCTGGGGTACTCTGAAACTGCGTCTGTCAATGTTGAAATTGGCGGTTCTGCTTCGCCATCTGAAGCGATAGTCGTTTTTTTATAAATAACATCTAGAATCCCTAACTGCAAAGCACGGGCATAGCAGAGTTGATGATTTGAGGAAATTAATTTACCAGCTTTAATCATTACTGCCGCACCATCTGTTGTAATTGCAACAATATCTGTATCTAGGTTGATGTCAAATTCCAAGATCTTCTTCCTGAGAATTTCTACACAAACTTCAGCTGGCATATTACCAAATATTCTAACCAGACCTAAATTCCAAAACATTGGACTGGAATTCACAAAAGCATGTATATTTATGTTCATAAAACGTCTTTTACACAACGATGTCCATTCATCAAATGTCAAAGATAAACGGTTACCATTTTCTTTAAGTTTGGATAAATCTTGTCTTATTTTAATTCTAAGGGTCATTTCGTACTGCATCACCATCAATCGGATTGACGTTTCAGATTTAGGTAAAGTGTACCCGTCACCTTTAAAAAGATCTCTTAAGTAAGATGACGTAGCAAATACACGAAAAGGTATTCCGTCTTTAGAGGCCATACGAGCCACTCTTTCTTCCATAGAAATTCTATTTTGGACAGGAAAATGGTCTGAGATCTTGACTTTTTTATTCGGAGGAGATTGAAGAGACGAACCTGCGTCAAAAGAAGGCCCCAGCTTCGCCCCCGACTCCGAAGACTCCGAACCCTAACTTGCTGCTTTGCCACTCAAATCTTGTATTCCGTGCTTTGATTTTAAATGGACGTGTAATCCCTTTGTAGATCTAGCAGTAGTTTTCAATACCGAATTGCACATTTTACATTTGGCAGTCAAGTCATCATCTGATTTTACAAAGTATGTCCAAACTTTACTCGTATACGTTATATGCACTGCACTTGTCATTTTCGATTCGATAGTTCGTAAATAATGTTAGTAATGTTCGTTAGTAATGTTAGTAAACGCAAAAAACATTTTACTAACATTACTAACTATGTTAGAAAACGAATTTTGTTTAACGAACGAATAATTACTTGTCACTTCAAGTAAACAAATAAAACAAACATGGAAGCCGGCCGCCCCCGGCCGCCGCTGGCGCGGGGGGCGCGACACGGCCGCGGCGATTCACTCTTTTCGCTCGCTTGTCAGTAGTCGCGCGGCAGCGCGCGTAGGAGGGTGTTTCTTTGCTGCAGATCAGTCCCGCAAATCCCGCGGGATCCCGCGCATGTAATCCCGCATTGTGCGGGACTGAAAAATGATGCGGGATCTCGGAATACCGGGATTGGATGCCCTAGGCACACGGCGTTGGTATGAATTTAAAACAGAAACATGTTGCTTTGAATCGCCCATTATCAGATTAGACTTTAAAGCAATAGAGGGGTGGTATTTGTTAATACTTACAATTTTCTTTTTCTTCTCTGCCCACTATTCTTTACGACACTATTTTGTAGAAATAAATTCGCTACCATAGTAGTGCATGATCTGTCTGATAGTTAAGCAATTTTATAGAAAAAAAATCTTATAAACCTATTAAGAGGCTAAAAACCTCTGGCCAACCGTGCCAGCGCTCTCCCAACTGACTCGCTTCTAGTCCCGGCAAGGTTTTTTTTTTAAATTGTCCTTAGCACGGGTTTGTGCATTAAAAAGAATATAAAAAATCTTATGTTTACATAAGGCGCAAGTGGTGGTTTGCAACTTCCTTCGATGCCATTCCATGAAAAATGTTGAGAAGTTCGTCAGTGAAATGCAATTTACATATTTGTAGCCCATTTTTTCCTATTTTCTGACTGACATTTGTTCCTGAAATTTTGGAAATTTTTTGTAGCAGAAGTTTGCAGCTTTAATAGATGAGAACTAAACTTGACAAGAGTTTTTGTATGTCCATCGTTTGGATTCAGTATAAAAATATCTGTGATTCTTTGCCACTGGTCTTTACGAGCCAGTCCACACGGCGCTTTGCGTTGCGTAGTCGTAGTTTATTTATAAACTCATTGTTTTACATGAACAAATTTAATTTTAACTTCAATTTCTAATAATCTCAATTGTTGACTTTTTATAAAATAATTGGTTTGCCTATTTTGGAACGTAACTTCATAATTAACATTTGTAATTATTGCCGAGAGTAGTAAACTAACCGTTAATGCTTTCTAAAAAACGCCTGTCACCTGAGTCATCCGAGACCACGGCTCCTGAAAAAGTGCCGAAACGTCGGAAAATTTTAAAAATGTAATAAACGAGCATAAATCCGTATAAAACAGTTTTAATTAGATTATTTGCTACGTTTTTTTTTCAATACTTTCGCTGTATTCTCTAATTGTGTCTTAATCCGGATTTCGTTTCATGACATATACTAATTTATTGTTAATATTGTCACTGTTGCACTCGTTAATGGGATACCATTAACGAGTGCAACAGTGACAATATTAAGCTGATTCACTTTCAATGTTGATCAAGTTAGATATATAGATCTCACTTGGTCAACATTGAAAGTGAATCAGCTATGGATAATTTTTGATCTCTTTTAGAACTACTTGAATAATACGGTAATTTTCTTCGTTATTTTTTTAATCTAACTGTAAATTTGATTTTTCTAAAATATGTTTTGCATTGCAAATGGCTATTTAACCAGTACTGTTGAAGTTGCTTAGAACATCTTTTATTTTTTCGATGTGTTGAGCGTAGTAAAATTCTGATTCCAACCAAGTACCCCATATTGTAATTACTGGTTGCGGAAGCAGTGGTAGGTCAGGTGGGTAGGTTTAGCTGGGTGACCAGAAGGATAATCAAATCAGCAGTTAACAGTAGATTAGCTAATTTTCCAATGATTTGCGTTCTAGAAACCCAACGCATGTTAACAGATTGTCAAATATGACAGTCTGTTAGCTGATTCGTTGAATTAGGATTGTCTCGGAAACCGGCTGTTAGTGTGCTCAACATTTAGGTCCTAACTACATGTTAACAGATTGTTAACTACATGTTAACAGATGTTAACTACATGTTAACAGATTGTCAAATATGACAGTCTGTTAGCTGATTCGTTGAATTAGGATTGTCTCGGAAACCGGCTGTTAGTGTGCTCAACATTTAGGTCCTTAGCACGGGTTAGTGCATTAAAAATAATATAATGTAGGTATGCTTTTTGATGATACCTATTATTTCCATCTTTGCGTCCATTCTGTTGAGTTTATTGCACTAAATTGTTAATTATTTTGATTCTGACATTTATTCTGCATTCTGTTACATAAAATCTCTAGTAATGATTCTTCAGTGTTTTCTTTTGGTATATTCCCTTTTTGTAATTGGTTTCTAGAACTGCGACTGGATTTTGTTGGTCTAACATGTGATAGAGGATTTAAAAATTTCAAAAATTTGGAATACAGGTACTCCATGCTTGCTGCTGCCTCCGACTCTCACTGTAATTTTAATATTATTTTCAGATCTGGTTGTTCATTCAAAGATTTGCAATATTCGTTTAGAAGGGGCTACACAACAGTGCAACAAATAATACTAACAACATGCTTAGCGATAAAATGCTTACTGCATATTTGCGAACCACCCACACAACTAACATAACACAAGTTCACACCACCACCACCACCATACAATGAATATTAGTGACGATAGATTCCTTTATGGTTTTTTGGCATGACTTTTTTTTGTACCCCATCGTTCGTAACAAATTCGGTCCTTACTATCAACAACAGTTACGTGTAGCTTTCGGCTGCCACAACTTTTACAGGATCGCTCTAAACAGTATTCTTAAATGACCTATCGCAATACATACTTTTAATAAGTCCAAGTGGGGTATTTTCTTTAATAATGTTACCATTAAAAGCGGATTTCACTACAGCTCCATATTAGCATGTGTCAAAGAGAGACAGGTGTTTCGTTTGTGTGCTGATGGATTGATTATCCAAAATGGACAATATCTGCATAAAAGTACGTAACTCACCTCATACAGATCTAACATTGTAGAATTCAACAGCCTTATATGTTTCTTCTTTGTTATAGTTTCCTTTTTCCTTATGTAATTCTACTGTTTTCATCCTTTTCCAGACACTATAGTATTTTCTTTTTTGCGACTTTGAAACGATTTTCAGATGCTTCCTTGTACATTTGAACTATGGGTTTTGTGCGCTCATTTCGAAGCAGTCTCATTCTATATTTAGACAGCTTTCTTTCTAGAATACGAAGTCTATCTTTTAAAGCAATTTCTGCTGCAATATTTTCTGCACTCAGAAGTTTCTGTTCCTGGCTGGATTGTTTCTGTTATTCGAAGACATTTGAGTAGCTGCCGAACTTGATGGTGGGGTATTGTCGTTCAACATTGCTTGTATTTTCTTTTGCTCTGCCTTTTTAGCCCGACGTTTCTGGGCTTCTTTTCGTCAATACGTTCTTATTCTTCTTTGCTCTCTCGGAGTATAATCTTTAATAGTTTAATTTTTTCCTTCTTCTTTGATCTTCCTATGACGCTCCCTATCTTTTCTTCGTACTTTTTCCAGGGCAATAGGATTTTTCTTGTGTTGCTCTCGTTTTTTTGCATATAATTCTTTTTCTGCTCCTGACACCTTTTCTTTTTTTCTATGTCACTTATCTTTAGCCGCGTTTTAGCAATCTTGAATCAAACTGTATTGACTAAGCAAAAAAACCTTGTAATAATCCGAACACAAAATAAAAACATCAATTCAGTGGACAGACGGCAATTCCGTGGACAGTAAGGGTACGAAATTGACGTCCACGGAATTTAATTTTGATAAATAAAAAATATTTGCTGTTAAACGGTTGCAACCAAACTAAAAACATAACCTATAAAGGCATGCACACATTAAACACTTTCAAACAAAGCATAATGGCTAACATTTCCTGTAAAATTTACTTTTAATGTTCCTGGAACAGAATTGACGCGATGGATTGGATGATAACCATAGAATACCAATATTTTTCTTAAATACAAAGATAAAAAATAACGCAGCAGTCACTGATTCTCAGCTAGAAATGAATGACAGATAGCGCTATGTTGCCATTTGACAAAAAAAATTGTAGAATTTGGTAGTTTTTGTTGTCAAAAATTTGGTTCACGGAATTGATGATTCCAACAATAACAGCCAAAAAAGAGTTTTGTTCTACATACCTCAGATAATTAAGTCCATAGACTAGAGAAACATAAAGTTCCATATCTTCGGTTTCTTGGTAGGTAGGAAAACAAAACGAAAACACATTACATTTAATGTATCTTGTATCGAGTTTTGCATGTATAAAGGTATCACGAACAGTCCACGGAACTTGATACCAGCACATTTCAATGCAAAAGAGATCCGCCAAATCCCATACAAAATAACCCCAGGCCCGGCGCCAAAATATTGTAACTCAATTTCTAGAGTAAAAATAGCAAAAATATTATATAGTTTCGGTATTGCTAAATTCCCATGCTAACATAGTTTTTTTGCCTGTTGAATTTTCATAGGCGCTTTATGAAAAATTCTATTTTTTAGAGAAGCGTCATTCTTTTTAGTTCATTAATCTTGTAATTAGTGATTATGGCATATAAGCATGATGTACTGTACTATAAACTATAAAAAAATAAACTAGATGTTCGAAACTATATGTAAAATAAAACAGTATGGTTATAAATAATATATATTTTCATTTTCTCGACAGAACATATGTTTGATGGACTTAGTTTTCTAAATCAACCAATACAAAATGTAAGCCTAGAGCTGGGTGGTCTAAATCACGTTCGTTGTGTCTCGCCCAACCCAAATAGTACATGACGCTTATTACATGGGCGCAACTTCCCAGCGTTCTGTTCCCGTGATAACAGGAACAGTAATGTTCTTTCACTGCCTCGATTCCAGAAACCGCAGTATTATATAACAAATAGGTATAATAAGTTTTTGATCTGACATGACGTGAATTAATTCTGCTGCGAATCAGTACGTTGTTTGTATGGGACTGTGACCTTATAACTCGATCATTTATTATATCTATTTGTTCTGAGTGTCTGTAAACCTCGATTTCATATACGCCAGTTCTCTTCGTGTGTTCGCTGCAGTACGAACGTGCTATTTTGAGGTGATATGTGCCTATAGCGAATTTTATCAGATCTTCGTACGTCAGCTCCGGAAAATCTGATACTTCTGGATTATTTGCGTCCAGTCTAGTAAATGATGCTCTTTGCCTGTTCAAGTTGTTTTCTAAAACATACGCGGCCAACAGATTTGTTTTATGTATGTTGCGGTTTATTGATGCAATAAAATCATCAGTAAATCTACTGTCTTCGTAAGGCTCCTGAAAGCAGTTTATCAAAGCCGCTGCTATTTTGAAATCTGTAAATGTTTTCGTCAAGGTATTGTTGAACATTCTGTTGCGGAAGATTTTAAAGCTATTTTTGAACTTGCCATTCACAGTTTCTACAACCCAACGACACAAGGTTATTAGTCGTGATTTGTTGGCCTCTTCTGTAGTGAGTTGAGTTTCATTTCGTTGCTTAAATGGTGGCATGTAAGCCACATAGCCATGTTCTTCCAATGATACTATTGCATCACGAAACCCCCTGTCTAAAATTAAAACGTCTCCCTCTTCAAAGAAGTAATGAAAGGGGTTGTCTCCTATAGGCTGATCATGATTATGCAGTATTTGGTTCATAATTGCCGCATCAGTGGTTGTAGCAGCATATGGCCCTATTACATCTAATATGTGGCCATCAGCACATACTATTAAGAATGGCTTAATCAAGTTACGATATTTATGTAAGCTGTAACTTACGCGTTGAAATAAAAAGTTGGAACTTTTTTCAACAAATAAATACGTGCCATCGCATATAATTATTGCTTTCGGCGATGCATTGCTTCCAAATATATAATTAGGTAAAATCCTGTTTCTACTGGGTGGCGCAAAAGTAAAGACCCTATTTGGTTCAGCTATAACATTTTTTCAAAATTAGAAAACTAGATTTAGGTTTTTTTAAATGTTTGTTTGTGCCATTAAATTTCGTACCATTAGGATTTAAAGATGATGTCTTTTAAATGGTGACCTCCACAGTTGATACACATTTGAGCCCTATTTATGACATTTTGCATAACTTGCCGTAACACTTCCTGCGATATGTTCGTTATTTCTTGACGAATGTTTTCTTTTAGAGCTGCGAGAGTCTGTGGCTTGTTCACATACACCCGAGATTTCAAGAAACCCCAAAGAAAGAAGTCTGGACTGGTCAGATCGGGTGATCTTGCAGGCCAAGGCAAATCGCCAAAACGAGAGATAACTCGGCCTGGAAAAGCGTCCCTCACTAAGTCCATAGTGTCGCGCGCTGTGTGTGCCGTAGCGCCGTCTTGTTGAAACCAGATGTGCTCCAGCCCCAATTCGTCCAAACTGGGTATCAAAAACTCACGTAACATGGTTCTGTAGCGTTCTCCAGTGACAGTTATCGCATTGCCTCCAGCGTCTTCGAAAAAATAGGGTCCGATCACTCTGTCAACACAGATGCCACACCATACAGTAACTTTTAGTGGGTGTAGAGGTGTTTCTTGAATAATGCGCGGATTATCAGTGCCCTAGAACCGAGTATTCTGCTTATTGACATGCCCTGAGAGATGGAAATGCGCTTCGTCACTCATAACCAATTTTGAAGGAAAATCATCCTCTTCAAGGTTGAGGTTTATGACGCGCTGGCAGTAATCTAGACGAGCTCGGTGGTCAGCAGACAGCAGCTGATGAGTCATTTGAGTTTTATACGGGAACATCTTTAAGTCTTTCACCAAAATACGCTGCAGGGTCCGTCTGGAAATGCCCAATTGCGTGGCACGTCGTCTCGTTGATGTTTCTGGACACTCTTCCACATCTTCGCGCACAGCATCGATATTTTCAGCTGAACGGCCTGTTCTTGGTCTCCCAGACTTAGGTCTATCCAATGTTGAGCCAGTTGCTTCAAGGCGTGTGGCAAAGCGTCGAATTGTGCGACCAATCGGTGCCGGACGGTGGGGAAATCGTCGACGAAATTCACGTTGTGTTCTTATCACTGATGAATTATTCCGAAAGAACATTGACACAATTATTCCACGTTCTTGGGGAGTAAAACGATCCATGTTTATTTTCAGTGTATTTTACATTTGTTCACTACACAATTTTCAACAACAGAAGGACAGAAAATGTCATATAAAAAAAATAAAAGTATTTTCTTTAGTGCCAGTACTTTTGCGCCACCCAGTACTAATCACTTCAGTGCGTGTTATGTGGTCTAGCCCTATATGCACAGGAACGAAGTCTGCGAGCAGACACTCCCTCGCCAATTGCAGCTTTCTTCTTAAGGTGGTCTCTGCTAAACCGAATGTTGTACAAAGTCGTGTATTGGGCTCCCCTGTGCGTATTTTACATAAATATACTCCCAAATCTGTTCTTGGGGTGACAGACTGACGATGAAGAGTTGGAACTTGTTGAAATAATTGTTCGAATTGTGAGTGATTCAGACCCGTCCAGTAGCGCAGATCGTCCTCAGAAACCTCGTTTATATTCTCAAGATCTAATCGAGATCTCGATTCTAGAGCCCGTGTATACATATTGACCATGTCAACGAAGCTATCAGCATTAAAATCTGTATGTTGATGATCCGTGATTTCTGGAAATTCCTCCAAAGAAGTGTTTTGCAAATGTAGTTGACAAATGCGGGCCCGGTCAGGAATATATAATCTAAAATAACTGAGAAGATATACTTTGATAGAGTTTGGAACACGGCGTAGTTGCAAATTGTTGCATCTGGTCATCATACAGCGCCGGGAGGTATTAGCCACTCGGGTAAACTGAGGGACATTCACCGATGTTCCAACAGCAGGTAGAATAGCAGGTGAAGGTGATCGATGTTGATTTCTGATATCCGAGTCAATTCGATGCCAACAGGCATGACAGATTGATCGGGTACCGTCGAATGGAACCTGTTAACAATTAAACATACTTTTAAATAAAAACGATATTTCTACGTACAACCCGTGCGAATTAACTGTGCACCACGCGCTGTGACGTCATTTGGACGGTACCATTTGAAAAACCTTTATATAATGTTAAAAAATATTGATTATATTTTTTTTATGTTGGTAAAAGATCGGTTTGATAACTATAGTCATAAATAATACTATGTGACAAAGATAATTCAAATTTTTTTGCTCATGAAAAAATGCAATTGCGGGGCACCGCGCGGGGTAGCGGGGAGAGAGGTCGCATTCCAGCAGAGTGCACAGTAGTTCATAGTGTGTTTAAAACATAGTAGACACCTAAGCCGGTCCATTTATCACCCCAGTATGAAAAAAAAAAACATTTTGTTTAAATAAAATCAATTTAAATCTTACCTCTTGAGGTGGTTGGATTGCGTGTACAACATGAACCACAAACTCTTGACGTGTTTGTGCAAAATGTTCTGACAAAACATGTCTACGACGTTGCCGTAATGATCGTGTACACAAAATACAAACGTCTGCCATTTCACAAGAAAATCAAAAGTCCGGGAGGGTTAAATAAAGTAAAATAAAGATCAAGGTAAGGTATCGCACAGTTCACAGTACACAACACAACAAACGTTAGCGAAGGACTGCGCGTGAGCAGAGCACGCCAAAGCAAAGCGGGCGTCTGCATGTTTCTCCCTCTAAACCATTATTTGTGAGCGAGACAATAAGATGTTGTGCCCTCACGTCACAGGTGCGTTCATCCGTGAGTCATGAGTGTTTATCCTTTCTTTGCCGATTGCTTGAAGGTCATGCGGCCATTAAGTAAAGTGGCGTAAAGCGATAATATAACAATACAAATATATATGAAATATGTTTATATAATATGATTGATATACAATGCTTATATGCCATAATTATTTACTACAATGTTAATGAACTAAGAAGGATGAAGCTTCTCTAAAAAATAGAATTTTTCATAAAGCGCCTATGAAAATTCAACAGGCAAAAAAACTATGTTAGCATGTGAATTTAGCAATACCGAAACTATATAATATTTTTGCTATTTTTACTCTAAAAATTGAGTTACATTATTTTTGCGCCGGGCCTGGGGTCATTTTGGCGGATCTCTTTTCATAATTATATATAAAATAGACCTCATGAATTATCGACTTATGGGATAAAATACCTTACCTACCTTAATCAAGGTTTACTTTAACAAAAATTAGTAATTAATGAATACTTTGGCATAATCAGACTCATAACAGGTTTTATCTTTTCGTAGAATGACCCTACCGCGCCGTCAAAAACCGACACAAACTGGTTTGTCGCGCGGCACGTTCGAGGCGCACATGTTCGAATTGCCGCGCGAACATGTGCGGCGGCGCAGTACCCATAATGCGCGGCCGCCTTGCGAGCCAATTTTCGTTGATTTGCCGCGCGAAGTCGATACGCACCTTTACATGAATGTGCTGTTTTTTTTTCTGCTGCTCTTTTTAAACTAAATTACGCGTCCTTTCTTTGCCTCAGGATGTTTACTTTGTTTGTGCACAAATCAACTGCGAACCGTATCCTTCGTCATTGTTTTCTGTTGACTCAACACAGATTACGTGTGTGATACGTTTACATTTAACACACGCATGGGCCACAGATAATTCCTTGTTACGTATATGACACAACAATCTGATTCGTCAACTTTTTTAGGGTTCTCCTATTTCACACGAAATGGGAGAATCCTAAAAAAGCAACCATGTCAAAATCCTACGAAATATGGTTTGTTTGCGACCGTGCTTTCAATGCCAACTACAGGTACTACGGCTCGTTCAGTCTCAGTCAAGCTTTCAGTCATAATAACTGGCTGTGTGGCAATCTTATGAGTTTTATAAAGATTTTTTTGATCAGAACTTATATTTATAAGAGTATGATTGGGTTTTTAGATGAACCTTCAATTTAGTTTTTATATTAAAGTACTAGTAAAGTACAGGTACAAGATACAACGTTTCGAAAGAATCAAAATAAATCTTTTGTAATTTTTAAACCTACCAATGACTCACACCGCAGTCATTCGACAGTTCGTGCTTTCGTTCGCACGCCGCTGCGCAATTAAAACCAAATTATAAAGTCATCTGTGATAAAACTATAAAATAAATTCGGTATTGTGCCTTCAATTCATCAGTTAAAACAGCATATAAACTCTTTTTTATGTGCCTGAGGCCCCAAAAACGAGAAAAAAAGCCGTGAATGGCTCCGGCGCATAAAGTACCTATCGCAAAATGTACCGCACGGTTTTTTTTTTTTTTTTTGTAAAATACACCTTTCGCTAAACGCACCTTTCGCAAAATGTACCTATCGCGAAATTCACCTATCGCAAAATGCACCTATCGAAAAATGTACCCTTATAAAACACGGGTAGGCACTTTAACAAATTTTATTATAATAATATTATGTTCATTATGTAGGTACGTGAAAACAGATTTTTCCACCGAATTGATATTCAACTTCATGATACGAGACTAGGCTGTATTAGCCGTATTCCTTTCCCTATGGTAAAAAATTAAATTGTATGTTTTGTGAGTTTTTACGAAATTTTACAACTTTTCAAAGTACCCACCACTTTGAAAAGTTGTCTAATTTCGTTAAGTAACTACAAGCCTTTTAGTTTAAAAATTCACAAGTATGGAACAGTATATTTCTTTTTCTACTAATCAAAAAGGAAAATTTACACTTATTTGTGGTCCATACAGATATAATAAGCATCGGACTAATAAAACTGAAAGTACCTTATGGCGATGTGTGTGTCGTGATGATTGTATTGCCTCATTATCAGTTGAAGCAACCAGAAATACTATAACAAGACAAACTAAGCACACATGAAGACTGTCGACATTAAAAATATTATTCATGAACATGTTTTGTATTTGAAAAAGGCAGTAACTGGTCTGCCTTTTTCAAATACAAAAGTTGTTGCACTGGTCTAAAAGCAAAGATTTTAGACCAGTGCAACAAATCTATGAAGAGAATGACTCAAGATTACGTAGTAAGGTACCAGTATCAGATTATGACTTATTAGAGCCAGTCCACACGGCGCGTTGCGTTGCGTTGCGTCGTCGCAACGCAAATATTTTGACGCATAGCCGGCCACACGGGCGCTGCACCATCGCAGCGTTACTATGACGCAGTCTTAACGTTCCGTCGGCGCAGCGGCGACGCACAGTTGCGGCAAGCACTTTGAAAAAATTTCGCAGTCAGTCTATAGCAAATCATGGATCGGAAAAGACGTCTAGCATTGCTCCTATTACTACGTCACCGCCGAAATCGACGCAAGATCACAAGACGGTACTGGATCAGTCCTTTCATTTCATAAAGCGATTTCTTTATAAAACTAATAAAACTGAAAGTACCTTATGGCGATGTGTGTGTCGTGATGAATGTATTGCCTCATTATCAGTTGAAGCAACCAGAAATACTATAACAAGACAAACTAAGCACACATGAAGACTGTCGATATTAAAAATATTATTCATGAACATGTTTTGTATTTGAAAAAGGCAGTATGCAAAGATTTTAGACCAGTGCAACAAATCTATGAAGAGAATGACTCAAGATTACGTAGTAAGGTACCAGTATCAGATTATGACTTATTAGGGCCGAAACACATAACGCAAACTGCTTATTTTTGCGGCGCCGCAACGCCAAAATCGGCAGTTGCGTTGCCGCGTTGCGGCGTCGCGAAACAGGGCATTATGGTAGGGTAACCATTTTCTCGTGATTTTTGAGTGTGGATAGACGTCTCTCTGCGATGGATCGTAATAAACTTATTGCTTATTTGTTATTAAGAAGACATTATTCTATCTTAAAAATACGGCAAAGAAGATACTGGATACATCCATTAAGTAAGGGTATGAATCCAAATGGCGAGTTCTTTTCTAAAAAATACGAAGCATTAAAGATAGACGAAAAAATATTTGTTGCCTACTTTAGAATGAGTATATCATCATTTGAAGAGCTATTAAGCGAGTTATCAAAATATATACAGAAGAAAAAAAATAAAGGAAGGAAACCAGTTACTGCTTTGGAAATGCTGGGCTTAACTTTAAGGTAAAACAAATAGGTTTCTTATTTTTTTTTTATTGATGTTTATGGCACTCGGAATCAAATGTTTAGTTTTATTTGTACCCCTGGCTTTATACACCTGTGGTACTAGCGGGGTGTCGATAAAAATTTTGCATCACTAGTGTTCATGGTTTGGGGGTACCTAGTGGTACAAAGCCAGGTTCAAATGAAACAAGACAGAATCAAATTAAGCTTTTTGCATTATACAATTTTCTTACTTTAAGAATACTTTAATAGGCCTTAAAAAATGTAATGATCAATTTAAGAAAAATCAAACTCCTCATCTTGTGAAACATAGGAAGTAGCTGACGTTTCGTCCAGTAAAAATGGTGAATTTATTGGACGTTGTTGGTTTGATGATGAGGTAGTCCTCTGTTCAGTAATCGAACTTCCAGGAGTAGAAGTGTGGTAGCCACTCTGAACCGTATTATCGTATCTCATAGTTGAATATCCTTGATTATAACCCTGAAGCTGATATTCTTGATTATAGCCGTGATGTGTATTTTGATGAATTGAAGGTTGAAGAATGTCCGTTAATATTTGAAGCACCCGACTTTGAAATATCAATGTTTGATTCTCATTTAACGATTGTAGAGAGGGTAAAATCCCCTTGAAAAAATGCAAATGTCTATTCTCCGGTGTTTTTAATATTGCCAATAAATCTTCTTCAATATCATCCTTATCATCTGCCTTTCGTTTTCGTGGTTGACTTTTATAACGAGGCAATGCCGTTATTTCATTCTCAATATCTCCTTCCGCTACACATAAACTGGAATCAGTTGCATTTTGTGAAACCTTTTTCAAAAACTGTAATTGTTTATTCAAGTGATATTCTTTAATTTTTGCAGCTCCAGCTCCTGATCGATTGGCATCTTTTAGTTTTTTTTGATATTTAGCAAAATTATCTTTTATGGCCTTCCACTTCTTGACTAAATCATTACCTGCAACAAATAACTTCACAAGTGAAAAATAGTAATAAAGACTAAAATTCCCTAGATTCCATTTATACTACATATAAAATTACATATAAAATTTGATATAACTTTCATAAGTACTTTCGGTCCATCCAATTTCATATAAATGGCTGGCCGCCGAAAAAGAACAATTTTCTGCTTTTTCTTGACTTAGGCAAGTTAAAAACTGATTGACTTTGCCTAGAACAACCATAATGTAAAATATTTCTTGAGTACTTCTTTGAAAAACTACCTGTCTATCTTTGAAAATCTATTCCTTTAGCAACACTATTACCTGCGCAGTTTGAGTTTGATTATACCTACATTTGTATTATTTTATTATTTGCCTACTAATTATTATTTCATTTTAGATTTCTAGCAACCGGCAGTGACTTTAAAACCATGCATACGAATTACTTCCGAGGAGCAAGTACAATAGCAAAAATTGTAAGGACAGTTTGTCGCGCCATATGGAAACATCTATCAAGTCAAAATATACCTCCTATAACAAAACAGGTTCTAGAAGATGTCGCTATTGAGTTTGACAAGAAAGCAAATTTTCCTAACTGCATAGGAGCTCTTGATGTGTCCGTATTATAACATGTCCGTATTACATGTCCTGCGCACAGTGGATCACAGTGGATAATTCAATAGTTTTATTAGCTCTTGTAGATTCTAGATATAGATTCATTTTTGTCGATATAGGAGCGTATGGCAAGGAAAGTGACTCCACCGTTTTCCAGAACTCTAAACTTTATGATTTGATTATGACACGCAAATTACCTATTCCTGTACCAAAGCCTTTACCAGGTTCTCAAAATGAAACTCCATTTGTTTTTGTAGGAGATGAAGCATTCTCAATTTCGAATAACGTCATGCGCCCTTACTCAGGGAAACATTTGTCGGTACAACAAAGAGTTTACAATTATCGACTGAGTCGTGCCCGAAGATATGTCGAGTGCGCTTTTGGCATCCTAGCCAATAAATGGCGCATATTTCATCGATCTATGAATGTGCAATACGAATTTGCGACAGACATTATCAAGGCATGTTGTGTAATGCACAACTTTGTTTTGAATCGAGATGGAGTACAAACGACCGATGACATTATCTTTGATGATTCTGATCTGCAAATGTTGCATTTGCCCACAGCAAATGAAAATAATTTAAGCCCACATCTAATACGGAATGATTTTTGTAATTACTTTTCCAGTGATGTTGGCGCCCTAAGTTGGCAATTAAACAAAATATGAATGTTCGTATACCTACTCAGTTCAAAATACAAATAATACCTTAATACATTTGATTCAAACTATTTAACATGTTGTGAACTGCGAATAAACAATTTAAATGGCAATTTGGTTTTATTTATAGTATTTGTTTACCTTTTTGAATAAGAGCGCGAGAAAAAATATAATTTTAACTTAGAGAAAATCTTTTGCATAGGGCATTAAAATAAATGGTGTATTTCATATGATTAAAAAAAAAAGATACATGCTACTTACATTAAACTACAATTTTTACAATTTAAACCGCGGATCAGATTTTTACGTTTTTACTACAGTAAAAATTGTAGTTTTATTGTGAATAGTGATCGCGTAAACCTAAGACAATACTATGTTACTACTTACCCAGTTTTGATTTTTCGGTTGAGTTTTTTTCCTTGTAATCAACATAAACGATCTCACAAATGCTTTTCCATGCTTCTTGTTTTATAAATTTGTCTTTATAGGTTTCGTCACTAGTATCCCACAAACAACGGTGTTCCTGAACCGAAGATATAAACAGATCGACGTCAACGTCAGACATTTTAATTTTAAAACTGCTTCTCGGTTGACACGTGTTGTTTGCAAGAGTGTTAGAAACAAACTGCATCCTTGTCAACAAGTATGACGTCATAACGCTGGAATTCGCGTCGTGCGTTGCGGCGCCGCACCGCTATAGCGCACTGCCGATTTCAGCGGCGCGGCGCCGCAACGCGCTTATGTGTTTCGGCCCGAAGGTCCAGTCCACACGGCGCGTTGCGTTGCGTCGTCGCAACGCAAATATTTTGACGCATAGCCGGCCACACGGGCGCTGCACCATCGCAGCGTTACTATGACGCAGTCTTAACGTTCCGTCGGCGCAGCGGCGACGCACAGTTGCGGCAAGCATTTTGAAAAAATTTCGCAGTCAGTCTATAGCAAATCATGGATCGGAAAAGACGTCTAGCATTGCTCCTATTACTACGTCACCGCCGAAATCGACGCAAGATCACAAGACGGTACTGGATCAGTCCTTTCATTTCATAAAGAAATCGTAATGGACAGTTTTTTTTTAGAATATCGGGAGTTGCTATTAGACGAAAAGAAGTTTTAAATTTTTTTAGAATGAGTGTATCCAGCTTCGAATGTTTATTGAAGTCCTTAGAACCACACATACGAAAAAACTATACTAATATGAGGAATCCAGTGGAACCAGTAGAAATGCTGGGAATTACTTTAAGGTATTGAACTATATAAATATATTTAAGTAATAAAAATATAACAGTTTTTTTGGTTTGTTTAATTAGTAATCAACTCACAAATAATCAGCAATTGTCATAATTTTAAATTTAGACATTATTTAAGAGAGATATCATCCAGTAATTACAAATTAGAAAAATCGTATTCAGTTTCTTCACTTGCTTGAGATGTTTCTGGAGATGTAATTGAATTATTATAATCAGAAATGTATGTACTTTGAAAATTTGCTGTTTGATACCCATATGATGGTTGGTGAGACGTTGATGGGCCACTCACATATGATGATGTTTGTCCATACCGCATTTCATCTATAATTTGTATAACTTTACTTTGGAAACGGAGAGTTTCTCGGTCGGAAAATTCTTGAATAGATGGCAATATAGCTCTGAAAAAGGACATATGGCGATTTTCCGGCTCCTTTAGAAGTTTTAGTCCTTCTCTTTCAAACTCATCCATTTGCATTGCCCTTTTGCGCGCGACTGGAACATAGCATATACATATTTTGTTCCACTTTTCTCAAAAAAAGATCTTGATTGTATAAATGATACTTCTTCAGTTTCGTAGCGCCCGAGCCCGATTTTGATGCTTCTTTTAATTTTTTTGAATATCTGCAGTAATTATCTTTTACACTTCTCCATTTCTTTATTAAGTCATTACCTGCAAAACCAATAGTAAACATGATTTAATAATTTATACATAGTGAATTTCTCGATAAATCAATTGTAATAATGATATTTTTTAAATGGTTTTGCCCCTGATCCAGACGAACTGTTTTCTTTTAATTTTTTTAAATATCGAAAAAAGTTGTCCTTCACGCTTCTCCATTTTTTCACAACCTCGTTACCTGCAAAGAAAAAAAAGAATATTAATTTATGTTTGCAGATCTAAATGAGCCACCCTATTTATTTTTTGTGTTTCAATTTCAGGTACTTGGGCAGTGGAAATTCGATAAACGCCTTGCATTTCAAATTTAAACGTGGAAGATCAACAATTTCTAGAACTATTTCGTCAGTTTGTCAAGCTGTGTGGAAATATCTTCGACTACAGTACATAGAAGAGATTACAGTAGAAAAACTACAAAATATTGCATTAGATTATGATCTAAAAGCCAACTTTCCTCATTGCTTAGGGGCAATTGATGGGAAACATATACGTTTGATAAAACCGGACAAAAGTGGCTCTCTGTTTTATAATTACAAAAATTATTTTTCAATTGCTTTGCTGGCGGTTGTTGACTCAAATTATAAGTTTGTTTTTGTCGACGTGGGAGCATATGGAAAGGAAAGTGATTCTACTATTTTTAGAAATTCGACGCTTTACAAGATTTTAATGAGAAATGAATTACCATTGCCTGTTTCTCAACCACTTAGAAATGATCATAATAACGAGCCACCAATCCCATACGTACTCGTCGGTGATGAAGCTTTTGGTTTAAGTAAGCATGTTATGCGCCCATACGGCGGACAAAATCTCAACGTGAAACAAAGGATTTATAATTATCGGCTTAGCAGAGCTCGTAGATACGTGGAATGTGCATTTGGGATCATGGCAAATAAATGGCGCATTTTTCATAGGCCAATTGATACAGCATATGATTTAACTATTAATATCGTGAAAGCATGTTGTGTTTTACACAACATGATGGTTTACGACAGCAAGACAAAATGGCAATAAGTACGTTTCCACAATTGAGACCCCACGTCAATGAAGAATCATTAGCCGTAAATTTTATCAGAGATCAATTTGCTAATTACTTCATGAGTCCGGAAGGGGCTTTACCATGGCAGTTGAAAAAGATATAAATTAACTTATAAAAGTTGTAAAATAACTTATTACTCATAATAAATAACAACTCACCAATCTTGTTTTTTTTTTGGTCCTCAAAGTCCTCGTAGTCTTGAAAAATTGTTTTACATATAGCTGCCCATTCATTCGCTTTACGAAACTTATCACTATAATGTTCGTGAGATTTATCCCATATAATGGGTCTTTCTTCAACCAAGGATATTAGAAAGTCAATATCAATCTCCTTCTCACTCATGATGTTAAAAAATGTTCGTTCGTTACGCTCGTCTAGCTTCCTCCTCTAGCAATGGATCATAGAACACTGTCCGTCGGCCGCAGCGCAGAGGTGCCGCGTCGACGCAGCGCATCACCCTCCCGCCCGCTTCGTCTCTTGTCCGTCGATCCGTTAAAACATCGCGTGCGACGACGCAACGGTATAATGGAGCATGTCATAAAAAATATATGGAAAACGACGCAGCGTCGTCGCTGCGACGACGCAACGCAGCGCATCGCACTAATGGGGCCTCGCCCTTATTTGTATGTAAAACAACGCAAGGACAGCGCTGCGACGACGCAACGCAACGCAACGCGCCGTGTGGACTGGCTCTTACCTACATATTATTCCTTATACAGTGTGCGAAGAATATACCTAAACATGGATTAATTGCGTCATACTAGTTCTGCTGCGGTAAAAGTGCCTGAAGCGTTAGGGAAAAGATTTTTAATTTGTGAAGAAGGTGGTGAAGACGGTGTCGATGACATAATTTTTATATTTTCAACCACTTTAGCCGGAAAAATTATATTCAGAAAGTCGGGATCATACTACGCAGATGGTACTTTTAGGTGTGCTCCACCGCCTTTTTATCAAATGTATGTACTGCATTTAGACATCAACTCAAGTACAAAATACACACACATAATACCGGTAATATACGCATTATTACCAAACAAAACAGAGGTGACATATACGCGTTTATTCATGATTTTGAAAGAAAAATTGGTGACCCAGATCAATTCTTTCAAGTGTGATTATGAACTAGCGCAGATAAAAGCAGTACAATCAATATTCCTTGAATCACAAGTAAGCGGCTGTTACCATCATTATAATGACGCCATTTGGAAGAATGCTGAGAAAAAAGGTTTGCTGCGCACTAATCAAGGTCGTAATATTGCAAGAATTGCTGCAATAGTACCACTAGTACCAGCTCAAAATACACCAGCTACTTGGCTATATATTTTAGATCAAGCCCCGCAAAGCCAAGAAATGGATCGTTTTAAACGATATTTCGAAAGAAAATGGTACCCAAAAATGCGTCCATCATTTTGCGTCCAAAAATGCGTCCATTGCATAGCTGTGCCGGCCAGAGACACAGAACTACAAACGCACTGGAAGGATGGCATCGGCGCATCAACACTGGTCGAATACCTAAAAAGCCAAGCATATTTATGTTTGTACATAAACTAAAGAAAAAAAGCAAGTTCTGGGATAATCGAATAAGTGATTTTCTTTTCAAGAAGCTGAAACCTAACAGACGTCAAAAAGATATGATTTTTGATGAAAAATAGCCAAACTTGAAGGAAATAATATCACTTTGTCATTTTTTTTTAAAAGTTATATTTTTACAATTGGTAAAATAATCATTACAATTTAATAATAACAGTGTTATAGTAGGTGATTCCTTTTTTCCTATCATTGAATAATTAAACATGCAACTATGGTTAAGAATGTTTTTTTATATAAATTTTAGAATGTTGAGTTACTTATGACATTTAATATGATCAAAATGTTGTAGTTATTATTTTTTGTTGCCCTTCAAAATACACATAGTCAAAATACACATAGTCAATATGCTCTGTTTGATTTTTACCGACTTCATATATGTATATATTGTTTGTTTTACTAGGGTACATTTTGCTAAAGGTGCATTTTCCGATAGGTACATTTTGCTAAAGGTGCATTTTGCGATAGGTGCATTTCAGGATAGGTGCATTTTGTGAATGATGCGTTTTGAGAATGGTGCATTGTGCAACGTTTTGGGCATGCGGTACATTTTGCGAATGGTACGTTTTCCGACTGAGCCAAGTGAATGACTGCCGTAAAAACAGTATATTCAATATGCCCAAAATTTAAAGCGCACTGCAGCTGTGAAGAGCATTTCAATGTAAGTACTGGGTGTCTCATAAGTCCTTTAAACTGAAAAAAAATATTGTGTAGTAATTTATATTAAAAGATTTTTTTTTAAATCATTTCATCTAAATGTGCTCCATATCGTTCTTGGCACTCCTGTAAACGAGGACTAAAATTTTCTATCACTGCACGGCAAGTACGCTCTGAAATGCTTGACATTTCTCGCCATAAGTCTTCAGTTGTTTTGTATAGCTTTTTATGCACATTAATCACGGTATCATGAGCTTCGATCGAGTCGGAAATAATCGTGAATGCACGGAGCTTTCATAAGATATCAGGAAGAGTTTAAAAACAGGAATGAAGCCCTCGTTGCATTGCCTATGGATTACTAGCTATGTCCCGGAGTGTTACCCGGGGCTCATCGATTTTTCTAAGGAAATATGATGTTATACCGCAGTAAAACTAGCCCATGTGTTAATCTAAGGTGTCAGCTAACTCCATACCAATTTTTTTTACATCGCTCCAGCCGTTTTGAGGTGACGAAGTAATATTAGTGTGGTGTGATGTGATGATATTATAATGGGCTATAAGTCGTGACCCGACTTAAATACTGTGCTTGTCTTTACGAACATATGCAATGAAAGTACGAGTATAATATAAACGAAACTCCAACTGACTTATTTAAAACACGATTCCAAAAACGTAGATCAAGTCTGTGATGGACATTTTAAAGGGAAATAACGTAACCACAGATTCAATAAAACACCCCAAAATGTAGAATCGGGTTTTTAAAAACTCTGTTAAGCACCGTATGGTGCCCTACTCTTCTGTTTTAATAATAAATATTTTTCTTTTTTAAAAACCTATTTAGAGGCTAAAAATTTCACCCATGCCGGGATTCGAACCCGCAACCTCTGGCTATCCGTGCCAGCGCTCTACCAATTGAGATAATATTTTTCAAGACATAGTAATAAAATACAATACAAATACAGACTTAAAAATAAAAATAGTATAATCATGTGAGTACAGTGATATCGTTCCGATGCAAAAACCTAACTGCAAAGTAGGTAGTCGGGGCTGTAAGTGACGCAATTTGCTTAAGTCAGAAGTCGCTGCCTGTACGTAGTACAGAGAATAGTGTAAAGAGGTTCGTAATTTCACTGATGCCGTGAGTCGCCCATTGGCTCAATTTAGAGCGCTGGCACAGATAGCCAGAGGTTGCGGGTTCGAATCCCGGCATGGGTGAAATTTTTAGCCTCTAAATAGGTTTTTAAATGCAATTTGTTAAAAACTTGTCGTTTAGACTTACTTTTCTTTTCTAAGGTGGTATCCTTCTGGCATATGTAATGTAGACTAACGTCAATGTATCTTTCTATGACTGCCTTGGTTAAGTCATAAATATGACTAAACTGTTCTTTTGTGTGTGCGTCGATCTATACTTTATTTTTTTAGGTATTTTAAGAAAGGTAAACAAGCATAACCACATGATTCAGTGGTAGTCAACATTTTATGTGCAAACCTGTATCAACTGACAGGTACTTCTAAGAGCTTTAGTTAGAAGGTACTAAATTTATTATTATGTGCTTTAGGCCCGAATTTTCAATCGCCAAATAACTCATCGACCGTTTTAGCTGACTTTAAAACGATATTGGTCAGGTAGTTATTCGATGAATCTGGCACCGAAAAATCGGCCCTTGAATTATTGTAGGTGCCAGATTAGTTATTTTATACGTACAATAGAAACAATAATTTTATTTCATAACCTTGTTTATTCACTCTCAGAATTACAGGATGACGACGAATCACCAACATGAATAATAAATGAGTCTGTAAATGTATCAATATGTTTATCTAAATTAAGCATTTTGTTTTCCTCTTTAATTACATGTTCCTCACATCTAGACCAATTTTCAGCAGTTACGGTCAGTAGTGCCTCGGGCAATAGTTTCTTTAGGTCTACCATCTTAAACGTTTTATTCTTGGCTGCTATGTACCCTTTTACTTGAGCCCATATAAACTCTATAGGGTTGAGTTCACAGTGAACGGGCGGTAAACGTAAGATAGTGACACCAAATTGCTTTGCAAGTTCATCTACCACATATGTTTGGTACTTTGCTTCTTCGCTTTGAGTAACAACTGTGGTTTAAGGTCTGTTATTTCAAAATGAATAATTTTTTGCCTCAACCAACTCTGATATCACTTTTTTAGTAGCTGATGTTGGAGTTCTTTCAAGCCGTCTTGAATGGTAAGCGCATTATCCATTAACAAAACGGACCCTTGTTCCAATTTTTGCAAAACATTCTTGATCCATTTCTCAAAATTATGGGCGTCCATCTCTGAGTGATAATAGACGTGTATAAACATAATAAAAATATTGCTTTATAGTTAGGCCAACTTAGCGAATCGTGTCAATTAATAATACATATCTGTGCATATTCATATAAAAACAAATAAACGTGGATATTATAATGTACTTGTATTTAAATATGAAATATTAATTATATATATATTGTATATGCAAACCAGCTAGATCTGTAAACGTCATCACGACCTGGAAAATAAAAGTTACAAGTTTTTTATAATAGATAAATAGTTCTTATTAGTAACTGTGAAAGCAATTAATAAATATAATTTTTACCTGATCCTGTTAAACGACTTTTCTTTTCTCGTGATTTTTCCCGCCGGAAGGATCCCATTAATGACTCCATTTTCTTTTTTAAATCACGAACCGGTACATTCATCTCGCGGCTAATATTTAACCAGGCGTCAGTAGTATAGTATTGGGAACTCTAGGACACTTTTCCGTCGTGAGAGGCTCACTGCGTTCGCCGTCACTCCTTCAAAGTGTCCTAGAGTTCCCAATTACTATTGTGGGAAATATGCAATCGAACCATTTCATTACTTTTTATCTAAGACCTGATTAAACTTTAAGGAATATTAGACTAAAAAACAACTTACTGAAACTGGATACTGGGTTTTCTCGCAACACTAATAACATACTCGGTTGGCACTTTACACAAAGCATTATGGTAAATTATTAACTCTCGAGTATACATTATAAGCGTTCAATATATTGTGTTTAGAAGGTACTTAATTTACGAATGGAAATTTATAGTTTCGTTGTCACCGTAGGTATCCACTAAAATTTCCTCAAAAACTTAGTTTAAGACATAATATCTGGAGTAATTTTGATTTAGTTATCACCGCTAAGGTTTCCACCAAAATTAATCCGAGCTCCTCACAGAATCGACCGCTTATACTGGGCTCAAATGAAGAGTGAATCTAAGTTGAAAGTCTGCATTTCCGCACAAAGAGAGTTCATACAACGATTACGACAACTACCAAAGCAAACGTCACTCACCACACAGACCTTACATACGTCAACATTCAAACATTGGTAATGTGTAGTAGTGATGAGAATTTGCAAGCGCAGCACGAGCACAGGTGAGGATTGTTTGTTAGCCGGCTATCGCATTGCACGGTTTCGCGATAAAATGCAAACTAATCAAAACACATTAATCTTCTTGTGCGACTGAGAACAACACAAATACCGTTGACTGCCTGGATGGTCTAGCGGTATCAAGTTAGACTACCAAACCAGAGGTCGTAGGTTAGATTCCTATCGGAGGCCGTCATACTTTCATTTGTACAAATGATCTCAGTCTGGGTGTTTTTCCATGTTTATCCTTGTCTGGTTACCATAGCACAGGGTATCCTAGTTTGGGACCAGATCAAGTGATTGTGATGTGTGAAAGTTATTATTACTATTCCTTAACATTTGAAGCATTAGGGTTTATGACGCAATAGTTCATTATTACTTGTTAGTGATTGTAGTGCTCTATGGTACTGTGGTGTGGTGATGTGACTTTTCGCTGACTCGCACATATGGGCAGTTCTCGATAAATACGGTATAAATCGTCTCGTATATCATGTTAGGACCTGTAGATGTGCGAAGCGCTGATTAATTGCTGATGAAAATGTCTAGTCCGGAGGGCCAGGTGGTCCAGAATTAAAGTATACCTAGGGCTGTCACAGTTACATAATAACTTTCAGTATAAGCAAAGTTTATTTTCTATCATCACGTTATTTATTATTAAAGATACCTACCAGTTTTAATAAGCTATTTATTAGTATGACTACGTATATTGTCTATCTATTCTACTACAGGCTAATATTATACGTTTACTCAAATATGTAATTATAGGATAGAAATGGGTTGGAATGAAAATATTAAAATCGATTTCCACAACCAGACGTGACAAAGGGTCAAGAACGAACTTGTCATAACCTGATTCCGATTTCATGTTTTTAGTACTTCATGGCTATCTTACAGGGCCGCGTTTCATACATAATACTAGAATTTATAGTTTATGTACCTACAATTCGATGTAGGTACATTGCGTAGTCGAATCTTCATACTGGTTAATCTGTGAGATAATCGCTATGCAATGTATTTTCGAATCGAATTTTCATAGTAAACCATGATTATTATAGTTCTATAAAACAGGCGTTAGTCGTTTAGTTATACTACTAAAATACTATAGTCATACTACTAAAAGACTAATATGTGTGCTTAACTTCCACATATATGTTAGGCAGATGTCCACCGGTCTGTTTATAAGTGTTCTCTGGTGGTCTTCAGATTCTGATAAGGGCCTGCTGAATCAGAATTTTTGCGGAGTTCTTGTGTGTGGGTAGAATCTGTGAAAGTTGTCTAGGGCTGTCACATTTGTGTACATATTTATTTTCCAATTCCCGTTGTGTACAAAGTCTCTTTTCACTCAGTCATATCAATGCTTCAAATGCTTCTTCTTTTAAACAGGGTTAGACATGATTTAGTGAAACGTTGTTTTTTCTAAAACTTAGCTTAACAGCAACTTAGTACTGAGATTGCTTTATGTTAAGTATAGATTACGATTCATACTTTGTTCCGATTTCCCAATTTAAAGAACAGCAACGTAAGGATAATATTTAAAATTGTAACTATCACCTACAAATATTTATGATGCTTGAGTAAGCATTGTATTTTTTAAGGCAACTGTAAAATTCTATTGAACACATTTGTGCGCTTGGTTTTATTAAATAATATTTTTTACCATGTGAGTTTGACAGCCCTGACTGATATCATGTTCCGACTTGTTTCCATGTGTAAAGTTGAATATGTGTAGGTAAAATATTGAAACGAAAGCATTTTCTCGCCTATAAAACGTGGTGCATTTGTTTGATCAATTATATTCAGCTTCAGTAACATCAAGAGATCAACACTCCAGAAGTAATCCAGATCTACATACAAAAATGTGAGTAAGTAACCTTCTTTTTTTTATATTTTGTTTCCAAATTGGGACCTCGCTACGGACCTGGCCTTTGGCCCGCCGGCTGGTGACAATGAGGACTTCATTATCTTGGCTTCTAATGACTTGGAACACCAAGTCCTCGTCCGACGTGATGTTCCACTGTGGGGTGGTCCGGTGGTGACTTGGTGTATCTCGTGTCAATCTTACAATTTTGCCCCTTGTATTGTAGCTATTATACACTGTTAATTATGTACTTGTCATTTCTCAGAGTTAATCCAGTAATTAAAGTTTCCTCTCCCATTTCATTACACTTCACCGACTATGCGTATTCAAGCTGACTTTGTTTTCTTATTGCGGTTTTTCCTCAGGTCGGACTCAGAGGTTGAATCGATATACACTGAGCAGCCGCGTGAAAAGAAGCAACGTACTGCACCTGCACCTGTGCCTAAGCGCCGAACAACCGCTGCAGCGGAAAATTCAAAGTACGTGAGTCGTTTTTTTTATGGGTCATTTTTATATAGGTCTCACTGCAGGGCAAAAGCCTTCTCTCTGAGAGAGACTGCGTGGCTTTCTTTGCAAGCGTGCTCACTTCCGTGTTGTTTTTATGGTAGTTTATTTTTTCAACGTGTTTTCCTACCAATCTAAAACCCGATTTACACTTCAATAAGTACAGTGGTGAGTTAACTTGCATCGTCGTCGAGTTAAGTTGCTTTTGTCGTTCAAACGCCGTTCAAACTGCAAACGCGACTTAACTCGCCGACGATGCAAGTTAACTCACTACTGTACTTATTTAAGTGTGAATCGGGATCAAGGTAGACATGGCAGCAACTGAATAATGATTCAATTATTCATCCAGTCGACCTATTAGTCAGACTGCTTCTTCTAGCCCTACTTTCATTGTCAATATTGAATAATTGCGTTACAATTGAATGAGTTCATATTTTCTCCAATTGTACCAATTATAAAGGTATGGTTTAAGGTATGGTATTTAGTATTGTAAGTAGTGGTATATTATTCAGCGAGAGCGTGACACGATAACCAACACACTGTCTTATTTAATGTTGACATTAAAACTAAGGGCTATAATATGTTACATCTAACTACAGTTCATGTAGCATTGAAGTCATTTTTTGTTTTTTTCTTGCATGCAGGTCTAAAAAGAAGGTGGTGAAGGGGCGTAAGACCAGCGAGTTCGACCTATTCGGGGTGCTCTCGGATGACGACGATGACGTGTTGGCAACTGCATCTCATCACTCCGTCACATCCTCGCTCACCACAAAGGTCGCTGACGGCTCTCTGCGACGGACTGCACCTCTAGAGGGGGAGTACTTTGTGGAAGTAAAGGTGTATCTCACGCGGGACGCTAAGCAGCAGGACCACTGGAAGAAGGCCCAGTTCCTGCTGAAAGCGCAGCTCGACCGTGGGACACCTGCGTGGGACCAGCTCCAGGGCTTCATCCGACGCGTGAAACCGCTGTTTAAAGACTCCGAACCCACATTTTATGGTGACGCAGTTAAATATAAGTAAATCGTCGCTGTAAAATGCCTGTTAGGTGTTTTACTATTGTATTATTATGGGTCATAGGTTAGATTAGGTTTTAATTAAAGGCGGGTGGTGTCCGTCTTGTGAAGGAGCGTAAGACCAGCGAGTTCGACCTATTCGGGGTGCTCTCGGACGACGACGACGACGTGTTGGCAACTGCATCTCATCACTCCGTCACATCCTCGCTCACCACAAAGGTCGCTGACGGCTCTCTGCGACGGACTGCACCTCTGGAGGGGGAGTACTTTGTGGAAGTAAAGGTGTATCTCACGCGGGACGCCAAGCAGCAGGACCACTGGAAGAAGGCGCAGTTCCTGCTGAAAGCGCAGCTCGACAGTGGGACACCTGCGTGGGACCAGCTCTAGGGCTTCATCGGACGCGTGAAACCGCTGTTTAAAGACTCCGAACCCACACTTTACGGTGACGTAGTTAAATATAAGTAAATCGTCGCTGTAAAACGCCTGTTAGGTGTTTTACGTTTGAGTGCTGCGTTTGAGTGTACGTTTCAAATTTGCGTGATAATGCCGTACTGTACTGCATGTGTAGTCCAAGTAGAGAAAAAAAACTGGGTGGGTCATGTACGCAGTACTGCTCACAAAGAGAAAAGCAGCGTACCTCTAAGCGATGGTGTAGTTCTGATTGCGTCTGCTTTTCGAGGTCGTATAGCTACTTATAAGATTCTTGCGACTGATTTAGAGAACTGTTTGCCAGAGACGTTTATCACGGAAATCTCCCCCAAAATTGAGAAACTTTTACGGGATTCGCTTGCAAAACATGTAAACGTAAAGGTAAACTTCGAGTTTTTCAGTAACTTCGTTCTCTTTAAAAACGAAGGTCAAGAGGTAAAATCCTTCTCGACAAAGAATGTTGCATTACATCGTAACTTTGACTTTGCAAAGCTAATAGGTAAAACGGTAGCCTGTTTAAAAAAGAAAATAGAAGAGTTTGAAGAGCGTGACAGTGGGTGGACATTTCTCAATAATCTTTTCTTGGAAATAAACATCAACAAGTACGAACCTATTTATGGAGCTGCTCGTATCGACTTGCCACCGGTTATTAAAAACAAGAAAGCGTGTCTCAACATGCAAAATAAAGATGACGCTTGTTTCTTGTGGAGTATTGTCGCTGCACTTCATACTCCTAAAGGTAGGGCCGATCGTACGTCTTCGTACCCCCATTTTACCAAAGTGCTGAATACTGCTGATTTGAGCCTTCCAGTTACTCTAGCGGACGTTAAATCGTTCGAGACCAACAATCCAAACATAAGCGTTAACATATATGCGTTGAAAAATACCAAGGGTATTGTTGGACCCATTTACAAATCGGAACACAAGTATAGGACGACACGCGTTAATTTGCTGTTATTAGAGAAAGGAAACCGCACTCATTACGTTTTAATTAAAAATCTACCTCGGCTTGTTCGCAGTCAGATGACTAAACATCATGGTAAATTGTATTTCTGTGAAGACTGTCTCCAATTTCTATCATCCGAGCAAACCCTACAAAACCATTTATGTAGTGGTGTTGCTACAGTGCTTCCTGGGAAAGGAACTTTTCTTGAATTCAAACACTTTGCTCATAAGCAAGATATGCCTTTTGCTATTTATGCAGACTTTGAAACGCTTCTAGTTCCTTATCAAGGATGTCAGCAAAATCTTGATTTGAGTTACACATATAACGCAAAGAAACACGTACCAATTGCATTCGCATACCATGTTGTTTGCTCATTTGATACTAATTTAAATCGATTTGTTCAGTACCGTGGCTCTGACTGTGCTCAAAAATTTGTTAAACTACTCGTTCGAGAAGTGAAAAGAATATACAGTATTGTTAATAAAAACATCCCTATGACATTTACAAGCGAAAATGTAAAAGATTATGCGGAAGCAGATTGTTGTCACATCTGTGATCGTCTAATATTTACAGACAAAGTTAGAGATCACTGTCATCTGACAGGTCGTTATCGCGGTGCGGCACATGCATATTGTAACTTGAAATTTCGAGTTCCCAAACTAGTTCCGATATTTTTTCATAACCTCGCAGGATATGACTGTCATTTGTTCATTAAAGAACTGAGTGACATTTGCGGACCGATAAAAATTATTCCAAAAAACAAAGAGAACTACATTTCGTTCACGAAGTTTTTTCAAATTTCTGAAGACGAATTTGCTCAAATACGATTCGTTGACTCGTATAAATTTTTGGGCACGAGTTTACAAAAGTTGGCAAAAGGCTTGCACAAAAATGACTTTACTTATCTTTCGCGTTATTTCCCAGATGAAAATCAGTTTGAGTTACTTACACGCAAAGGGGTGTACCCCTACGATTATATGACTTGTTGGAAAATGTTTACAGATAAACAACTACCTGATAAGTCGTTGTTCTACAATTCTATGGCTGACGAACACATATCGGACGAAGAGTATGCGCACGCTCAAAATGTGTGGCAAACTTTCGAAATTGAAAACATGGGCAAATATACAGACCTTTATGTGAAGACTGATGTGCTGTTATTAACAGACGTCTTCGAAAACTTCAGGAAGACATGTAAGACGCATTACAACTTAGATCCAGCCTTCTACCTAACTTCTCCAAGTTTGTCATTTGATGCAATGCTTCTAAAAACGGGGATCCAATTAGAACTTATAGATAACTTGGAAATTATTCGCATGATTCAAAAGGGTATCAGAGGTGGCATTTGCATGTGTTCCAAAAGACACTCGCAAGCAAACAATTCATATATGGAGACGTACGATCCAACTAAACGAGACTCATTTTTGGTATACATTGACTGTAACAATTTATACGGATACAGCATGTGCCAGTCCTTGCCAATTTCGGATTTTAGATTTTTAAGTGAATCTGAAATCGAAAACTTGAATGTTGAAGACATTCCCAATGATGCTCCACGAGGTTACATATTAGAAGTAGACTTATTGTACCCTGATGAGTTACACGATGCGCATAGCGATTACCCATTTTGTGCTGAGAAATTCATTCCTCCTGGAGGTAAGACACCTAAATTGACTCCGAACTTGTACGATAAATTTTACTACGTGATACATTACGTTCACCTCAAAACATGTCTGGCAAACGGATTGATCCTCGCTAAAGTTCATAGAGTTATAACATTTCGCCAGAGAGCTTTTTTGAAAGAATACATCGATTTAAACACGGAACTAAGAAAAAAAGCGGTCACTCAGTTCCAGCAAGACCTGTTCAAGTTAAATAATAACTCTATTTTCGGAAAAACGCTAGAGGATAGTGAAAAACGCGTTAATGTTAAACTTGTTACACAATGGCATGATAAAATAAACAAAACAAAAAAACATGATACCGCTGACAAATTGATTGCTCGGTTAAACTTCCATAGCGCAAGCGTATTTTCCGAAAACTTAGTCGCTATTCAAATGAAACCGGAAAGAGTAATTTTGAACAAACCAATTTATGTGGGTTTTGCAGTGCTGGAGCTGTCTAAGAGTCACATGTATGACTTTCACTATTCGGTAATTAAGCCTAAGTATGGAAAACAAATACAGCTTTGTTACACCGACACTGACAGCTTTGTTTATGAAATTCAAACCGAAGATTTTTATAGAGATATGAAAGAATCCTTGATGGATTTTTTTGATACAAGCAATTACAAACCTCGAAACCAGTTCGGCCTACCATTGGTAAACAAAAAAGTGCCTGGTTTATTTAAAGATGAATTGGGGGGGAAAATTTTGACCGAATTCATTGGTTTGCGCTCAAAATTATATTGCATAAAAACCACTGAGCTGGTAATAAAGAAAGCCAAAGGGGTGAAAAAGTGCGTAGTCCGAGATTTAGCTGCAAGCGATTATCGTGAAGTGTTGCTGAACAATAAACTAGTCAGACGAAAGCAAAATCTTTTCAAGTCTATAAAACACGAAATATTTACCCAGTCTGTAAATAAAATTGCTTTGTCTAATACAGACGATAAAAGATGTATAATGCCGGACAAAGTGTCCACTGTAGCCTGGGGGCATAACTCATTATTTTAAATATAACACTTATTGAAATGGTTTAAAGATGACTCTTGTATTAAGTTATACCTATGTAAGTAATTTTAGTATAAGCACATTAAGAAAAAAAACATTAAATCTAGTTTTTCTGAATTTTGAATTTGTGTACATTTTAAGATAATATTGTAGATAGACATTTAAATACCTACCTACACTAAAATAAACGTTTTTATCTGAAACAAATACCTGTGTTCATACTTATTCCATATCCTTGATAGGTTTGATCAAGACCTGACCTGCTCTGGCTGTGTCATCAAATTCTTCATTTCACTTCCACCTCAAGCAAGACCGAACCTGTCGCAATTGTGTCATCAAGACGTCCTTTGTTTAAACTAACTTTGCGAGCTCGCGCGCATGAAGCGCGCGGGGAGGGGGGCCACCCGCGACGATGTTATGCATCGTCGTATAACATTGCATACAGCGGGGAGAGGTAGCTCTGGTTATATTGGTCGGACAACTCTTTCGAATAATGATGACTATTGATGACGCAGCTTGACTGAGTCCGTAATTCATTCGCAAGTTAACATCGATAGCATCGAGACGAGTTACTGTGCTGATAAAATATTTTTATTTTGGTAAGTTGAAACCTGTCTACTTTGAATAAATATCTAACTTCTTTTTAATTTTGTCGATACTAAAATCTATTATTTATTTTCAGATCACCAAGATGACCTACAGCCCGACGATAACGGACCCTTTCTTCTACGGCCAGCATTTACTGACCGGATTCGAGAGCGAGGATGTGGAAGAAGTTGGGGCTCCAGAACCTCCCCCGCGAAATCCGAACAAGCGAGTGCGGCCTTCCAAGAAAAAGACGCAAAATACAACTTCCTACATTGTGAAGAAATCGCGGCGTAAAGGTTTGCGAATGATAAAAATCAAAGTGATTGACTTATCCAGTGACAGTGAAGTGGAAACGTCGAATGCGCAGTATATGGTGATGGAACATACCGACGAGATAATGGACATGACCGAAAATTTACTTGACAGAATGAGTAGGAAGTTAACTAATAATAGTAATGATTACTAAAAATGTGAAGAATTATTTTTTCTTTGTATTTCGCTAGGTAACTAGCATTATGCAATAATTATGTAATACTATAAATAAATTTAACTGTGTCAAATATTATTAATCTTAGTTATAAGTAGAATAAGTGTTACCGATGTTAAAATGCGAATCATTTAAATATAATATCTTAAACTAAACTGACTTTTGTTTTCTTTTTCTCAGTCAATAAAACAAGAAAATATAAAATTACGTAGTAACACATTTATTTTTCATAAAATAATAATTAAGTACAAATTCAATGGTAAGAAGTTAATTAAAAATTATATTGACACTGTATTGTCAACACACCATCTTCTTATACATATAACATTTTTTAATGCACAGTAATCGTTATGAATCAGACAGTTATATTTACTACATTTATTCGTACAATAATAAGAAATTAAGGTCTTAAGATTAGGTATATCCATTTCGCCAACATCCTTTACAATGCTATTCGGACATAGATCCTGAACCCATTTACATTTTTCAACCCCCTTTGCAACTAAAGTTTTACCAGATAGGGATGACTTAATCATACTCTTAAATTCTTTATAGCTTATTAATCCTTCACTCCAGTAGATTCCTCGATTTTTCCCGAGCCAAACAACTTGTTTCTTTTCTTCGTCAGTCAAATGTTTGAAAGGAAATGGAGGTTTTATTAAAAAAACTTCTGTACTTTCACTTGCTGCCGTAGCAAATTCTTTGACAATAAAATTATTTTTGTAGTCTTTAAAGCCTTGTAAATCTACAAAAATGTATTCCGGATTCATGATATTTTCTTCACTACACTGGTAAGAGGTTTATATTCTATAACACAATCGTTCAATATTAAACAGTACGCAGTTGTTTTGTCTGGTATTGCTATCTCGCTCTCAATTTCAACACGAACGTCGACAGGTCCAGTCTTCAGCGTATCGTTCTGACGACAGCAATCAATTACAAATAATGGAGTTTTTTCTTTGAAGTCGATGTAATTTAACAGGGGTTCCGGAAGACGGCTGTAGTAAGACTGTTGAAATTTAGCATACAACTCTTATAATAAAGCATAATTGTCATTGCTAAATTTAACGTTTAGGTTTTCATACGGGAAGTAGGTTGAGTTTAAAAACACTTTTATGTCACGCAAGTTACAATGATCGAATCGGGACATATCCTGAAATCCATTATTTTTGCGGTCTTTCTGTAATCCAATGATAACGTACCTTGGCTTTTCTATCTGTGATGAAGTTTTGATTGCCCATGTATGCTTCGTTGTTTGAGGTAAAAGTGGATATTCATAAAGATCCCAGTTTCTAAACGCTACGTTAATAGCTCTGTCTCTTTCTAAATACCTAAGCAAGTTGATTCTCTCTCGGTCAGACACCTTAACGTGGGGCACCCGCCACATAATTTTATCGATTACGATATCTTCTACAACCTCATTATTATTTAATTTAATTGCATTCATGTTGGTATTGCTTCGCAAAAGTATAAGTTCGTGCTTGCAATTTATTATAATTTTTTTGTAATCCTCCGCAAACCCAAGGATTCTATTGAGTGGGAGACAGCCTGAAAAACTTCCTCCCATTGTGTTTTTAATACCGTCAATGCTCCAACCCCATGCATAAGACATTTTTGATTCGCTTTCATTCATTGATAATAAACATTTCATTGTGGTTGTTATGCCTGCATTCTTAATCTTATCGATTTCAACCCGATTTAATTCGTACCGAATATCTTGAAATAAAAATAGTATTGGGTTATTTATTAATTGAAACTCGGTCACTTTGGCTTTAGTTTCACTGTTGATTACGCTGATCCTTCCTTCTACGTATAAAGTACTCTCCGACGGTAGAATGTAAAGGTCTTGCTGGTTAATTGGAATCCGTATCTCATCGTTCCTATTGTAGCTGCTTACATAAGGCTTGTAGGAATGAATCTGAATACTTTCAATGCTGTTGTCTTGTACAAAAGGTTCTGCTACATTAAGCATTTTAGTTACTTCGACAAATTTATTAATTTGAGAAATTGTTTATTGGCTTTGGTTAACTTATTTCTTTTTGGTGGTACCTTCGTAATATTTGAAAGCAAACTGCGCTTTCTGCTAGTAGTACACAGGTTTTTATTGAAATCAATCATTTTTTCTTCAGATGTAAGCAAAGCTGTACTTCTTCCCTTCTTAAATTTAGTGGGTTATTATTTAAATCCAAAATTCTAATATTAATTGCACTCACACTGTTTTGGATAACTGGGAAATAGATAACGTTTTTAGGAATTTCAATTATTCGATAACCCGGCGGCACATTCGGAGAAAACTCATAAATTATATGGCTAGGTTTTCCATTAACAAATGATCCACTTACAATATCACATTCGATTCGGACTATGGCTGATGGTAAAATGTTGATCGGATAGGAAGATGTGTGTAATATATTAGCTTTTAATAATACTTTTCCAAATCCTAATGTAACTCCTATTGAGTTCTCCTTATCAAAATGAATGTCTTTGCTACTAAAAATACTGGTGCTTAAAGTATTATTATTGCAAGTTAATTCCAAAACACAATCATGAACATGTTTCGTTAGGAAGTCAATAATATCTTCAAGTTCATATGAACCCTCTGGTATTATCACAACCCCATCTTTACCGTAATAGAATTTATTATTTCTGTGATCAACATTAGGAATTGAATTAAAAGTAGTGAAGTACAACAGGCCACACTCATAATCACCATCAGTTTCCAAAGCCGGTGAATAATTTGTTACAAGAGCAGAGTCTGTGCCCGTTATAGACATTGTGAAAGACATAGTTAACTGACTCGTTTCCAGAAACCTTTCAAAAATTTAAGACATAAATGTCCACAGTTAAACGTGTTGTATGCTTGATATTTAGTATAATTGTAATACAAATCTGCGCCACTTAGGTATTTAACCAATTCTGTAGGAGGTTTTAAATCTCCGAAACTGTTAAAATATTCACAATAATTATAAATTTTTACGAAGGCTACCCAATGCGTTCCAGGGTTGTCAGAACTATCTAAATTAATAATCGCACACTCAATTTGTTTAGGTTTTTGAGGCAAATTATCCCTCATGTATACACCTCTGAAATATGGTATATTACTGTTATTAACATATTTCATTATATCTTCATTTGTGAGTGCGCGTCGGGGTAGCCTATTTAGCAGTTTTTTGTATGTAAACAGAGCCCACCACCTTTTTTGTACCGTTTGATGTACAGCCCTTTTCCAATAGCAATTGTCTCCATCATCTTATTATGACGTATTGATTCTTTTAGATTTTCTTGAGCAGATTTGGAGTCGTTCACTGCTTTTGCTATTCCAGCTGCACCTCCAGCTAATGCACCTACTGCCGAAAGGCAAGCAAATATAGGAAGAAGTGGTAGTATCCCCCCAATTTTTGGGATTGGTATTATTCGAGGTAGCTGAACTTTCATATTTTTAGGAAACAATTTTTTTGCAGCTAAATGTGCATATTTAATTGCAGATTGTTTGTTTTTTAGTTTAGCTTTCTTTAATTGTGTACTTATTTTTCTAATACCTGATTTAAAACCAGCACCTGTCTTAACCTTAACTTTCATGATTTTGTTTACTAACCACGAAGCAAGTCTTTCCCCTCTACTCACGTCTTTTGCTTTTGATCTAAGTTTTGCCATTTCCATCAATTCTTTATCAGCTTGGTGTCGATTGCGCGTATCGGTGTATTTAGTATAGGCAATGTCGTGACGCATACAAGCATCGTCTAACTGATTAATACCTCGATCACCTCTTAGTAAGCGTTTTTCTAGTTTTGTGCCAGGGCCGCAATAATTATATCCTGGTAAATGTAACTCGAGTGGTAAATTATTTATTAATTTATTAATAAGTCCTCTTCCAGTCATCACTTACGAACGAATGAATAAAATTTTGCATTCATGAGTGTAATATAATAACATTATTTCACGACATCATTTTTACCGATCCAACTGTTTTCAGCGTCTTTTAATCCAAGCCATTTGACAAATAACATATTTCCTCTCTTTTTCAATACCTTTTCAATTAAATAAACACCGGGATTACGTGTTTTATTTAATTCCTGCTCGTAGAAACTACCTTTTATTAATTGATTATGCTGGTCTTTAATACGATATGTAATGGGAGTAGTTTTGTTAACTTTGCTAATGGTAAATAACTCGGTCGACCAATTGGGAGTATACCCTTTGTAAAAACACCCTTTGTACTTGCTAATACGAACGCAATCCCCTACTTTACACTTTGGTTTCACTGAGGATGACTCTGCGTGAGATACAATATTTTCTAAAACTTTGGGTTCATTGACTTTGTTTACCTCCACTGGTCGATACTTTGTTGTACGGTGTTTCGTACTATTATATGAAATCACAATATCAACTAATGGTTTTCCAATCCATTTGTAATTGCCAACTAAACTAAAATATTTATATAGCTTATTCTTCAATGTCCTTATAACTCTTTCAACAATAGATGCTTTCTTTGTAGAAAAAGTTGAATAATGGTTAATGTGGTATGATTGCATAAGCCTTTGAAAAGATTTGTTATAAAATTCTGTTCCTAAATCGGTCTGTACGTTAGTTGGAACACGATTACTTTTTAAAATTTTTTCAAATGCATTACACACTTCATTCATTGATTTAGTTTTTAATGGAACAGTCCAAACATATTTTGAAAAACAATCTATAATGACTAAAATAAAATTAAATCCTCTATTGTGTTTTCGAATATGTTGGATATCAATTAAATCCGCTTGCCATAAATCATCGATTCCTTTAAGAATAACTTGCCGTCGATTAAAATTTCTTCTAGCAGCTCTATGAATCTCGTTCACCACTTTTTCTTTACTCATAATTTCTACTGGCAATGTCTCTGATTGCTACCAACTGATCTTTGATAATAGAACTAACTTCTACCCTTGTACACTTTTCATCTAACTGTTTCTGAATCAGTTGTATCTGACTCTTTATACTTTTTAGCTCGACAAGAATATCATGCTCTTTGCAAAATAACTTTAAGTTTTGATCAACATACTCTTTGTTGACAGCCTCATCTGGTAGTACAGGAAGTCTCAATTCTACCAGTTTTTTTGATTTCAAGTCATATTCTCCGTTAAGGTTTTGAGTAAGATTTTTATTATTGGTGCTATAAAATATTTCTGATGGACGAAGTCTTTTATGCACATGGTGGCCAAATTTATCAATATTCATCATTTTTTTAAGAAGGTTGAACAAGAACTGATGGAAAATACATTTGAGTTTGTAATTATATTACTTTATTAGACCACATTCACGCAGTTCTTCAATGATAGAAATAATTTCGTTATTAAGCCCTGTATTACCAGCTTCGCGAGACGCAATAAGTAATTTTAAACGTTCCACCAATTCATTTGGATCATCCCAGTACACATAATCCACATTTTTATTCATTTTTTTCAAAACTGGTAACCCTTCTCCTTGCGGCAGACTTTCAATACTGCTAGAAGTATTTTTGGTTAGTTTAAAGAGAGGTTTTATTATTTGCAAATACTTCATACCTCTATTACTTTTTATTGGCTGTTTAGGACTGAAATCACGACGGTGAGCATTTGTTTCTAACAGTAATTGTTTATAGTTTTTTAAATCATCAGGCTTAACTAAACTTAAATTTGGTTTTGGTTTCAACAATAATTCAGCTAATCCAGGTGTATTTAAATAACTTTTCCCGCCAACTGAAATCTTATTTTCTGTAACTGACACTCGCAGTGATCCCAACATAGTTTTTCCTCGCTCCAGCCTTACTCCATAAGGTACATTACTAAATATTTCCGATGACAATGACCAAGAAGAAGAATCTTGGCGAGGACTCTGAACAGATTCAAGAGTTTTAAACGATGTGTCACTTGAATCACCCATGTTTAAATCGCCTTCATCAGTTTCACTAAATGCTTTCTGTTCAGGTTTTTGGGAGTCACGATCACTATTTTGCATAAAGTTGTAGCTGGTAGATGCACCATCATCGATTTCATTAAGGTCTTTGTTAGTATCAATGTTTGTTTTAGTGTCCCAGTGTCTATCATCCCAATACTCTTTATTAATCTTTTCATTTTTTGCGGCGATGCTTTTTAGTGGACCTGTTAATGGTTTGAAAACCTTTTCCAATACTAGATCATTATCGTGGTCAATATCTTTCAATTGTTTAAACTTTCTTTTTACAGCTTCAGCAGATTCTACAATCTGTGTTTTTAGTATCTTTTCCATAGCGAGATAAAATATGTACTTTCTCTCGCAACGCAAACCGATTAGTAACGACACTTCGATCCGTAACTCATTATAAATAGCACAAATATGCTTAGTCAAAGACAACGAATTTGTCAAAGTTCATTCTGTAACATCCTTTACCTTTTTCACAATCTTTATTAATTACCAAATAATTATAAGGCACACTCCATATTTTTTTGCACATCTCTCGAAACTGTGTCCAGCTCATATCTGCGTTAACATGTTCGTTATAAATATGTCGTAGATTGATGTCATCCTGTTTAAAAATTATAATCAAATTAGCATTATCCCTGATCAATTGCTTTGGTATCTTACTGTATGTTTGATTCAAATAGAAAGAATCAATCTTTTTATGTCTACCCATCGCAAAATAATCACGTATGTTATTTTGTTTTTCACAAGCAACGTCATCAAATATCATTACGGAGTAAGGTTTGGCATTTTGATGACTTATCACTTCTTCGTTGTCACGAAATTTACTGAAATTTATCTCAGGAACCATGCTTAACACTTTATCTAAAAAAACGTATTTTGGCTGGAAGAGCGTTTTAGAATAAAGGTAAACGTTTCGGTAGCGCAATCCATTTTTGTGCAATAGAAGACCTATCATTACGTTTGTTTTACCGCAGTTCGAAGGACCACAAATTATGCATCGAATTGTATTTGGTAAAAGATTTCCATGTAGTTTTATTTTGTTGTTAGATTCGCTACAAATGTTTTCCAAACGTAATGTTTGCGCTTGTTGTATAAATTTCATTCTTGAGTAAATAAAATAAAAACGATACTAACACCTAGAACTGCAGGCGTGCAATGAAGTGATTGTTGTATTTGACGCTTATATAAATAATTCCTATGAATGAACTGAAGTAAAAAAGAGTTTCCGTTTTAGTAAGTTAATCAAGTAATGAAATGTCTAGATTGCATATTTCCCACAATAGTATTGGGAACTCTAGGACACTTTGAAGGAGTGACGGCGAACGCAGTGAGCCTCTCACGACGGAAAAGTGTCCTAGAGTTCCCAATACTATACTACTGGCGTCTTAGTCCTCTATTTGTATAATTAGGATCAGTTGCATTCCATAGCCAGGTGTTTACACCATAGAGAGATATTAATTTTAAACACTGATCTTTATTCATGTTTTACTCTTATTATACTCGAGTGAGGCGCGAAAGAACATGCGACCGTCCAGAGTGCACGCGGCAAACGACTGAGGCGCCTTTGAGCAAAACAAAAAACCGACACTGAACGGCTCGGGCGCTCGGGCGCTCGCCCGCGGCAGCGCGCGCGCTTGCCTCGGCCGAGGCACGTCCACCCAAATCGAGCTGCTTCGCGCGGCAAACTCCTCGCGAGGCTGCTCGCTCTGTGTGGACGCGCCTATTTGCCCCCTAGTGTATCCCAGGCTTTAGTGCTGCGTACATAGTAATTATGTCGAGTGTGTTGAAACGTAGAAGAAAGAGAAGGTGGTGGATGCGGAATTTCTTACTACAACGAGAAAGAAGAGTTAATATTCTAAGTGATCTGCGAATGTCTGACGGATCGTTTGTAAATTTTACTCGAATGTCATCATCTGATTTTGAAACTTTATTGCAAATATTGGAACTTCCATAGCCAAACAGGATACAATAGACTCTGGAAGCCATGACGTCACAAAATGGCGGCTTTTGACATTTGGGTAAAAACAAGCACGAAAACGTATGAAAATTTACATTTTGAATAAATTATCGAGTGTTTGCATTGGTTTTAAGATACATAATGCCGTATTGTTTTGCTCCCGGTTGTAACCATGTCTCCAGAAGAGAAACGTGAAGGTTTTTTAGATTCCCTGCTAATCAAAAAATCTTTAGTAAATGGAATGCACTCTGCCGGTAAGCTATAACTGTTTATGATTTGTTATTCTAATGTGAGAGCTCATTTGAGTTGACTTTTATCGCTAACTTACTCATTGTTTTTATTTTCAGTCGTAAGGATAGAAACCCTACTCGTGAAGACCGCCTTTGTAGTTGCCATTTTGCTCATGAAAGGGATGTTGTTCCATCAATTTTTCGCACAATAGTAACAAGAGATTCGAGTTTTTGGATCCTGAAAAGCATAAAAGTTCTAGAATAAAGAAACAGACGTCTGCAGAAGAGGATGTTATAGTTGAAAAGGAAACTTTAGTCCAAGGTGTTACAGCCAACCATCCCACATCGTACCAATTAAACGGAAGTAATGATGTTGTGACTACTGCTGTGAATTATTTCTTAGAACAAGAGACCAAGAAATTAAAAGAAGTTCTTGCCAAAGGTGAATGTAGACTCTCATTTAAGAATATTCAGATGGACGACTTGTTAGTTTTTCAATATACGGGATTGCCAACAGCTGCCCATTTCCAAGTTTTAGTGGAACTTATAAGCAGGTTTGAAATAAATTATTTCATGGGTTGGAAGGTGGAAACAATTAATCTTCATGATCAATTATTATGCACATTAATGAAGCTTAGACTGAATTTACAATACTTTGATTTGGGATACCGATTTAAGATCAGTTCCACCACTGTTCAAAACATATTTATAACATTCCTAAATGTTCTGCATGATATATTATTTAAAGGAATGATGGATGTAATTCCCAGCAGAGAAAAGAATACTTTCTTTTTACCAACATGTTTTGCACCATTCCCAAATATTAAAATTGTACTTGATTGTACAGAAATCGAAATAGCTATTCCGGCTTCAATTAAGAAACAAAAAGCAGTGTTCTCACACTACAAACAAAGGCATACATTTAAAGTGTTAATAGGAATAGCTCCTAACGCAACCATTACATATGTCAGTGATCTTTTCCCGGGATCCACATCAGACAAGGTCATCACCAAAGACAGTGGAATTCTGTCACATATGGTGGCAGGTGATCTGATCTTATGTGACAAAGGATTTCTTATCTCAGACATTTGTGCACCACTTGGTGTAAATGTTAATATACCGCCATTCTTGACCACCACACAATTTTCAAAAGAGCAGATAATGGCAACTCGCCAAATTGCAAGGGCTAGGATCCATGTAGAGAGGGCTATATCAAGACTAAAATCATTTAGGATTCTGGATTTTTTGACACCCAACATGAGAATGTATGCTTGTAAAATCATGCAGACATGTGCTGCTCTGGTAAACATGCAGTACTCATTATTAAAAGAAAATGAACAGAGTTTCTCTAACGAAGATCCTGATAACTACAGTATATGATTGTGGGCTCCCTATTTTCTGAATTTGAACACTAATTTGATCCTTTATGTAAATAAATAGAGTACATGTACATCTAATGTAACTGTGTAATGAATGCAACTCATGTTGATGACTCATTGTATTAGGTATTTTAAATAAATAAAACTAAAAAAATAAGAAGTTTTATTTTATTATTTACATAAATTCATATACACACACAAACACACTGAACCACATAGAAATGTCAAATTTATATGGACTGTTGACATTTCTATGTGTGACTACATTATTCTCAGAATAAATGTTAACACTAGAAATCCATTTAGAGGCTAACATTAGGTTAGGACATCAATCGGTCAATAAACTGGTCTTGATAAAATTTCAGTATGGTTTTAATATTATGTTCCCAATTTGGGTCTTTTTGTACAGGCAAAATTATGGTTTCCTTTGTGGTCCAAACTATAAAATAACATTTTGATTTATTTAATATTGACATTTGACCCTGTATTTGGTGATAATATGCATGATTTGTTTTTAAATTTCCATCAATATCAAAGCAGTATTTCCTGTCATTTTGGATTTCTTCTGCAGTGTTCATTCTGTGTTTAAAAGGACATTTCACCTCTACTATTGAATCATCTCCTACGAGCCCATCAGGCGATGCTCCTAAAGCACCTGATTTATGAAGCCAAAACCCAGTCGGAATGACTTTCTTCTGTGTCGCCTCCTCGAATAGTTTTAAAGCAACCTCTTCATGGTTTACTCCCCACTGGATGCTTTTGACACCATCCAGATTGTTTTTTCCAAGAAGAGTGGAAAATAATGATTGAGGAAATCTAAAATAAAACCAAGTAAAGTGAATAAAAATAAAGAGAGTAAAGTTAAAGGTAAAGTGTAGCATTACAAATGCAAAACTTGTGCCAATTATGTACCTGTTACGCTGCATAGCAGCAATCACAATCCCGAAATTGCTTGCAGTAATACGGCCTAGCCTCATTTCATGCCACAGAGGATTATGTCTTTGTCCGATAGTGGCATTTGCAATGGCCAAAATCTCCTCATCGGAAACCTTGATATGGTGCAGTATATCATCTTTACAGTTGTATGAAGTTAGAACTTTTTGCATAGTTTTCCATTCAACCTCTTTACGAGCAGGCTCTTCTTGAAGAAGCCAATAAAATCCTGAAAACCTAAAAAACATCTCGATTAGATAGGTGGCTTTGTGGGGACTAAACGGTAAGTATGAGGCTCCTAGTATAATATTTTTATAGGTACCTGTTTAAAGATTTGAGTTTGCTTAGAAAAAAATCTTTGTTTTCTTTATTCACAGTTCTGTTGATTGCTTTATAATCTCTAGCAGGGTACATTTCATTTACAGGCTCCTGCATGTCTTCAGTTATGGATGGAGCCTTCCAGGAACAAATGTTATCAGTTTTACTGATATTTTTGTTGGCATAAATCAGCAGGGCGGCTACGTGGTGACACTGGTACAACCCCCGGGGGCAGTCGCAACTCACTTGGCTTATGTCTCCGTTACTTCCAAACGCAACCTAAAAAAATTGACATGAAATGTAAGTACTGATATCGCCGATTTTATCAACGATAGTAATATGTACCCAGTGGATTTCATGATAAAATAAAGAACATTACACACCTCTGCTGAATATTTTTTATTTTTCATTGATGCAAATATCTGTCCTCTCAAAATCCCCATGGAACCATCGTATAAAACTGACGAAACATGACCGCTATCGTAACTCTTTTCACCTTTCTTAAATACAGAAATTTCTTCTTTAAATTGCTCTAGTATAGCACTCAAGCTCACAATCGCAGACATTATTAAACACAGAACACTATACTTCCACGGTCTATACTACGGAACGCTGATGGAAGGTACAGATGGAAAGCATGTGGTTATTGAAGCGCCTAGCAATAGTAACAGGGATTACTACAACTACAAAATCAGTTAAGTATTTTACTACTGGCTATTGTAGATGCATCTCATAATGTTATATATGCAAACTGTGGTGCGAAAGACATAGCATCTGACAGTGGCATCTTTCAAGAAACGAGTTTCTATCAAAGAATGGTGGAAGACCGTCTTAATTTTCCAAACCAAGAAACGATATCACCAGATGGACCTGACCTTCTGAAAAGAACGAATTTGACCATAGAGGTCATTGCGCTTAAAATCATTGGAATCCCAGATTCCGCATACATAAGTAGCTGCCTATGTACGAAAAGACCAAATTTCTCTATTTCGACACCAGTCTCTTGTTTATTTTTTTAAAGCCATTTTTTCATACTTGATAGATACCATGCTTTGTGGCTAGCGTCAATATAACATGGTTTTTCAAAAAAGTCTTGACCAGTTTTGTTTGATTTGCCAAAGATTTGCAAATTCTACCAAAATTTGAGCTTTGCAAACTTATTTATCTTTCTCGTTTCCATATTTTTTTATTGGTTCTTGTACTAACTTCTTAGTTGTTCCTCTGCTCATTGTTGAGAGTACAGCTATCAATGAATTTTTCTTCCATTGTCTTTTTTGTAAATAATGATGGTCCCTGTACAGTTCCATTTTATTTGCCGGCTTCCTAAGCTGCTGTATTGGCATATTTGACTTTTGGCTGGCAGCAAAATTTGTCGTCAAGTTCATAAAATTTTCTTTATATTTTTCTTTAGTTGGCATACTTGATCAGGGGTCAAATGTAGTCATTTTTTTTAAATTGGCATCGTTCAGTTTTAATTTAAAGTTTTGCGCCATAGTGGGCTCCCCCGTATACTCTTGTGTTGGCTGATGAAAGGTTTGCAAGTTTGACGTAGGACTTGCACGAATTTAAATTTTTCTGTTTAATGTGAAATCTACTAAGTCACACATCAGGACAAGCACATGCTTGCATTGTGCATAAGGACCCATAACTGCTGCACACTCACATTGCACTTCAAAGATAGTTCTTTGTTGTATGCTTAAAGTGACATTATAAACAACGCTTTTTCTCATTTTTGCAGCACAGACAGCGGTCATATAAAAATTATTTCCTGAGTGTGCAACACGGCAGGCTATAAGATAATTTTCATCATACATATTTTTTGACGTTGCCAGATTTTCCCTCTCTCCAAGTACACTGTATTGTTTAATGTCTGCTTCAGCAATATTTGGAAGCACAGTGTTGCTGTTAACACCCAAGAAATTTTCAGGTCCTGGCACGCTAATGTGGTACGCTTAATCTGGATCATTGACAAGTCCTTCAAACATAACATCATAGTCCAGTAATCTAAAACAAAAGAGAACCATTTATTAAATTAATGATAACAATATAAATGTATGATAGTTATAATTAAAAATAAAAAACATTATTTCATAAATCTTTTTATAATTTAGGTACGATTTAGAGTTAGTCAAAAAAATCAAGAAACCGGAAGTGAAACTTTATTATTGGTATTAACGAAAACCACGACCATTTACTACCTTTGATTAAGTACAATACATAACTTTAATGCAATGACTGTAGTTATTATTTTTATATTGCTTGCAAGTGCAAGAAATTAACTAACACAGACAAAAAGTCTGAGCAAAACCTTACTCTTTAATTTGTACACTTTTTGGACAAAGTGTATTTTTCAGTAAGCCTGGTCAAATCTGACACGGTAACATAATATTAAAGCCCATAAGATGGTTAAGCCTAGTGTTGTTTATTTATTGACTTAATTTACGTAAGAATCTGTAATTTAATATTATTATTATTTATTTATATCAGGCTCTGGACCCACAAAAGTGTTAGTAGCCTTATTTTATGTAACTTAATACTATGTTAGTATGATACATTATTTATATTATTACTACCTATGTACATTTTTATTTACATGCATCATCCACCTCCATTTATAAATATCTTAAACTAACCTCTGAACCAAGACTGCTTTTCTTCCTGTAACTTTGGCATTCCTTTTACGCAGCTCGGTCTTTAGGCCAGCGAGGGACCATGAGCCTAAGGCAGTGGTCCCACCAACGGCGAGTAAACGATTAACTATCGACTATTTTCTCGCTATAACATTCCGTGTAAATAAAAGAGATGCATATACAAATAGTTGATCGCTGACTGTTCACACTGCCGGCGACGACTCGCTTTACTAGTTTTATCGCTAAGCGACGAGCTTTCAAAAATAAACACTCAGCAATACTCGTTCAGCGATACTCGCCCGCTTCATCATTTCTATACAGTGCGGCATTGAATGTAGACGTGCGATGGATACCAAGAAATCATTGCTGTTCTCATGTTTGTCTAGCTCAGACGACGACGATGATGTATTTTACGATAGTGTTTTTGTAGTGGCAGTGGCAATACAAAAAAAACGGAAGGAATCGAGACAGAAAAAAAGATGGTTTTGGATGGAAAATTTTAATTATTTAAGAAAACAATATAGTGAGTTCAGACTATTTTATGAATTGCACGATAATCAATTTCGTTCATATTTTAGAAAAGATACAAATTATAGAGAAGCTATTAGTACAAGAGAGCGTCTTGCTGTTACATTAAGTAACAGTAAGTTTGTCTTAAATTAATCAACAACAATTTCGCAATTGCATCACTAATTGCGCGTATTCTAAGTAGTATAAATACCAAGTTTCATGTCATTTTCATCATTACGCTTCTAGTAATTGAACATTAAACAACACCATGTCTGAGTCATCCGCGCTTTGCACGAAATTGGAGTACAGAGCTGTCATAAAATTCCTCACCAAGAAGAACAAAACGCCGACAAAAATATTTGAAGAAATGTCTGCAGTTTATGGGGATTCTGCAGTTTATGGGGATTCTGCACCTTCATTTGCCACCGTAAAACGTTGGACACGTGAATTCAAACACGGCAGGGAGTAGCCCGAAGATGATCCCAGGTCAGGACGTCCAAACACCGCCGTTACCTAAGAAAATATTGAAAAAGTGAAAAACCTTGTTCTTGAAGATCGGCGAATCAAGATGTGGCAGATAGCTGAATCCATAGGCATCAGCAAGGAGCGAATTGGTGACATTTTGCACAATCATTTGCACATGAAAAAGGTGTGCGCGCGATGGGTGCCAAAAATGCTCACGCCACTGGACAGGCAGCGTCGAGTCACAACTTCGAAGGAGTTTTTGGACATCTGTGGCGATAATCCTGACGATGTTTTTTCTCGCCTCGTCACTGTCGATGAAACATGGATTCGGCAGTACGATCCGGAGTCAAAACAAGAGTCAATGCAATAGATAGCAAAGGGAGAAAAGCCGCCACGGAAATTCAAAGTGGAAAGATTGGCTTCCAAGCTCATGGCCACTGTTTTTTGGGATTGCGAAGGAATTTTGTTCATCGACTACCTTCCCAAAAATACTACAATGAACGGAGACTATTACGCCGTATTGTTGACAAAAGTCCATTGACATCAAGTGGTTGTCGAGAAAAGGGAGGCAAACTGGCGAAAGGAGTCCTTTTTTTGCAGGAAAATGCGCCCGTGCACACTGCCCGAGTTGCGAGACGTGCCCTCGCCGAAACAGGATTTGAAGAAATCAACCACCCACCCTACAGTCCAGACCTGGCTCCTAGTGATTATTTCCTTTTTTCAAATTTGAAAAAGGACCTCCGAGGACGAAGATTTTCCACTGACGAAGAAATGAAGGCGGCCGTAAACGAGCATTTTGAAGGCAAAGACGGCGAATATTTTTTACCGGGTTAAAAGCTCTTTTAAACAAATGTAAGAAGTGTATTGAAATAGAGGGAGATTACATTAAAAAATAATTTTTTTATACATTTCTATCTGCATTTTTAATACCTTAGGCTCAAAAGTTTTCAGCCGCCCCTCGTATATCGTCCCATTTTTAATTCATACAGTATATTATTAATATGATAATTTGCCTGTGTCACGGCTTGGTCATCTTTAACACTTCTTAATTCAGCAGCAATATATTTACCATAAATATCAAATGGATCCTTCTTCTCCTTTTCATCCATCTTTTTTTTCGCACTTTTCAAAACCTCTAATATTTCACTTGATTCATCTGACCTATTTTCCTTGAAGGTGTAGATGTTGTAGCATTCGATGTAAGACTTGGTGGTTGAGATAGCTCTAACTCCATACCACTTTCAAGTGCATTGTTTTCATCTACCTGTAAATTATCATCTTATTATTATTTTTATATTTGTAGGTTCCAAGTTCGGAGCAGGAATGGAAACAAATACGTCGTGAATTCGAAATACGATGGAATTTTCCACATTGCATTGAGCCTTTGGTTCATAGGAAATGAACTAGGTTCGTTTCCTATGATTGATTTGCAAAGACGGGGCAGGCCTGCATCACAATCAGCTTTTTGTATTAAAGAACAGTTTGCCGATTACTTTATAACTCCAGAAGGAAGTGTTCCATGGCAAAATAATGTAGCGTAATTGTAGTATCCGTTTCACCAGAAGTAGTTGCACCAAATAACAAAAATTCCAATGGCTCGTAATAAATCCATTTTTTTAAAAACCTATTTAGAGGCTAAAAATTTCACCCATGCCGGGATTCGAACCCGCAACCTCTGGCTATCCGTACCAGCGCTCTACCAATTGAGCCAATGGGCAACTTACGGCATCAGGGAAATTTCGAACCTCTTTACAATATTCTCTGTATTACGTACAGGCAGCGACATCTGACTTAAGCAAATTGCATTACTTACAGCCCCGACCACCTACTTTGCAGTTAGGTTTAACATCGGAACGATATCACTGTACCCACATGATTACACTATTTTTATTTTTAATGCACTAACCCGTGCTAAGGAACAAATTTAAAAACCTATTTAGAGGCTAAAAATTTCACCCATGCCGGGATTCGAACCCATCCCATAATAAATCCATTTACATTTTTCTATTGCGCCGCTGCCTATAGTTTTTTTTGCCGACAACTTTTTTGTCTCTCTAGTAAATTGAGTACGCAGTACATGTTTTTTAGTTTCCACTTGGAAACTAATACTTCTGATTGGCCATTTTGGTGTTGTCACGAAAAACCGTCCAATGAGAAGCATTAGTTTACTCGGATAGCGCAAACTAATGCTTAGTACGCTCGGACCGAGTGTGGTCCGAGCGTACTAAGACCGTGAAAACGCGGCTTAAGATTCAACTTGCCGCGACACTGCAATAGGCATTAGAACCCCATTTCGTGCGAGATATTTTGGTAGACTAAATTTGGTAGGATTCGCGCGATCGATTTCATCGCATCTCGGAACACAGGGTAAGACATTCAAAATATCCAGTTAATGGAGATCACTTCCTTTAAGTTCTTGCAGGTGTTCAGGAAATATTTGTCCTCCCAAGTTCAATTAAGAACATGCCGTTGGCCTGCGTGTGTTCTGCATCATAGCTGCGTGCCTGTTTTAATTGGTATATACCGAGGGCAAACAGAATCAGATCTTCTTCTGTTAATATGGGAAATGGCACCTCAAGCAAATTCGCATCTATCGAATGAAATTGTGCTCGTCTTCAATTATAATTGTATCTAGTTACTAGATCCTCCAATGTGTTTGGAATATGTATTCTTGCCTGAATGATTTCAAAAATCTTGTGGCCTGGACTAATTTTAAATGTTTGACATGTTCAGCGTTAAAGCTATTTGTTGATAGAGTTGCTGCCACTTTGGCCCCGAAATCCCAGTCCTCTGTTGGTAAATATTTTCGAGGATTTTTGTGATCAATTTTGTCGTAATTTTCTTGAGTTATGTATTCTTCCTTTATATAGTTCTCTAGAATTGTATTAATTACAGATAAGGAATTTTTATAAATTCTATGAACGTTCTTGTATTCCGATGGCATGGTTTTATTTAATTTATTAAATATTTCCAAGGAATACCCCAGAAACTGGAATTACAATTTTTTTATCGGATTGTCCAACATGGCCATTATATTTTGTGTTGATTTCATACGATCAGTATATATATAGCATCACGAAAGTATAGCATCATGAAAGTAAAGATTTAGAGCATCGTATGGGTCTAAGAGCAACACGATGCTCTAAGAGCCTCGTCACTACTAATTCCAGACGATTGTCAATCTTATGCTTGGGTGGCCATATAAAAGAAATGATTATCTCCTAAAACGATATTCCAAAATTTCCATATTGTATGAATAACAGTTACCTGTATTTTTCTTTACTAGCTGTATTAATTCTTTGTTTATTATGTTATTATTTTTCCATCTTTAACTCCATTTCCATCTTCAACACTGTAACTTCATGTGTTGATGAATATCATTTATTTGGTAATAAATGATATTCATCAACACATGAAGTTACTATTTTTCCCTGAAATGAGGTAACTAGATTTCCTATGACATCCCACAAGCAACGACCAATCACAGGCGACCAACTCATCAAACAAACCCAAAGGAAGAAATGTCAGCCTACAAAATTCTATGGTGATACCAGAGTAAATCGAAACCTGAGCCGCTCGAGTCATTGGAGAAAACACACAACGTGACACTCAATTTGCATTTTTATCTTGCACACATTAGATTTCTTATGTATGGTAAATTATATGGTATTCGGTAAAACAGTATCTACCTGTTACATAGATGGCGCTGCTAGTCATGGCGGCCAACACAGTTGGCAGAACAGCTTATGTTAGGGTATAAAGGTATGCATATATATATATTGTAAACTATTATTTTAATATATATGTATAGTGTATTATATGTGTAAGTTTATTTAATTACACAATTTTACAATATTGTTTTACTTTTTCCTTTTTTTTTTGCACGCCTGCCAACTTTTTCGTTACCTCCTGCGGGTGACTGGTAGAAAATGTTTATGGCATTAACTTCGCATTGTACGATTTTATGGTTCAATAAAGTATTAATAATAATAATAAAAAGTAGTCTTTATTCTCACCATTAACTTAGTATACGAACGATGGGCGGCACAGTAGAAAGCCATCAGGTATCGCATGATTTCAAAATGTTTAATAGAGACTCGCCGCAATTGAGGGATTTGTACAATTTTTTGTAGTCAGATTTAAACCAGTTTCACGAATTAAGCATTAGTTCGATACAGCTAGTTGTATGGAGTGTTATGGAGCAAACACATAACTGTACCAAGTATTTTTCTTTGAGTATTTTATAATCACTAGTGTTTGTCCCGGTCATTACAAAGGCATCAACAGTGACGATTTCTTTGGCATTGAATTTTCTAACTCACTGAGCCCCAGAGATGTGGAAATAATAACTTCTTAACACTTGTGGGTACCAAACTATGCTGTATCCGTCCGGGTTGTTCTTTTTATATTATTTACGTCATCATCACACGCGTGATTACAAATTAGTTACATCGTATATTTCTAAAGATCGTTAATTTAATGAATTTGAATTGGCTGGTATTGTGGAGTTAATGAGCTTTCCCTGGCATTGCGCTCTTCTAAAATTATAGTCACGCGTAATGTATGACCAGCATATTGCTCGTTGAAATTGTTCTGTCTTATGAGTATAAACAATAATTTCACTAACGTTTCAAGATTATTGCAAAAAAAACCGGCCAAGTGCGAGTCAGACTCGCGCACCGAGGGTTCCGTACAAACCTGTATTATAGACCTGAGTATTTGGTATGAATTTCAATTTAATACCTCTACGCGTTTATGAGGAAAAAAAATTATTAAAAAAAAATATATTATGTGATGTAACTAAAAATTTATGGTTTTCGTAATTTTTCCTTTATCTATGCTATAAGACGTTGCTTCGTACCAAATTTCAAGATTCTGAGTTCACGGGAAGCACCCTGTAGGTTTTGATTCCCTTGAAAGTGTCGAAAATTTGCGGCATAAACGGCTGTATCTTTTGATTGCGTTGGCTTAGAAGTTTGATTTTTTCACAGCTTCAAGGGACAGTAGACCTGAGTAATTGATATAAATTTCAGCTTCATACCTCCACGCGTTCCTGAGAAAAAGGGTCTTGACAGACGCACGGACGGACAGACGGACAACAAAGTGACCCTATAAGGGTTCCGTTTTTTCCTTTTGAGGTACGGAACCCTAAAAAGATACTAGCCAGACAAAAACTAGTCTTGATACCATGCTCATGTAAGGTGTATGTATTGAATAAATAATATTAGTTACCACATTTCCAAAAGCTGAAAGTATCCGTAGGATGCAAGCCATTAAATTTCCAGTTTTCTGACATATTGCCTCGCAGTTATTAATTTTAACGCGAGTCGGTATGTCAGTATGTCAGCTCAGGGGTATTGTACTGGTAATATTTCCTGAATGAATTAGAATCCTGCATATAGAATTTTGTATATTTCAGCAGTCTTGTAAAATATCTATCTTTAGTAACTAAAACGCAGAAACCACCCCGGTGAAATCAATATTTTACCACATGGTACCTGAGGCCACAAAATCAAGTTTTTATAGTATTACTTGACTGATTATCATGAATACTCACGATTCACGCAAGACCTAGAGTTCGAGCCGGATGCACCGCGCTCACGGCACGCAACGGATTTGCCGATAGCATGCGTCCTCTATACCCGGATTTTATGTTAGTTTCCGGTATTTTCTTGTCCTGAGTTGATGTATTCGGTCCTGGAGATTAAAGAAGATATTATTATTATTCATGTTAAAGTAAAATTATTACAATCTCATGTCACGAGCTGAAACTCCTAACTTAAGTCTTTTCAAAGTCCTTAATTAACATAGCTTACATAATTATTATAAAACATAGAACTCTTGCATTGTACTGGCTTTAATACCAGACATCATTGTCATCTAAATAATCCTGTATGTTATAAGTAGCCCATTTGGCACAAAGTGTGCTTAACATATTTTTTGAACCGCGTTTCAGGCAAGTTTAACATATCTTCAGCTTATGCTAATAATTTAGCATAAGCTGTTTGTACTTCCGGAGCTTAGTTTACCTACTGTTTCTAGTAGCACCCGCACATGCAGTTGTCAATCTTAGACGGGAAGGCGCAAAACTGCAAACGAACGTAGCGCCCCACAGGAGGCTCCGAGCTTTCGCCAACGGCACAAAGGTAAGACCGTCCAGACGTCAATCACTGTGATACTACCCTGGTGATACAGGATACAGCGCCGTTTTGATCTAAAAGATTGGTAGCCGCAAAATGTAGGTAACTAGATAGATATAACACTTTATTACACTCAAAATGAAAATTACGCAGATACATCCAAATCCTAAGACCGCAGCCTTATCACTAAAAAATAAGTCTTGTAAACAACCTTGGGATAGACAGGATTAATACAGCATAATATCTTTTTTAATTCCACGATTCCTAGCAAACGAGGTACCCGTAGGCTGCCTCGCGGAAAGTCGATCTTTGTTCCTCTTTAAAAATCCTTTGAACCAATACCTGCCTGCCATTTTATTTTTCTAAGTGTTTGGTAATTTGTCTATTTTTCGCAAGCTGATAGGCCATTCGACGCACGTTAGTCTCAGTTAAACCATACAGTGTACTTTCCATTACCAAAGCGTAATCTGCTCATTTACAAATCGTTCATCAAAAACTGGTTTTTGACTTATTTTTTTTTAACAGGGCTTTTATAGTCGAATCTTTTTCAGAAGCCAGGCAGAAAAAATAGTCCTTGGAACGTTAAATGTTTTGGAGGCACGGATGTAAAAGAAAGACGGATGGAAGCTTCTATAATCACGAGTGAATCAGACAAATGGCCGCCGTCTATTGATGTATGCGTGCCATCGGTGTTGCCAGATAAATATCACTTCCACTTTTTCAGATCAAGAAAAATTCTTGAAGAGAATTGAATAGAATAATTATAAATCAACCTTTTTCTTTTTTTTGGATGCAGTTGAAAGGTTGTCCATTATTTTCCAGACACCCTGTATATCTATCTACCACTAATTTATTACAGTAAATAAGTAGAATAACTAAAATAAACCTTGTAGTTCTGTTATATTCTTTTTGTTTGTGATCAACATTTTGTTTTCCAGTTATATTCCTTTTACGTTCTCCAGATTTGAACAGGGTAAAATCTTTTGTTGTAAAATCCGCATAATTTTGTTTACATTCCTTCATAGTTTTGTTGTGGAACGAGATGGCATTTGTCAGAAGAAAAAACTAACTATTATGAGTAGCGTTGACGACGACATTTACCCATTACAATCTCAAAATGATGCAGACTCTAGTGCTAGCATTATTAGAGATTATAGTGAGCAACACAAACGACAAGCGCCCTCTAAGGGTGACACGGGGTAAACCTCCGCGTCGCTACTCCCCTCACCCCTCCGTTTAGTCTGTGAATGATAGGTACGTGCAACTCACGCGCAAACTGCGCTCTTGTTTTATATAAATAGTTTAGTGCCTTTATCTCATCTAATCCGTTTCAGTAAACTCTTATGTGTAACGTGTTCGTGACAATTAAGGTTTTCCTGTGCACACAAACTCTTTCAACAAGACAAACCCACTGAAACCCCTTGCTAGCCGAGTGGTCGTGGCACCTAACGCCACAAGATCAATTTGCGAGATTTATTTTATTAGTAATAGAGAAGCTCTGCTGTGGCAGTTATGCATGATGTAGTTAATGTAACTTAACTTACCTACACAGGTTTTTAGTGAAAATTGTTACTGATGGGTTTCAACGTGAGGAGATGTCTAGTTTTTAAGTTATGATTTTATTTCAATAAATTATCCTCATTTTTTCTCACTAGTTTCGTCTCTGATGAGAAATGTGAGTGCTTTCACTCTTAATTTGTTTTGAATTAATAATGATTGAAACAAAACGGTTTAATATATTTTACCGTATAAAAGTGCTTAATTGCTAATAACAATTCTTTGAATGGATCTTTTTTATATTACATTTCTACGCCACAAATATTCTTGAGTGATGCCGGCAAAGTTTTCAGGGTTGGTGTATGTTTTGTAAAAAATCTTTTCGCAGCTCTCCATTAGGATTCAATATGCTGTGTGTGAGTTCCATCTTCAGCCACAAAAGGATTGTCAGGGTCAAAGTTGTTTACTTTTTTATGAATGTACCCATATTCATGTAAACAATCATAGGCCCACCAGTAATCAGTGTGATGGTGGTGCAATCTGCAACATGTTTCTGTATTCTCATACAGACACATTGTTAGCGACGCGCTCATACCTACCTTTTATTTATAATATTATATAATATTTAATATTTTTATAATATTTGCCTTTAGCATCTACTATAATGAGATGATTTATACAACGTCCAGTGGCATCTTCACCTACACTAGATGGGTGAAGGGACCACTCCGACGCTGTAGTGCCTGGGTCATAGTTTTATATTATTTATAAACATAAGAAACCTACTTACTTGTAAAATATGTAGTAATTGCGTACCTAATTATTTACTTTGTACCTCCCTTTTGAACCTGAGGGTAGCTACCTACTAGTGTCATTTATATTAGGGTAGTTTTAGACAAGATTGAAAATAGTCTATGGCCAACCTCCGTGCGATGTGCAACGGCCCTTTTCGTTACAATAAATAATTTTGGCAAACCTAAAAGTTTTTCGTTTGAAACATCTTTACATCATCTACAAGTGGCCCTTTCGAGTCGGATAAATGTTTCAAACACCACCCGCGCCGCGTACAATGGTGAAAACACGAAATTCAGTGCGCCTCGAACGTACCCGCAATATGGCGGATAACACTACACCGGACAAAGGAATGCCACAAGACAGACTCCAGGATCTGACTTCTTCGACTTCAAAACCTGCAATGGCGATAAATAGTGACCCTATAAATAATCCTATTTTGAGCCGCGCGGCGATTCCAGCCAGCAGTATCAAGTCGGAGCAGCCGCCGTCCGCACTACCCGCATTACACAAAGACGAACGGCGGAGCTTGATATCAAAGAAAAGCTCCACTTCTTCAATGCGGGCGAAAAGGCAGCAGCTTATTCTGGAAGCAGAAAAACAAAAGGCAAAGATTCGCATGGAACTTATTGATAAAAAGCTAGAAGCCGATCTAGCTAGCCTAGACGAAGAATACAGTTCACACGATGGTAGCGAAAACCGTAGTCGCGTAGAAGAATGGATGGAGCGCAGTTATCTGGAACTAAACGAGGCCTTGCCTGCCCCCGAAGATGGTATTTTTACGGGTAAGCAGCGCCAAAAAGCTGGACCGCCGGCGGGGACTCTAAAACCGCCGGCGCCGGGGGCGCAGGAGCCACCCACGGCACCACCCGCGCCTGCCCAGGCTGGCCCGTCCGCGTCTCCCCAGGCGCTGGCCGCCACCACCAGCTCAGATGGAACAGTCGAGATGCTAGCCAGCGCGCTGAGAGATCTCGCCGCTGCTTCCGCCAGTCACGCGCCGGGCACGAACCTGATTAGCCGCATGTGCACGCCCCGGGAGCACGCATGTGTCTCATAGAGTGCTACTTGATAAATGTGAAAGACTAGGTATCAGAGGTCTGGCGTGGGAATGGCTAAGCAGCTACCTTTCCGACCGCCATCAAACTGTAGAGATAACAACACTCTCGTATACTAATGAAATGGAAATACATAAGTCTAATCCTGAAATAAATAAATACGGCGTCCCTCAAAAAGTGTCTTAGCACCATTGCTTTTCATATTATATATTAATGACCTACCTGACATGACTAATAATAAATGCATACTATTTGCTGATGACATTTCAATGACTATTAAATGTATTGACGACGGTAATTTTGAATCAGATGTGAATGTTAGCATAATTAAGGTGACAGAATGGCTGGAAGCCAATAATTTACATGTGAATGAAAATAAAACCAAATATATTCAATTTAGAAATAAGAGAATGACATTAAAAAATATCAATGTACAATGCAATAATACTATAATTGATCATACGCCATCTACCTCGTTCCTTGGCATTATCGTCGATGAACATTGCTCTTGGCTGCAGCATACTGAAAATGTGTGTACTAGATTAAATAGGTTTGTTTATGCTCTGCATCGACTACAGAGAACATCTGACTTGGCCACGGCTTTGATGGCATACCACGGCTATGTGGCATCAGTATTAAGATATGGTTTAATTCTATGGGGAAATGCTGTAGAGATAAACAGGGTATTTGTTCTACAAAAGCGATGCATTAGAGCCATCTGCTCTGCACATCCCTTTGATTCATGCAAGCAGCTGTTTAAGAAATTAAGGGTGCTATCATTGCAGAGTCTCTATATTTACGAAATAGCATGTTTTGCCCACAGCCAGAAACATACGTTTACAAAATACTGTGAGGCTTATTCTTTTAATAGAAGATATCCTAACAACATTATAATGTCGGCCATGCAGAACTGAATTTTGTGAAAGAGGTTGCTACCCTATGCTCATACATATATATAAGCTCCCACAGTCAATTAAGCACCTGCCTTTGACTCGATTTAAGGTATCACTACATAAATGGCTAATCGAAATGTGTTTTTATAATGTGAACGAGTATCTCTCTTTAAATAGAATAAGTATACCGTAAGAAACGTATATTCGATTAATGAGCATCAAATAAACCTTTTGTAAAAAAAAAAATAGAAACATTATCTGTTACGTAAATAATTATAATATTTTATAATAATAATAATAATATTGGCCTTTTTGCATCTACTTAATGAGATGATTTATACAGCGTCCAGTGGTATCTTCACTCACACAATATTTTATACTTTAATAATTATACTTTTAAACATAATTTTTGCATACCTGGACGGGTGAAATGTGTAGACCGCTATTTATTATACTGACCACCAATTGTACGACATTTCAGGCAAATAAACTATTTCATTTCAACAACTACATACATAAGGGATGATGAATTGAACTAAGCTGATTTAATTGTATAAAAGAAAAACATATTTGCAGATGTTAAAAAAATACAGAAACTGTTTTTTAACATGGCCCTGGCAATACTAAAATGACATTTGTTAGTTACTATGTTTTTTTATGATATAAGGCAAAATAAAACATATTGTGAGCTTCGTTGTTTCGTCACTTCCGGTAAAAATATTATAAACTTTAAAATTTAAAAAATATAAGAAAACATGCGTTTTGCAGAAATAAAAAATATATGGGTAGTTTTATTTTGTATCTAGTTTCCTTTAAATAAAATACGTATGCTAAAAAAAATGAAATGTTGTCAATTAAATGAATGAAGTAATAAATTAATTTATTTCTATTTCAATGATTAAGGCGGGTTTTGTACTTTAATAAGTTTAAATGATTGAAAATAATTTTCAATTAAGCTACGCCTAAGCAAAAAGCCATCTCTACATTTTGTTGCCACATTCTCTGTAGCATCTAGTTGCTCATCAGTTCTAGTAGAGTCGAAGGTCATTACATCATTTAACCTTATAGATATATTGTGCAGAACTGCACAGTGTAATATATTTTTTTAAAAGAGGTAAAATAAAATGGAGTTAAAAATAAAAGAAGGAAATCCTCACAAACGGTATAATAGAAAAAAAACCAATGAGGGTTACAAATAAAATGGGCCGCGTCCCTTAAATGTGCTTTTCACTGTAACACCTTATTTTAACAACCTTAAAGGTACATCTTATGTAATAGTACATGTTATATTATACTAAATTCAAAAAAGTCCCACTTAGGAGGTAAAGCTTCAGTTAAAGTTTTATTGTAGAAAGGTTAAAGAACATCCTACCGAAACGTGGAAACCTGCGTTTCGGTTATCATAAATTTTATTTTAAGTGCCGCAAAACAAAAAAAGGTAACTTTACGGAACCAGCAAGCAGACCGGAGAGCTCAGGCCTGTCCGCTTATCCTGGGTTCCAGGGTATAAATAAAACCCAGAGATAATAAGAAGAATAGACGAAGAAGGACGAAGTAGAAGTAGTAGAAGTTATAGAAGAAGGCGCCCTGCTGGTGTATTCCTGAAAGGCAGAGACGACAAAATTGTACACTCCCACTTAAAGGGAATAAATGGGTTAACTAAAACGGGAATAAGTTAACTGATTCAAGAAAAGTTAGAAATTATGAACCAAAATGTATGTGAAACATAAATATAACATTTCATAAGAAAATATTAAGTAATTTCGTATGATTTAACATGTTAAAGATGCAGGGGCCAGCAACCAACGTTCCTAGGCCACGCAATTGCCTGCAGCACTGTTAGTTTCAAAGTTATAAAACGAAATGTATGAAATAACAGATTTTAACAGAAAATACTAAAGTATCTTATATGATTCAATATGTAAAACATGCGGGGGGCAGGGACAAACATTCCTATGCGGCTTAATTGCCTGTAGGACAATTAATTTCCAAGTAAAGACCAAAATGTATGTGAAACATAAATATCACATTTTAACAGAAAATATTAAGTAATTTCGTATGATTTAATATGTAAAAGATGCGGGGGCAGCGACTAATATTCCTATGCCACTCAATTGCCTGCAGCACCATTAATTTAGAAGTCATGAACCAAAACGTTCGTTAACCTCAAGGAAAATCTACCCTCATGGTAGAAAAAAAAATGCAGTACTTACATCGTCTTGGGTCGTGGCACGCTTCCAGGACGGTGCAGGCAAGTACTACGCCTTCTGTAGCCAGCTGGGTAACAAAATAACACAAGCCTTAGCCGAATTCAAACAACTACAAAAGAACGTGTACGGTGTCAGTTCAATAAATCTGGAAACTCACCGAAGCTGGCTTCTTGCCTGCATCCTTCTCTAGTGGTTCAGAACCAATGGTCCATCAAAAGACCGGCAGGTCCACTGTAAAGAAACCACAAGAACGATAGTACTAACATGCCAATACAAACTATACGTGACGGCGCGGCGTCGCCGCACGCGTCACGCAAAATAAAATTTGGGAAAAAAGGTGGAAATAACTAGACCACGAGCAAAACAACTAAAGAGGGGCTAGATTACCTTGAAAGGCATTAGAAAGAAATAATCAAGATTCTTACCCATTTTAAGGATGGTTTAAGCTTGATCACGTCAAGGCGACCCTTTCGCCGTCTGCGCACAAAAGCAAGTCTCGGCCACAGACCAGCCAAAACGCTGGCTCATATTGCTTTTTGTTGCACAGACTAATTGAAGGCCGTTCGGTACACAGCGGTCCGGTCGAAGAACGAAAAAATTAAACGAAAAATAAACCCCGCTACAACAGGCTACAATTATATTTGACACTGTAACTAATTTGTTTCCTAGGCCTCTTGATAGACAGGGAAATCTTCTTTTCCAAATGCCAAATGTCCTCTCCACAATGTTTCTTGTTTTTATTTGAGCCCGGTTGTATCTGATTGATGGAGGGTTCTCGGGTTCTGGCCTAATTGGTGTGAGGACAAAAGGCAGTGTAGGGTATCCACTGTCACCAACCAGCCTTCCAGTAAGGATACCTTTCGTATATATCATGTACAGTGCAGTCTGAAATATTCTTGAATCATGCATGCTACCGGCCCATTGAGCAACAATATCTAATATTTCTGTCCTGGGGCCAACAGTAACTTGCACATTGATGGAAAAGTCACACTTTCTGTTGCGGTACACCTCGTGATGCTCACACCCTGGTTTTGACACGATCTTCACATGTGTGCAGTCAATGGCTCCATCAATTCCTGGGAGCCCAGGCCAGCTTCCATGCTTTCCCATATCTTTAAAGAGCTCTCTATTTATGTCCGCTTCGGCCCCTTGAGGAAACTTAATAAAGTTTCTGTTTAGCTGAGCTAACAGTCTTGATACCTTTGATATAATATTTGAGGCCGTGGGTTGTGATACGTGTATAAGATCACCACAGACAATCTGAAAAAAATGGATAGGTAAGTAAAATAGGTACTTACGTAACTACTTATTTATTAAATAACCAGTTAAAATTATCTACAATAAACATTTTCACTACCTACCCGTCTAGAAAATAAACGTGAATTATAAAATATAAAACCATTTTTAGGCATACTTTTAAATTACTTCTTAAGTACAAGAACAAAAGTGAAAAGATCTCAAAACTATTTAAGCCTTACCTGAAACGATCCTGTTGCATAAAATCTCAGTGCTAAGAGCACCGCTATTTCTGGTGCTATTGGAAGGCTCTGTTGTCGAATTTTTGCAGATGTACTCTAATTAAAGATGTTATATATAAAACAGATTCTTGGCTGAATCTATATCTCTTCTTGAAATTTTCAGGAGGTGTTCGAAAGGGCTTTTGGGCGTCCCTTACGTAAATTTTTGCCAGACGAATTCTGTTTGGCCAAAAAATATCGTCGTAGTGATCGATAACGTCGTAGTAATTGATTTCGTTTATTACATTTTCTATATCCATATTTTGCTTTAGTAAAGTTAACACAAAATGAACAAGAACCTGTCAACGCATGCACTCAAGTCACCATCAGACTGCACTCAGCAAAAATACGCACTCAAAGGACATCTCAAGAGCTCATTTAAGTACCGAGATTGATTTATTAATTCGACGTCACTCAAGTGATGACAGCTTCTAATCGGCGAACTCAAATTTCGTTTATTAATTAGAACAGCATCTTAAGAGCGGTATTAAGAGCGCTCTTAGCGGTAAGAGCGGTTTATTAATACGGGCCTAGATCTGGCGCATGTGTCTAGGTGAGCATGCCCCATAATGTTATTGTACGTCATTTCAACTGTTGGAAGCCTTACTTTTTCCCCTATACGCGTTTCCACCGCATATAATTGTATCTGTTTTGGCGGTGATTCTTTTGATTTGCACGTAGTGCAGTTGCTTCTAAACACGCCCGGGGCACCGCAACCCTAGCAAGTGATTGGTGTCTTGCCGTGTTTCTCCTCCGGTTTTATGTTTAATGCAGCTTGACTACTGCTTGCTGCAATATCTGCCAATCGTTTCCTGCATACGGGTATAAGATGCCCCTTTTTGTTACAATAAAGACATCGTGGGACTTTCTTTCCCTCTGCTTTTGGTGATGTGCTTGTAGTTTGCAAATTAAATTGGCTTGTTGCTGTTCCAGAGACTCGAAATGACAAGCTCTTTCCAGCAACTCCGCGAAGGATTTTACGTCTATTCGGTCTATTTTCTTCTTTACTTCCACGTTCAGAAGACTGTTCTTCTTCTTTGTTTCGTTTCAGCGGCAACCTCTCAATTAGTGCATGTTTTTGGCAGATGAAATTGTCGCGTAAAACTTTTCTTAAGCGTTGATGTTGTAGATAAGTCTTAAAACTATTGTGCTCTTGAAGTATAACTAAAAATATATGACATTTTATTCCTGCTTTTTTAAGTATTATTCATACATACATAATCTCACGCCTGTATCCGAGAAGGGTAGGGAGAGACGTTGGGCTGCTACTTGACACGATTCTGACAAAGTATTATTCTGTTGTTACTACTTTGGTTGCCGAGGATCGAATTTCATTAAGCTGCAGCCGGTTAGGCTTCGTTTTCATGGGCTTCACGTGAGGTGACATACAAGTATAAATACAGGTATAAAACATTTCAAATCAAGATAAAATTAAAAAACAGAATATTGCTATTTTTATTAACATTAATCATTCTCTAAGTCTAAACACACTTCATCCAAAAAAACAGCAACTGAATCAAGTCGCCTTCGTGTCTGGCCCAGGCAAAATAATACACAATTGAAATATGGGCGCAACTGAGACTTTAACTGAATGTACGACGATCATGTTTGCTGCTACAGTAGTATTCCGAGATTGCGTGGCTATTATATAGTACATAGCAGTAATATGTTTCAGAAGTCGCATGTCTGGGCTTGGTTCGGCACCGTAATAACGTATGTACGAGTATTCCTTCGTCATCATGGAGGTTGACCCTCTCGGGATGTCTGTATATTTCAATGAAATACACGCCGGTTTCTCTTATGTGCTCATAGCAGTATGACCGTGCTAGCTTAACCCTTAAATGCATGTTTTTTTTGTTTTTACCAACAAAAAATGTTTTCATGTGGTAGTTAATGAATAGAATACGGGAAAAATAATAAAAAGAATATATTTATTTACGAAAAAACTATTGGTATCAAATTTGATACTTCGCGCATTAGATGCATAAAATATACGTTTTACAAAGGTTATTGCTTAGTTATGAAAATTAGCGAAGCACATGTTATTCTTATTATCACACAAGGAAACCTTGCATTTTTTGCACATCCATGACGTTAATTTTCGACAATTTTCATATTTACACTTATTCCTTGAGTTCATGAATTCCTTTTCATGTTTTACACCATCTACACGGATGTGCAGAGGGTACCACTTGTACTCCAGCCCGTCCTCTTTTTGGTGTTGGCTCTGGGGTCTGACCTTGCTGACTACAAGTGCTTGGCCTTCCTCTCTTATTTTCTGGACGACTCTGGTACCGACATAAGATGTCCGCAAGTTCTGTCCTGTAATCAGCTAGCTTTATTATGTCTTCCTTCTTTCAAGCTTACTTTTTCGTACAGTACCCATGAGTTTATTACTGTCATATCTAAGAGGTGATAAAACAACCTCGTCGTCCATTTTCGAGACTTTATACGAATGTGGTAACGGCCGATGAAACTGTCCATCAAGTCGACGCCTCCCATGTGAGCATTATACTCTTTGTCAAAGAGTACTCTGGGGCATCCAGACAATAATTGCCCTCTTTAGCAAGATAATGAAGCAAAAGTATGATGATATAGAAGTTGTCAAAGTAAATTATGTGGTTGACATGCCTTGGGACCGAACGCAGTAATCTAATGACATTATAAGATACTGCCCCTAAATCTGGCTCATTGGGCAAACGTTCGTTGTTTTAGAGCCGGAATACACTTCTAAATTGTATGCATATCCCATAAAACAGCATAAGACATACAATTTCAATCCCCACTTATGAGGTTTGTTGGGCAAGTACTGCTTCATAAAGTGTCCAATTTTTTTGGCACACAATAGTTCGTCCAACGATAGAAGATGGTCAGTTGGGACGTTCATAAATCTTTCGTTCAGAAAGTCTACGACTGGTCGAACCTTGTGCAATCTGTCGTGCTGAGGATGATCAACTGGAAAGTGTTTGGTGTCGTCATTCATGTGAAAAATTTGTCTGATCCTTTCAAATCTATTCAAACTCATTGTTTCTGCAATTGGAATAAACTTTACTTTATTCGACTAGTATGCCCTGACGCTTGGGTAATGATATACTGTCGTAAAAATCAGAATTCCAATGAATTTACTAAGTTATCCGAGAGTCACAGGGTCTGCAAAATTGGGGTTTTTTTGAACGGCGTACTTAATCGACTCTTGGAGGAGTACCGACATTAATTTCTCATGAAAAAAATACGAAAATAATTGAAATGGTGTTTCCAAGTCAAAAATCTCTTTTGGGTATTCTGTATTTCCCTTGAAATTAAATACTTGTTCCAAAAAATCCATGTTCTTTACTTTCCATACAATACCTCGAAGATTGCCGCTGTAGTTTGAAGAAATGGATTCATTTGTTTTACAATCGTTTACGAGCGGCGGATCAGAAGCATCTTCAGAATCCGTAGCGACCTTTGCTTCTGCAGCTGAGTCTTCGTTATCTTCCAAATCCTGTTGAACCTCTCTCCGATTACCGTAGTAGTCGATACCATCTTCATCATCACTTCCTTCATCGTCAGAAATTTCTCCATTTTCCAGTTGACTCAATAGTCGCTCTTTATCACCTGGCCTCATATTTTCCAAGTAACTGCAGATAATCTTATCAAAACATTCGTACACACACCAAAATGAGCATAAGACTCAATACACACAAAGAAATATCGGGAAAACAAAAGAAAACGCATGTATGCAGCAAGCGCGATAATTTGGTTTTCAAAGAGCTCGTAATGCATGAAATATCAAAATTTATACCAACAGAAATAAACCTTTTTTCTTTGACGAAATCAAAACCTTGATGATGTAGCAGATTTTCCATGAATGACATACGAGCTACTTATTTTCGCTATAGAAACATACCATGTTAACCCTTAAATGCATTGAGTATCAATTGAGATACCCGTTAAGTTTTTAACGATAAAGACTATGGTAGGTTGAGGTTCGAGTCCGGTTATGAATGAAAAGACCAGTTGTGCGTTGCATGGAAGACAAAATAGAATGAGTGTTGAAATTTAAGGTAATACTTGAGACATGCTGAAGCCGTATAAATTGTTAGCATCAATATACGTTATGAAGGAATCGGGACGTGATGGGTCATACTCAGACATGTATTTATTGTTTGCTTTCGCATGTCGCTTGGAACACATACATACACCACCCCGTATTCCATCCTGAATCATCTGAATAATCGCTAAGTCGCTAAGCAATTCTAATCTGACCTTAGTTTTCAAAAGCATCGCATCAAATGAGGGTGCTGTGAGGTAGAATGCCGGGTCTAATTGATAATATCGTTTACATGTTTTGCGGAAATGTTCAAAAATATCGGCTAGTAACAAGACATCTGTTTTAACGTATAGATCATATAACGTATAGATCGTATTCACCTAAGTTACGAATGGAGAAAGTTGACCATACTGTCTTCGCATGTTCGTAATCTTGATCAGAAATTTCTTCACCACTGATAGTATTATAAAAAGCAGATTTGGGTGGGAGGGAATTTTCTTCGTAGCATTTCCAATGTGACATATAGTCATATGGATAAACACCTTTGCGAGAGAGTAATTTGAGTTCAGTGTCATTTGCAAAAAATTATTTCAACAACGAGAATTCCTCCACCTTCATTGTTTTCGTGAGTTTTTCTAAACTGGTACCTAAAAATTTAAATGAATCGATAAATCGAAGTTGGATACCTTCATCTTTCGATAATGGTATATGCTTCGTGAAAGAAATATAGTTTTCTGTTGTTTTAGGTATTATTCTAATCGGACCAGGCGCCTCGCCTAGTTCTTTGATAAATAAATGGCAATCGTAGCCTGACAATTTGTGGAAAACAACTGGAACAAAATTTGGTAGTTTAAATTGTAAATTACAATGCCTGTGAGCTGCCGCCCGATAGTGACCAGTGATGTGACAGTGGTCTCGAACCTTGTCAAATATTAAAAGATTATTACAAATATGACAGCGGACAGCATTTTCAAAATTTTGTGAATCATTATCCGTGAATATAATTTTAATATTAGCTTTTAAAATAGTGTGTATTTGCTTCATGTCTCGATACAATCATTCTACAAATTTTGACACACAGTCCGATCCCCGATAGCTGACTTAGCGATTATACTTGGCATCCACTGTACAAACAATATAGTAACCAAACGCTGAGGGCACATGTTGTTGCAGCAGGCTAGTGCTCGCAATGTTAGGGTCTGCTTCATACCCCAGATGACGTTGAAGCATAGTCTCAAAATCAGCATAAATGATAAAGGGTATGTTTTGTTTTCGTTCGTAATTCTTAAATTGAAGAACCGACCCTTGGTTAGGAAGAGCTGTAGCAATACCACCACATGCATGAATGACTAGTTCATTATATTTTAAAAAAAATAACAGACATGATGAGCAAAAATGCAGTTGCTGGTGGTGTTTAGACATTTGGCTTCTAACCAGACGGGGAAGGTTTTTGATCAAACAAAAGTGAGAGCCCTCATCATTCTCGAGAAACAGCAGATGAACGATATTTTTCGCAGTGGAAGACTCTGATCTGTATAGTGGACCTACAACAGTTTTTTTGCCTTGTAAGCCATACACAAAAATAGCGATATCTGGATTCTTTTTTTTAAACACCGGGATGTCAGAAAAAGTTACTGGATATGATAAGCCTTGAGTGTTAAAAATATCGCGAAAATCGGGATAAGACGAGACACGATCGGGGTGGCTCTTTGAAGGGAATAGAGCAGCTGTAACACACCAAAGAAAACAATAGGGATCATCATTTTTTATATTCAACATTGCTTTTTTTGTTTTTTATAAATTTTGGTAAATCTATAAACGATGACCCACTCAATGGTTGATATTTATTTACATTGATTTCCAAATGAGAGTTACTCAAAAATGTCTAACCGCTATCTCGCTCTTGAAACTCTTCAAGCTTTTTTTTCAATGTATTTATGATTTCTGAGAAAATGGAATTGAAGTTGTGGTTCATGTGTATGGTAATGTTTTTCGTGCTAAACGATTTTAGTTCTTGCAAATCGTTTTTGTACATAAGGAAAAATGAAAAAGCTCAACATTGACTTTTATGCAAACGTGTTTTTTCAATGAAATATCAATCAGAGATTTTAATTTATTATGGATAGACTCGAAAAAGGTTTCAATTGAGTGCTGACCATCACCGTTAGCCTGTATCTTATAAGTTGCAATACGATTACGGAATGCAGAGGTCAGAACCTCAACATCTTCTGACAAATGATGAGTTGCGACTTTGCTTTTGTGGTCAGTGCTGCGCATATGACCCACCCAACTTTTTGGGTTGACAAGAGTTTTGCAAGTAATAAGGCATTGTTAATAAAAAGTAGTAAGATTGACCAGGAAACAGATAGTTAAAATTTAGGTTTTAGACACAAAAATAAATAGGTAAGTAGCAAAATAATATGTTTATTATAAATTAAAGGAATTTTATTTTATATTTATCTTATCACTAAAAAAACTCCCCTCACTATTATCATACAGTGAATAAACTTGTTTAATAAATTTCTGTAATACGTCCCAGTGCGGTGTGTCCGTATCAGTCTGCAATTTTATTACCATCAACGCTTTTTTCCACCTCTCTTGAGCGTTGGTACTTGCAGCATCGGAAGTGTTGTAGACCTTCAATTCTATATAGAATTCTCCTTCCGTCGTTGCTGTCCGACGAACGTGACCATTGGCGACCCGCGTCACTAGACTCGACCCCAGTTGGTGCTGTTCGGGAGTCGCTTTAGCGACCTTCTCTGCGTCTCGCAAAATCCCGAAAAGATCTCCCACCGTCCTTTTCTTTGAGGTGCTTGCAGACCTGTAAAAGTGATCAATATATTTTAAAACATAAGTACCTTCATAAACTTATACCTATATTCCGATTGGGTAGGCTATCTATAGGAGATACAAATACATTGAACGAGTATGAAGTGGATGATAGTTTAATATGAAGGGTACATATCAACTTTTGATCTTTCCCATATACGTCATTCTTAATGAGCAAATATCCCAAGTGATTCTTAATAAGCATATCTTACATGGAAAACAAAAATCCTACGCGAAGCGGGTATCGAACCCACGACTAGTAAGATGCAAAGTAAACAGTCGACAGCATGTTAACCTTTACGAGTACATGCCTGCAATGTAATCAACGATTCAATGACTCAGCGGTGTGCTAGAGTCAAATGACGCGACAACGTAACAACGAATAATATAACGAGACTAATTCTATTCCAGTAAACTTTTCCCTGGATGTAAACATTTACCGTAACGATCAATGTTAAGCCGGGTCCGCTACGCCATGTTACGCGTGTTACAAAAAATGTAACACTTAAAAAATACACTATAATATAGTTTATTATAAATGATTGTACACTTTAGTGTACAAACTATAGATGTATTGTATTCTTACCTGTCTCCTCAACGTAGCTCGATGCTTTGCGTTGGAGCTGGTTGGAGTCTTTTGCTTCTTACTCGACTGCACAGCAATAGGTACACCAGATAATTCAAACTCGGAGTCAGACCTGAAATAATAATAACATAGTTTTATACACAGAACATAAAAAAAGAGTAGAAGTAGTGACATGACACATTAGTACGAAAACCAGTGTAACCAAACTGATACTTACAAACCAAACGCACACTACGAATGCCAACCTGCCATTGGTAAATAAAGTCAATGCCGAAAAGGTGTACGTCCTAAAAGTTTCAATTAAAATATGCACCTTTTTGTAATGTTAACAATGATCAAAGTCAAATGACAATGATGAAATTAAGGTTGACATTTTGTAGTAACGCTACTCTACACTAGATGGAACTACCGCCGCGTCGGACCGAAAAGAACTTTTACCTAGTAAGACAGAAAGTTCAAAATTGAAAAACAAGTACATTCTCAGTTTGGGATGGGACAATGCGAGTTCTAGTTTGTCGATAGGGAGAACCTATCTACAAATTATACTCGTACAAACAGTTTACACATTAACAGCCGAATATGAATACTGTCGGGGCTGTAAGTGATGCAATTTGCTTATGCCAGATGTCGCTGCCTGTACGTAATACAGAGAATAGTGTAAAGAGGTTCGAAATTTCACTGATTCCGGTGAGTCGCCCATTGGCTCAATTGGTAGAGCGCTGGCACGGATAGCCAGAGGTTGCGGGTCGAATCCCGGCATGGGTGAAATTTTTAAAAATAGATTTTGAAAGAAAAATTATTTAGAAAATGGCGCCAACCGTAAAAAAATATAAGCAGAGATTTTTTTCTTCACCCATTCTAGAAGGCAAAGGGAACTATGCCCATACAGCCAAGTCTTCAGAAGAATTTTTTTATTGATATGAAATGAAAATAAAATTTAATGAGATGAAATGAAATGAAACCTAACTTAACTCATTCAATTAAATAATTAAATCTGATATTGAAACAAATTAGTAGCCCATAAAAACTTCTATGATTTTTTTTTTGTAAAGACTTCATGGTTGGTTTTTCTTTTTCTTAGACATTATTTTGACAGTTGGGAAAGAAAACGCACGAGTGCGGGAAAGGTAAAAAAAACACGAGTGTGTAATGGCCCACATCCCGCATGCTATACGTCCGTGTAATACGCCACTTTTTGAGCAACTGTATTAAAAAATAATTAACACTAATAGGGTACATAGACGCACAAATAAAACAATGTGGTAGATTTCACATTTTAAAATGTTATGTCTTATTTAAAACTAGTTTTAACCCGCTGATTCGCGGGCGTTAGAAATTATAACACTTGAAATATAATGTATGCTACGACTCAATTCAGATCTTTATCTATCTGTACGCCATGTTTCATACGTTATACTAATTTTATTGTCTATGGTACTAATATATTTTATTTATACGCAAGAGTCTAACCTGGAAGTAAAGCACATTTTTTCTGGTATTGCTGTATTAGTAACTTATGTAATACAGTATTACATAAGTGCCACCTTCCGCCATTTTTTGTGTTTATGAAGTGTTCATGAAAATGCTTTGAATATATTGTGTTCATCGTCGTTTTGAACTAATTTTGCCTTCCTGTCGCTGCCATCCATTTTAATTTCGTATCCGGTTCCTTAGAAAACTAAACGACAACTCCAAATTGTTTTGATTCCCAGAGGGTTGTTGTAACATTGCCTCGATTTTCTGTTGTCAAAGGGGTAAGATGAAAATTGAGTTGTGAGCGGTGGTAGCTCAGTGGGTAGAACCATAGACTGGCAAGCGAGAGCCCCAGGTTCGATCCCGAGTGCGGGCATGTACCAATGACTTTGTTTAATTTCAAAGTTACGTACATTTGCGAATTTGTAGTCGCAATACCACACGCTAACGGTGAAGGAAAACATCATGAGGAAACCCGCAGCTTGGTTGGCTCCGCACGTATTGACTAGTCTTTCCTGTGGGCTAGGCCGACTAAGCTGTCAGGATGGTATAGGTGCTGGGCAAGCCTACACCATCTATAAAACCATGACCCAGGCACTACAGCGTCGGAGTGGTCCCTTCACCCATCTAGTGTGAGTGAAGATACCACTGGACACTGTATAAATCATCTCATTAAGTAGATGCAAAAAGGCCAATATATAAGATGAAAATTACTTCGATAGTTTCTTAGATATTTCAGTCACTGATAAACTGGTGAAGAAAAACTATATCGCGATCTTTGTGCTCATGTCATATCTTGTATGAAAAGTAGTAATGTATGAGCTCCAATGACAGTTTTCACATGCACAACGACCAGCCGGCGACCGGAGCTCATACATTACTACTTTACCCGGCCCGGCGACCGGGTGCATGTAAAAGGCACTTAGGAAGTAGGTATAAAATAACAACAATTATTTTACCTACTTAGACGAATTGGAATTTACAATACCTAAGTACCATTAAGTATGTAGGACTACTAAGTCATAGACAATTATCGATAGATTTTTATCATGTGTGCCCCCATCCGTAATTGAGTAGAATTCAAATTATGACAGAAATTTCTAGAGAAGGTACACTTTCTTCGATGAAAATTCAACTTTACTAACCAGTAAATAAAGGTGGTTTCACTTTTTCATTTTCGGATTGGTTTCCGTGTTCATGTCATTACAAATTTAATTAAAAATACAATGAAATACGTCTTACGCATGAAATATTACGGCATGATCGGTATATTTTAGTCCCCAGCTTTTATTTTTGCTCTCTAACACAGCACAACAAGGCATTTCAATCAAGTTTTCACCATTTTTTTCTTTACTAGAAGCGCACGGCAACTGAAGTAAACAAAACTGTCACCACCAACGCATAGGCAATACATTGCTAATGTGAGGCACGCGGGCACCGCCCACTTACGACTTCTACTCTTTTTTTATGTTCTGTGGTTTTATACCAGTCTTATACATTTAACCTAAACGATTTATACACCGTATTGTTATTACTATACTAGATAAATGTAGTGACTGGAACATATTTTTTAGACATAGCTCGAGACATAGTTTTCATATAGGGACCAATACGGTTTAGTCAGTGGAACACGTAAAAAAAAATGTAGGATGTAAATAAATATACTTACTATCATTTTGATACCGATGAAGTGACTGGTAGCGAGGAAGTCGTAGATAATTACACCACACGGAGACTGTACTGAACAGCGTTATCACGTTATCGGAAGTGATGAGAATTTTAGATAAATCAGGGTGTTATAGGTTTATATCCTAAATGTGTATGTTGTTTTTTTTATTACAAGTACTGTAGTGAAGTAAATGCGAAAATCGCCTTTATTTGTACTGCCGCGCTTACGAATACCGCACTAACTATGGTTTAACAAATTATGAGAAAAACGTGTTTACTGTTTTTGTTTTTATTTTACTTGTATCTCTGGAACTAAGCTAGCTATTGAAGTGAAAATTGGACTTAGAGAAGCAGTTAAGTATAAGGTACACTTTTTTTATTATAGTTACGGAAATATTATAGTTATATATTTATAATTATCAAAAACTACTTTTTGTTAGCAACTTATTATGGTCTAACCCTTAATTTGGCAAATTAAAAAAGATTCCGAATTATTAGTTTTTTATTAATTTTAAGTTTTACACATATCAATGTTGATTAGAAAAATATTTTTAAAAAATCTGGCATTCAGATTTTCTGAATAGCCATTTATGCCACAGCATACATTGCCAAGTAGTTATAATAGAGTGTCTAAATTTTTATGTATGTTGTGACATACATTGCCAAAGCAACACAATAAAAAATATAAAAAAAAGTAAACAATTAAAAAAAATCTACATAATATTCAAACAAATAAACTAGTTTCAGTTGAGATCATATCATTGAAGCTTAAATTTATGGTTTTTGTGCTAATTTTGGGCTGTGTGATAACTAAGCTGACAATTCCTGGGACGGTTTCCAGTCACAAAACATAAACGAACTTGGCATTTATTGCAAATCACGGTGGTGAATTTCGAGCACAACCTACACCGACCCTGTGATGTCATTGTCATGAAATGACCAACATTATCGAATCGTGAAGATTCAACGGGCGCTGGTTGTGCCGCTCGACCTCGGAATATAGTGCGTCCATGCTTTTTCAGGCCTTCGAATAACTCATACCTGAAATCCTTCAACAATATTGCCTTCCTTTTTGTTTTGGAGCAATCACTTCTGTACGAGAGCCAAGCATTGTTGATGCATATGTCCAGGAGCTGCGCAAATATCCCAACGTCTTGTCTTGAACGGAGTCCTGTACAGAGATATGAGCATTTCTGCTAAATCGACTCCGCCCATATGTCGATTGTACTCCTTCACAACTTGCGGACAATCGACATCTACTTTCATTTTGGACTCCTTCCAGTACCGTTTAATTTTTTGAGCAGGCTCTATACCTACGTAGGAGCTGACCAAAGTCACAACTTTATTGTCGTTCCACCGCACAACTGCCAAACGATTTTTATCACAAACCGCTTGAGCATAAGTTCCTCGTGGCTTTTTCTTCATCGCTTTCTCCGTTGGCAAAACTGCATCTGCTCCTCTCAATCTATTGCTTCTTATTGTGCCTAAGCCGAAAATGCCGTAGTTTTATCGCAGAATGTAGAACAGTTCCGGGCAAGAGAAGAAATTATCGCAGAAGACAAAAGCCGGAGTTTTTTTTAATGCTTTTGCATAAGGTAAAAACGTCCTGAGTTCCGAAGCCCAATGACAATTCTTCTTCAGCAAAATTGTGGAATCTGAACGTGTCCTCTCCTCCGTATAGGACAAAGTCATAGATCATGCCCGATACTCCAGCTCTGACATAGTTTTTAAAACCCCATTTATTGGGTTTATCTTTCATGTACTGACGTCTTTTGCCAGCTTTAGTTCCTTTATATGGAATCATCATTTCGTCGATGCTAAACTTGATCTCGTTTTCTTGAGCTAAACAATTTTCTCTTATCATTTGTACTAGAGGTCTTATTTTGTGATATCTGTCAGAGTCATCGGTATTATTATCGACGAAATGAAGGTATCGGCGAATTTTTTGGTACCTTTTCAGAGGCATCAGATCTGCAACTAAACCATACCTGTATTTCAGGCTCCAATAGTCGACGTAAGCGGGCATGCTGACAAATCCCATGATGACGTGAATAGCCAGGAAATCACGAAGTTCATTTTCATCTACTCCGATCGATCGTCCAGTTTTTTCCACTGAATAGGCATTTGTTTGCTCGACAATGTCAGTTATGATGTCTGGAGAAAAAAACTTCAGCGTTCGGATATATTACCTACTATTCAGCGGAATAGTAGGTCATATATCCGAATCCATTTCTGGTTCTTCCTCCACAGTAGCTGTGTAGCGAAAAACACCTGACTTTTTCCATTTATAGTTGAGGGTGAACTTTGTGACTTAACGGGGACGTTTTGCTACAGGAATAGCTGGACCTTTTGCTCGTGTCTTTCTTGCGCGGCGTTGAGGAAAAATGAAAGGAGAAGAGGGTGTATGTGGTGCAGATTCTGGAGATTGAGAAGGCGTAGCTTGAGGCGCAAGAGTGGCTGATAGAGTAGAATTTGATGGCGTAGCAGGAGTTGCGGGGAGTGTCGGTATATCACTCATAACAGGCACAGTGCTGCAATCGGGTTCAAGCGATCAACTTGGGTAAACTTCATGAAAGACAGGCGTGAGCTGAACATTTTCATAGTATGCAACTTCATCATCGTCTGATTGTAAAATGTTCAGTCTTTCTAAAGAACTCGCAATGGATGGAGCTGAAGAAGATGAATCAGATAGTGGGGCATTAATATACAGTTCGTCTTCAGATGTTTCGTTATCATCCGAGGGTGCATTTTCAGCAGGAATTAAAGCTAAAATTCTACCACTACGTGTTAATAGCGAGTGCTGTAAAGAAAAAGAAAAGCTGGCTATAAAACAAAAGCCCAAGAAACAATAAACCCAAAAAAGAAGAAAAAAATGGTGGAAAACGAAAAGCATTTTCATTGGCAATGTACGCCGTGACATACATGTTAAACTTTGAGTGATGCTTCACTAAGTTGGCAATGTATGCCGTGACATACATGTTAAACTCAGAGTGATGTTTCACTAAGTCGGCAATGTATGCCACGTCATACAAAGTTTATGATAAAAAAAACACACAATAATCAATAAGATTTGCCAAACCCGCAATGTTACTCACTTAAAGGTATTGTCATGCATGAATTATTGTTGTTTCATTAGAAGTTTACCAGCAAAGGTAAGAAAAAACAATATAAATACCTTTGCAAGCGCAGGCGCCTTCTTCCGGCTAGCCATTTTGGCCAAAAGTGACAGGTAAAGGTGTTACCAACACTAAATGTTTTTTTCTACTAAAGTTAAGGTAGTTTCTGAAAATATTTATGAAATTACTAAGTAAAAACTTTGGATGAAATTTTTTCAACACTATTTTTTTGTTGAATCTGTAGGCCGTGACATACAATACCAATTTAAGGGTTAATTATATTCAAACTAATCATAAATGCATCAACTATACTACATAATGCAAATAAGCTTAGCAAATAATTTTATTGCATTTTTCAATAGAATGCTTTTAACAGGTAAGTTTAGTTATGCTAATACTAAGTGCACTAACTACTTCGATTAATGCGTTTATGTTTAGCAAGATCTTTAAATTTACACAAGTAAAAGTCTAAGGAAGCAAAATAATGGGAAGATTATTCAACTCTAGTCTAATATAAATACAAAAAATGTTTAAAAACCTATTCATTTATTTACAAAAAATATTCATACAAAGTTTTTATTTGTTCAAAAGACACTAAAAAAGATACAAAACAACACACTTATTGTTATTTATTATCAGGTAAAATATAACACAGCCTTTTTTGTTCAATAACTGGTTAAACCTAATTAATATCGATGGCACATATTGAGATCAAAATTACCGATAGAATAATCAGTCTGAAATGTTTCTTAAAATCATAAAATGGACGTATAGAAGATAATTGTACTTACTCTTAATTGTAATGCACTTGAAACATCACAGTGTTAAACGTAACAATTTATAAAAATATATCTTATAATACTAAGTAGGCACTTATGACTTAAAGTCAGTTAACAATCAGTAGGTAACGTTTAATACAACGTAAATCAAAATAGGAATAAAATAATAATTAGTCCAAGCTAGAAGCGCTATTGGACAGAGGTAAATCGCTCCAGAAATGTCGCCTGTTTTCAGGCATCAATGGCACTAATTTGGATATAATTTCCTCTTTTCTTTCTTTGGTGATTCCTTGCGGTGACTTTTTAGTAGGCCAGTCCGGGAAAGTTTTTTTTTTAATTATTTTTGCCTGAAGGAAATCCAAAGTCTTCCAATCGCCTGCGTGACTTTCTTTATATTTAATTGAAAAATCACCATTCTCGGCTTTGACCGACATAATATCCTTTAGGTATACTCTTGGTTCGGTATTTTTAAGTTTATGTTGAGATGCCACATCTTCATAGATATAAAAATCTGAAACCGACATAGTCTTCACTACATTTTTTTTTGAATTGCAGTTTTTCACAGCGTCTATGAAATCTTCGTAATCATAAATTTTCTTGTGTTTCATTGACATTTCTACCTGATGGTGAAAATGATCAGCGGACATAAAGGTGTGTCCCGGTTCAAAATATTTGACAGTAATCATTTCTGTACAAATCAGCTCACTATTGCCCATGTTAATAAGGAAACACATGAACGCCCAATTCTTGTTCTCAGAGTGCTTAGTGCGAGTTTGACAGATCCAATCGAATAACTTTACTACCGCGTTAATCGAGCATTGAGTAGTAAGTATGAGTAAGTTAACCGTTCGAACTGGCAAAACGCTGTCACAGTACAACTCGCACTCGCGTTTATTCGTGTTTTGGCTGGTAAACGTGTTCACTTCTCAACGTAAACCATTACAACTCGCACTCAGCAATTTTAATTTCCATACTTGTCGCTAGGTGGCGCTTCCTCGATGCCATATAAATCTGAGTTTACGTTAACGCGATCGAGTAGTTAAAAAACTCGCACTAAGCACTCAGCTGCACAGTTATCTGCCCAGATAAATATTTCCTTGACATCTCGTTTGGTTAGCAAAATAGCTCTGAAAGTTGATATTATATCTTCTTGGCGACGACCGGAAATAGTTTCGTTCCATAAAACAGCATAGGGCACATTGTTATGGTCTTTTAATTTGCCAAGGGAAACAAAACTCTCGTTAAAAGCAATTATCCTTGGACAAAAAATAGCACTTTTGTATTGATCCATTAGTGGTAACATTATGACCTTTTGTAAATCAACTGAGGAGTAAATGCAATCTTTTTCAGTTAAAGATAATTTGACATCGTTTTTGTATTCTTCTCTGGGTGTTGTGTACCGAAAATTGTGCTTTTCATATTGAACACACTTATTGCAGGGTTCTTGGTTGCATTTGGAGCTATCTTTATGTATCTTGAACAGTGCGCACTGCTCGCATTCTTCATGGCCTAGGTGGGTAAAAGATATGTTCATGTTACGAAGTGTTTTGCGATATGTTTCAAATGATACTTTCATATCAGGGTACTTCTCGATAAAGTTTTGGTCCATCATTGTAATATTAATATCACTGGGTAGGTAATATTTATTTGGGGCATGTTCTCGGCGGTAATGGGATATCATTGGATTATAGTTTTGAATGTGAGCTCTGATAATTTCTTTATCTATAACTTCTGTGCGTTCGTAGGTCCCTCGTCTGTCCTTTTGTTCATCGATTTCTTTGTTAAGTGCTGTATAAAATCGTCTATTATTATTTGGATGATAGCCGAGCGTGGTCAAAAAGTATTTTTTGCATACCTCAATCCTTGCCTCTTTTACTGCAAAATAAAATCTGTGAGAATGGTCTCTTTTACGAGTAGTAGCCCTCTCTTCAATTGAATCTTTTCTTACCTTGGGTGCATATGTCTCAACCATGCTTTTTATATATATTCCTCTTGATTCGTAGTTTAAATGTACGTATCTATTGTGTATATTCTGTCTCTCTTCGTTATTTATCTTGGAAGTATACTTTCTGCGGCATTTTTCATCGCATGGAGGTTTGATCGAAAGTTTCTCATCATCTCTATCTTTCTTTATCTTCAATCGTTCCGACAATGGAATATCTAATTTTCGTCTCTTTCGGGGTTTACCAGATTTGGTAAAACCTTTTTCATTAGATGATGGTAACGTTGACTCTTGTACTGAATCATTTACCAGTTCAGTTTGTCAGTGAAGAGGTAATTACAAGTATATCATCAGTGGGTTCAGCATTACCAGGTTTTGCTACTATTGTAGATAAATTTGTTGTTTTTTGGTAGGATGGCGTCGACGTACTTGGAGCATGAATGTCAGCATTTACAACTATTTGGGCTTCATTTATATTGCCTGTGGCTTCCTGTCTGCCAAAGATATTGAGTATATTTCTTGTCTTCTTTTTTACTGTTTCTGGTTCATAGTCTTTATCCTTGACACTGTCCTCTGAGTCGTAGTCAAGCTCATTGTCTTCATCTGGCAAAGTTTCGTAACACAGCAAAGAAGAACGTGTATCATGGACGTGTGGAGGTGTGTCGTGTGATGATGTTGAGACTGGATCAGTGAAATTTGTTGTGTTGATGTCACGCGCGCTTGACAAGAAGTTTATATCTGTAGCAATTGATTCACTATGCGTGACCTTAGACGTAGTTTCTTGAGACTTTTGAGTTTTTAAGTTTTCTTGTACTCTAACTGCTGAATGAGGTATTTTAACGTCCTTATTGCATCCTAAAGCCAAAGCTATGATGTGGTCTTTCCTGCTCATGTTGACCTGAAATAAGAAATACAATATTGTCATACTGTGGCTGCCTCAAGTAAATTCCGATCTGCCCTGGGGTTGTAATAATGATTCTCTTACAGTAGCGAAAACTATAGGGAACTAGCATGCCGTCCTAAATAATATTAATAACGCCACACACTCACTGTTATAACGTACATTAATGGGCCGTTAATCGACAGTTAAACGGCTCACAGTTGTTTTTTTTGTATGTACTTCGACAACTGACAGCCTGGTTATAGTTGGTTAACACCCTGTTACTGTAGGTGAAACCGGGGGGTCAGAGCCTTTAACTAGGTTAAACCTGTAACTAGGGTGTCCGGAATTACTAGAGTGGTTTTTCACCAGGCTAGATTAAAGTCGAACGCAGCCATTTATAAAAAAATATACATAGTCAAACATAAACAAACAACCAGACCCGGAAACAAACATCGATATTCATCACAAGAATGTTCGCCCGGCCGGGAGACGAACCCGGGACCTCTGGCGCTTGGTCCACACTACTGCTAATCGATCATAATTTGAGTAAGTTAGTACAGTAGTTACATGTTATCCCCCATAATACAAAATTAAGACTATCTTTTGTTCTAGCTTAAACTCTCATCCCGATTTGTGTCATCCGAAACTGTTAAAAAAAAACTGTAAAACTGTTAAAAAAGGATAAATAGCATTTTGTAACAAGGAGCCTAGTCAAAAAATAGGATATTAAGTAGATATTATTATCACATGATTGCCTACCTACCAACCAAGAAACGATAATTCAAATTCAATTCATTTTATTTCAACGTTAAGAATTTACATTCTGTTTGCTGAAGGTCAATGTAAAATGTAACTGATCTAATAATGCATAAATAGATATTGCTCTTACTCATTCTTATAGGTTATTCAAAACAAGTACCTATTTTGGCCTTATTGTACCGGCTACTTAGTTAAGTAGCCGGGATGTAAATAGTTGAAAAATATGATTGTGTACATAACCTAAAATTATACTAGGTAACTATGTACCAAGTAAACTTAAATATTCCAATTTATTAAACTTACCGCGCAAATCCTGCTCCTACGTACGTGAGTCCAGCTCCGTGAAAACGTCGTGACTGGCGAAACTCAGGGCGTTTCACCTCCCCGACATCATTCCCCTTCCCCGCTTCGCCCCCGTCAAGCTACCTCTTGCTTAGTATAAACGCATCATCTCTGATAATTAATGCGTTTAGTTTCTTTGTCAAAAAAAAGGAGTAATTATTTACTTATCATCAGTGCATCATGTTATGTTGGTGCTATCATTCTTAACACCGTACTAAATAACACTTTACTTAATTGCTTAAAATAAACGCACTAACTGAAAGGATGATGGGCGTTTTGGTCCTTATGTCCAATCAAGATGAGTCATATGTCGTTGGATAGCTCTTTTCAAGTGAAAAAATAAATTCTATGAAGACGAATCCGTATGAATTGTCCATTTTGAAATATGCTCGTCGGAAAGTACCATTTTTTGCTCTAAATAGAAATTAGAAAAATTCATATCTCTGGTTTAACTCAACCGATGCTCATGATTTTTACGAAAATCACTCTATGCATACTTTGTCATAAATCATTAGAGCGAGACAGCGACATTGCGCTCTCTCTCCCACTCACGGTCACGGGTAACGCTGGAATTCGGTTTTGACCCCTCTCGCGCTCCGGGACACGGCGCGGGGGCAGGTATGTTAGGGTGAGGAACGCTTGGCCGCTTGCGCAGGTAGTCAGTCGTTTGCTGATATTGTGTTAAGTGCTACGTTATTACGCTCCTCATTGTTCACATCGACTTTGACCTTGGCATCATTTTGGACTCTGTTACCCGTTTTATTTGTTGACCGTGGCTTTATATTGGACTTGGGTGCTTAACGATTGGATTGTTTCGTTGCAATGGAACGTTACCGTAACTGTGTAATGTGCCGAAGAGGGCTATACGCGTTCTGTCGGAAGCCTTGACAAGAACACACGTGGAGCTAGTAACATTTATACGAGAAAACGCTGCTCTGGAGGTTTGTACCTATTGCACTTTTTTTTCCACTCGATCCTCACTGAACCTTCGATATAAAAGGAAACCAATTGAAATCATGTGCAACTGCATCCCAGATCTATTCTAGTAGTAAATGAGGTAACGAAGACGTAAAAGTGAAAACCGATTGATAAGTGATTCTGGTCGCTTAAAGAACATTCAAGTGATTCCTTTTTCACTTTTACGTCTTCCACGATGTATTTACCACCAAAACAAGGCCTACACAAAACCACAACCAATTACTGTGGTTGCGGTTTTGTGTGGTTGTGTGTATGCCTTGTTTTCGTACACACAACTACAGAAAACCGCAACCAGATCTCTGAGAAATCTGTGAATCTGTGGCATATATTTGACGATTCGCACACCTTCTGACAGAAAAACAAATCCCTCCCACAAATGACCCCCAATGCGTTATTTTGTTAGGTATTTTTCGGAAACCAAAGTTGTTTTTCTTTTCCTTACATTTTCATATATCATTTTCAGGTCGTGTTTGACAACACCCGAAGAGTATGTTACCGATGCTGGCAAAGAGCCGAAAATGCGACTAGAGGTCATGCAAACCCTCAACCCGAGCCGGAGCCGCAAGAACAAGCAGAACCGCAAGAACAACTACAACCTCAAGAACAACTACAACCGCAATTAGAAGAAATGCTTCATATTCCTGAATATATGAGAGCACCTAATACCGCGACGCATTGTATCTTTCATGGCTGCGCTAATGAAACCCGCCATCGAATTCCAAATGTTGTTAAAATCCACGTATTTTCTCAACATAAATTGTATATCCCCGACAGTGCCAGAGTATGTCACGATCACCTTAATGAGAATGATTGGGATGATTTGCCCCAACATTGCAACATTTCCCATGACTTTACGGCTGCCCACTTCAGGGATGTTTGTGACCTAATGCGAAATGCCTTAAACTCACCCAGATTACGTTTTAGCGACCGAGGCATGAATGAAGAAGAAATGCACTTTTGGACTGGACGTACTAATGATGAATTTAATGCCATCTTAGAGCAAAATCCATTATTAAGAAATAGAAGTGCAGATCCCAGAACCACTTTGGGCATTTTACTAACGAAACTACGCACAGGAGAACCCAACGCGAGACTTGCGACGTTGTTTAACATGTCTCGGAGAAAACTCGAACGCCAGTTGGCCATCGCACGAGAGTGTCTTAGCACTGACTACGTTGTGCGACACTTGGGAGTGGATCACATGAATAGAGAAGATATATTGGAGAGAAACTTGAGGATTCCAAAAGCACTGTATGGAAATGAAGACAACAATAAAGCCATTATTATTTGCGATGGTACGTATATTTATATATACAAGAGTTCAAACTTTTTGTTTCAGAGGCAATCCTACAGTTTACACAAGTTCCAAAACTTGTTGAAACCATTTTTAATCGTAACCACTGACGGATACATTATAGATGTTAAAGGACCATACGCTGCAACAAAAACTGATGCGCAGATAATGAGCGACTTCATGACTGACGAGGAAAATCCCCTTCATATATTGCTTCAGCCGAATGACGTATTTATTTTGGACCGCGGGTTCAGGGATAGTCTGCAGCATATAGAAGCATGTGGCTACGAATTTCACGTCCCCCCGACGAAGAACCGGGAAGAGTCGCAGCTCACGACTTCTCAAGCAAATGATTCCCGGCTGGTGACAATGTGCCGATGGGTAGTGGAAGTGGTTAAGGGGCGTTTCAAAAGAGATTTCAAGCTGTTGCGCCAAAAATATTTTAATAACACAATGCCTAATATGTTCGGGGATTTTATGATTGCAGCAGCAATTACAAATCACTTCCACAGGCCTATTGTCGATAGCCAACACGCAGAAGCTTTTTTACAAAAAATTGTTGAAAGAAGGCAAACCCCAAACGTGTTATATGATTATGTAGAAGCAAAAAGATTAAACAACAGAAGAGCCAATTTCCAGAGATTGGAAGCAAATGACATTCAAGACTTTCCACGATTGAGGGAACAGGACGTGATTTTGCTGTCATTGGGGACATATCAGTTAAAACTGGCAAAATCATATTGCAGCGAGCACCTCAACAACGGCTTATATCTTATAGAAACTTATAGAGAAGCTGCTTTGGAGGATATCCATGAATATGGGATCCACGAAGATGCGTGGCTGTTGCGTGCACGAATACAGTCCCGACATGTACGATCAAAACAATATTTTTGCTATATATTATTAGACAGAAATAGAAGAAACATATTACAACATTATTGCACATGTTTGACAGGACGCCGCACGATAGGTTCCTGTGCGCATATTATATCTATTGTGTGGTATTTAGGATATGCTAGACATGAAGGCTTTACTGAACCAGCACTATTTTTAAATAACATTATCATGGATGAAACACATTAAACGATAAAACTTACTCTGAACTTGTTTTATTTACTTCGATAATAAACAAACAATGATAATATAATAATCAATGCTGATCGTTTGTAATTAAAATCGATATATAAATAAATAAATAAATAAATAAATAAATAAAAAAATCAAAAAGAATTAAAACAACAGAAAAAAAATTAAATAAAAAAAAACTTTTAACGTATGATTACTCAAATTGGACAGAAAATCGGGACTAGCGCTTCGATTATTCTTATTCTACAAAAAAATACCTTTCCAACGACGTATTACTCATTCCGATTGGTGCCAGGACCAGGTTCCATACATTTGTGCCCATCATCCTTTAATGCAATTATAACTAGCGCGATACTTCATGCTAGAAGTCGAGCTTGCACTAACTGTAGATGATGCGGTTTTAGGTAGTAAAATATAAATCGATTTCGAAGTTAATGCGATTATAAAAACCAAAAAAGGGGCTATTTACAAAAATATTGAAATGGTCTCTATGGGAAAGATATATCTTTCCCATAGAGACCATTTCAATGTTTTTGCCAGAGCTCATTTTTCTGATTTCAAATATGTATCTAACTCAATTTCGCAAAAAATCGCACTTAGTGCGTTCTTCGTAAGCGCGGCAGTATAGGTGTATGAATAATGTGGCTGGGTGCCATTGGAACATAATGTGACCAATATGTCGATTATTGTAGGTAAGATGTTTTGCAATCAGAAGCTTGCAACGGATCCAATAACGTTAATGTAGCAAATATGTAGGTTTCATACCTAGGTAGGTGTAAATAGTCCTAGATACACATGTTGCAATTTACTTTAGATTTTCTTAATCTTAATCAGATAATGTTCGAATTGGCTGAATATTTCACTATAGCAGAAGAAAATAAACTGTTATTTCCAGTTACCAGAAATCGGATGATGAGCTAAATAGGAAATTATAATTAATTCCTCTAGCTTATCCATAGAAAACATCGTATGATATCGATGAAATTACTATATAAATGTATTTAAGGATAAATAATACTTACCTAGGTATTCTTTATAAAGCATTTGGTAGACTCCACAATATTATGTGAAAGTCAAACATTAGGTATTAATGATACCTACAGCTAAATATTTTGATGCAACGAGTTTTTTCCGTGTGGATCTTAGACTAGAGTATATCTAGTATAGTCAACCTTTGGTTATCTCTTATGTAGGTGATACATTAAAACATTATGACCCCTCTAAATTCTTTAATTATGGGTTATGTAAAATTTACTGTATTTATTTTACTGTATGTTACAGATAAATTTAGATAGAAAATGAACAAGAACTGATGTTAGAAAACTGTTGAAAAAATATAAAACTATCTGCATAGGTTCAGTTACGTATAATGGGATGAGAATAATATCTTCAAGTTTCAATTAAAAAAAGACAAAATGCTGTCGGTCGTATTTACAAAATCATGATTTCTTAAAATACTTTAACATCAAGTCTTTAAAAAATAATAACATGGAAAATGCTTTATTACCGGAATACCTTTAAGGAATGTTCAAAGGAACCAACATTTATATCAACGCGCATTTATATCGATTTCTTATATAGTCGCGCGCGCGACGACGTTTCAGTCTCGTGTGAAACGTCGTCGCGCGCGCATACATTTGCGCCGTGTTGTGATAAGCCCGTGACAAAACAGGCAATGGCCTCACAAGTAGTGAAATGTAGCACTTGTAATATTGTGATAAATGAAGTGCTTGCATTCCTTCAGAACAAGTGTGATGTTATGGATGAAGAAAGTCTAGTAAGACTCTGCGTTACGTCCTTCGCCGATGAGGAAATTGGAACTGCCAAAAGTCTACTTTTTAGCAGTTTAACAAAAAAGAAAACCATCAGGAAACGTGAAGGCAAGTCACAACGGGACCTAAATGACATGATAAGTCTATTAAAGGAAACGGACCCTGAGGTTCTACCGATTTTCGTCGCCAGAGATCTTCAGAAACTTCCACCCGTTACTTTTGATCACATCGATGTGACGCGACTCTTAAAAGATATCCTTATTATCCAAAAAGAGCTAAAGGATATTCAGTGTAAATACGAAATGGAAAGCCAGTCCCGATATGTAACTGTAGAACAATTCGATTTACTGAAAGCTAAAGTGGAGAATCTGTCTAGTAAATCGACAACAACACCACACGACAAGCATGTCAATACGAAAAGAGGTGCTATCTGCTTACAGGAGAGTTTTCTATACGATAGTGGGCCCATGGGAATGTTTCCAATAACGAATATCTCCCAGCTTTCACCGGAGGGTACTTCCAAAAAAGTTCTAACGGCTGATCAGCTGTCCAGCAACACACCACAACAGACCTACGCTAATGTGTTGCAAGCGAGTGAGAAGGGAAGTGACCTATTGAGAGATTACACGGCAGGTGCGAGAAATATAACTGTCTCATCTCCACACACGGAAACTCATACGCAGTCTCTTACACTCCAAGAGTGCTTAGAGGCCACCAGAATGGCCAGTTCGGTCCCGTGCGAACAGAAAATATCGCTTCAGCAGGCGGAGGATTTACCGATGGGACAACAAAAGAATATGAACTCTAAATCCGAGGACATAAGGAACACCCGTAGCAGCAAAGAGAATGACTGGACGTTAATACAGCGAAAGAAAATCAAGAAATTCGTAGGCAAGAAAGGAAAGGCAATTGTGGAGGGAAACTGTAAATTCAGAGCTGCTGAGTGCTACATCCCGATTTATATCTACAATGTCAACAGAGAAGCTTGCCTGAAAGACATAGTTAACTACGTTCTCTCAAAAACTGAGGTAAAAGTTAGCCCGGTTAAGGTGCCCGTGCCTGAGGATAAAAATTATGACTCATACAGAATGAACATACCGAGAAATAAGCTGACTTTATTTGACGAAGACTCCTTATGGCCCGAGGGTATATTTTTTAGGAGATACAATATTTTTAAATATAAGTCGGGTGAGAGTCACCGGACCAAGGAGAAAATAAAGTAAAGTATGGATAGTATTTCATGTCATTGTCTTAATGAGGAAACCTAACCGATACCGCAAATAATGTGTGCTGTTTTATCTAGTATATTACGAAACTGCACAAAACATAGCTAGTGGGTAAATACAATTCAGTTGAGCTTGGGGATCCTTTATTTAATTCAACTCAGTGACTATGCGGACCTATCTCCACCAAGATGATGGTGAGTTGCATTCACTCAAGCTTCCTAGTGTCATTCGTTTTCATTGATGGAATTTATCATAAACTATGTAGGTTGCTCGTAAAATTATTGAAACTATAAATTAGAATCACTCGATGTTATTGGATATTCTGGAATAGCTGTAATGAGTTTGAGAGAGCGACAAGCCGCGCTAACCGGCGCGGTGCGTCGTGAGCTCAAACGAATGGAAGCTGGTCCAGAATGCCCAATAACATCCTACTAAAGCACATAGCACTCTAGTTACAAGGAACACAAATCAAAAGTAACGGAAATATAACCTCACCAGACTGGGGACAAATCACGACGTACCTTTCCATGAACCTACTCGAAGCAAAACAAGTCCGGCAAAGAGGGCGGGGCGCGTACGGCGCACGCTTTATATAGGAACGGTGACGTCATGAGATTGTTGTCAGTCTGCGACTAAAATATTCCTAACATTACTATTAGTTTTTTGTGATAACTTTCTACTGACCAAGTGAACAAGTTTTAAGAAGAAGAAAGTTTTTCTTCCGTTTGTGTTTTGTGTAATAATTACTTACATGATTTCCAAGTTATAATCAAAATCACCAACGCAAAGAAGTATTTGATTTTAATGTTGTCAAGTGCATTTTGACTCTAAATGAAACGAAACATTTGTATTTAAGAAGTCATAATATTAATCCTTTTAACCATCTGTAATATTTAAGACTACATCATATTTTATTACAGAATAAAAAAACAAATTCTCAACAATTATTAAGAAATAAATAATCATAAGAAAGCTTAGGTATTAAAAAAAATTTTTGTTGTTTATTACCATATTATACCTACAAAACATAAATTCAACGACGTATCGCTTCCGAGTCTCTTCTCTGTTTTCTTGGACTTCTTTAACCCTCTTTAAAGTGTTGGCTATCTGCAGGAGTTTCCGTGTGATCTCTGGCACGAAAATTTCGGACTGCACAATTTCCCGCAAATCATGGGTGACATCTAGAGATGGGTAGTGGATTATAACCCAGTAGTTATAAACCAGTTTTAATCCGGGTTGTAACGTTATCGACCAGTTTTATCCCATTAACTACTTTTTTGGTGGATCAAAATGAAAGACAGGAGAGATACTATTTTACAAGAATAAATACAACTAAACAAATATGCTTTGGAAATCGGGAGTTTTGCTTGACATTATAGTGCCATAGTGATTAATTTTGCACCACTGAAGTATATTTAAGTTTTAATGAACTGCGTACACTTTCAAAATACTATGTTTTCTATGAATAAAAGTAGGTACGTATGCAACTAGTATATCGAGAGATCATTAATTGAACGGTACAACAGTAGCCAATCTGCGCTTACGTTAGATAAAAATGATACAGAAAATCCCATATAGTCATAAAATAATAGCGCAATACAGTGGCGAGTGCATTTTATGTTAGGACGTTATGCTACCTTTGTTATAGTTAATTAGTCGACATCTCAATTATATTCATTTTAAGCGAAAGTTTGTGTATGTTTTTTTATTGCACAATTACTTAGTGGTGGTATTATTGCCCTATGTCTTTGGAATGTCAGCACCAGTCTTACGAAATTAACGATTAGGATAATTTAAAACATATCGATAAACATATTCAATTGCATATGGTGTGGTTTAAAATAATCGTCCTCAATAGTACTAGATTTACAAATACAATCTGTTTTATTTCTAATTTTTTTTTTATACAGGTCTACTGGGAAAGTCGTACTAAATATTAAAAGATGTTATTATTCAGGTCATTTCTGATGGATTTCATTCTATAATGTGGTATCCCAAGTCTAACCGTTATGGAGATATTGAGTTTTAAAGATTTTTTTAAAGTAGGTATCCTATATTTTTCGGACTTTTCTATCGATTTTTTTCGAATAAGAGCTCTAAAGGTTCGTTTTTCGATGTATCTAGTTAGACGAGATGTCAATTGATAAAAATAAATAACAAAAACTGATATTACTACTAATAGATTGAAAAGACTGCTCTACAACGGTTAGTGTTAAATAAAAATCACGAAGCCTTTTTAAAGAAAAACAACGTACTAAAAATTAACGTACTAATAAAAGTTTGTTAATAAAATCTTAAAATAGTGATGTTTCAACAGCAACAAGCGGTAGTACAACATAGCGGAACTTTGATGCAATAGAGACCGACTTACTACCTGGCACGTTTAAACAATAGAAAAAAGGTCTTTAGACATCTCGTCTAACTAGATACATCAAAAATCTAAACTCAACTGCTCTAATTCGAAAAAAATCGATAGAAAAATAAAAAATAACCCCGAAAAATAAAGGATACTTAAAATTTTTTTAAAGCACAATATCTCCATAACGGTCAGACTTGGGATACCACATTACAGAATGAAATCCATCAGAAATGACCTGAATAATAACATCCTTTAATATTCAGTACAACTTTCCCTGTAGCCTTGTATATTTGTTTTACTATGTACATACACAATACTTTACATAAAAAAAATACATGTGCAAGTAGGTTTTTTGACACCACATTAATCAGATTCACTGTCGATAATAGGTTCAAAACTTCGTTCACAACTGAAAAATTCAAAATTTTGTAAGACTGAAGTTGGTTCTGGGCTAACCGTTCTTTTCGGAGTAGTGGAGTCTATGCTAAGGGGCGAAGAACATTCTTCGATATCTTCAGCTGGATTGCTTACACATCTGTGTAATAAATTCCAATTGTACGTTATGAAAGTGATCTTTGCTGCCCTCTCTGTCGTCAGTCTATTTCTCCTTTTACTGTGTACGTTACTGTACTCGTAGACACTAAAAGGGCGTTCGACAGCTGCAGAGGTACACGGTGCAGTGAAAATTCGTAATGTAGTAGTACGTAGTAACTTTGCTCAGGTCTGTTGATCCACAAAGGCCCTTCCACCATGTTAACGGTTTCACATCGTTTGTGCTCTCCCACAAGTCCCACAGGAATCTTCGACTCCAGAACCCATCTCTGGATCTGTACAAAGCCAGTTCTCCTATGATATTAAGGTTGATACTTCGCGCTACGTCGTTAATGTATTCCATTGCCTCTCCTTCTTGGTTTTGGTTCAATTCAACTCTTTGTGTTGAATTGAAAAAAACGCTCGTGCGCACTCTAAGCAACAAAGTACTGGAGTGAGTGCTATGCCGTACGCATTGTGCACGGCGGCGCAAGTGCGAGCGAGATCGACGATCGCTCACGCCCGAGGATTTCCGGCGTAAAGGATCATAAAAATATTTAAATGTGCTTAGGTACTTAGGGCCACTTGCAGATTTAGCAAACTAGAGTTTAAGTCGAGCATTTGACACAATAGTGCATGGACGAACTGTCATAATCTCAACTTAAACTCCATTTAGGACACTGGCCCTTAGTACTGTGCGAGCGCAAGAGATAAAAACTAAACATCGAAGTGAAATCCCAAAGTAATATTGTATTGTATGGAGAATTTACTGTATATTTTTACGTGCATAATTTCATAACGATACATGCAGCCTACAACTACAACGCCTTGCACATTATTCGTCGTATTCCGTATTAATATTGAACGAAATCATTATGAACCGCGATAATGGGTTATAACGGGTGCATAACTGGGTCATAACTGGATTATAACTCACCAGTGGTTTATAACCTGGGCCATTACCCATCTCTAGTGACATCATCGGGGCTTCGCAATTCCCTTCCGATTGTTAAGTACGCAGGGCTGTGCTCCGTTGCTGCACTAACTGCCGTATTCATGGCAAACCGTATACTGGGGAGCACCAGTTGCGATGATTATCCTCTACTAGAATGGCCAATTGTGTTTGAAGGTCGCGGTTGCGACGCTCCACTGGATTAGCTTTGGGGTGATAGACCGGCCTGAATGCATGCTTAATTTTAAGACAACACGTGCCCTGCTGCATAACCGCGCTTACAAACTGAGGTCCATTATCACTTATCAGCCGTCTCGGAGTGCCGTATCGCAGGAAAATCTCATGTTACAGGATAGTCGCGCAGTTCTCTGCGGTTGCCGCTTCCAGAGAAAATAATTAAACCCATCGTGTAGCGACATCCTCTACTATAAGGATCCAAGTCTTTCCTTCAGCGGATGGCGGCAGCGGACCAAACAAATCAAACGAGATTATCTCAAATCGTTTGTTTGTTACAGTAGTATGAAGAAGTCCCGCTGGCTTCATATTGCTCGGCTTGTATCTCTGGCAAGCTACACAGTTCTTGATATAACTTTCGATGTACTTTCGCATGCCTTTCCAAAAGTATCTTTTTGTAATCCGTTGAGACGTTTTATCGACACCGTAGTGTCCCGCTAATAAAGCATCGTGGTAGGCAGCAAGTTCGTTAGCCCATTCGCATTCTGGAACTACTATCTGGGCCTCTTCTGTTTCTGCATCATTGTTGTGTCTATATAGTAGGCCGTTGTTCATGACGTACCCCTTATTGCTCCAGTAAACACTAAACAGGGTCTTCATTGCGGGTTGTTTCTTCCAGAGAATCGATTATCCTCTTGCTTGATGCTTTGATCAGTCAGCTTTTCTTTGCGGAATTCCTGGACTCTTTACTGGAATATCAAGAGTAATGCTGCAGATTCCACATTTGCTAGACGTTTCTCAAGTACATGAAGGCCGTGAGAGAGAGTCGGCTACGACATTTGTTCTCCCTGGGGCATATTTTATCGTGATGTCATACACTTGAAGTTGCAAAGCCCACTTAGCGAGTCGACCAGTTGTAATATATTTTTTTAAACGAGGTAAAATAAAGTGGAGTTAAAAATAAAAGAAGAAAATCCTCACAAACGGTATTATACAAAAAAAAACAATGAGGGTTACAAATTAAAATGGGCCTGAGGGGCCGCGTCCCTTTAATGTGCTTTACACTATAACACCTTATTTTCACGACCTTTAAAGGTACACCTTATGTAATAGTACATGTTATACTAAATTCAAAAAAGTCCCACTTAGGAGGTAACGCTTCAGTTAAAGTTTTATTGTAGAAAGGTTAAAGAACATCCTACCGAAACGTGGAAACCTGCGTTTCGGTTATCATAAATTTTATTTAAAGTGCCGCAAAACAAAAAAAGGTAACTTTACGGAACCCGCAAGCAGACCGGAGAGCTCAGGCCTGTCCGCTTATCCTGGGTTCCAGGGTATAAATAAAACCCAGAGATAATAAGAAGAATAGACGAATAAGTAGAAGAAGAAGGACGAAGTAGAAGTTGTAGAAGAAGGCGCCCTGCTGGTGTATTCCTGAAAGGCAGAGACGACAAAATTGTACACTCCAACTTAAAGGGAATAAATGGGTTAACTAAAACGGGAATAAGTTAACTGATCTAACAACTTTCAAAATACAGCATCTTGCAGTCATATTCAAGAAAAGTTAGAAATTATGATCCAAAATGTATGTGAAACATAAATATAACATTTCATGAGAAAATATTAAGTAATTTCGTATGATTTAACATGTAAAAGATGCAGGGGCAAGCAACCAACGTTCCTAGGCCACGCAATTGCCTGCAGCACTGTTAGTTTCAAAGTTATAAAACGAAATGTATGCAAAACACACATTTATTATAACAGATTTTAACAGAAAATACTAAAGTATCTTATATGATTCAATATGTAAAATATGCGGGGGGCAGCGACAAACATTCCTATGCGGCTTAATTGCCTGTAGGACAATTAATTTCCAAGTTACAGACCAAAATGTATGTGAAACATAAATATCACATTTTAACAGAAAATATTAAGTAATTTCGTATGATTTAATATGTAAAAGATGCGGGGGGCAGCGACTAATATTCCTATGCCACTCAATTGCCTGCAGCACCATTAATTTAGAAGTTATGAACCAAAACGTTCGTTAGCCTCAAGGAAAATCTGCCCTCATGGTAGAAAAAAAAATGCAGTACTTACATCGTCCTGGGTCGTGGCACGTTTCCAGGACGGTGCAGGCGAGTGCTACGCCTTCTGTAGCCAGCTGTGTAACAAAATAACACAAGCCTTAGCCGAATTCAAACAACTACAAAAGAACGTGTACGGTGTCAGTCCAATAAATCTGGTAAACTCACCGAAGCTGGCTTCTTGCCTGCATCCTTCTCTAGTGGTTCAGAACCAATGGTCCATCAAAAGACCGGCAGGTCCACTGTAAAGAAACCACAAGAACGATAGTACTAACATGCCAATACAAACTATACGTGACGGCGCGGCGTCGCCGCACGCGTCACGCAAAATAAAATTTGGAAAAAAAGGTGGAAATAACTAGACCACGAGCAAAACAACTAAAGAGGGGCTAGATTACCTTGAAAGGCATTAGAAAGAAATAATCAAGATTCTTACACATTTTAAGGATGGTTTAAGCTTGATCACGTCAAGGCGACCCTTTCGCCGTCTGCGCACAAAAGCAAGTCTCGGCCACAGACCAGCCAAAACGCTGGCTCATATTGCTTTTTGTTGCACAGACTAATTGAAGGCCGTTCCGTCTCACACACCTTCGTACACAGCGGTCCGGTCGCCGAACGAAAAAATTAAACGAAAAATAATCCCCGCTACACAGTCGGAGATCTAAGGCTCATTAGCCACTTAAGCGCTTGGTGGTCTGTTATAACAGTAATTGGCAGGCCTTCAATGTATCTGCGAAACTTTGTAGTTGCCCATACAACTGCCAGAGCCTCTCGCTCCGTGGTGGTATAGTTTCTTTCCGCTTTTGTTAGAAGACGACTTGCGTATTCGACTGAGTGTTCATTTGGGCCCTCCCCATGTACAAGAACTACTCCAAGAGCGTTTTTTTTTTTATCTTTTATTTATTTATGGAGGGCTTGGTACAGTATATTCCGACCATGTCGCCCTCATCGGAGCAGAAACAACAAGTCTTAATAACTTAATTACTACTTACTAGGTTACGACTACTCCCTACCTTAGGTATTATTGCTTCTTCTCTTAATACCACACAATGCAACCTTATACAGTGATAGAGCTAAATTTAATAGAGGAGAACTTAAAGCACTATTGCAACCACCTATTTCATAAAACATTGCATTATCGTATACACTTCTTCTCTCCGCTTCGTTCCGAACACACTCCATCAACAAATGATACACGTCTTCTTCGACATTGCACTCAGTGCAATTCGGAGACTCTGTTTTTCGCATTAGGTATCCAAACTTATTTAATGGAATGTGTCCCGATCGAAGTCTAAGAGCTATTACTATTTGTGATCTTTTTAGGGTACATTTATCAAACCATGGAATGCACAAAGGATTGTCCTGTATTGTTTTGTACCAAATGCCCTTCTCTAACGACCTCTCATCAAAGTACTCTTTCCATAGCGTCGAACATTTACGCTTTACCTTTGAAATGAGATCGGTAAAGAAAGGCAGGCACATTAATTCTTCTCCCTCAGTAGCCGCTTGTTTAGCCAAAGCATCAACAGTTTCATCGCCTTCTAAGCCGACATGAGACGGGATCCACTGTAACTTAACTGATCTATGAGTAGCTTTTATTTCTTGTATCAGATTTATGATAGTGTAGGCTACGGGGGTTCCTCGAAAAGTCGAGGTGCAACGAGCCAGATGTTGCAGGGCACTTTTAGAGTCAGTTAGTATTACAAATGCATCACAGTCTATAGACTTTGAGTACGATAATGCTTCCGATATGGCTAACAGCTCCAGATACATTATTGACACATTTGAGTCGACGTTAAATTTCATAAAGGTTACTTTGAGGGTCAAAAAAAGCAACTCCTTTAGCTTCTTCATCTTTTGAACCATCTGTGTAGTTGGTAATCGTTAGGATAATTATCTTTTAAAATTTTTATGCATTTATATTTTAATTCAATTTCATTAATTTTATGTTTGGCTCTCTCAATGCCCTCTATGTTACTATAAATTACACTTTTAAGATCTATGTAACTCACCCACGTGTCCATGGAGAATATACCTATCAAGGGGTCCGAGTGAATGGGAAATTCTTTGAGGAAGTTGTGAACTGTGGCTAAAAGTGGTTTTGTCTTTCCACTCCAGTAAGGTCTCTCAGAAGCTCTGGCCAGTTTATCTATAGTATCAATGGAAGCATCGCTAATTGATTTCGATCTTAACCAATACCTACCAGCTAAATACTGGGTGGCGCAAAAGTAAAGACCCTATTTGGTTCAGCTATAACATTTTTTCAAAATTAGAAAACTAGATTTAGGTTTTTTTAAATGTATATTTGTGCCATTAAATTTCGTACCATTAGGATTTAAAGATGATGTCTTTTAAATGGTGACCTCCACAGTTGATACACATTTGAGCCCTATTTATGACATTTTGCATAACTTGCCGTAACACTTCCTGCGATATGTTCGTTATTTCTTGACGAATGTTTTCTTTTAGAGCTGCGAGAGTCTGTGGCTTGTTCACATACACCCGAGATTTCAAGAAACCCCAAAGAAAGAAGTCTGGACTGGTCAGATCGGGTGATCTTGCAGGCCAAGGCAAATCGCCAAAACGAGAGATAACTCGGCCTGGAAAAGCGTCCCTCACTAAGTCCATAGTGTCGCGCGCTGTGTGTGCCGTAGCGCCGTCTTGTTGAAACCAGATGTGCTCCAGCCCCAAATCGTCCAAACTGGGTATCAAAAACTCACGTAACATGGTTCTGTAGCGTTCTCCAGTGACAGTTATCGCATTGCCTCCAGCGTCTTCGAAAAAATAGGGTCCGATCACTCTGTCAACACAGATGCCACACCATACAGTAACTTTTAGTGGGTGTAGAGGTGTTTCTTGAATAATGCGCGGATTATCAGTGCCCCAGAACCGAGTATTCTGCTTATTGACATGCCCTGAGAGATGGAAATGCGCTTCGTCACTCATAACCAATTTTGAAGGAAAATCATCCTCTTCAAGGTTGAGGTTTATGACGCGCTGGCAGTAATCTAGACGAGCTCGGTGGTCAGCAGGCAGCAGCTGATGAGTCATTTGAGTTTTATACGGGAACATCTTTAAGTCTTTCACCAAAATACGCTGCAGGGTCCGTCTGGAAATGCCCAATTGCGTGGCACGTCGTCTCGTTGATGTTTCTGGACACTCTTCCACATCTTCGCGCACAGCATCGATATTTTCAGCTGAACGGCCTGTTCTTGGTCTCCCAGACTTAGGTCTATCCAATGTTGAGCCAGTTGCTTCAAGGCGTGTGGCAAAGCGTCGAATTGTGCGACCAATCGGTGCCGGACGGTGGGAAAATCGTCGACGAAATTCACGTTGTGTTCTTATCACTGATGAATTATTCCGTAAGAACATTGACACAATTATTCCACGTTCTTGGGGAGTAAAACGATCCATGTTTATTTTCAGTGTATTTTACATTTGTTCACTACACAATTTTCAACAACAGAATGACAGAAAATGTCATATAAAAAAAATAAAAGTATTTTCTTTAGTGCCAGTACTTTTGCGCCACCCAGTACCAACGTCGGATGTGTAGCGGTTGGAGAGACAGCTCGCTTTCCATCACGTGTACTGGAGTGGACTTAACAAAACCACCAATAGTCCTCATAGCTTGGTTTTGAATTTTCTCTAATTTGTATAAGTTACATTTAGCACTATTGTGAAACAAAAAACTGGCATAATCTAATCGGCTTCTAATCAATGAAATATAAAGTCGCCTCAAATGCTTCGGATGTACCCCCCAATTCGAACCGGATAAAGCTTTTAACACATTTAAAAATTTAGATGCTTTTTCGCAAATTTCATTTATATTTTTGGCGTACTGGTACACCAAAGGATTTAGAAGGTTCAGTGTAGATGTGAATAAAAGAGTCACAAAAGTTTAACGCTCACAGGCACTATATTATAGTTCACGTCACAGGATTACATACACAGAAAAATACAGAAAAAGATACCGTCACTCATGGCTCTATCGGACCGACTGTCGAGGGGCGCTTGGCTGCAAACCGCGCGGCCCAATCTGCTAACTAAGCACAATGCATTACAATGTGTCACTACATCACTTCCCCCTTAAAAAAAAAATATCTCTGACCCCCAAAATTTACCTGAAATTACACAGAAACAATAGTATGGAAAGTTTGTAACATTGAGACTTCTGTACGACTCTAACTTGTTATGGGACAGTCGGTGTGCCTACGTGCTCAAAAATGCAGTGTTGCAAAAAATACTCGGCGCCTTGGCGCGAATGCTAGGTTACACTTAAATAAACACAACACTCGCCGATGACGTTTTACAACATGAAAAAATACAATCTTAACTTAACACAATAATAACCATGAAAACGCAATTATGACGTATTTATGAATATACCACTTTAGCTGGCTGATCAACCTTTATGGTAGGTGTACACACATTGTTATTTACTTCTTTCCGCAACCACTTTTTAACTCTCCTTCTGCACTGTGACACTAAAACGCATAGTATTGTCACACAGATTGTAATTATTAGCACAATGAGGGCAACTCCAAACAGGTTGAGCTTGTCCTCGTGGTTTGCAAGAGACTGGTTAACCACTACATTACTGGTTTGTTCTTCTTTACTTTGACCCCAGCCCATTGTGTGAACTGTTATTTACTTTAATATTTACTGCGCCTTGAACAAAATAAAATACTGGTATGATCGCCTGTTGGTTGCGTGCAAATAATGAGTGGCAAATACAATTGATGCAACATTACTTATAGTCTATTTTAACCTAATTACATGTCACTTACTCTAAACATCAAAATTTCGCAATGTTTTTGGCATAATTTTTTGGCGTACTGGTACACCAAAGGATTTAGAAGGTTCAGTGTAGATGTGAATAAAAGAGTCACGAAAGTTTAACGCTCACAGGCACTATATTATAGTTCACGTCACAGGATTACATACACAGAAAAATACAGAAAAAGATACCGTCACTTATGGCTCTATCGGACCGACTGTCGAGGGGCGCTTGGCTGCAAACCGCGCGGCCCAATCTGCTAACTAAGCACAATGCATTACAATGTGTCACTACAATATGTTTATTCCACTTCAATGAACAATCAAGCCAAAGCCCCAAGTACTTGACACTATTGACAGTCTGAATTGGGGTACCATCGATATTCACTAGTGTATGAACTCGCTTATGACCTCTACTGAATAAACAAAGTTTTGTCTTCTTGCTGGACACATTTAAACCAAGATCATCTAATATTTTGATAAATATATCAATGGCTATCTGAATATTACTATTTATATTTTCTATTTTTTTGTGTGTGTAAAATATTGAAAAATCATCAGCATACTGGGATATTTTTACGTTAACTATATTTTTACATACAGATCTAGTAGCAACGTAAGGGTGAGAGGGGATCTCCCTGGGCTATACCCTGACTAGTATATCTGCACAGTGTAATAGAATTAATTTCTAAAATTAAGTGTCTTTCCCTTAGAAACTCCCATAGGTATAGGCATATGGAAACGCCCACTCCAAGATTATCCAGATTTAAAATTAATTTATCTATATTGACATTATTATACGCGTTATCTATATCTACAAAACGACCCACAGTCATATCTTTTTCAGTGAGACCCAACTGAATACTAGATACCAAACAAGTTAAATTATCTAAACAGGACCTCGATTATCTAAATCCAACTGTATTATTGGAAAAGCTATTATTTTTCTCTAAATACCACTCTAATCTCTTGTTCAGTATAACATGAAATGTTTTACAAAGACAAGACATGAGAGCGATTGGTCTGACTACTGGGTTTGACTCAGACCCCTGTCCAGGCTTGGGTATGGGAGCAATTTTGACCGTTCGCCATTGAATTGGAACGAAGCTATTGCTGAGAAACTTATTAAAGAGGGAAACCAAAATTTGTTTGCCGTTATCGGGAAGGTTTTTAATCATCGAGAAAGAAATGTTGTCCGCGCCAGGAGCAGTATCTATTGATTTGATTGAGTTTTCTAATTCTATATTTGTAATATTGACTGACAGTTTAGAATTCGATGATTCCAACACAGGACACTGAGAAGGAACCCAATCGGGAGCCAGTTTATGTAGTAAATTATCCGCTGTTTCTGTGTCAATGTACCTTCTTGGGGAACGATAACCTTTTAGCCACCTCATTCGGCGCCACATTTCAGAACATGTAGTCTTAGCATCTACACTTTCACAGAAATTATTCCAGCTCTTAGTTTTAGCATGCCGAATAAGCCGTTGAGCCGAATAGATTTTTTCTTGAAGGATACTGAGGTTATCTGGTGTAGGATTCCTTCTGAATGCAGCAAGAGATTCTCGTCTTTTAGATACAGCCTGAGAAAGTTCTTGAGTCCAGTAAGGTTTAGGTGAAAATTTGGATTGCCTCAAAGGGTTTTCACAAATTTTAACTGTCGGTATAAACTTATCAGAAGCATCCAAGAGTATATCTGTATATTTATCGTAAGCTGATTGTAAATCAATTGGAAATTGAAAATTTGAAAACGAGTCTTGCAAGTACTGAGAATATTTCAACCAATCAGTTTTTTTAAATATTTTCCTATTTTTATTACTGTCAAAATATCTACTCTCTAATGAAATCTTTATCATTAAATGATCGCTACCTAAAGACTCGTTGAGAACATTCCAATTTAATTTTATTGCTAATTCTTGGGTACACAAACTAATATCTGGGGACGTTTTTTGCAATATACCGTTTACCAGTTTAATTCGAGTACTAGAACTACTATTGAGTGATACAAAGTTACTATCTATCAAAGAATCAAATATTTGTTTACCTCTTGTATCAGTCTTTGAAGACCAGTTTGAGTGGTGCCCATTGAAATCCCCATCAATGATAGACCTTGAATTAAAGTTTTCAAAAATACTTTTCCAATCGGTTTGGTTAGTGTGAACTGACGAAGGACAATATAGAGATACGATGTTATCTATGCCCTCACAATTATATATTCTAATACAAACAATTTGTATATCAGCGTTATTATTAATGATTGGAATCATTTTGGACTGTACAGATTTATGAACTAAAATAGCTACTCCGCCATATGAGTCTAGTCGGTCTTGGCGGTAAATATTGTAGTTTTTAACGTTAATGTAGCTTTCAGGCTCCAACCACGTTTCACTGATAAGAGCTACATGTATATTTTCTTGATCCAAAATGTTTTCAAATTCTAAAAGCTTAGGTCTCAGGCTTTGTGCATTCCACTGAATCAAATTGAACAAATATTTATTGGGTTGCAAGTTATCCCCTAGAGGGGTCCCCATTTTGGTTAATAAAGGCATTAACCAATGGTAATCTAGATATAAAGTCCACTACGTATTCCGCTCTAATGAGATTTTAAAACACATGTTCAGTTTTTCTTCAATGGTACCTGCTTCAAACACTACTTCTTTTATTTTTTGTATAATGTCTCTAAATAACTTCTTTTTTTCTCTCCTCTTTCTTTGGTTCATACTTGGTTCTCTTTCAGTATTTTTCTCGCTCATATTTTCTTCTTCTGATGTTGTAATACGATCATGAATGCTATTTGAATTACGGATTTTATTTTTACTTATTAGTTTCTTTTTTGTATTTTTTGTTTCTCTTAAACGAATTGTAGGTTGTATTTCATTTTCTTGGTGTATTTCCACTGTATTCTTAAGAACCTCAGCATAAGAAGGACTATCACCTGTTCTGTTCAATTGCGCGGGAGGGGGGATATATAATGAATAGCTACCATTTTCGAGTGGTTCAGGGAAGGGGTCATGTCTGGGTTTCAGCTGTGGGGATGGTGGTACATAGCAAGTGAGAGCCTTCCTGTAAGTACAGTTAAATTGTGACAATCTCCCGAATCTTTTTTTCTTTTATGTATAACGGGCATGCCTTAGCTAATGCCATGTGTTGTCCTCGACAATTTACGCATTTAAATATGGAGGCCTACCAATTCGGATGATTCTGACCGCATTTTGGACAGATTACTTTATTTGAGGGGCACGTTCTTATTGTATGACCGTACCGCCAACAACGGGAACACTGCGTTACGGTAAAAGTATAGGCATCTACCTTAATTTTCAAATCACTTGTTCGTACATGGGATGGTAACGAGGGTCCTTTAAAACAAATCCGTATAACCTCGCTGTCTGCCCATTTACCGTCATCGGAGTCTCGCCGTTTTAACCTTTTCACTGACAATATCTCGTGTTCACTAGACAAATTTCGCAGTATATCTTCCTCCGACATATCCAAGTGTATATCTCTTATCACTCCATACGATAAACCTACCTCGAATGTTTTTTGGCACCTATAGTTTTTATCTATAAAATATTGGCTTGAAATCAATTTGTCTGCACACTCTTCGTTATTAAATTGGATAATAACTTTGTATGGGTTGATAAATTTTATATTCGATATACCCACAATGTTTTCCGTTTTCAAAATCTTCGCCAATCCAATTTTTTTAGGTATTTTTTCTTTACCTGTTATACAAACTTCTATTCTTTCTTCCGGAACTCTAGTCTGCTCGTCGATTGTGTCACTCCTTGCTAGTCTTTTTCCCTCCTCTCTCATCCACTCCTCATTCCCGTCCAACTCCCGACTTCGCTTACCCGCCCTCATTTCCGCCGTAATATCTTGTACATCTCTCTCTAAATGCTGCGTGCTATCTCCGCCCTCTAACTCCATACCAGTATCTATAGAACTATTCATGTCCAACTCACTGCACTCCTTATCTATAGTCTCACTATCCATAATCACCGACATCGCATAGCATCGTAGGTAGGTACAGTAATTAACACGAGTAAGATATGCGCGGCCGCCTGGAACCGGTTTGCGAGGAAAAATCACACACGTCCGCCGGCGGCAAGGTGCTCCGCGTGAATAACTACTCCAAGAGCGTAACTACTCGCATCGGTCTTGATTAGGTATGGCTTCTTGCTATCTGCTTGGCTCAAGATGGGAGCAGACGTAAGCCGACGTTTGAGCTCTTGATATGCTGCATCTTGTTATTCAGTCCACATTCATGGGACATTCTTTTTGGTTAATTTCATAGACATCTGAAGTAAAAGGAGACCGGACCTATCGCCGAATTTGTATGAGAACCGGGTGTCGCAAGCCCGAGTTACTCACACAACGCACCACTATATGACTACGAGATGTACGCACACAAGCCAAGGCCATTTCCTTCGTTGTTATTGGACATTTGTTTTGTAATGTAAGTGTGTACACACAAGGCGCACTTCATGGTACCCACCCACACAACCACACTCTACAGTGTATCCGTTCTTAAATGGCAAAACGAGTAAACAAACCTCACTCGACCACAAAACACGAATTCCGGAAGCATCACTCGATGTAGGTTACCACATTCAGTTGTAGACACTAGTTAAGACACAGGGGCATCATATTTTACCGAAAACTGGCTGAATTTGTGATTAAAACTATGATTTTTTGCCGAAATTCTAAATACACTGATTTTCTGATCACAGGTTAGCAAAACTACACAGATTAGTTTGTCATTTTTTTTTAGTGTTGGGATGCGGTTGTATGAGGTGAATGAAAGAACGAATGAACGAAATTGCGCTGTTATGTTATTTAAGAAGTGCACATAGCACCGGAATAATAAAAATAACAAAATAGAGTAGGTATTGCGGTGGGTATTGAATAAAGAATTAAAGTTTGATTGATTTTTTTACTAAAACCTTGCATGTTAAGCGGGTGTTTCATTAGCGAGCCACCAGTTTTCTTTACCGCAGTTTTTATTTTCTGCGAGCCAACGGTATAGACCGCAACTACATCACCCCAAAATACGGCGATTTATTTTCAAATTTTACTCTGTGGGTTATACCATTGATTCTTCGAGCATGCTTGAAATTCTGTCAGTTTTAAAGCGGTATACAAAACTGCAGTGGATCAGCCGAGCCAGCGAGCAAGAAGTTTTTTTCACGTTGCTGTAGCCACGGTTGCCAGATGAGATTTTCTAAATATCTCCAAGTCATTATTCTATTTTTATTTATTTAATGCACTAACCCGTGCAAAGGACAATTTTAAAAAAAACCTACTGAGAGACTAAAAATTCCATCCAGACTTTACTACAGCCAGATGTCGCTGCCTGTACGTAATACAGAGAATAGTGTAAAGAGGTTCGAAATTTCACTAATGCCGGTGAGTCGCCCATTAGCTCAGTTGGAAAGAGCGCTGGCACGGATAGCCAGAGGTCGCGGGTTCGAATCCCGGCATGGGTGGAATTTTTAGCCTCTAAATAGGTTTTTAAAATTGTCCTTACCGCGGGTTAGTGCAATAAAAATAAAAATAGTATAATCATGTGGGTACAGCGATATCATTCCGATGTAAAAAAAGAACCTAACTGCAAAGTAGGTAGTCGGGGCTGTAAGTGATGCAATCTACTTCAGTCAGATGTCGCTGCTTGTACGTAATACAGAGAATAGTGTAAAAAAAAACTAAAAATAATATCTTTTGCAGCACAAACCCCCATTTTAAATGGTCAAACATCTTTAATGTTCTACACGTTTTTCGATTCTACTTTTCCCCATAATGATCTTAAGAACTCTTTATTGAGGAGATAGCATTACCGCCAACATTTATTAGCGGAATTTTCTTAATTTTTTTTGTCCCAGTTTGTAGGTATATGGGTCGAGTTCAGTGTAGCAGATGGATTGCGATACTAATATTACATAATTATTTACATTATTTTATGACTTAAACTTGATTCATTCCATTCATTCAATAATGAAATCCGTCATTCATTCAGTAATTTCAGCAACACTATGAAATGTCACAATTTATTGGTCAGCCATGTTTGTTTACTCGTTTAGCCATTTAAGAACGGATACACTGTAGCTGGGCCAGATTTTAGTCGATAAGTTATCGATAATTAGGTGCATCTAGTAGCCAATTTGTGTGTGTCTTAAGTCACGAGAAATTTAATTGTTTGTGCAAACATAAAATTAGTGCGTGGCACCTGTGTTAGAACTGGAAAATATGTGGCAAAAGGTTGAAAATAAATAACACGTCTATTTTTGGTATTTTTATTAATCATAAAGAAAAAGTAAAAAAAAAAATGTCAATGTCCAGCAAAAAGTAAGTATTTACTGAGGACTTGTCGTCTGTATAATACAGGTACGGCATTTTATGTTAGGTAATGGAGCCGGATATTTATATATTTTTCCATTACCGCTTTGATTAAAACCACTAGGTGATTATCTAGCGGTGCCTGTTCATATTGGTGAAAGTCATATTCATGGAACAGGTTCATACCTACAAAACGCGGAAAGACCTTGCACGTTAACGTTTCTTTAATGATTTTTGTTGATATAGTGATTTTATTTTGGGCAAGAACTGTGGACTTTATTATTGCTTCCATTTGCTTGCATATTGTAACTACATCTGTTGATGGATAAATTAAGCCACCCTTATCTTTTAATTTTATGAATTTGTTATGCGAATCTTCGGTGCTGTCAGCATATTTCGCATCGGAGGGTCTTCATGAGTGCATGTGAAACAAATCCAGCTTTGTAGCTTATCGTTTGTGTACTAAATTCAGTCAAACCCTGAACCATTAGCTCCACTTCCTCATCGAATACAGCTGCCTCATATAGCGCATTCCAATCATCAACTTCTTCAATTTCTTCGCGCAATCGGGCATCGATTGTGGAGTTTATTCGCTTTACAGAAGTCAGAAGAGATATCTTTTCCAGTGCTTTACAGTTACCATTTTCGACATCTCTTAGCTCTGACTTCACCATCAGCTTTTTATAAATAGCTTGAAATTGGCGTGCTGTAGGATTCGTGTTGCACCCCCCGTGACTTCGGATTTGACCAAACAAAAGCTCAAGGTGATCTTGACTTATTTTATAAGCAGCCAAATACACTAGTTTTTGCTTCTTTTCAACAAGTTGCACATATAGATTCTTCAAACTTTCTATGCAGGTTAAAAAACCAACAAAACCAGTTTTTCTGGATGACTGGACGACTTTAGTTCCATCAACTAGCGTTAAGTTTATTAAATACTTTTTGTCTTTGGTTAAAAAAGCAAAAATTTGTGCTTTATTGTATGCACACAACGGTTTTTTGTAGTGCAATTGGGCCATGTGTCTGGAGTTCAGAACGTCGAATAAATTATTAACCATCTTCAAAAAGTTAACAGTTCCGTTTATGTTTTCATAACCAGGCAAGTTTAACTGAGCACAGAATGTAAGTGCATCGGCAACACTGTTGCTAAATAATTGAGACGCCAGCCTCACTTTCATTTTTTGATTTTTGAAAAATATGTGGTTGCGCCGCAGCTTGTTTGCCAAGTGCATTTTTTCTTGTTCTTGCAAACCATTTAGTTGTTTTAAATGGTCCCATTTAACATCATTTTGCTCTTCATCAACGAAACTACCATTGGCCTCAAATGCATTTCGCAATAATTTGAGCATGTGGCATGGATCAGGGAAAATATATATTGGTTTGTGCGTAGTCGGATGGTCAAAATTTGTTTTGAAGCGTTCAAGATCAAAGGAACACCCAAGTTCTTTAGCGATTGATAAATTGGCAGGACAGCCGTCAAAAGTTAAAGATGTTATTTCGACCCCCGTTTCATGCAAGAGTTCCAAGCATTGTGTTACAAGATTTGCACGTTGTTCACCAGTAACGCCATCTACTAAGAAATATCCGACGGGTAACTTGAACGGGCCATTTATCGCTGTTACTAGAAAAACTAGAGCTTCTTTCGCCTCAGGCAAGCAATCTCCTTTCCTACCGGAATTGCAAATGTCTACGTAACCATGCATCTGTTTTCCATCCCATTCTACACGCTGACGAATCGCCATTTCATCGACGACAAGATTACATAAGAGTTTGTAATCTGTACTATCAACTTTTAACTTCAGAGCTTCGAAGGACTCTTTCGTGAAACCTGGTTCCGCATCTATTGCCTCATACCACCTCCTTATTGTGCGAACGTGGGGAAGACAAGACTGAAACTTTTGCCGGACGTATTGGTACGCTTTAGGAGAATAAAAATGAAGCGTGCAGGCAAATGTTCTCAGCTCTGGTGAGTATTTTTCATTTGAGTTTTGGTTAGTTAATATTTTTTTTATCATGACGTTCGATAAGATCCGTTACTCCCAAGCTTTCTAAATGTGTGATATGATCAGAATTAACTAATTTTTTGTCTTTCAACTCTTTTTCAGAACGTCTTGTAGTTCACCTATTCTTTTTCGATACCGACTGTTCTTCTTTTGAAGCGTCCTAATTTTTCTGCGTTTACGCGGCGATTCAGGAAGTCTGACAAATTCTTCTTTGCCCCTGTCCTAAAGTTAATAATCGAAAAAATTTAATATAATATTGTTCATTCGAGAAAGTGATAACTTTTATAATATTTTATTCCTTACTTTTGTGGTTGTGTAAACAATTTGTGATGACAGTGAATGTAAAGGTTTGGTACTGGCAGACTGAAAAAGAAATACATAGTTATTATTTTGTTTATAAAACAATATATAAGCTTATTTGCAAGTTAAACATAATTTTTATCAAACTGGGGGTTAGCAAGAAATATTTTGTTTGGGTAAGATTCTACCTTACCACGTTTTCAGCTCGGGTAGCTGAAGGACGCACAGGTCCAAGTCCCAGCGGAACGAACATTTCCTTAATTTCTTATTCATTTATCTGTTCTCATACATTATCCCTATTATTCGATATAATCTCACCGTTGTTACATGCAAAAGTTCCATGACTTGGCGTATATTACACGTCTCCTCTCTCACCGAATCACAAATAACAGCCTTTGCCGTCATCGGCTCAATCTTGTTACAGCTGATAGCCTGAAAATCGGCTACTGCAACCGAGACCAGTTGCACTTCATCTGCAGGCCTTTCACAGACTTCCATGTCAATATCGTTGGACACCAAATCCTGTCTTGGAGACGCCTGAAAATAAATATTCGTGTGTATTTAATCAAGTCAAAGTGGAATAAAATGTCTGCTACAAACCCTATGAACGTAACTCGGCAGAATAATAAAATACTAAATAAATTACTTACCGCTACCGGGAAATGAGGCAATTTCAGTGATGATGGTACTGCCCAATCAAAAAGTCGACGACTTTTTGGCAAAACTCGAAAATCGTTTTCCTTGAAATGGACAGAGCATATCGTGCTTTTTTTCACTGGCCACCAACAAGGTCCTCGACCTGTTGCTGTCATCCATTTTTTCTTAACTTCTGGATCGCTTGGAAATCTAAACAGTAATTATTATAGGAACAGCTTAAATAAAAAAATTCATCATACACAAATAAATATTGGTTAAAATCTGGATACAGCGGAAGTACATACTATCGATATCGACTTCCTAAATATCTCATCACTAGTTCCGTCACAAATTTATTGCTTCTGTCTTTCTCACGCTAATGCGTTTTGAAAGAAAAAGGAACAAAAAAATATGTCCGTGCCATAAATTTGATAGTGACAGCTATCAAATTTATTTCTGTCTTTCTCACCCTCATGCGTTTAGAATGAGAAAGGAACAAAGATGTATGTCCATGCTTACGCTATCTATCCGTTGTTGGATTATTAAAACGATATTAAAGATATTGCATTACCTACAAATCAAAGCAGAGAAAGCGTCCGATAATCAACAAATTGTTAATTTGTAAGTGTGTGCGTGTAGTAGACAAGTGAAAAACAAGTGGTGTAATAAAATACTTTTTTTCTTCTTCTATAAACAACCTTATTTCGTAATAATAACGTTTAGTTTTCAATGCGGTAGTTTGGCGTTTGTGACATTACAGAATGTGCGCATCGCGTAAGGACGCGCAAGTCGTAAAATTTTATTGCCGGCGACCTTATGCACGACCATTCTACACTTTAAATCAAGCGCGATTAAGTCGAATTCAGTTTACGCTGATGTGATACTTAAACTTTGTTCTCGTTTGGAACAGAGGTACCGTGGAGATTCTTCGTGGCGGAGAATAAGTATTACATATTTTGGTTTTAATAGTTACTAAATGAGAGTATTGACGCACTTATGTTTGTGTGATAAGCACGGCTATTCGTGAGTCTTGGATGTTTTCTATAATAAATTTGTTGTTATTAATTGCATTGTTGAATATCGCACCCTTGCAAGAACAAAGTGATATTTCGAAGAAAACCATTTTTTATTCATAGATTTTTTTAACGCGATTTTATTTACTCTAAAAACGCCGGAATAAAAAGAGACACTGCATCACTTTATAGCGCTATCACTTTCGGCCATTACTTTGAAACCTTAAAAAAATGTTCTCATGTAACGTAAGGGTTCCGAAATAACACGTTGTTCTTGCAAGTGTGCGATATAATGTTGTTAATGTAAAATTCAGATAAAAGGAAAAATTTTGATTCTCTTAAAGGCATATATATGTTATTTATCAAAAAGTTTAACTGAATTTCGTTGGTCTTTAATAGTCCGCAGCACGCTCTGCTGAATTCGCCTTCCCATACAAACGTAGTTTCGTTCTCATTTGAAAACGACACGGTGGATTATTATGAAACTTTGTACATAGAATGATATGAAGTATAATATCTAGTTTCTATTACTTAAGATTTGAAAACATTCAAAATAGAGGCAAAACAAGTTTTGTATGAAAATCTTATAATTTATTTATTTTTTTATCTGTACAATCTCTATAGTTACGAAAACTAATTTCCGACCTAGATATATCTCGTTTCTTTGTATGTACAAAGTTTGGTAACAATCTAGCATGTCGTTTAAAAATGAGAGCGAAACTACGTTTCTATGGAGAGGTGAGCGTCCTGCGGACTCTTAAGGTATATTAACTGTGCTTATTTGCGAGCAATAGGATATTTCTATGTCCAGCAATGGACGTGAGTAGGCTGATGTTAAAATTATGATGATGATGATGAAAGTTATAATATTCTTGTCATAGACCAGACGGTATGTGCTGTCGAAGGTAGGTTCTAGGTGCATTATAAAAGGGTAGGTTTAAAAAAAAGTTTAGATGGATAAATATACATACTATAATTATAATTCCAAGTACCCTGGAACAAGTTTAATTTATTATACACTTGTCGTTTGGAAGTAAACTTTTTTTCAATATTTTCTTTTTTGCATATATAATGCAAACGAACATCTACATACTTCTTAACTGCAGCTTTTGTCAGTTCATATATATGTTGGAATTGGTCGTTTGTGTGAGCGTCAGTCTTTGTAAATAGCTTGATGTGCATTAGTTCCGGAAGTATTTTCATTGTCAAAAATTTACCGTCATATTGCTTCAATAGTGTTTTTCCCCCGCTTATTTTAACGTAGTGCCTGATGACGTTTTCTGATTTATTACGTATCAAATATCCGTCTTTGGAAGCAAAGCATAAACCTCCAACATCTTTAGTGTCCACCAATTTGTGAAACCACTCTTTTTCTGTGGCCAGCAGGTGGTTTTTGCAATCATCGCAGTTTATTTTTCTTAACAGGTGGTACACAACGAACCCTGAAATATATCCCACTATTTGGAGAGTAACATCACTCGGTTCTCCTTCTAATAATTCAGAGAGATGAGTGCAGTTGCTGTCGTATATTTGTTCTGTTGTTTCTTGATTTCGACGATTCTCTAAGAATGTTTTGGAAATATTTTCTTCGTTTGCATCCTCATGTCGCAATCCAACGGCGGTGTTATTTATATTTATAGTTTACTCACCATTTAAAATAGGGAGGTTTTCTAGTGGTAATCAATTACCACTGAATTTTTTACTCAGCTCTAAGTGTGCCAACAGTTTTTTGTATGCCGATTTAAACTGCCGTGTGTTGGGATTATTATTGTGTCTACCCAGGCTTCTGATTTTTCCGAAGAATAATTCGACATGATCTTGGCTAGTTTGTATGTAGTTAAAAACTTCAACTGTTTAGTCTCGATTAATGTCGAATACAGATAGTAGAGATTATTAATGCACGTAAGTAAACCTGTCGCGCCTGTATTTGCCCTGCATTTGTGTAATGGTACTTGTTTGCTCTCGTACACAACTCGCTTCTGTATATTAATTATTTTTGTCTTTTTGTACATTACTTTCATCGTCAATGACAGCAAGTATTGTTTAGCATCACCTAACAGTTGAAGAACTTTTTCCGAATTTTTCTCATTTAGCGGCATACTGTATCCAAAGTCATTTATATTTCTTGAATTCAAGATGTCGAACAGATCATGTATAGTTTGAATGAATTTGACAGAGGCTTCGGAGTCGGCAAATGTTTTAATATTTAGTTGTTTGTCGCAAAATTCAATGGCTTTCGCAACGCTGTTGCTCAACAGTTGTGTTGCCAACTTAACTTTCATAACTTCATTTCGGAAGTGAATGTGCCTGAAAAAAAATAAATGAAATATTTCAGAATGTATATGGTTTTTTAATTTATATGTAGATATTTTCTGCTTCTGTAAATATTTTACTATTGTTTACAATTATGTGTGATCTTGTTTGTTTAGAAAAAAAATCTTGGTAAAAATAATTTCGCAATTTTGTAAACAGGTTTTTCAAGGAATTAATTATTTGGGGCTAGCTTTTACTGACTGCTTTAAGCTGCCTAAAAATTATTTTTTGTAAAACTTTCATCTTCTCTTCAATTGAAATCAAACGACCACAAATTTTTAATTCCATAAACATCAAATCTATCTATCTCTATATATATATAAAAGGAGAAGCTGACTGACTGACTAACATATCAACGCAGGGCCTAAACTATAGGGGTTAGAAACTTGAAATGTTGTATAATAGGTTCCTTTTATAACGTAGAGGAGCACTAAGAAAGGATTTTTGAAAATTCACCCTACAAGGGGGTGAAACGGGGGTGCAAAGTTAGTATGAAACTTTACCGTTTTTGAAGTTATGTTATCTGATTTTAAACGTAATTTCAATAAAATGTTGTATTTGGGTTATAAGTTCCTAATAATTATTTTTTCCGACATCCCTTTTTGTGAAATCAATCCCTAAGGGTGAAAAAGAGAGGTGCAAATTTAGTAAGTATAAAAGTATAGCAAATTAAAATATTATATATATGTAAATGAACATACAATTTTTTTGTTTCAATTATTTTAGATGCGCTGAAAATACCTATCCATAACTTATTTGCAAACATTTTTCTCAACTAAAGACCACGCGGACAAAGTTGCGGGCAACAGCTAGTTAAATATAAACGAATGCTAAAGGTATTCTCAGCTGAGTGTCAGTTTGTTGGCTAAGTGCAAACCGTTCTCTTCCTGGAGATTATGTAAGGCCAAAATTAAATCCCATTTTATTTCGTTATTGTTAGCATCATAAATGCATCTTTGTGCTTCCAGCAAATTTCTCATCAGCTTAACCATGTGGCAAGCATCTAAAAACACGGCAACCTCTTCGCCACTTCGGGTGAGGAAATGTTGTTTTCATATTCTCGTGATTTTCGAGATCACATCCGAGTGCTTTCATGCATTTTATGTTTGTTTTACAGCCCTCAAACGTCAGAGACACAATTTTGACTCCTATGTCGTGGCATTTTCGAAGTGCAAGTAATATTATATTGCACTTCATTTCCCCAGTTAAAGTGTGGATGAAAAAATAAGCAATTGGTAGTGTCCAAGACTGGTTTAACGACACTACAACAAAAACAAAAGCTTGAGTTGCTTTCACATCCAAATCATCGTGTCCCATACCCATATCCACGAGACCTTCAAATTTTCGTCCAGTCCAGACTTTTTGCTGTCTAATAGACATTTCGTCAACCACTAAACCGCATAAAAGTGGTTCGGAAGACGCCTTAGCTTTATCAGCCAGTCTCGAAAAAGCCTCTTGTGTAAAACCAGGTTGTGCGTCAACATTCTGATACCACCGGAATAATGTATTGGGATGTGGCAGATTTTGAGCAAATACATCACGTAAATATTTGTATGCCGCTGGTGGATAAAAATGCAGCGTTAATGCGAATTTTCGTAGTTACGGGGGATACTTCGCAAAGCAAACCTTTTTCTTTGCAGTCAATATGTCAATGACTTTGGCATTTGATTCGTCAATTTTTCTTGTTAAATCGTTACTTAAAGATTCATCTACAAGCCGTTTCTTTTTAGGTCTCTTACGATTTCTTTTAAATTCACATTTCGTTTCATTAATCTCTTGTTTTTCTTTTTCAGATTTTGGATTTGTTTATTTTTTAAATCAATTGTTTTTTGACAAATTCTAAGTGATTTTTTATAATGTGATGTTCTGGGAGTATCCAAAATTGAGGTCAATCCTGAAGATGTCGGGGATGGTGATCGTGATCGTCGATTGATGAATTGTTCTGTTGCGTGTCCGTCTTGGAATAAAAGAGGTGTATTATTTCCAGTGTCATTTTTCTGTAATAAAAATGCTTATTATAATTAAAATGTCCTTGATTCAGTTAAATAGTAACCAATTAATATGCCTACCTTTGTTTGGGGTGCCAACAAGTTAACTTTATTACATGTCTCACTGCTATGATTTGCTAACGAGTTCAATATCGCAGATGTGTGCGTTACAGAATGTACTGGTTGCCTTGTGTCAAGCTGAAAAATAGGTCACTAAATTAGATGAAACGCACCTTCAAAACTTATGGAAAGAATCAACTTGTTAAGAAGACATTAAAAAAAATATTGACAGTTGCAATAATAACTATAAATGTTTAAGTACATACACACCTCCGTGTTTATTTGCAATTCAAACAGAATACCATTAATGCTGCTCGTACTGGGTTCATTCTCCAATGAACTAATAGTTGATGATGTTGGTGCAACATGTTGAGTCAGTGCCGTTGATATGTTTGTCTAAAAACGATTCGTTATGTTAATATTTACGGAAACATTCTGTACTTGTGGCATACAACATACAACTATACGATAAGACAATTAAAAAAACTCAAGACGCACTGGACATGTCTCTATAAATCAAAATATATTTCTAATACGGATGTCTTTTTTACCTCTGAGTCCAGTTGTGATTCTAATGATTAAGTAGTGCTCGTACTGGGTTTATTCCCCAGTGAATATAGTGTTGAGGCTGTGGACGGTACAACATTAATTTGAGACTGTGGGGATGTCGCTGATATGTTGATCTGAAAACAATTTATCATGGTTAATACTAATATTTACTCCTACTCTATATCAATATTTTTATCTGTTCACAATGAAAAATACTTACTTCAATATGTGGAAGGACCCCCTTTTTTATTTTTCGGTAACCTTTGTTCGTAACGTATAAATCATTTTCCGAAAAGTGGCAAGAGCACACCACACTAGATGCATTTGGCTTGAAGAATTCTTCGCCCCTTTCATTAGCCACTATTCGGCGCCATTTTTCTCTTTCGATTTCATTTTTTGGAAACCTAAAGTATTATCAACATGTAATTGAATTGCATCACATTATGATCAAAATAAAACATAAAGAATGAGAAAGTCTTTAGACAACGGTAGCCGCTTATCATCAACAGGCCCGTATGCTTGTTTGCCACCATGGTTGTATAAAAATCGTATTTACATATTACATTTACGCATCTAAAAAAAGAAATAAACTTAAAACTGCCCTAATAAATAAATGTCTAATATTAGTTACTTCATTCTTTCTACGTTCCGCGCGGCTACTCTTTTGTCACCTTCAACCTTATGACTGGCGTAACGCGAGGGAAAGAGTCAGCCGCGCAGCGCTCAAGTAAGATATTAATTCAACTTATTTTTGAAAAATAATGTTTTTAGCAGGTTCTGGGATAAATTAAGCCACAATTCAAGATTGTTATAAAATATGGTAAGCATACTTACCGAAAATACGATACACCATCTCTTTTTAATGTTGTTAGCGTATTATTTTTACACTTTTTAACGGAGCACTTGGGCATGTTGACTCAACGGCAGACCGCGCGCGACTCCGAGTGAAATCGTGCTTACAATCGTTCTAAGCACTATTTTGTCAGGACGTTTTGCGAGCGCTCTCGCTATATCTAGGGTATTTAATATCGTTGGATTATTACGATAAAAATGTTATTTTATTTTAAATAAGTGGTGTTTTAAGCATTCACCTGTGAAATGAAGTTCCGTCGGTCTGGATGTTGTTTTTTTCACTGCGTTTTTTGCAAAAAACGATCGCACGGGCCGGCATTTCTAACAAAACGAAATTGTTTCTGACACGTCCGACGCGCTCGCTCAGATGTCTCAAATGAGGTTAGTGTATGCACCCTGTGCAAACTTATATCTCAAGCCTTGGAACGGTTTGTCCAATCTCTTTACTCTTCAGATATCTATGGTTAATTTTGTAAGTGTTTGCGCGATAGCCGAAAAATTTACAATAAAGTGTCTGTTTCACGAACACGTCTGATGAAACGATACTAGGTGACGAGTATTTGCAGGGATAGGCAAATTGCTAATTGCGGCCGTCTTCTCTGGGTCCTCCGTTAGTCCATCAGGTGTGATAAGATGTCCGAGATATTTAATAGATGAACAACAGAATCGGCATTTACCCGTGTTAATCGTGAGGTTATACTCTCGTACACGTTGAAAGATTTCGTTCAAATCTGATAAATGTTGCTCGCATGATGACGAAAACACTATCAAATCATTTAGGTTGGCTAGCATTTTTACATTTTCCAGATTAACTCTGAATCTGTCAATGAGCCTTTGAAAGGTCGCAGGCGCATTCCTTAACCCAAAAGGCATGGGGTTGAATTGAAAAATTCCAAACGGCGTTATAAAAGCTGTCTTCTCTTTATAATCTTCACGCATTTTGATTTGCCAGGATCCTGACTTTAGATCGAGTGATGACATGTATGGTGTCGGCTTTGCTTCATGAAACAAGTCGTCAATTCGGGGAATCAGATAAGCGTCTAGCACTGTTTGGGGACTGGGGACTTGACGGGGACTAAGACTACGGGAGCAGCCCATGGTGATGCACATGGCTCTATAATGCCATCTTCATGTCGCAAGATCTCCTTGCGAATAGGTGAAATTCGGTAAGGCGGTACCGAAGTAGGATTATGCTCCTCCGTATTGATGCAATGTTCTGTTTGCGCCGCAGGGCGTCCATTCGATTTGAAAACATCTTCATTGCTCTTCAAAAGATGCTCCAACTGCTCCTTTTGCTCATTAGATATAATACTCTCTACGTTCAAAGAGTCGATACGGATATCCGGTTCTGGTCCGGGAAACAAGCTCCTGGAATGAGGTGACAAAGTAACCTCCTCACTGTAGACCTTTATTTGAGCGTCACGCATCATAAAACCGACGAAACGAGGTGAATACCCATCAAAGAGTGTCTTGACTCTCTTTCGTCGTGGCGGCGTGCCTTCCAGAGTTCGGAGTTTACATTCGTGCATCGCTTCTTCCACCACGACCATCGGTCGTTCAATATTACCATAATCATCTATTGGCGATGCGGGGTTTACCGGCGTTCCCAGTGTGCTTGCGTATAGTGATAGTGCTGGACTAAAAGTATCACTGGACACCTCTGGCGCTACATGCCTATCTGAAACTGATGACTCTTGGTTTTCGGCGTGTTTGCCATATACCGAGGCGTCGTTGCTTTCTTGGAAGGTAACGAACTGTTCCTCAAACAGCTCGAACTGGATGTCGGGCTCCTCTATAAAATGCCACGTAAACCGGGGCATGTTCAACACGATCTTTTATCTTCAATGAATCCTATACCCAACAGGGTGCGATTTTCCCGCGATTCTGGAAGCACAACGAAGGTCGTACGGATCTTTTTGGAACCCAAACTGACTAGAACCTTTACTGATAGGACATCCTGTGCCTTTTCTACTCCATCAGCAAGAGTCAGACGCACACGCTTCTTGTCAAATTTGTATCCTTTGTCCTTCATGTGACAAAACATGGCATAGGAGGCTACACTGGTCTTGGCACGTGTCAATGTACGCTGGTGTGGATTCTTCTCCATCAATAGATATAAAAACGACGGGTCTTGATCTTGCATCAGTTTGGATGTCAACAGCGCAATAGGCAACCATCTCCGCTTTGATAGATTGGCGCGGCTTATTCATGCATGTGGGACAGGATGTGCGTACTACTCCTGGTGCACCACATCCATAACAGCTGAACCTAGGTTGCGATGGTGATGGAACCTGTGTTGCCTCTGAGCTCCTCGTTGGCACGGGAACCATCTGTCCTTTCCCTTCTTTACGGTTCTTTCGACGACAGGTTTCAATAGTGTGGCCAAAGAGCCGACAACCATTGCATCTTGGCCGTGAACCGGGTATACGGGAACTTGGTCCAACATTGTTGCCGGGCGGCGGTGCTCGACTACCCCGTCGCTCCCTCAACACCTGCTCCACTCCCCGAGCACGTTCTAATAGGGCATCAATTATTATTCGTCTTCGACAAATTATAATCAAGGATAGTATTTTCTAAGGTTAACAATATTCAAGGATTTAGTCAATTAAATAAAGTTCTATAAAATAATGCTTGATTGACAAAAGCCTAAAGTGACTTTGTGAAACTATTATTTTCCTAGTAGGTAGACCTGCGGCGACGTCTTTTGCGTTTGAAAAATTTCGTGTCACTTTTGCCTGCCATAATATTTGTCTTTTTGTCATAATTTATGTCATAATTTGTCATAACATTTGTCTTAAAATTATTTGCCATAATATGTTTGACATAAATGTGTTTCTGTCATAATTTTCGTTTTACACAAAGAGTGTGTTTTACATACATGTTACTTTTTATAATATACTAATGTCAAAAAGTTTAAAGGCAATAATATCGATTATCCGTAAAATCTAATATCATAATAATTATTTTAACTATCTCTCATTTTTCCTAACATTTAGTTACCTATAACGTTATATTTGAGCCAGCGAAGCGGGCATAGGTCAAGCGAGTGCCGGGCCAAAGTTTTTCTAACGCGAACGAAGTCGCTTCGGGTCAGCTAGAGTTGTATAAAAGGCAATTTTCTTAAATATACACAAAGTTTCCCTGACCTAACTAAATTACCCCCGAGACATTAAAAAATAATTTTTAATGTGCTTTTATTTTAAATATAATTTTTACAGGTATCCCTGCAGACTATAAGAAGGCGGCTCCAAGAAGGGGGGCTGCAGAACAGGAGGCCAGCCAGTAAGCCCGAACTTTTAGCTCGCCACAAAGTCAATCGTGTGAGTTTTGCGTTGCAATTTTAAAAAAACCTATTTAGAGGCTAAAAATTTCACCCATTCCGGGATTCGAACCCGTAACCTCTGGCTATCCGTGCCAGCGCTCTTACAATTGCGTTGCAATATTATAATTTTGATTGGGAAAATTATATTGTTATTTTCGTTGATGAAAAGACTTTTAAATCTGACAAGGACTGAAGAAAAATGTTGTGGAGGATGTTGGGTAAACGACCCACTTAAATACTAATAATACTTAAAACTAATTATGAAGCAAATAACTTACAACTTCTGTCCGCGTCGACGCCTCTCGACTTGGCAGCCGGCGCCGCCAGGGGTGGGTGCACTGAGGTTTGGGGATCCCTAGACGTCCCCGTCTACCCCCAAGAGCTCTTTCCCCAGAAAGCTACGTACCTGCAGTGCACTTTCACGACAATTGTATGTCCACTATTTTGGGCGATCCGTCGCCTAACAAAAAATGTATTAACACTACGGGAACCGTCCCGGAACGTATCTCACACTTCACACGAAGATACAAGCCCGGCAATCTAATTGCCACACCAATTTGGGCCAAGAAAAAACCACACCACGTTTTTCAATCAAAAAAAAGCAAGTTGTCCAAGTGAGCACAGACCAGTGTGACAGCTGTCAAATACAGTGTTGCCAAAATCACACTTCTATTCTAAACAGAGGAGAAATGGAAAAAGATACGTTGAGGCAAACACTTTGCCTAACCGCATCAGTGGGCGGCTCAGCTTAGGGTTTTGGGGCTGGATGAGCTCTATGGGACCGGGAGAGCTCATTGAGGTGAGTGGCAGGACGACAGAGGAGCAGAACGTAGACGTACTTCGGGATACTTTGGTACCCATTGTCACATTGTGTGTTTTCTCCAATGCCTTGAACGGCTCAGGTTTCGATTTACTCTGGTAGCACCATAGAATTTTGTAGGCTGACCTCTCTTCTTTAGGTCTGTTTTGATGAGAGACCGCCTGAGATAGGTTGTTGCATTGTTTGGATTGCCATAGGAAATCTAGTTACCTCATTTCAGGGAAAAATAGTAACTTCAGGTATTGATGAATATCTTTTATTTAATTAAAAGATAGAAAAATAATAACATCATAAACAAAGACTAAATACATCTAGTAATGAAAAAATACAAGTAAATGTTATTCACACAATATGGAAATTTTGGAATATTGTTTTCGGAGATAATAATTTTCGGATTGTGGCCACCCAAGCATAAGATTGAGAGTTGTGACATTAATGGCTGCTTGTATAAATTGGGCTAAATTTCTAGCTTGAAGCATCTGGTGATTGACCGAGGTCTGGTCCTCCATGGTGAGCAGACTTGGCTCAGGTGGCGTCGAAGCAGCCCACTTAAATCATATTTGGTAGCAGCAAGGACCCTGAAATATCAGAACCATGCTAAGGGGTTAAGGAGGGATTACCAGCGTTGAGACAATCCTTAGTTGCTGAATGTCTTCGCTGGATAGGGTTTAATTTATTTATTTGTTTATTTATTGAATTATAATTTTTTTTATTGAACTTTGGAGATTTCGTTTGGGGCAGTGTTCTCTTTTTGCTGTCGAGAGACAGCTGCTGTTTTTGGCTGCCGGATTGACTTTACATGGAGGGTGCTTCTTTGAAAGGTCTGTGAAACAATTTAAATTATTATTATAATGTAGGGAATTAGGATTTAAGGTAATAAATATAATTATTTTAATTGATGGCAATCTGATTTTTAGTAGGGACTAACAACTTTAGACCGTGTAACTTGTGAACCAATATAAGAACCATTTTCTGTAGCGACCCCGCTCTGCTCTGAGCTTTTCAAAATTTAATTAAGTAATTGTCTGGGTTTAGATACTAAGGTTTCACAATTATACTATTGCTACTGTATGTAAATAAACGTTAGGTAATAAAGATTGTGATTAATACTAACCGTTTTCTTTCATCCCCTTATATTAAGGCCCTGATAGCTCAAAGCTTCCAGACAATATTCAGGTTTTTGGTGGCTCTGGCTACAATTTCAGTTTTAACATTTCTGTTCTGTCGACTGCTGTTTCCTCACTACCGGGCAGGAAGTAGTTATGTCGCAGTGGCGCCCAACGTGGGGCGTGGGGGGTACAATAGTGTCTAATATCGCTTCAGATGGACACTCAATACACAATTTTCTAAGTTGTTTTCTCAAACCTTCGACTGTACTTGACGGTGTTTCTGACCATATTGAAACTTCATAAACTAACTCTTCTTTTAAAAGCGAATGAAATTGTATGATTCTATCCATTTTTTACTAAAATATTTTACTATGTTCTGTATTGAAATTGATGGTTTACAAAATTGTTACTTAATTTAAGGTATTTTAATTATGTTTTGTTTACTATCAAAAATTATAGAACCAATTTACAAAATAAGAACTGTTCCTTATTCAACTTTCAAAACCTTAAAATTTTAAATTAATATAAAAAGTTATTCAATCACAATTTAGTGACTTTAATGCTTACAGTCACTGACAGTTTTACTAAGTCATTAAAAATTTAAAATTACTTTGCTGAATTCCGCCAAAAATTTTTTTTGGCGGAATTCAGCAAAGTAATTTTAACTTTTTAATGCTATTATGGATTTCCGCAAATTAACGCCTGATTCTATAAATTCAGTCAATTTACACTTTAGTGTCCTTACCAAATGCAATAAAAGCACCCAATTAATAAACTTTTTAAGCCAAAAGAAAGTAAATTCGTTACTTTAATTACCTATTAATTCTTAAACTAAATATGTACATACTCAAGCTGTTTACATCAAAATGTTTGTTAGGTACTCCTTTTCACAGTAGTGAAATTAATGTTTTATAAAACATTTTCCTTTACAGACAACAAAACAAGGAAATTTACACTCAAAATGTATGTCTGTATTTTTTTTTCATAGATTACAGAGCGTGAGTCACCCTGTAACTGTCAAAGAATACTGAAAATATTGTGAAAATCTGTTCCGAGTTTTAGGTTAGGCTAACTAAATTAATTTGAAATTTGCATGGAAAATGCTCGAAATTGTTAAAAAACCGTGTCAATAGACGTGGAAAAGTATCACCGAAAAGTATTGTTGAGAACAAAGGTAAAATCTGGTTTCAACCTGAATGAATATGTCTTACACAATTTGAAAATTGATGGCATTCGATTTTTCTACCTAAAAATAAGCCAATTGATCTCTCAAAGCACTGAAATTACTGAAAATCCTTGGGCGCCACTGCGTTGGAGATCAGAACGCTGAGGGCAGCGGACGGTTCACCTGCGTTGAACCTTAAATAGGGAGGAGAGGTACTGTCACGTTGTGTGTTTTCTCCAATGCCTTGAACGGCTCAGGTTTCGATTTGCTCTGGTAGCACCATAGAATTTTGTAGGCTGACATCTCTTCTTTAGGTCTGTTTTGATGAGAGACCGCCTGAGATAGGTTGTTGCATTGTTTGGGTTGCCATAGGAAATCTAGTTTCCCCATTTCAGGGAAAAATAGTAACTTCAGGTATTGATGAATATCATTTGATGAATACCCCTTTGCCAAAGGTTGACCAACCAAGTGAACCTAAAGATTTGAGACCAATCAGTATCCTCCCGTTTTTGTCAAAAATACTAGAAAAGGCGGTATACTATCAATTATTAAACTACATGGAGAGTCATAATATATTGCCATCACGGCAGTCGGGTTTCCGAAGAGGTCGCGGTACTGTAACGGCATTGCTTGATGTCACCGACAACATACTGGCAGAGCAGGACGCTGGTCGAGGTACGGTCCTGACTTTGTTGGATTTCTCACGAGCTTTTGACAGTATTAGTGTTCCTCTATTGCTATCAAAACTAGCATACTACGGGCTGGATCAAAACGCTGTAAAGTGGTTCGGTAGTTATCTGAATGACCGCTACCAATCCGTAAAGCTTCGAAGGCGTGACGGTGTTGATCTTATTTCCACTCCCAAACTTGTTAGCCGCGGTGTTCCGCAAGGTTCTATACTTGGCCCCCTCCTCTATACCGTATACTGTGCGGATCTCGTCAGGGTGATAGAGAATAGCATGTACCATCAGTATGCCGATGACCTGCAAGTGTACATGGCTGAAGTCCCTGATAGAATGCCACAGGCATTGAAAGAAATGAATGCGGACTTGGACAGGATAGCCAATTGGTCTGAGAGAAACGCGCTCAAATTAAATCCGGCTAAAACTAAATACATGGTACTGGGTACAAAGACACAAATAAAAAAAATTATTAACGCTTCTCCTAAAATACAGATACTAGGTAAAGATATTGATCGTGTTGAGGAATCGAGGAATTTGGGCTTTGTCATGGACGGTGAACTGCGATTTGAAACTCATATTGCGAGCCTTGTAAAGAACTGCTTTTATAGATTAAAAATTTTGTACAAGATTCGTAACCTACTAAGTGAAAAAGCACGTATAACTGTATGTGAGTCTCTGATTCTGTCTCGGCTTAACTACGCTGACTTGGTTTATGGGCCACGACTGCTTTATAAATCACAGCGTCTAATACAGCGGGTACAGAACGCATGCTGCAGATATTGCTTTGACATTCCTCCTCGTGGTCACGTGACTCCATATCTCAACGAAACATCCACGCTTAATATGGCCTCGCGTAGGCTTGTGCATCTAGCCTCGCTCATGTTTGATATTATCCATTATAAATGCCCAGAATATCTTTATCAAAAGCTGATATTCTCTCAATTTGCATCTGCACATCCCAGGTCAGCGCGGCAGCCTCTTGAGATCCACAGACACCGCACAGCAGCTTTCACTGGCAGTTTCCGCTATCACGCAACCAAATGCTGGAACAATATTCCTCCACCCATAAGGCAAATATCGGTGAAAATTACTTTCAAAAATCATTTTAAAGCTTACTTACTAGAGTTACAAAAAACTGGGAGTTTCTAGCAGGAGGATTTATGATAGTGAGAGATTTAGCGGTTGAACAATTTTTTTTTTATTTCTTATTTTAAATGGGTGTCTATGGGTTGACATTCAAATATTAATGCGTGTTAATAAATTAATAAAAATTAATAATTGTAGAATGAATAATTGTTATTATTAAATCATATTTATGTTATATTATATTAAATGGAGAAATTGAATCATTAATATATGTATTATTGAATCATTGTTTGAATAATATATGCACTAACAACACACTACTAATTATACACAGTGCAACTCTTGCTGGTACAATAGTCATAATCAAGTAATAATTAAGGAATTATTTGTTTAATTAATGAGCAGAGCGGTTTATTCTGTATAATTTATTGTTTATGGTTAAAGAAGGTCGTTTTGTACCTATTTTTATTTTAAATATTGTAGTTATTTTATTCAAATGTCATTGCCGTTCTCACACTTTGGCTGTAGCTGAAAATCAGTAGAATATCTACTTATTTAAAGTAGGTACCATTATACTGAGATACGGCCTTTTTGAGCTTATGTGGCACACCCACATACGGCCTAAAATGCCGTAGAACTCGATGCATGTGAGTTAGTATTTAAGATAAAGCTGTATTTGTACTTAAACTATTTTATGTAATTATTTTTTATGTGATGCTTTATGTGTGTGTGTCTTTAAGCAAAAATAAATGATTCATCTATCTATCTATCTATCTATTTATTTAATTAAAAGATAGAAAAATAATAACATAATAAACAAAGACTAAATACAACTAGTAATGAAAAAATACAAGTAAATGTTATTCACACAATATGGAAATTTTGGAATATTGTTTTCGGAGATAATAATTTTCGGATTGTCACCCAAGCATAAGATTGAGAGTTGTGACATGAATGGCTGCTTGTATAAATTGGGCAGCTTGAAGCATCTGGTGATTGACCGAGGTCTGGTCCTCCATGGTGAGCAGACTTGGCTCAAGTGGCGTCGAAGCAGCCCACTTAAATCATATTTGGTAGCAGCAAGGACCCTGAAATATCAGACCCATGCTAAGGGGTTAAGGAGGGATTACCAGCGTTGAGACAATTCTTAGTTGCTGAATGTCTTCGCTGGATAGGGTTTAATTTATTTGTTTATTTATTGAATTATATTTTTTTTTATTGAACTTTGGAGATTTCGTTTGGGGCAGTGTTCTCTTTTTGCTGTCGAAAGACAGCTGCTGTTTTTGGATGCCGGATTGATTTCACATAAAGGGTGCTTCTTTGAAAGGTCTGTGAAACAATTTAAATTATTATAATGTAGGTAATTAGGATTTAAGGTAATAAATATAATTATTGAAATTGATGGAATCTGATTTTTAGTAGGGACTAACAACTTTAGACCGTGTAACTTGTGAACCAATATAAGAACCATTTTCTGTAGCGACTCCGCTATGCTCTGAGCTTTTCAAAATGTAATTAAGTAATTGTCTGGGTTTAGATACTAAGGTTTCACAATTACTATTGCTACTGTATGTAAATAAACGTTAGGTAATAAAGATTGTGATTAATACTAACCGTTTTCTTTCATCCCCTTATATTAAGGCCCTGATAGCTCAAAGCTTCCAGACAATATTCAGATTTATGGTGGCTCCGGCCACAATTTCAGTTTTAACATTTCTGTTCTGTCGACTGCTGTTTCCTAACTACCGGGCAGGAAGTAGTTATGTCGCACCACCATGCGGGTGAGTTATCCAGAAGGGACCATTTACCTTGGTCAAGACCATAGCTCAGTGCATAGCTGTCGTGTTGTCCAAGATTGGCTCCGAACACAAACTGACATTAAAGTGATTCAATGGCCCGCTAAAAGCCCATATTTAAACCCTATTGAGAACCTTTGGGGTCAAATGGTTCTCAACTAGGATCCGTTAGAAGTTAGTAACAACGAAAACTTGAAGGAAGTGGTGTATTTCACCTGGGAATCCATGAGAGGTAAGGAAATTTGCTGGAATACGATAGCAGGGATGAAAAATACATTGGGTGAGGTATTAGATGCAAATGGTGGTCCTACCCATTATTAGCTCTAATACTTCATTCAATCTTATTCTTCGTCATATTATTTGCGTCTGATTCTACATTTCACTATTCTATCATTGATTATCAATATCATCAATCCCTATCTTGTTACGATCTTTTGATGGTTGTGTCTTGACTCATATCGGTAAATAAAATTATTTCAATGTTAGTGGATTGTGTTCGGCGGCCTCATGCCTTTTCGATAACTTAAACGCATAATGTGTTGCTAATTATCCCGTTGTGACTCTACATACTACTACGTGTCAAGTGTAATCTCATCGTATCTTTCGTCTATTATTCTCGATAGAGTAGATTCGGTTTTGTTCGTAATATATATAATAAAATAAATAGTCTTACCTTAGGTGCCAGCACATCGAACGTGCACAGCGAAGGGGCCCTTTGAGTTTTCCTCCTTGCTGTAGGAATCCGTTACAGGTGCACCACACAAGCACATACACATAAAAGTACATAAACTTAATGCCTATAATAAGCAATAACCGAGGTTTACGATAATCTAAATAATATTCAAAATCGCTCCACAACAACGAGACCGAACCGAACCGCGATCCGCAGATAAATATAACAAAAATAATATTTATTCTACCTACAAAAACATGAGAGATGTATCAATCATTCTCCCGCCGAAAAACAAAAAAAAAACTAAACTGAAAAAGCGTTCAATAAAACAAAATAGTCACTAGGCAACCGAGAAAGCCTACCAACAGCCCGCTTAAGGCTGCGTTTTCACCAGAGATGTGCGAGGATGCATGGCGAGGGATGTGTTTGTAAAGAACCAATAGAATCGCTTCATTTACCTCGCCTCGGTCAGCACAGCTCTGGTGGAAACGGCTCAGCGGAGCTAGATTTTGCGCATAAAAAACAAGCGCGGTATGTGTGCGAGGGAAGTGTGCGAGGGAAGTGTTGCGAGGAATGTGTGTTGAGAAAGATGTGTTGCGAGGTTTGCGCATACTGTACCAGCCTGTCCATAGACGGAGTTTGTTGGAAGTAGAAGTGCGCAAAATAGATATGGATAATTGGAAAAAGAAAATACTTTTATATTTAACAATTTGTGATGAAGAAATGGAAGCAGAAGATACGGAGTTTATTAGTTCTATAATTTTGAGCAATAGAAGAACACACACACGCTTCAATTACACAAGCACTAGCAAATGTAACTCCTTCACTTGTCCTCTTTGCAATCATGGGATGACTATTCAAAAATCCTCTAACCCACCCTTCTCCAGGAAAGTTGTCCTTAAAGGGATTTGGTCGGGGGTTGTCGTTTAGGAATTTTTGAACACTGCAATACAGGTCTTCTTTTGTCAAAGGGAACCTTTTTCTTGATAATTCAAATATCCAGTTTTGAAGACAAGTTTCTTCTTCGTTTGTAAGATAGGGTGATGGTCCAAAAGTAGTCTTATGTCCTGGATTTTTTTATTTGAAGTGTGACGTGGACTTCGGAATGTTATACTTTCTGGCGATTTCTCGGAGTTCTCCGCCATTTCTCACTCCACTCAACGCTTTTTCTAACGTATCGAAGACACAGAATTCAATATGATGTGTTCCTGGAGATGCTGGTTGATCAGCTACCAGTTGGCAAGACGAATCCATCTGGCCCGCTGTTTTATTTGTATTCCTAGTCCCCGGAGATGCTGGTTGTACAGCTTCCAGTTGGAAAGACGAATCCATCTGGCAAGCTGTTTTATTTGTATTCCTAGTCCCCGGAGATGCTGGTTGTACAGCTTCCAGTTGAAAAGACGAATCCATCTGGCCCGCTGTTTTATTTGTATTCCTACCCGAGCTTGAAAAGTAACCAAGTTGTTCAGGATCCAGCTGAGGCGGCAAATCCATCTGGCCTGCTATATTACTTGCGTTGGTACCAGAGCTTGAAGAATAACCAATATTTTGATTATACCACGACAGCACGTAAGATTTTTCGGCTTCGCTAATCATATTAAAAAGTTTCCTTTTTAAAGGAACTTGCATGTAATCTGGTAATTTTTTAAATGTTTTCGCCACTGAAAGAAAAAAATGATCAGTATCATCGCAGTCCGTTGGTTTTAAAAGTTCTCTTAATTCTTGCCTTTCTTTTCAAAAATCTTCTTGATTTTTTTTAATGCAAAAACATATGAAAATGTTTTTGTATTAAAATTGATAATTCATCGCCTTTTTTCTTCTTTGATGATGACGGGGTGACCGAATCTGTTGAAATGCCTGAAGTTGAGGCTATTTCGTAAAGATTATTGGGATTGTCAGCTTGATTTGGTGTATGTTCAGTGCTCTGCGAAGAGCCATCATGGTTTAATGAATATTGAGTGCTTTGCGAAGAGTCATCTTTATTATTTGGATACGTAATATCCTCTTTATTACTTGACTCTCTATCTCTGTTGGCCATGTACGATAAAAGAATTTCCATAAATTTTTGGTATTTCCATTCACGTGTTTTGGTTGTAGCCTGCCGCCTCAAATAAACCACCCCATGACGGACAAGCTGGAGGATCAAATATCCAAGTTATGCCACACTTCGACATATTATGACCGATATAATTTTGATTTTGTTCCAGAAAGCGATAGACTTCTTTCAAATAATTATCACCACCCTTATAATAGGCATGTGAACTTAATTTGATGAATGTGCACTTTATATTGATAGATTATGTTATTTAAATACATGAAATAATATCTAATTGCCAATTGTACTATGTACATTTGCAATTGTTCTGTATTTGTTGTTTTTCCAGTGTTAAAAAAAAGAATATTCTTATCTTATCTTACCTAATTTGCGTAAGAATCTATAAAAAATTTAATAAAAATACTTTTTCAAGTGATAAATAAAACCTATGATCACGTGACCCCAAACACCAATCAGAGCGCATTACGTCACGACACTCAAAACATGCGGAACGAGCTGTCAAAATAAAAGGAGCGTTAGAAAATATCGATTTTATAATTAATTTAAAAGATTTAAAAGGCAATATATCATTGCAATGGAGGCAGGATTCATGAAGGGAGACAGTGCGAACTTGCCGAAGGTTGATTCCTTTTTTTTTAATTAGCCATGGCTGTGTCCCACTCCTAGGCAAAGGCCTCCCCTTCAGATTTCCACTCCTCTTTGCTGACGGCCAATGCTTCCCACCCAGGTAAATATTTGGTCAGGTCGTCACACCATCTCCGCCTTGGTCTGCCTCGTCGTCAGTAGCCATCGCACGGGACCCAATCAGTGACGAATTTCGCCCACCTTTCCGGCTCCATACGTCTGACATGGCCAGCCCAGCTCCACTTGAGCTTAGCGGTCCAACGTCAGTGATATTGGTTTAGGCGCGCAGCGTGGTGTTCCGGATTTTATCAATCCTTTTTACACCAAGCAGTTTGGACTTCTGATGTTCAGGCAAAGACCAGGTCTGAGCACCGTAGGTTAGGATAGGCAGGATGCACATTTCAACCAGCTTACGCTTCAAGGCAAGCGGAAGCTGGTCTTTCATCAGCTCTTTCATAGACCAGTAGCTCTTCCAGGCGTTGTCGATACGACGATCGATCTCCTTGTCTTGCCTGTTTTCGAAGGAGACTATCTGGCCTAGGTAAGTGTACTCGCTGACGTATTGTATTTCCTGCCCATCTACCTCGACCCTACGTTTTGTGCTGTTAGTCATACACTGAGTCTTCGATCTGTTCATCCTCAGTCCAACCTCAAGGCTCGCGTCACTGAGATCTTGCAACATATGTTGGAGTTAAAGAGCTGTAGAAGCAAACAAGACAATGTCATCGGCAAAACGAAGGTTAGTAAGCCTTTTGCTGCCACCAACATCAATGCCTTTACTAGCCCAAGGACTCGACAATGTCTTGAATAACTCTTCCAACGTACTGGTAAATAGCTTTGGAGACAGCGGATCACCCTGTTTCACCCCTTTTTCAATATGAAAAGATGGACCAGGCGTCTGCAATTTTATATCAGCCGTACTATTGTTGTAAATAATTTGGATCAAATGTATGAAAGTGGGTTCAATATTCTGGCTGTGAAGAGCAGATTCCTTGATGGTGGCAAATTTATTTGCAAGAAACAAGGACTTTTGTAAAGCGGAATACCGAAACGTCAAAACATCATTGTGAGTACATTTCCGCGTTAAAATAACAACGTAATGCATCATAGTAAATAGTAAAAAACTTAAGCTTTTTCCATGATTAGGTAAAAATAAATACAAAATTGTCATTCGTAACATCAGACTAAGAAAGTTAGGTTATGTTACTGATGATATGTTATTTTTTTATTTTCAGAATATCAAGAAAATCTTATGGTGATGACGCAGTGGGATATGTCCAGCTGAAACGAGACTCCAGCTCAAATGTGTGTACAGTCATGTGTGGCGTTTGTCCGGAATATAGAGTGCGCACAAAACCTTATACCGTAACAGTTGTTGTTGACGAAAAAATGGTGTTGTAGTCAGCGCTCGTTGCCATGATTGTCCTGCATCTACAGGTGGGTGGAAGCACGCTGTAGCTTTTTTGATGTGGTTGCATCGAAGAAGTGAAGAGCCTTCATGCACAACAATTGAATGTTACTAGAAAAAATCACAGCTATCCAAAGTTGTCACTAGCCTAAAGTTCATTACAACCAAAAAAATAGCCAAAAGTAATATTTTCGAATTATTCATCTGACAATACTGTTCTCATCCAATTTATGGAACTTGCTGCTGCCAAAGAAATTAATAATTGAGAACTAATTCGGTACATGAAAAACTCCTCGAAGGAATTGGTAGGGACATCAATGTACCAGTTATGTATAAAATATGGAGTACCCTCTAGTGACGAGTTTATAGATAAAATATTGCCATTGTTTACTTCAGATGTTTTAAAAGAAGTAGAAGAAAAGTGGGAAGCATTGGCCGTCAGCAAAAAGGAGTGGAAATCTGAAGGGGAGGCCTTTGCCCAGCAGTGGGACACAGTCATGGCTAATAAAAAAAAAGAAGAAAAGACTCGAGATCAGTCTGAAAACAATTTGTGGCGTGAATTAAGGTTTTCAAGAATAACAACTTCAAAAGCCTATGAGATTCGTTATCGTTATCAACCCTTGTGTGTCCCCACTGCTGGGGCACGGGTCTCTTCCTGCATCGCAGGAAGGTTAGGCTATACTCCACCATGGGGGCCATGCCCGGGTTGGTGGAGGATTGTAAGACAGTGGCGGGCCTTATTGTCAGTATGTTATCAAGCCGCCCATAAGGCCTCTGACATGGCTTAACGACTGCCATTATATGACAGCCGGCACCAACGGCTTTACGTGCCTTACAAAGCATGGAAGCGCTCGGAAAAATGCCACTAGCGGTAGCCACGGGACGCTCACCCATCCTGTACCTGACCGCGCCTGTTGTTGCTTAACCAAGTGATTGATTCCAATCACTCGTTTCGCCTAGGCCGAGCGCTTCTACCACTGGTTTTACACCTACTATGAGATTAGTAGGTGTACAACCAGTGATGGGTCATTGGTGTCCCTGATTTTGGGAAGCAAAGTCCCCGACACACCGGCCATGAAGCGAGGCCGAGTTCTGGAGCATAAGGTCTTTGAAGTGGTAAAGAAAATACTGGGAAAAGACATAAAAAAATGTGGGCTTTTTATAAGTAAACTTCATCCCATGATTGCTGTATCGCCTGATGGCATAGGTCAACAGTTTTTGGTAGAAATAAAATGTCCATTTACTGAAGACACTATGAAGAACTATGTTCAGGATGGAAAACCCTCAAAAAAATGTTACGCCCAACTACAGCTCCAAATGTATGTATGTGATATAAAAAAAAAATATTTCTGCATTGCAGACAGAAACTTTGAAAACAATATGAAAGTTAATATTATTGATGTTGATTTCAATGAAGAGTATATAAACACTTTGGTCAAATCTTTAATTTTATTCTGGAAGACTAATATTTACCCTTTATTATTCAAAATGTCTGAAATATAATAAATAAAAATCTGTGTTATTATTAAAGATTTTAATTTTATCATCACAATTTTTTATTTACAGTAAAGATAAATATGTAGTTCATATATTAATTAATGTTTTCTGTAAATTCACAAGCCCACAAGCTATCACTTTGATGTCATCAAGTTTACCTATTAGATTATTGTTTATACAAGCATGTGGTTTCAACATAGAATATTCTCTCAAACGTCTTATTAATCGTTCTATGTGGATCCGAAGACAAACAATTTGTTTAGTCCGTTTAACTTCCTCTTTTGATAGTTTTTCACCTGATTGAACACTGGGAGGACGTACTAACTGACACCCAACTTCTAGTACCAGGGGTTCAATATGCTTAAAGGCCCTGTCAGCCATAACATGAGAGCCACTTGGCAAACATTTCAAAAAATCGCACTGTTCAACAACACACATATCAGTCGTCCTCCCACTATAGCCAAGTGACACATAATTAACAAGTCCATTAGGGGTTCTAGAAATCAAATACTTTATTGTATTTGCCTTTTTATAATCGGACCAAGTCAAAGCTTGGTGCAATGCTTTACTCGGTTTCTGTATTTCAATTTCTAGACAATCTATTATACATGTGAGTATTATAATATTTCTTAAATGCTGTAGGAAAACATCTATTTATTGCCGCCTTATCTAGATTTACAATAAAAGATCGCATAACTTGAGCAATTTTAGATAAGTCCAATCGATTTTTTTTAAACATAATAAAATTTGTTGCTATGGTATACCTGTATGTTCTTGTATAAGTTTAATAAAAAAAATAACTTTTTGGGACACCTATGTAGAATTGGGGATTCTTTTCTATCTTATTTAGAGTGCATTTTGACATAATTTTGCAGTTCTCTTCTTTTTCTTAATCAAGTTCAATAAAAGTGCTAATGTTAGATGAAGTCTTTGATAAACTAAAATGTTCATCAGAGGGAGTGTATATAGATACATCACTGTCTGATTTGTCATGATTACCTAAATATCTATTTACATTTGAGTATGTTGACAGCATTTCTAGAGGGCGCCCTAGTCGCGTAACATCTCAAGTTTTTGCTCCTATGTAATTAAATTATTTTGTTATAGTAAACGTGCTCAAATATGTACATTATACAGTGAATTGTGAACAAAAATAAGTCAAATCAGTGCAAGTTACCGATAAAATATTGCTGAATTTAAGAAAACCTAAGTGAAATCAGTGCAAGGCAACAAACAAACAGAAAACTAACTTATAGACTAAAACAGGTGTAATGACATTGGTGATTCAGTGAGTGGTGGCGGATCTATCTGGAAGAGTTAAATACACTGATATACATCAATATTTTGTGCAGAAAATAGAGAAAATAACCAAAAAATTATAAAATATAAAGTTTTAAATAATACCCCATTTTCAAAATTCTAAATCAGCGCCATCTCTTGATCGAACGCAAAATTAGTATAGGATCCCATCAGATTGCATGAAATATCGATACAGCGCCATCTAACGGTGCATAAGAATATTTCCCCTCACCAACAGAGGGCGTTAACAAAATAATATTGGAACAACTAAGAGCCATAAAGAGTGACAGCGAAAATGGAAGAAGTTCTGTCAGCTTTAAAGTCAATACAAAATGAGTTAAAAGCTCAAAAAGTCGAAATAACAAAAAGCGCTGATCAAGTGACAGAAAATATAACAAAGTTTTTTGGAAAAAAAAATCAAACATCTTGAAGAAAAATCGGAAAACCTGGAAAAAAAGAGTAGAAAACCAAGAACAGAGACTTATTATCTGGAAAAACATGCAAGACAAAATAATCTGGTATTTTTTGGTATCGAAGAAAGTGAAAAGTCCTACTTTGATCTGGAAAAGCTCTTCGTAACTTTTGTCAGAGACTATCTAAAAATTGAATTAGAATAAGAAGACATAGAGTCAATAAATAGAAAGGAAAAAAAACAGAGAAACCCCGGCCTATCGTCGTTATTTTTGTAACGCTCCATAAGAAAATTGAAGTGCTAAAAAAGAAGAAATATTTAGATGACACTAACTATTACATAAAGGAGGATTACCCAAAACAAATCTTGGAGACACGAAAACAGCTCCAAAATCAAGTAAGACTTAAGAGAGAAAAGGGTAACAGGGCGATACTTTAATACGACAAACTCATTATTTTGAGTAACAAAAATGAAGAAAAGCGGGTTAATAATAACAGAAGAAATCTTTCACTTTCCCCCCAAAACAACCCTCTATCGACAATCTCACCGACAGCCTTATAAGCCATAGGCAAAAAAGAGGAATGTAACTGAAAATATTTTTAAAAAAGGCCAGAAGCAAAGAACAGATAGTGTATAACAAGAGATCGTCAAACCAAGCATGCTCAACTAACTCGTTCAAAAAAACTCTGAGTCTTCAAACGCATAGCAAACGAGAGGACTTCCTCTCTCTCTACCCCCTCAAAAAACGGACGTAAACTCCAAAAAACTCCACAATAAGAGCATCGGCTGCAGGTGCAAACGCCTCGAGGACAGCAGCAGCGACACTATCAAACTTAATTTAAACACAAAATCTCACAATACGGGTGGTCGCCGTGGGAGCATTAGACCATTACCCTCCATATCATAAACGAAAAAACGAATAACAAGAAAGAAAAAACGAAAGGCGGAATGTTTATAACAACATACAATGTACGAACTCTATCAAGCGACGAAAAACTCATAGAGCTCATTCATTGCCTTAAGGATGTAAAATACGACGTGATTGGTCTGTCAGAAGTGAGAAGACAAGGTTGTAATATAGAAGAGCACAAACATTTTATATTTTGCTATAAAGGTGAGACTATGGGCTTATATGGTGTTGGCTTTATTGTAAAGAAGTACCTAAAAGAATCTATAAGAAATTTCATTGGCGTTAACGAGAGAATCGCAATTTTACAACTATGTATTGGTAATTTCCCCTTGACTCTCATTCAAGCCTATGCTCCGACAGAAAACTCAACAAGGGAGGATATAGAGTCATTCTACGAAGGCATTGGAAGAGCTCTTGCAATAGCAGGTGATGAGTTCGTGATACTTATGGGCGACTTTAATGCCAAAGTTGGACAAAGGACTGAATATGAGGAATCTATTATAGGAAAATTCGGATATGGAACAAGAAGTATACGAGGTGAAATGCTTGTCCAATTCGCATACGAATATAATCTCTGTATTATGAATACTTTATTTAAGAAAAACTTAAAACGAAAATGGACATGGCGTTCTCCGGATGGAAACACCAAAAATGAATTAGACTATATGCTTGCAAATAAACCAAAACTCTTTCAAGACGTAGGAACAATGAACTCTATGTTTCCCTCGGATCATAGAATCCTAAGAGCCACAATATCCTTGCAACCACCAAAAAAGTCTAGAGCCACCTATAATAAGAAAAACTTTTTCTCCTTGAAGAACGATGAAGAGATAAAGAGGTATATTGAAAGATTAAAAACCTATGATGATTACCTAAAATTGCTGAAAAATGAAACAGTCCAGACCTACTACGATAGACTGAAAAAAGCGACTATAGAAAGTATGGAAAATGAAATCAAACCGGTAGGGTCCCGATGCAATAAGAATATACTTTCAGAGAATTCATTAAAACTCATAAAAAAATGGCAAGAATTACAACACGTGAAACCTAAAACAGCTGATTTGAAGGACCAACTTAGTAAAATTTACAAACAAATAAAAGTATTAAAAAAGACTACCATAAACACAGATTAGACACCATAGAAAAACACGTCAGAATCTCAGGAAGCTCAAGAAAGGCCTATAAAGAATCAAAACCCACAAATCATGGATTCCTAGCCTAGTAAGTGAAACCGGAATATCGACTGACCGCAGAAAAATTCTAGAAATAGCTAGAAACTACTACAAAGATCTCTACTCTAAACAAGAACCAGTGGAAGATAAACTACTATTTACGAGTGATGCGAATCTTAGTGAAGTTCCCGTGGACACCGAGACAGAAATCTTGAAAGAAATCAAAACGGATAAGTGTCCTGGCCCAGATAACATAGCCAATGAGGTAATAAAAATCGCTGCGATAGAGCTAGTAATGCCATTGGCTCGATTGTTCAATTTAATCATCAATACGAAGACAGTACCAAAAGATTGGACTACATCTAACATAATATTGCTCTATAAAAAAGGTGACCCCAACGACATTGGTAACTACCGCCCAATTAGTCTCCTTTCGTGTATCTATAAACTATTCTCTGCTTATGTACAAAGAAGAATCAGCCCTAGACTAGAACATTATCAACCGGTAGAGCAAGCAGGTTTTAGGAGTGGATTCTCGACGGTAGACAATATTCACACCTTAGAGCAAGTAATCGAAAAGAGTATAGAGTTTCGGAAACCTCTTTACCTTGCCTTCATTGACTATAAAAAGGCATTTGACTCTATTTCACACAGCTCAATACTGGAATCGTTTTACAAATATGACATAGAAAGCCAATATGTAGACGTAATTAGAGGCATATATACACGATGTACTAGTAATGTGAAACTTGAAAGAATTGGGCCAGATATAAAAATCGAGAGAGGAGTCAGACAAAGTGACCCTATGTCGCCCAAGATCTTTATCGCTGTACTAGAAACTGTTATGCAAAAACTAAACTGGGAAAAAAAAGGGTTCTACATGTATGGGAGCTACCTAAATCATTTAAGGTTTGCGGACGATATAATTTTGATGACGGAAAACTTCCACCAACTGAAAGAAATGATAAGGTCACTAAATGTAGCTAGCAAAACAGTCGGTTTGGAAATGAACCTGTCAAAAACTAAACAAAAGTTAGTTGCCATTATCATGGGATTCAAAAATTGTGAGCGTAATCCGAATAAATTCGCGGGAACACTTGGAAGGTTCATTATTGTAGCTACATGAACGTCAGCCAAATGCCGATTTGATATCTTCTCATGAGGAGATCTCGAGCCGTCTTATAACGGGCATCCGATATTTTAATATGTTGTATCAGGCCGCGAGCTTCACCAGAGATACAGGACTTTAAATAGGCTAACTTCTGTGAAGGCGACAAGTCCATCCGAGAATCGACCAAACTGTCGAATAAATTATCAAATCCAACCCATTGATCCATGTCACCCGCAAAAATTGGTAATTGAAGTGTAGGTAATCTCGATACTAATCAGACTCAAAGCGATTACCTTCAGACTCCGATTCAGATTCCGATGACACGTCATTAGCGCTCGGACCTTGCTTTAATTTCTCTAACATCAATTTGTCATATGCTTCCAAGGCCCGAACATACTCCTTTCGAGCCGCATCAACAATTTGTTTTTCCAAAGGATTTTTCGAGTCCGCATGTTCAATAATTCGCTGATTGACAACAATTTGCTATTTGCCGTTAGCAGCCGCACAGCGACACGGTTTAGATGCTCAGGTCCATCAACTAAATCAGCGCTGTCGATTAGCCACTGCAATTTAACTTTAAAAACCGCAAAAGATGCTCTCAGGGCCATTCTGCAACTATTTATCGGTACAAGTAACTATGTAAACAAAGTAAAAAGTTTCCGACCAAAAATATTTTAAGTTAACTACGTCTTTAATTCGTCTCGATCAAAATAACTAACCGAACAAAAATCACCAAAACAAAATAGTACCTTATTACAGGCACCTTAAGGTATATTTTACCTACTCAAATTCATTCACCGAAGCCGGCCGTCTACAAAAGCACAATGTAAATACTTCTCCTATAGAAGTAAGTGAGGGGGGGGGGGGCGTGAAGGGGGGGCGTCGATGTCGATAACTAGTAGTTTTGAAGAAAAACAAAAAACAAATTTTAAGGGTGTATTGACAAAAATCAAACCATTTATTAATCTTTTTTTTTTTGTTAGTTTAATGTTAAAATACTAAATGAACTCTACCTTAATGCTAACTTAAAATTACCTTAATATTACCTTAATACTAACTTAAAACTAACCTAAAACTAAATAATATACACTGGATTTCTCATTTGAGTATTCTAGCTGATCATGACTTAAGTATCCTGCCGTTTCACTTGACATCTCAAAGATATAAAGTGACAAAGATAAATCTACTTGCAATCTATCTTAAATCACACCCTATATGCTATTATATATTGCACAGCTTTTATCTATTCTTCAAATGGGTCTTTGTGATGAATGCGAATTTTCCTCCTCCAACAATATTCTATGAGCCAGTCCGTGAAATTGCCTTTATATTGGTCTTTTCCAAAGGCTCTTTCAAGTCCACGCCACTGGCTCTCAATTCTTTGTGTGTGTGTCCCATCTGGTGCCACAAATCTGTTTTCTGGATCACTGTAATTAACTTTTTTATGCACATAATTATAGTTCGAAAGGCTGTCATAAGCCCTCCAGTAATCCGTATGAATTTCTGAACCTTCCTCAACTTGTTTTTGGATGAATGGCACCAGAATCTCAGCAGATCGTTGATTGTTTGGACACACCTCTAACCGCAAATCATCACTCCCATTCTCAATCATACCAATAACCCAGTGGCCTTCAATTCTGCGGCCACGGTTGTATTTTCTTTTTCCAAATTTGCTTTTATCAATTTGTACAATTTTTCCAACTCCTCCAATCTTCCCTTCCTCGTCTTGGTGTTCTAATTCGTAAACAATGACAGCTTCCCTACAGTAACTGTACCAGTCACCGACTCTCCTGGTTGACAAGACTGTGTCCCTGTCGTCAGCGGCAGTATATTTTTGAGCCTGCTCATAAGTATAGCCTTCGCTAAATGCTAACATTAATTCAAATATCACTGGTAGTGGAATGTGTGCATTTTCAAACCACGTATCTTTTGCTCTTGATACACTTCGAATACGGCAGTTACTCTTCCGGCATCGAAAAACACCCAAATGGCCATATGACTCTGAATCTGATAAAGTCATTGGCCTTCGGTGGTAAGAACAATTTTTTACTGCAAGAATTAAATTCTTGTCTACAGCGAACTGAACATATTGTTGATGTGTCCCCAGACGACTGTAAAGTCGACGGGGATTCCATTGAGACCTGAAACAAAGAAATACTACATTAATAAATAAGTTGATTCTGTTTTCAATGTTACATGTTCAACCTAACACGCTCCTACGCGCTCCGCTTCACTACGCGCTCCGCTTCGCTACGCGCTCCGTCGCACCTATATTTGTCATGTAGCAGATTTCTGTTTATCACTGTCAATCTAATTAACCTGACTAGTTGGTAGAACATAAACCATTATGTAGGACAAAGCAGAATCTAAAATCAATTTCGACTCACCTCAACTCTTCAGACAAATATCTGACTCTGCGCCCAGAAGACCCAGTCGTAGGGAGGCTAACGTCCTCCTCGTCAGAGTCCGCAAGCGGCTCAATAGAGTCCATCACTTGCACAGTCACTGTGGCAGGCGAACACGGCGGCACTGCGGAAGAGAACGTAGGAAGCGGCTCATTAGAGTCCAACGCGTTCACTACACTCGATTCTTCAGGCGCTAAATCAGCAGAACACAAAGCACTAGACTTCGGGGACGCCATGGTAGTCAAACGTTGTTTATTTCCAACAGGAGTACGAAAATCGCTCTCGACTGCAAGACAAACAAACGGTGACTGAACGTCAAAATGGCGCCTAGTAAAACATCAAAGTTTCGTTCAATTTTGTTTTTAGTTTGTGATTATTTACTTTCCATCAAAATTTAACTTTAAAATATTGTATCTAAATTATTATGTTCGTTATCAACCCTTGTATGTCCCCACTGCTGGGGCACGGGTCTCTTCCTGCATCGCAGGAGGGTAAGGCCATACTCCACCACGGGGGCCAAGTCCGGGTTGGTGGAGGATTGTAAGACCACTGTCTTACAATCCTCCACCAACCCCGGCCTTACTGTCAGAAGTTATCAAGCCGCCCATAAGGCCTCTGACATGGCTTAACGACTGCCATTATATGACAGCAGGCACCAACGGCTTAACGTGCCTTGCGAAGCACGGAAGCGCTCGGAAAAATGCCACTAGCGGTAGTCACGGGATGCTCACCCATCCTGTACCTGACCGCGCCTGTTGTTGCTTAACCAAGTGATTGATTCCAATCACTCGGTTCGCCTAGGCCACGAGCGCTTTTTGTCGCTCGTGGCCTAGGCGAAATTATTACGTCCTTAATAACATTTTTTGCCTCAAAATAATTATTTAGTATTAAAATATCGTGTATTCTAGCGTAATGTAAGTAAATGGTAAGTTAGACAGTACTTGTAACGAAACGCAATGCAACGTGAGGTGCATTCCGAAACAAAAATTACGTAAAACTCTTAATAATTTGTTACTTTTCAAAAAATCATAACTCCTAAACTACTGGGCATCGAAGAAAAAAACTGAGTGATTATATTTGTTACATAAACATCTTTATGCAGTATTAATTTGAAACTCCAACTCGATGGAAGAGCATGGAAGACTTAGCCCCCAAGAGTAATAAAAATTGATGTCAACTACCGCACGAAAAATATAACAAAAATAATATTTATTCTACCTACAAAAACATGAGAGATGTAACGAACAGGTATTGTCAGCTATAAACGTCTTTTTAGCATTATAATGATTTTATTATATTTTCCTAATCTCCATAATAATTATTGTTAAACAAAACTCTGCGATGGGCTTTGCCTCAGCTACTTACTTGCCTGAAAATATTTTATTATTATTATTACTACATAGTAGTATTATTTATTACTAGTAATAATAGTTTGAAATATTTTGAGTGAAGGTTTTTATTTACTTTTACATTTTTTGAATTTTTATTGACTTTAGTTGATTTTTATTATATATTTTAATCGGTATTGTTAGAGTTTCGATTATGTAATATATTTTTGTTAAATTTTTATTTATTACTGTAGTTGATTTTTGTTGTAAATTTTAATCTGTATATTAGTCACTTAGTTTTTGAATTATTTAAATATTGTAGTTGATTGTTTATTTTAGTTTACTACTTAATTGATTTAATGTTGTAAATTTTAATTGATTTTATTAGTATGTTAAAGTTTTACATATCTGGTATTATTATATACTGATGAATCGTGAAAAAACGTCTTGTGATTTCTATGGTATTAATTTTGTAAATTTTAAATTTGAATAAGTAACAAGTTGTACGTTGTATGTATTGTATTTTTTATTTAGATTATTTCTATTTGTAAATTTTTACATCAATTCAATTCAATTTATTTCAACGCAAAGAATTTACATTATATTTGCTGAATGTCAAAGTACAATTAGGAGACGCGCGCGCCGCGCATTACTGAGTGGATCGCTGTCCGTTGGCTCTGTTGATTTTGCGTGTTTAAATTTATTTAAAGTCGACGATGATTGCCTTTATGGGATTTTTATGTATGGGGGCACATGAAGAGCCTCGTTTACAGTGAGCCCAACCCCATATCGTCAGTGGATGTTCTCAAAGAAAGGATAATTTATGCTGCTAACGACATAGAACATTCACCACTGGTGTAGTGAAAAGTGGACTACGTGAAAGAATGAGAAAATGTGTGCGAAATAGAGGTGGACACGTAGAACATGAACTATAAAAAAATATTCAAAAGCATTAGGTGAATAAATGTTATTTTCAACTGATTTGTATTGTTTCATTTAGCTTACTACAATCACCGACGATCTGTACGCGAACTCTGAGTTGAAGTCAGGATAGCGGGACATCGATGGATGCATGAAGGTTGTACCTAGCCGAGGGAGGCCTATGTTCAGTAGTGGAAGCCAGTAGGCTGAAATAATGATGCTGAACTTAAGTCAAATTAATTAGATTAGATAAGCGCTATTTATTCTTATCACTCATTATCACTCGAGTTCTTGGGATTGTTTACCATGTTCAATATTACTTTTGAGCGATAATTATCATAGCTGGACATTTTGTCGTCTCGCACGTCTTTTGTTAAATAGGTTAATAGAAATTAATGAAACTTTACAAGCAAAATAGAGAACACAAAACTCTAAATCACAAACCCACAGCACAGCCGCCGGCGCGCGAACACGAGGCATTTTTGACAGATCATGACGATGTCAAGCCATACAAAATGGCGCTTTAAATGCAGAGTTCGTTCAAAAACTAATGATTTAAGCGGTTTGACTTTCTTCACTACTTATTAAAACCACTGATATTTCAAGAAGTTAACTAATCTATGCGGATTGTATTATTTTTTATAATAAAAAGTAATGTTTAGGAAGTAGTTCTAATAACATCTTTTCACCTTTTTCATTATTTTTGTAACTAAAATACAGACATTTAAAAACCTATTTAGAGGCTAAAAATTTCACCCATGCCGGGATTCGAACCCGCAACCTCTGGCTATCCGTACCAGCGCTCTACCAATTGAGCCAATGGGCGACTCACGGCATCAGTGAAATTTCAAACCTCTTTACAATATTCTCTGTATTACGTACAAATAGTGTAAAATACAGACAGTTAACTCTATTCACCGCTGTAAAAATAACATTGTTTTGATTCTAATAGAATACTTATTTTACTTTGAACCAAGTTGTGGCTTGACTCTCTTCACCACCAAAGCGAAGTAATACCTACTACCCCACTTTTTAGACACTAAAGAAAATTGGGCTCATCACCGTTGTAAACTCGCTTAGGATCGTTCATGACCTCTGTTAAACTGCCTATGGAGTCCTGACTGGGATGTTTGGATGACGAGCTAAAAAAAGCTTGTACACATTTTTCGCTCAAAATCACATTTGTGAATGGATTTAGCGTACCGCTTGTCTTAAAAGAAATGGCAATAAGATCGTCATTCTTCTTTGGAAAGCCTTTTTTGCTACAGTCTATCAACTAGTTTTTCAGACTTAGCTCATCAGACATTGTTAAGGCACTTAATAGACCAGGACGAAGTTTCTTACCAGGTAACATTGGCCTAAACTGCAATGTTGATCTTGGCACCCTGTATGTCTTCGAAGCAAGTTTCTTGCTTATACCACTTCGTATTACCTGCAAGGCATTTTGAACGTTTTCGTCTTTATACCTATTTCGTCGTTGCACTCCTCCTTAAGCATGGTTTTAGCTGGTTACTTTCTTTGGCTTCATCTTCAATACCTAAAACCAATTATTGGCATGCTTTTCCCAATTACTAGCATTACTGTCAATAATTAGATTTCTCACTACTGACTGGGGCTAACATTTGGAAATCTTATAAAAACAAAGATTTATATGAATGGATGAGGAAAATAATTATTTATGAATATACCTAAGATACAAAATGCAATAAAATATATGATCCAAATTATTGGTTTGTGCCAAAACCAATCAGGTTTAATTAACCATATAAACAAAGGAATAAAAGAGCTAGAGAATAAGGTGAATGCCTTAACCAAATTTTAAGAAACAATTAATGTAACGGAAAACTTGTTGCTACTCGAATAAAGTTTTAAGTTTTTTTTTCGACAGAACACAGATTATGGAATAGTAGGTAGTTTTCTTATTTTGAGTGCCACTAAGTTGAAAGGGTGTCAGCAATAGAGCACGTAAGCAACAGGGTATGTTATTATAAATTATAAACGTTAGTTTGGTATCGTTTTGATGGTAGTTGTTTATATATGTTGTTGTTTAGTTGTTTATACAACGAATTTATATATGTTGATGTTGGCTGTAATACCCTTCCAGTATCAGATGGAGATGTTATTGAGCATACTGGATTTAATGATAAATTAAAGAACAGGCAATGGAACATGCCTCTCAACAATATGAATAAAAACAATATAAGGTTTGTTTTTGTGGCTGATGATAATTTGCTTTACATAAAAATGTGCTAAAACCATATCCACAAAGAAATTTAAGTCTTGAAGAGCGCATTTTTAACTATCGCTTGTGCAGAGCTCACCATACAGTAGGAAATGCTTTTGGCATTCTGTCTAGCCGATTTAGGGTTTTTCGTAGAGAAATCAATATGAAACCTGAAGAAATTGACTACGTAGATTCAGCTGCGTGTTGCCTTTACAATGTCTTAAAGGAAAAAGGAAAAACCAATTATCTACCTACTCGAGCATTGGTTGTTGAAGACTTAAATGGTGGAAGAATTATAAAGGCGAAAATTTAAGCGAAACTAACCCTATAGGCAGTTTACAACCGGGATACAGCAGAAATGTTTATGAAATCGCAAAGTTAAATCGGAACAAATACAAAGATTATTTTATCCAAGATGGAGCTGTATATTTTCAAAATAATTTTGTGAATTAAGAAATATTTAAAATATATATATATATATATATATATGGATAAGTACCGTTTAATTTTGATCAATATCTTTAACTCTTCCTTTGGGTAGTTAAAAATCTATATATATGCATAAGTACCGTTTCAGTTTGATCATTATCTTCAATACTGTCACTTTGGATAGTCCTCCTTAGCAATTCTTTGTCAGCTGTAAACATCATGAGGTCAAAATACCATAAACTTGTGACGTAAATGTCGTCAGTCGATGACCCTGACTTTGTACTTTTAACCTTTCGTTTGATTGATTTTTAATTGAGTACATTTTAATTGTAGACTTTTAGTCCGGATCTACTTTTATTTATTAGCCATTTTAAAGGCTTTCTTTTTGCCTAAAATTTCTTTTACCTACTACATCACTTACGCTTAACTACATACCTGAATAGGTCCATACTTACGCTAAGTAGGTATCTGCTGCAGGTACACTATTTTTGAGGGAATACAGTAGGTAGGTACGATATTTTTTTTAAGAGAACCGCCTTCTAACACACTATTTGTGACGGGGTACCTATTTGTTATATACTAAAAAAACCTATGTCTGTAAAACCTTCTCCAGAATGTGACGAACACTTTCCCGAAAACCGCATTAAAATCTGTTCAGGCAAATGCGAGATATCGCGGACAACCATACATAGATACAAGACATGTTAAACTGAGAATCTCCTGTTTTTGAAGGCGGTTAAAAACAGAGTATGTAGTTGTGGCATAAATGAATATCTATTCAAAGTACTTTGGCTAACCCTACATCAAATTGAAAGTTTTATTTTAACAAAACAAAGTACAAGTGTAGGCTTTCACAACGAAATAATAATAAATCTACTCTTTTTTTAGTTATTTTCTAAACGAACTCTACGTTTCAGGGTCAATTGTGGCAGAAGCTATAAAAGCTGTATGACAAAGCTATATAATGATATAGCTATATAATGATAAAGCTATGGAAGCTATATGACGTGATGACGGCTGGCAGGCCGCCGGCCGACTACCTGTAAGTACGTGTCAGACTTGGTGTTGACGCCGCGGCTGGTCCCGCCGAAATTTGTCGGCACATGCTGCGTCGCCAAGGGCAACACACTCACAGCTCCCAGAAATCGTCAGTTGAAAACTTTAAGGCAAGCTGTGAGTGTGTGATCTATTGCAATGAACTGACGGACTAATAGCGACTGAACTGCTAATGAGGGACCTTTCAGTCTTCATGTCATTACAATTTGTAATAACAAACCTCGTTAAACACAATCGTCAATAAAAAGTATTATTGTCATTAAATGTAGTAGTAATTACTTTTAATAGGTACTAATAATTAATTAGCCTTGTCTAAAATCAACTAATCTAATCCAAATTATCTTCTTCCGTTTCTAACAACCTGTCCTGGAAATTATCATCATACTTCACGGATAATAAAATATTCATTTATATATTGATTATTCCGTCACAATTTTTTTCCAAATCTTCGTGTTTTGCTTGAAATTTTTGGTTTATTGCTTTACGCTTTGTTTGTCACATGTCAGAGAGAAATTGCCATTTCTATCAACGCGCCTCAATCAGAACCGTCTACCAGCCGCCAAGAAAGATACACCAATTCATGCGAAGTGTCAAGCACAGGATTCCCTTACAAGAGGCAGGAGTATACAAGCTTGACTGTGAATGTGGTTCCTCGTACATTGGTCAAACCAAGCGTACCATAGCTGAGCAGGTGAAGGAACATATCGCGGATGTGAAACATAAGCGTTATGGTAGATCTGCAGTCAGCGAGCATACACTTAGCGGTACCAACCACTTTATACATTTCGATAAAGTTAAAGTTCTAGCCCGAGAAGACCGTTTCTTCCCTAGAATGATACGCGAGGCAATAGAGATCCGCCGGCATCCAAATTTTAATAGAGATCGTGGTTGGAACATACCGGTAGCATGGGAACCAGTGCTTAAGTGCATGAGACCCCCTTGCTAGAAGTGTGACTGTAGAGTAAAAAAAAAAATTTCAATTAATAATCAGTATTTTTATGTTCATGTTAAGTAATTAGTTAATAAATTTAATTTTAACTTCAATTACTAATAATCAATTTTGTTGACTTTATATAAAATAATTGGTTTGCCTATTTTGGAAAGTAACTTCATAATTAACTTTTGTAATTTTTGCCGAGGGTAGTAAACTAACCGTTAATGCTTTCTAAACAAAGATTACTATACAAATAGATAGGTCTCTCTCGTTTTTTTCTCGGGTACGAAAGTGCTGCTTACGGCGGACATGACTGGTACTAAAAACTGAATAGGCGGTAAATTCAAAGTACAGTCTGAAATTACTTTTTATTTATAGGTACCAAAAGGTCCGAAATGGAAACACTTGCATGTGGATTACAATTTTTAGTATCATCCACATACATTGTTTCCATTTTGGACTACCAAATTTTTTTACTGAGCAAAATCAAAATGAAACAAAAAAGATTGATTTAAAATGCTTTATTCTTATAGGTAGATGTTTCTACACAGAAACTTGTATGCCAGTTTGCCTTGTTCTACATCCTTTTTTTATTCGAACATAGTTGTTTGCAGCTTTTTTATTAAATCTGTTTCACTGTCGCAAACTGTGGTCCTTTTGGCCTGTAATCGGAGTGTTTGCCTGTAATCAGATATATTTTTGGTTAATAATGTATCATTAATATGCACACCCTAAAACAGAATATTAAAATTATTAAAACATTTTTACCTGCCCTGGATCCACAAGAAGTGGGTTGGTTTGCATCTATCGGCACTGGATCAGGGTTCGCAATTGTGCAGCATTGTACGTCCACTGTAAATAAACCATAATTATACTAGGTGAAACTTACACCCTAAAATAGGATATTAAAATTATTAACATTCTTTTACCTGCCCTGGATCCACAAGAAGTGGGTTGGTTTGCATCTATCGGCACTGGATCAGGGTTCACCATTATGCAGCATTGTACGTCCACTGTAAATACACCATAATTATACTAGGTGAAACTCACACCCTAAAACAGGATATTAAAATTAATAACATTCTTTTACCTGTCCTAGATCCACAAGAAGTGGATTGGTCTGCATCTATCGGCACTGGATCAGGGTTCGGAATCATGCAGCATTGTATGTCCACTGTAAATAAACCATAAATATACTAGGTGAAACTCACAATTCTAGGATCGGTGGACTAAAGAACAAGTAAAAAATTGATTTCATACATTTTGCACTGAAATGTCAAATGACTAATGTGCTTTAGTCCGCTGATCCTAAAATTTACTGCTAAATTGTATATAACAATATTATAATTCTCTTATGCAAACCTGGTAGGAACAGAGTGGGAACAGCATTTTTAATAAGCCTGTTCTTGCAGCCGTGATAAATATTTTCGAAATATCTTTGACATACTCTTCTGTTCGAAAATATGTATTGGTCATCTAGGCCCATTATATCTGCTCCAATTCGTGCTTTCCATGTTTCAAAGCGTTCAGCATCTCTAACGGGATTTGGGAAATAGTGCAGGGTACCTGAACAGAAAAAAAAACAACAGTTCATGAGTTTATGGTCAATTATGATTATGGTCTTTCTATAGCTATCCTCAATATGTACATATTGAGGATAGCTATAGAAAGTACAAAAAATTGATTTCATACATTTTGCACTGAAATGTCAAATGACTAATGTGCTTTAGTCCGCTGATCCTAAAATTTACTGCTAAATTGTATATAACAATATTATAATTTTCTTATGCAAACCTGGTAGGAACAGAGTGGGAACAGCATTTTTAATAAGCCTGTTCTTGCAGCCGTGATAAATATTTTCGAAATATCTTTGACATACTCTTCTGTTCGAAAATATGTATTAGTCATCTAGGCCCATTATATCTGCTCCAATTCGTGCTTTCCATGTTTCAAAGCGTTCAGCATCTCTAACGGGATTTGGGAAATAGTGCAGGGTACCTGAACAGAAAAAAAACAACAGTTCATGAGTTTATGGTCAATTATGATTATGGTCTTTCTATAGCTATCCTCAATATGTACTCAATTCAATTAATTTTTTTGGAAATGGCAACTTATTTTCTATTGTTCTATTTTCTATTGTAGACTATTTTCTGCCTTCAATACTCTAGGTTACACCTACTTACCTTCAGATACATGCATTGTGCAACCAGCCACACAACATCTTTTATGCGACATATCCGCAGGTGTTATAAATATTGTCACTGCACAAGGAGTCCTATCTCATATTGTCACTGCACAAGGAGTCCTATCTCATATTGTCACTGCTCAAGGAGTCCTATCTCATATTGTCACTGCACATGGAGTCCTATCTCATCACAAAAGTCAGATCCAAGTGAAAGCTGGAGGAAGTATTGTTCAACTCAACAGCGTTACACAACGAGATACAAGTGAAAGCTGGAGGAAGTATTGTCAACTCAACAGCGTTACACAACGAGATAAATAATAAAAGAAATTCTAAAAGAAAAACGAAAGAGTAACAAAGTTTTGCTCGAAAAGTTAAGAAAACTTTTCAATTTTTTGCAATTTGACGTTTTGCACAAAGTGTAGCCATGTGAAATCTATATAGATATTACCTTTATTTCAGATACCCTATAAAATTTAAAATATTAAGTGCATCCGAAACCCAATTAATCTCTAAGTGAGTATAAAAAACAAAACAAAGAATTAGGTTTTGTATAGCATTTAAAAAATCATAAATTGTCGTCAATCAAACTAGTAATATTTTCTACCTGAACGAAAATTTTATTTAAAGTGGCAAGAACGTCATATAAACAGCGACAGCATTGCTTATAGTAGTATTGGTCATAACCGCTAGATGGCGCTAGAGTTATTTTTTGAATCGTTTGTTCTAAGAGACCATAGCATGTTTCTAAAAGACCACGGCACCTGTAAAAGTGCCGAAACGTCGGAAAATTGTAAAAATGTAATAAACGAGCATAAATCCGTATAGAAACAGTTTTAGTTATTTCTATCAAAGAAGAACGGTCACGCCCCATACAAAAAAAAACCCAGGCCCGACAGAAACGAGACATATCTCGTTGTGTAACTCGTTGTCGGTTCAGATTATTTTCCTCCACATACTCAGATAATCGATTGGGGCGTTGTATATTTTGATTAATTATTTCAATGAAATCTTCTGTGTATGGACTGTCTCCGTAAGGTTCTTGAAAATAATTAAAGCTGCAGCAATTTTAAAATCTTCAAATATATGCGGTACATGTTTGTTGAATACTCTGTTTCTAAAAATCTTGAAGTCGCGTTTGAATCTTCCGTTTATAGTTTCCACGACCCATCGCACCATTGTAATGGGTCGTGATTTATTCGCTTGTTCGGTGCTTAATTGCGTGTACTGTGGTCGTTTGCTTGGCGGCATGTGTGCGACATAGCCATATGTTTCTATTAAAGGAATTGAATCCCGAAAGCCTCGATCCAGAATAAATGAGTCTCCTTCATGGAAAAAAAAGTGGAACGGTCCGTCTTCAATGGGTCCATCATGGTTTTGCAATAACATTTTCCTTATATCAGCATCGGTTGTCCGTGCGGAGTACGGACCTATTACATCCAAAATATATCCATCCGCGCACACGATCATGAACGGTTTTATTAAGTTTTTATACTTATGAAGGCTATAACTGCGGCGTTGAAATAAAAAGTTAGAACTTTTTTCTATATATAAGTAGGTTCCATCGAATATAACGATCGCTTTTGGTGACTCTTCGTTACCAAATAAAACATTTGCTAAAACCCGGTTGCGGGCTATCACTTCGTCCCTGGTTATATGGTCTAAGCCAAGGTGCAATGGAAGAAAGTCAGTAATTAGACACTGCCTGACTTTTTGAATTTTTCTTCCAATAGTTCGCTCGGATATATTAAAAAGTGAAGCTAATCTATTATTCGGCTCCCCTGATCGAACTTTGCACAAGTATATAGCCAAGTAATTTCGTGGAGTATTTGAGGACCGATTAAGGCTTGGTATTTGACTCAGCAAATCGTTGAACGTGGTTCTGTTTCTTCCGGTCCAAAAGCTTAACTCGTCGTCAGAAACGTCATCTACATTGAACTGTGACCTTTGTTCCAAAGCTTGAGTATACATGTTTATAATGTCGCTAACACTCTCGGCATTCAAGTCTGTCATTTGATTTGTTATATTTTCTGGTATCTCTTCTATCGCCATGTGTAGTAAATGCCTTTGGCAAATGCGGGCCAGATTTGTTACATAAAAGTGATAATAGCTAAGGAGTTGTACTTTCATCGAAGTAGGCACTTGACGCAGAGAACTGTTGCAGTTGTGAATTAAACGTCGCCGAGCCGTATTCGGTGCACGTCTAATGCCTTGTACATTTACAACAGCAGCTGGTAGGACAGGAGCTGCTGGGACTTGTCGCTCTTGATTAATTGCAGCGTCGATTCTATGGCGACACGAGTGGCAAATCGACCGAGTCCCATCAAAGGCTATCTGTAACAATATATGATATAGAGTAAACGGACTGTATAACGCCGTTTGGACGACGACGACGAAGTGTACGTTCACACGCAGCACAATTATTATTATTGTCAGACATATCAACGAACCACTCACAATGCAAAAATCAAGTCCAGAAAAGAGAAAGCCAAAAATCGTCGCAAAAATGTAGCTTTGAAAACAAAAACGCACAGATCACAACACAGAACACAAAGGACTGCGCCGGCCGCTGCGCTGCGTCGGCGCACCCGGCGACCTACCTCTCCCCGCCCCGCCCCGCCATTGTTATTTTAAGGAAAGAGAGAGACAGCATGATTAGTTTCTGTCACCGCCAAGCTACCTGTGCCGTTATGATAGCATGCATGCACTACGTGATCTTTTTTGTACATTTAACCTAATATTATGCAATAAATCATCAAATGGCACGATTTTGATAAATCCTATAATCTAAATACAACCCATAGCTATTATATCGACGTTTAATTACACGAATAAACAACAAATACGAATTTTAAGATAATATATAGGCGTTTAGTATTTTTTTAGTGTATCGCCTGAACTAAAACATACAGCAATATTTTTTGGTGTTAGCCATTGATTTCGCATATAAAATATATGTAATTTATCAATACACAATATATTAAAAAAATGAGATATGTTTCGTTTCTGTCGGGCCTGGGTCACAAATGAATGACCGTTCTTCTTTAGCTTATTAGTGGAGCAACGTTACCTCTTCAAGAAGAAAAAAAAAGGGTTGTCTGTGATTTGGCACTCTTTATTTTTACTCTGTGGTAAGACTGAAAAATGTAGAAGGGTGTTCGTTTGTGTGAAAAGAAAAGATTTGTAATAAAAAGGAAATAAGAAGAAAGTAAGCTTTTATTAATGAACCAAACCAACAAAACATCAACAGTGGTAGCAGAGGTCCGTGGTTATATAAAGAAAGCCTAAGATTTATGCGAATTGGAAAATACCTCTACAAACAGAGCTTGAGAAAAAAAAAATGGCGTCAAGGGAAAAAATGTGGAAAATGAAACAGTTTGCAGGAGAGGATTTCGCTACGTGGAAATTTCGATTAAGAGCGTTGCTAAGGGAAGAAGATTGCATAGAATCTATAACGCAAAGAGATTTTGCTAGGGAGGCGGAAAATAAAAAGTCTGAAGCACGAGCTCAAAACATAATTATCAGTGCGGTGGCCGACAGTCATCTAGATTACATACAAGATGAGAACAGTGCGTATGAAATGCTAACAAGATTGGAAAACCACTTTGCGAGAAAAGGTACCAGAAGCAAGTTGTTTTTAAGACGACAATTAAATGATTTAAAGTATGAAGAGGGAACTCCACTTGCAGAACACTTCAGCACACTGTCAAAGATATTTAATCAACTCAGAGACGCCGGGAGCCCATTGTCAGACGAAGAAAAGGTAAACACGGTACTACTTTCTATGTGTGAATCATATGAGATGATCGTAACAACTTTGGAGTCGCTACCCAACTTGACATTGGACATTGTTAAGGATAGACTACTTGGAGAAGAAGAAAAAAGAAACAAACATGGAAATAAAACGTCAGAATATAGTAGAAATGCGTTTATGTGTTTCTCGTGTGGAAAGGAAGGACATAAGAAAGCAGATTGTTATTCAAGAGGTCAAAAATACCAAGGACAAAGATTTTTTCAAGTACAAAGACAAGGAGATGGATATGGAAATAGAGGACACCCCGGATATGGGAATAGAGGACACCCCGGATATGGGAATAGAGGACACCCCGGATATGGGAATAGAGGACACCTCGGATATGGAAATAGAGGACACCCAGGTCATGGAAACCGAGGACAGCCAAACAGAGGAAGAGGAGGTTATCATCAGAGAGGAAATTACAGAGGAAATCAACAGAGATGGAACGGTCAACAAGAAAGCTACAATTCAGGGAGAGAAAATGTCGTTCATTTTGCATCGGAGGATATTGCTTTCAATGTGGAAACAGAAAATTATTCATATGAAGAAAACATGGCTTTTAATAGTGAAACAGAAACAATGGTGTGGTGCGTAGACTCTGGATCTTCAGACCATTTGACAAATAATAAAGATTGTTTTTCAGATTACATTGAACTCAGCAAACCAAAGGAAATTGCAGCAGCAAAAAATGGTATTACTCTAAAGGCAGTAGGTATTGGAAATATCAAAGCGAGATGTTTTGTTGGTAAGAAGTCTACAGAATGTACAATTAAAAATGTGTATTATGTACCGGAGTTGAGAAAAAATTTATTGTCAGTTTCAAAATTGCAACAAAATCAAAACATGAGAGTGGAATATTTCAAGGGCAAGGTAAGAGTATATTACTATGATCAACTGTTTATGATTGGAAGTAATGAAGGTTCACTATACACAATCAGAATGCAATATATTCCAAGTGCAAATTGTAATTTAGCATCTAATGAAAGTGAGGTTATACAGCTGTGGCACAGGCGATTTGGTCACTGAGGATTGAGAAACTTAAACCTTTTGTGCAAGGAAAATTTAGTTCACGGGTTAAATAATTTGAAAGATGTTCCAATCAATGAAAACACATTGTGTGAGCCATGCGTGTTAGGAAAAATGACTAGGCAACCATTTAATAAAGTTGGCTATAGAGCAAAGCGTCCATTGGAATTGGTACATACAGATGTGTGTGGGCCAATCACACCGGTTACTAGGGATGGCTACAGATACTTTCTATCTTTTATCGATGATTACACACATTTCACAATGATATATTTGTTGAAAGAAAAATCTGAGGTATTCGAAAAATTCAAAAACTATTACAATCTTGTAACTAACCATTTCAGTACAAACTTACTCAAACTGAGAGCTGATAATGGAGGAGAGTATACGTCAAGTGAACTGCAGAAATTTTGTAATGACAAAGGTATAATAATTCAATACACAGTTGCATACAATCCGGAGATGAATGGGGTGGCAGAAAGATTGAATAGGACCATAATGGATAAAGCGAGAACAATTTTAGGAGAATCAGGACTTGACAAGGAATTTTGGGGAGATGCAGTGTTGTACTCTGCATATGTGACAAACAGAAGCCCAACTGCAGGAAAGGAAAGGACCCCATATGAATTATGGCACGGTCATAAACCAGATGTTTCAAATATGCGAGTATTTGGAAGTGTCGCCTATAATCACGTACCTAAACAATTGAGACAGAAACTTGATAATCCAGGGAAAAGAATGATTATGATCGGATACAGCACTTCAGGATACAGATTATATGATGAGGAAAATAAAAGAACAGTAATTGGTAGAAATACTTTATTCAATGAAAGAGAAAATAAAAAGGAAAACATAGTATACATACCACAATCCCACAGCGAACACAAAGTGAAGCATGAAGATGAGACAAGGCCTGAAACAGAAAATATGGGACCGGAAGAAGAAGAAAAGAGTGAAGATGATAGTAGAAGAAATAAAAAGATACAGAATCCAGGAAAGAAAAAGGACAGGGTATTATCAAGGGAAACTCATGAAAAACAAAATGAAGGGAACTCAGACACAGGGAGAGAGAAAAGAAAGTTAAGAAGACCAAGATGGCAAGATGACTATGAGATAAATTTAAGTGATGAGAGTGAAGAGGCCTTATATGCTTTAATGGCAGGTCATGGAGATGTTCCTATGAGTTATAAAGAAATAGAAGAAAGAGAAGATCGAAAAGAGTGGAAAAATGCTGTGAAAGAAGAACTTAATGTCATTAAAGGGAGTCAAACCTGGAAAATTGTACCAGCACCCGAAGATGTAAAACTAATTGGCTGTAAATGGGTATTTACCAGAAAGGAAATGGAAAATAAGGAAATTTGTAAAGCCAGATTAGTAGTGCGCGGATTTCAACAGAAAGATCAATTGGAAGACATCTATTCACCAGTTTTAAAACTACCAACACTCAGAATATTATTGTCTGTTGCTGCTCATAAGGATCTTCACATAAGTCAAATGGATGTGAAAGGCGCTTTCTTATATGGAAATATAAAAGAAGATGTGTATCTTGAACCCCCAGAGGGATTAAACATACCAGAGGGTCACGTTTTGAAATTGACAAAGTCACTTTATGGACTGAAGAAATCACCAAAATACTGGTACGAAAAGTTTCATGAAACCATAACCAAACACGGATTTATCAGATCACAAAATGATTATTGTTTGTACAAAAAAGAAGAAATGTACCTATTGTTATATGTCGATGACTTACTAATTATAGGAAGTGACACTCAAGAAATTGACAAAGTGAAAAGGTTCTTATCATCAAACTTTAGAATGAAAGACATGGGTAGTAATCATTTGACCTATTTGGGAATTTCTATTAACAAGTTAGCAGGGGAGGTTCAAATAAATCAAACTAAATATTTAAAACGAATTTTATTCAATTATAACATGCAGGATTGTAAGGGTTGTGACACACCAATGGATCAGAATTTTGTTTTAAATATTGATAGCAGTGAAATTGATTTTAGCTGGGAATACAAGTGTAGATCGTTGATTGGATCATTAATGTATGCTATGACTGGATCAAGACCTGATATTGCCACATCTGTTTGTTATCTTAGTAGATTTCAGTCTAAGCCTTGTGAAAAACTGTTTAAAGCCCTTAAAAGAGTACTAAGATACATAAAACAGACTATTGACTATTCCTTGATATATAAGAAAGGTAGTGATGATTTGAATTGTATCTTAATAGGATATGCAGATGCTGATTTTGCTAGGGATCCAATTGACAGAAAGTCAACGTCTGGATACCTATTTAGATTGTTTAATAACACTATTATTTGGAAGTCTAGAAAACAAAGTACTGTTGCTCTGAGTACTACAGAGTCTGAATTAATTTCTCTTTGTGAAGCATCAATGGAAGCATGTTGGCTTATTAAAACACTTTCAGATTTAAATATTAAAATTGATTGTGTAACTATTTTTGAAGATAATCAAAGTACAATTAAAACTGTGAAAAATCCTGATCAGAAAAGATTAAAACATTTAGATGTTAAATATAATTTTATAAAGCAAAAAGTCGAGGAAGGTGTCATTAATGTAAAATATGTTCCTACTAAGGAACAAATTGCTGATATACTTACAAAGCCATTGTCTAAGGTTCTTTAGAATAGTTGTGTAACTTCTATGGGTTTGTACTAGTTATTTTTGTTTTGAAGATGAAACGTTGAGGGAGAGTATTAGTGGAGCAACGTTACCTCTTCAAGAAGAAAAAAAAAGGGTTGTCTGTGATTTGGCACTCTTTATTTTTACTCTGTGGTAAGACTGAAAAATGTAGAAGGGTGTTCGTTTGTGTGAAAAGAAAAGATTTGTAATAAAAAGGAAATAAGAAGAAAGTAAGCTTTTATTAATGAACCAAACCAACAAAACATCAACATAGCTGTCGACACTTTTGACAACTGTATTTGTATCTTCGTTGGAATTAGCAAATTGCTTCCAATCATAAATATCAGCATTTTCAAGTGGAACTGTAAGATAATTTTCTGGGTTTGTTCAGGCATTTTCTATTAGAGTCGGCCTTTGTGATAGTGCCCAAATAGTTCTGCTTCTAATGAATCTCTCAATCGTGTGTACTATGGACAGAATCTATTGGCATATTTCGTCGCGATCGTCGAACTTAGACGCATCTGTATACTGATAAGTTACCATGAGAGCGTTACGAAATAATGAAATAAGTTTTTTTTGCAACAGTTAAGACACTGCTGAACTTTTCGTTTTTAAATTTGAGCATATTATCAATATTAAGATAATTAATTATATGACTTATTCTGCTAGTGTTTGTAAAAAATCAAATCTGTCGTTTAAAAACCTATTTAGAGGCTAAAAATTTCACCCATGCCGGGGTTCGATTGGGATTGGGTGAAATTTTTAGCCTCTTAATAGGTTTTTAAATTTGTTCCTTAGCACGGGTTAGTGCATTAAAAATAAAAACAGTGTAAATCTGTCGTTGTTCTGTGAAAAACAAGGGTATGTATGTCTATCCTAAGACGTATATTATTTTAAGTCAGTGTTCTGTGTATTTTTTACAATTAATGCTTGTCGGATGTTGGAAAACAGAAAGAGAAAAAAATAAAATAATGTAGCTTATTGTAACTGTGTATTAGAAAACAAAAATAAACCTTAGAGGTAAAATCACAAGGAAAAATAATCTAAAACCCAACATCATAAAATTTCGTCTTATTTATTACAAGATAATTGTAATCCGCTATTGGACTCTCTTTGTCTTAAATGGTAAATATCTCTTCCATTAGACCAAAAAATATTGTAGTAGGTATATTTTTTGAGGACCTAAAAGCAACCAAAAAATATATTTTGAAACTTTGCTTCCAAAAACGCGGTCAGCCATTTTTGTCTAAGGTTTGAGGACCTGAAGTATTGTAAACAAAGTTTGACATTCAACAACTGTGATTTGTAAGCATAGTGAAATAACAAGGACGAAATCGAGTTTACATGCAAAAATATAGCAATTATCACTATTGCATTGTTCGAGAATGCTAAAACATGTCCATAAAGAACTCCGGGAAGTTGTGGATTCGTGTACCCAGTGAAATAAATTCACGAAAAAATTGGCTCAAACTCGCCAATAGAGATCCCGATACTTTATCTACTTAAACTCGGGTGTATTTACGTGAAGATCACTTTGATGTAAGTCCTATAATAATCAATGTCCACTGGTTCTGGCTGACAGATATTTGTTTTCAACCGAAAGATGCTTTCAACATAGCGGATTGCGTTTTCACCAAAAGCGGTAAATATTTTTTTTATTTGCAAATTTTGCAGCCATTATACATACTTACTTAGCAAAGTCAATATATTTCTGTTTCTTAAGTTAAATACTACTGGAAATATTCATTTATCGCGTCAAATTTGATACGAGTCAAGTAGCGGCTTATTATCACAATAATCAGTTTTTGTGCACTCAAATAATCAGTAATAATGACAGACACACAATATTAACTATAACATTCTCCTTGACAACGACAATAATACTTACCTAATTCTTTTTCGTATTCTTGAAAACGTGGTATTGATCGCACGTGTCTTTCTTTGGAATATGGAACGGCAACTTGGAATAAGAGTAGCCAATTTTGCGGTATTGGCGTAGAGTTCTTGCTGGATCATGTATTTCTGGATTCAGCCAGTCTTTGTAGAAAATTAACATCCGAGCAATACTCAAACACCCATCTAGATACAACCTTTTTGATGACTGTCGACAGTAGTGCGATTCCACTGTTACAATTGAGTTGACATGGTCAAAACTTGATTGGCCGCATTTTCATTATACATGTCTAATTATTATATATATATTCACTGAAAACAATGCAAGATTACAACATCATTAGTTTGCCAAACTGCTGATGCAGTTTATCGGCAAGCTCTTGGTAACAGTTCTTTGTAACTTACTAAATGAAGATTACCTTCTACACAACTAAAATCATACATAATATTTTATGTCTACAAACTACTTAAAACAAAACGCTTAAGCATACAGTCTATTTATTCTTACTTGTCCAATTTAGTAAACAAGATTCTAAACTTAAAATTGAGATTAGACGCCTAAACTAGACATTTTCTCGCAAATTCATGAACTATCATGAACTATGTTTTTAAAATTGGCAGCGTGTTATCTAAAAGAGTGTTCCAGGTTACTTCATTTATGGAAATATGGCAGTTTTGGACCAAAAACTCGGTTTAAGGATAAAATCTTGTTTACTAAATTGGTCAAGTAAGAATAAATAGACTGTTCTTTTAAATTGTGTACTTTGAAATTTCACTGATGCCGGTGAGTCGCCCATTGGCTCAATTGGAAGAGTGCTGGCACGGATAGCCAGAGGTTGCGGGTTCGAATCCCGGCATGGGTGATTAGCCTCTAAATAGGTTTTTAAATATATTAAGCTTGCCTAAAACGCGGTTCAAAAAATGTGTCATGTACACTTAGTGCCAAACGCGCTACTATAACATAAAGGATTATTTAGATGACAATGATGTCTGGAATTAAAGCCAGTATAACGCATGAGTTCTATGTTTTATAATAATTATGTAAACTCTGTTAATTATGAAATTGAAAAGACTAAGATTGGAGTATTTTTGTCCATTTTTTCTCCAAAATTATCTAGATTTTGAAATGGACACCTAGTTTGAAAATTGTAACGTTCATTAAGCCACAGTTTCTGTGCTACTTTGAATCAAACCATTTTATTGTTTTCGAATCTCTTGGACAAGATGTGTCTAAGTTAAATTATATCTATAAAATTTCACCAAAACAAGTGTTTCCGCTTGATCAGTTTTTTATTACTTTGTAACTATTGAGAAGATATAAATTTCACGAGATTCATGCATCCTATTAGATTTGGCTAACAATCGTCTTGTATGCCTCTTTTTAGGGTATCATACATAAAGGATGCATTATAGGACATTTTCCTAGTTGCAGAACTAATTTATCAAACTGGTTTGGCCACGAGAAATGAAATCTCCCTAAACACAATCACTGCTCTTCAAAAGTCATGATATCGCCATCAGCCAATACTATTCCACTGCTAGACGTAGACCTCTCCCAAAGCACGCCACAATTAAATTACAAACTCTGTAGATAAAATGTGTAAATGTCACAAAAAAATATACTTGATAGAGATTTTGTGTAAATCTCAAGCTACAAACAGTTGTGAAGGGAACTTGTTCAAAGTTCGTAGCTTTTGCTACTGCGCTGTAGTCTTTGAAATCATTTTCAAGCATTTCAATCACTCTAAAAGGATGATTAATTGCCTTACTAAGCTGATAGGTGAATGAATTTCAGATGAAAGCATTTCATTTGCAATGGCACTGTGTGCACTGTCTACCTCTTGTATACAGGAATGCCCTGGTATTAGTGGTATTAGAAACTTCATTATTACTTCACACGTTACATAGGTAACATGTGATTTTCCTTGCAGAAAATTTAAAACAGCTGAACTGATAAAAGAATTGCGATTTGGCGGAACGCGTCAATCCGTATTATCAAGTTTGTAAAATGATGTTCTATTTTGTATATATTGTAACTATTTGTCTAGTTCTGAAATCTGCATGCAATGCCTCTGTTGGGTATAGGACCCACCTAAACACTAATACTTAAAAACTAATGAGAAAACAAGGCACTTACAAAGTCTGTCTACGTCGACGCCTCTCGACTTGGCAGCCGGCGCCGTTCGGGATGGGTGAGATAAGAGCGGCCCCGGAGTGTAGCAGGGCATTGACCCTAACCGAATCGGACCAGTGTGCGACCTTGGCCTCCAACTCCAAGAACGTGAACTTGGGCAATCCATCGCCGTCCCTTTCTGCCGACTCTCTTTCTGCCGACTCTCGTTCAAACCGTACGTGGATGTCGGCCGGTAGCTTAATCAAAATTATGTGGACTAGTAGAAAGGACCACTCATCCACGGGCAAATTCAGTGTTCTCAACGCGTTACATGCAACAGTGACCGAGGTTAACAGCTGCACCCGCAAATTTTCCCGATTGGTGACCTTTGTTAGGCCCAACAACTGACCTGCATGTGCGTCCGCCAGCAGAGAAGCGTTCTGGTAACGCTTGTTGAGCAGCTTCCACGCTGTCTCATAGTGGTCGTCCATGACCTTCAGATGCTGGACGATGGCCCTCGACTCGCCCTCCAGAGTCGACAAAAGGTAAGCCATCTTCTGTACCGATGTCAAATCCTGCCTGGAATTATCCAGCGAGGATAACATATTTTTAAATGCAACCCACTCCTCAATAGCTCCACTGAAATGAGTGAGCTGGAGAGTGGGAAGCCTGCCTGGGATCGCGGACCCTTCTATAAGTAAGGGCTTACTTGGTGCAGTACCACCTGACAGTCGTCTCCGTATGTCGCAGGCCGCCTGGATCACGGAGTTCTCTAACTCCATTATTTGGGCCAGATCCCGCTCGTAGCCCAAGAATACCTCAGAGCTGGATGACCATTGGCCAGCGCTATCACGGCTGCCTCAGCCGTGGCCGTGCGTTGCCCCAATTGCTGTGCTCGCTCAAGGATGACATCCCGAGCAGTCCCTGAACAGCGACGAACCACCGTAGTTCATTGGCTAGTGTAGCCCTCGCCATCGCGTGGATCACCAAAAATCAAATCAAAGATGAAAATAAACCTCGACAAAAGCTCACACTAGCAGGGCAACCAACAGTACAACTTTTGTTGTTTAGAAAATGTTAGTAATACAAACTAGCAATGCAATAACGTAACTTACTTATAACTAATTACTACTAATTGCTATTAACATACAACAATTGCAAATAATAACACATAGATCAATTGCAAACAATAATTGCAACTTTACTGTTAGCACAGTTGTAAACAAAGTTGACCAAAAATAACCTTCAAAGTATGGGAAAACAAAGTTAACATACAAAGTGCGTGTTTCCCACAGTGTTAAGGGATCACAGACGCTCTGCTACCAGCCAATGTTGGGTACAGGACCCACCTAAACACTAATACTTAAAAACTAATGAGAAAACAAGGCACTTACAAAGTCTGTCTTCGTCGACGCCTCCCGACTTGGCAGCCGGCGCCGTTCGGGGTGGGTGCACTGGCAATCTAATTGCCACACAATTTTGGGAAATCACATGTTTAACAAGCCAGAAACAAGAGGTCCATTTTTCAGTTCATGTGACAGATGACAAGTAGTTCCGCCCGTTAAAAATCTAAATTCTATTCTAAACAGTCTCTCTTTTTACAACTAAAACAAAGTTGTACAAATCCTTTCGTCTTTACGGAGTCATGAATATATTTTTTTTCGTAGAGCCATCTTCAAATACGATAAAACTGCTTTAATAACCCCAAGGTTTTTGAAAACTGCTATTAGCAACTTTTAGAACTTTATCATTTTCAGATATAATGAAGGAAAAATTTTGCCATCCTAGTAGAGAAAGTAATTAGGTACCGAGTGACTATCAAGAGTCGATAAGTTCCTGATTGCTATATGCTATCAGATATTGATTGTATTTGTGCACGCTTCACACGCTCAACACTAACCTCAATGCTTGTAGTTCGCTGGTTTGGAAGACACAGCAAAATATTATTTTTTGTTTAATAGTTGTCAAAAAATGTTTGGTATGTATCAAGAGTGACGAAAAGAAGAATTCACTGACCGGAAAGTAGGCGTCAATGAGACCTACACATTTTTGTGTACTAACACGATATGGATCACTGGTACCTGCAATAAAATGTTTGAATTGAATATGCTTGGTGAAACGTGGGCATCTAATCTACCTGTGGGTTTCTCTGCTTACGTCCCTGAGGGGAATATGGGCGTGACGCAAAAATAAACACTAAGAGAAAAAATGACCGCTGTATTAACTTCTTATATACTTAGGGGGATGTCCCCCGCTGACGGACCTAAGGTTTTTAGCAAATAAAATTAAAAATATTTCATCGAATGTTTATTTATTTATGAGTTACAGTAAAGAACGGAGTTAAAAATCAATATAAATAAAAAAAGACAAACCTCTGCTTAAAAATAATATATACTATCAATCGAACTTTGATAAGAAGAAATGTAATTTATAAAAGTGGCACCTTGTACCGGACGAATATTTGTGCCATACTCCTAGCACCGGACTTTTCAAAATAGCCTGCATCCATCACATATGTAGCCATTTCCACACTCTGGAACGTCTGCACATGCTTCATGTACCCACCCCGTGCAGGATGAGCACTGGATCCAGTCTTCGTCAGTGTCTTCTAAGCAAACTACGCAAATTTTTATGTTTTTGTTAGAAGTTTCAGTTAGTGGTTCATCTTTATTTCCATTTCTTCCTTAAGACTTCATGTTTTTCGGTTGTTTTCCCTTGTTTACGCTCTTTCCTTTGGTTAGCTTTCCTTTGCCTCCAATTACCACTTTAAACTTAGATTCTATTTCCTTCTTTTTATCTTTCATGTTCTTTTCAGTTTCTTTATCATCCGCCACTTCTTTGTAAAGGGATGCCGTTAAAATTTCACTTTGTTCACTTTTTATTTTTCGAGCTACTTTTCCTTTTTTTGCTGCGTCAGGCAACGGTGATAAGTTAGGGATTATCTGAACAAGATCTGGAGCAGAACTTGTCGACGGTTTGGGACATGTGGTTATAGGCTCACTAATAGATTCATTCATAAGTTCATCTTCAACTTTATTACTTGGCATTTATACTATTTTTATTTTTAATGCACTAACCCGTGCTAAGAACAATTTTAAAAACCCATTTAGAGGCTAAAAATTCCACCCATGCCGGGATTCGAACCCGCGACCTCTGGCTATCCGTGCTAGCGCACTATCCAACTGAGCTAATGGGCGACTCACCGGCATCAGTGAAATTTCGAACCTCTTCGGTTCGAATCCCGGCATGGGTGGAATTTTTAGCCTCTAAATAGGTTTTTAAAATATTTGGCATTTGTGCATGACTGATGGAAGTTGATCCATCAGCAACAGCTGATTCAGGCAATACGATAGCTCCTCAAATGTTTTGTGTGCTTGAGGAGACTCCTGGTTGTTCTACGACGAAGTTCGATAACACGACAGCTTGTTCGTTGTTTAGTGCGTTCGATGAAGTTTATGTTTGTTCTTGTGGTATATTGGTCGTATCTGCTGCCAAATAATGAATATCAGAAAATAAATTTCTGTCAAATGAATATACATATTCCAGTACATTTGAATCCAGACACTGCAATATCAAGTCGAGCTACTTTTATAAATGCTTCTTTGACCAAACCAGCAATGTCGTAATCTGTAATCCGACATCCAGCATTGGTTCTCAGCCACACGTCGCATCGCTGGTTTTCTTCTCTTCCATTTCAATTCTCTTCGTTACTCTATACTCTAAAACAAAATTAAACAATATTAATAAAATAACGTAAATTCTCACAAGAAATATCAATATGTTTACTGTCTAGTGCTAAGGGACACCTTAGTGTCCAGTGCTAAGGGAAAGACAATTTCGTACATTAGGTGGTGCCTACCAAAATTGTTCAAAACGTTTAATAATATTCTACCAGTTTACTGAGTGCTTAGTGCGAGTTTGACAGATCCAATCGAATAACTTTACTACCGCGTTAATCGAACATTGAGTAGTGTAAGTTAACCGTTCGAACTGGCAAAACGCTGTCACAGTACAACTCGCACTCGCGTTTATTCGTGTTTTGGCTGGTAAACGTGTTCACTTCTCAACGTAAACCATTACAACTCGCACTCAGCAATTTTAATTTCCATACTTGTCGCTAGGTGGCGCTTCCTCAATGCCATAGAAATATGAGTTTACGTTAACGCGATCGAGTAGTTAAAAAACTCGCACTAAGCACTCGGATAACAATCAAGTATTACTTTCATTTTTGAATTCCACTAAAATGTATATGTATAAATATGCCAAAATTACTTAAATCGATATTTACGTGACGCCGTGGTTTTGGGCCAAAACAGCAAACGCCTGCTCCCGCTGTGGCCTTGTGCGTCATCGGCGAGCCGCGGTGCGTGATCCTGTAGTTGTGTGAAAGGGACGCGCCCTTTCACTTGTACTTTGAATCGAACAGGTTTATACGTAAATAGTACGAGTGTCCGGCGGTAGGTGCCGTCCGGCGTTATGGGACTTCCCCCTATGCATTTATAGTATAACATCAGAACTCACATTGTCCACTGGCATGGAGTCAGGACAGTTGGTACCAACTGTGTATTCGGCACCAACTAACGAGACTATTCTCTTCTCCATCTCGCTAAGGGGAGGCGTATTTACGCTTCTGTTCCCTGTTCAGCTTTCGAGCAAGCGCGATTTTTTAAGTCTCGCCAGACCTGAAATGCAATAATATGTATAACCTCAGAACGTGTGTAACCATAAAATAAATTTATAATATGTTTGTATTTCTGTATGGAGAATAGGTAACAAAAAAAAAAGTATACCGGCATCCACTGCTCGGGAGTCGTTATTGAGCCGTTTGGTATAGCATTAAGATCGGCTGCAACATTTCGCTACGCCGCCGAATCAAACCCTTCTCTGCCTTGGAGAATGGTGAATCGTCTCGTGTGTAAAAACGGCTGTGCTTCTAATTGAGCCAACAGGGCGTCTATTTGGCTAGTGCTAGCCTTTGATGTACGTCTACGTCTGAAACATTAATGAAGTGTAAAACAAAATATAAAATCAACATAATATATTAAGATACTTATTTGGTTGCGTGGCTTGAGCTTGGGGGCAGCTCAAAGACTGCTGGGTTTCGGCATCACTGTCCTCCATAATTTTTTTTTCCTCGGGTTTTCCAAAGTGATGGAAAAAAACAGCAAAGTGCAAGGAATTCACAACAAAACGACAGTTCCTACTGAAGTACGTACTGACAGTTTATTTTCAAAACTATCGAAGTGTTGCTAATGTAGAAACCCTACCTTTCCTTGCATTTCGAAAATTACCTAAGTGATAACTGTTCATTTCAAAGCATTATTCATATGGCATTAAAGAAATGAATCCTTATTTGTACTGGTATTTTATTTCAAGTTATATATAGCTTAGATGTAATATACAATGTAAAATATATAAATTAATTAAATGACTTGCCTATTTTTCTTCAATTCGAGGAAATTTATTATATGGCATCATTTTGCCTTCAGAGTAACTTGACTATGAATACGGATTATCGCTAGCATAGCGACGTCTCTGATTACGATGTTGCACGGTTTTAAGGCAGTAGAGAGCATTTGTCATTTATATCGTTACGGCAAACGATTGTTTTCGGTATTTCATAACGATCGGTAGCTAACGATCTTATCGCTATCATTGTCGAGACTACAGGCCCAGGAATTCTAAATACAGTGTAAAACCTAAAAGCAATTTTCACCTATTGATCTACACCTGTAATATTACCTGTTTAGTAAAGATTGTGGTAGAAATAGAGATACTCTCTTTTAATCTGCTCTCTATCGTTTTGGTTGAACGGAATAGCAATATACTTGTTCATCACCGCCGGATTGTTAAGTGCCATTGTCACTTGTCGCACTGCTTTGGAAACACTGGCCTGTGGAACACAATGTTTCCTGTTGTCTTTTACAACGGTCTGGCATGATCCGCAAAGAATTCCAATGCAATCAAAACCTAGAATGAAAAAGTAAACAATTGGTATCAAAATAAGTCCGCTATTTTTTATGTTCACAAACAACAAGTATATTCCCTAAGTATCGTGCGGTCACAAAGTGCATTTCCCTACTAAATAATCTACTATCCCCACAAGTGACAAGGATGCTCATCATAAATTCAAATCGCACATAAAAAGTTGGATATGAGTATTACTTAATACCCTTACCTTAGTTTCCACATCCAAGGCATCGGAACGAAGAGTTGGTGGTATATGAGGAGTCAACTTAGTGATAATTTCGCGAGTAAGTTCTTTCGACAATATATATCGTTTTATAAATTGCCTATCGGATATGCTAAAAGCTCCATCCTCTTGCCTGGCACTTAAATTCTCGCGTCTGGCATGGGCTCGAGGTAACGCCACATCACAATCATTTATAAACATAAAACATTTTACAGATTATTTACAAAAACAAAAACAACAAAGACTGAACGGTCGAAAATCGGTCCGAAAAAATAACCTTTGTAGCAACTTTTTATTTGACAGCGGTTACGTTCCAAGTCCAAGTCGCGGTAATTTATTAATTCACTTTCAAGTGACATATCGGCGTCAATCCAATTAAGGATTATTTTATTAAACAAGTTTAGCAAAGCACTAAAATCATAAGATCTCGGTTAAAAGGCAAAATCGCGTGCAGGAACACAAGCATTCAACTCCGTCAATTCCACAATCTGATATAATCTGATATATATTTACTGTGGTCAGTTATAAATTCGACTTGTTTAGTACTTCTACCGCCATAATTAAAACCAGTGTACTAATGCTTAGTCACCTCGGTTATAAATTGACTTTTTTTAGCTTCCTTCAGATCAGAATGCTTTATCAGGATTTTTTTATTATAAACGTCCTCATTGCCGTCCACATCATTGATCTCGACCCGTTCCTTCGTAACAACAGCGTTGCTTGCACCGAACCTCAAATTACCAGCCCTCTCATATATACTATGTTGTGAAATGGTGTTAACATTTTCAATTATATTAAATTTTACACTTTCGCTATAATTTCGCAACACATTAATTTATATAGGCATTATAGTTGTTTGACTTCTCCACGTGCAACATCAATTTCTCTGACCCCTCATTCTGAACTACTACATCTAGTTCACCCAGTACCACACGCATATTCAACACGCGGGTTCAACGTTTCCGTCGATCAAGGTCAAAAAGTATATACTTATTATCGACTTGCAACATTTCATTAAAAATTATTCGTTAATTATGAAATCTTTCTGGATGATTTTAAAAACCTATTTAGAGGCTAAAAATTCCACCCATGCCGAGATTCGAACCCCGCTCTTTCCAACTGAGCTAATGAGCGACTCACCGGCATAAGTGAAACTGTACGTATTTAGAGAATATTGTAGACGTTCGAAATTTTGTTGATGCCGATGAGTCGCTCATTAGCTCAGTTGGAAAGAGTGCTGGCACGGATAGCCAGAGGTAGAGGTTTCGAATCCCGGCATGGGTGGAATTTTAAGCCTCTAAATAGGTTTTTAAAATTGTCCTTAGCATGGGTTAGTGCATTAAAAATAATATAATTTTTCTGGATGACCACAATATTCAGACGCTCAGGAGACAACTCCTCAACAATTACCACTGTAAATGTGGACTCACCGTCTATGTCAATACTTACCGTAAAACGGGGTGAATAGGGACGAAAATCAACATTACTTAACATTTTATCTGTTCTTTTCTATGAAAGGTATGTAGTTTATCATGTAGAAACTTGAGTCTAAACTAGAATTATATGGAAAAGTGTAGAAAAACCTTCAAATATCGCAAGGCTTTTAATAATAGTTGAAAATATATGCCATCCCTATTCATACTCATATAGGAGTAAATAGGGAAAAGCATGGGACAATAGGGAAAATCCATCAGGGTTGTCACAAACCTCATATACTCGTATTAGTCAAAGAGATAAGTAAGTATAGTAAGGAAGTAAGGAGAGGTACTTATTATATTACCACAGAATTTTCATATGAGGTAGGTACGTAATAACTTAATTTATAAATCTACATAGGTATTATTGCACAAATATTCATAACCAGATTTATAATAATCAGATAGATCTGATTAGATGACAAACCGAATTAAAAAAACAAGTATGTCTCTAGTACCTACCTTAAGATAAGATAAGATAAAGTTTATTCGTCCAAAGCACAAGTATAAATCACTTAGATTGTATGCTACATTGATATATTCATACGTGAAGTAATAGTTGCTTGGTATTCATAGTAGGCTACAAACCTGTGTTATGATTACCTTAATAATTAAGTAACAAAATGAAGTACCATAAAAAAACAATATGATAAAGTTACTGTAAATCAACATCCATGAGATCCTTCAAAATTTCAGCATCATTCTCATAGTACTTTGGCTGTTTAATATTAATCTTATCAGTAATTTGTACTTTGTTCAATTTTCAACTCATTTTGGTTTTCAACTCAGTTTGTTCAACTCATTTTGGTTCTTGGTTGAAAATTTATATTTTCGTCAGATAGTATTTGAATTTTTCGGTTTCCTATATCTATATTTTCTTTGGAGTCATCTGTTATTTCTTGCGAAGCAGTGGAAGTAGTTGTATTGGCTTCAGAAATAACTTCAAGTCCATCATCAACAGTCAGGCAGTCATCAAATAGTACCATTGGCATTGCAGCTACGTCCATACCAAAGTATCCTCAATCCCTTCAATGTTTTCAATATCAGTGCTTTCCATTTGTAACACTATTTCGTTCAAAAAAATATTAATTGTTTCAGTTGCATTACACAGCTGATAGTCTTTACGTCTATCTTTGTATAACTTTTTTGTGTTGTCAGGTCCTTCGTTTTCTTTATTAGAGATTTATTAGTGGTTTTCGATCCCCTCTTGTTTTTACTTTCGTCAGTTTTTTGTTTACTATATCCAGCTTTCTCTATTTTTTCTTTATATCAGTGTTCTTAACCTTTTCTTCAACGTTTTGTTTGCTTGGTCCTGCTTGCTCTATTTTTTCTTTTTTAATATTAGTCTTTCTTATTCTTTCTTCAACTTTACGCTTGAGAGAGCTTTTCAACACCTTTTTCTTTGTTGTTAGTTTCGCTTTGTGTTCATTTTCTGAAAATATATTGTTCTCATTATTACTTTTATCACTCTCATCACTTGCCTCATCAGAGTCGTTTATTGTGCATTCTTCAATTTCTAACTTTCTACGGTCCTTCCGGCAACCAAATTAAGTTTCTTTTTTTTGTTACATCTTCGCCTATTTGATGTGCCATATCTGAATTCCTTTAACATGGATAGCACTGTTTCATCAATAACTTCTTTAAAACCCGTGTTTTCCGTTGCGTTATGCCATGGCAACTTCTCAATAACTTTCTGTTTATCAATGGGACATATCCCACACTTTATAATTCCTGCTATTATGTTCTTAGAAGCATTACACTGTATGTTATTCATCAGCTTTTTCAGTAATGAGGGGAATATATTCTTTAGAATTGTCGTTTGCGTTCTGCCTTCAGTCTTCTTCCAGTTAAGTATATCCCTCCATGCACATTTCAAGGGCCTGAAGAATGCTACATCTAACGGTTGTGTTAGATGGGTTGAATTCGCAGGCAAAAAAACGAATTTAATGTCTTGTTCGTGACATTCCTTTATCAAGTCAATTGACAATTTGCTAGATTGTCTCCTATTAAAATCTTTGTGCTAATTTTGTCACTGTAATAAGGCATTGCCACGGTTCTCACCCAGAACGCAAATGTGCATCTATCAAACCAGCCAGATGGCGTACTGTTATATCGACAGCCCTTGGGTCCATTTTGCCTCCATGTATCATATATGTTTTGAGCCTTATAAACTACGAATGCAAAAGAGAGCCATCCGCTGCAGCCGCCATCATGAGGGACGTGGCGCCTTTGGTTTGATTCATTACCTAGGTCATTAGAAGCAACTATAAATTCCTTAGATGAAACTCCTATTCCACTATTTATCATTTACATAAAGAGCCTCCCATTTTCCGTGTATAATACACAAATAACTTAGTATGGCTTGTTACAGCCACTATTGGTGACTTGCACTAGTGTAAATTTACTCCATTTCCAAGTGGGACAACCTCACCAAAACTATATGCTCACTAGTTCTACCTTGAAATTAATGTATTGTGTTACAATTCGACACATTTGCACTAGGCAATTTCGTTATTAGATCTTGTTTTTCTTTTTGCTTGATAGTCAAAATTATTGTTTTATTATTTATGATCTTTTCAATAGAATTTAAATCAGTTAGTGCCAATACATTCATACTTTTTTCTATTTTATTTGTAGTCTTCATACCTTTCATTCCTGCATCAAGGTATACTTTGTTCAAAACTGCACACACAGCAGCTGGGCATCGTGAAGACACATTAAAGACTTCCTTCAATATAGAAACTTTATTAAGATCGTCATATTGGAAGACGACCATTCTATCTCGTTCAATATTCGGTAGTTGATACTTGTCTCCTTTACAGATATTTATTAGACATACTAATACAGTTAAAGTGACATTTCTACAGCGTATGTTATAGCAAGGCGATTTGTGCCTTTAACTATACCTAATAACAAATATTATATATTAAAGTCTTTAGTTAACTTACTAACAAAAACAGTCAAAAACAGTCTATAAACAGTCTTATTGATTAGCATTTTAGGCACTTTGTACTTAACCTTAACACTGTAGAAGTTACGATATTATTTAAAACTAATATTGTAACTTTAAAAAGTTCCAATATCAGTAATAGTTATTGTTAAATAAAAGACGTGCTACTTGAGAGCCATTTATTGGATACTAAAGCGCTAACGGTTTATCCTAATATCCCACATTATTCCCCGAAATATAAACGCTAACTACCCTGCCTAATAATACAACATACCTCCACCCTTAAATCTAAGCTATATTAATTATGTAAGTTCATAATTTCTAAGGCACTATCTTGATCTCAATTATATTTTAAGTGAAACTAGGTACTTAACTATTTTATCTTTATTATTAATCAATTTCAAAGCCGAAACGCACTGGTGGATGACGGTCCCTTAAGGGATACCTACGTTGGGGCGGTTCAAGGGAACTGGCGACCTGAGGAGCGGATTCCGATGGCGGCTCCAGCGCCGCCGCGGCAGAAGGCGGCGCCGCTGCTGGCGGCCCCTCGCCGGCGAGCGGCCGCGGCGAGTCCGTCGACCCCTGCGACGTCGAGCACTCCTCTGGCGTATTCGGAAATCCCAGTAAATTACGGGTTCTTGACTTGGCTGGGTGCTCAGTCGGAATAACTTCCCGAGCCTCTAAAGGTACAATTCCGAGACGGGCCGCAGACTGCAACCGCAGGCGACACTGCGGCTACCGGCTGCGGTTACCGCAATGCTGCCTGCGGTCGCTATTCCAACTGCGGCTGCATGCCTTGGCTGCGCAATGCACAGAACCGTGCCTCAGTTGTTCCAATAGCTTCATGCGAGACAGAATGTTAGATAACGCTACCGATAGTGTACTAATGTGTCTTTTACTAGAAGAGGAAGATGATGATGACTTGTGAAATAAAATATTTAAGTTAGGTACTTACTATTTTTATTTAAATCCTTTCCTATTGCTTTCCACACATTATCTTTGACCAAATTATTGCGGTAATTTGGATTGGATGTGTCGTAAAGAACTGGATGACCAGCTACAATGTTAATAAATTTTTCTTCATCGTCATCCGAAAAAGTCGACATTATTATACGTGTGAAGTCTCTGCGGTTCGCGACACGACTGGAGCTGCGGTCTGCGGTCGCTGCGCGCCGCGGCCGCACGCTGCGCGTTGCGTCTGCAGGCAGCAGTGTTGCCGCGCTTAGAATCAATTTCATAGATGTTCATAGAAACAAGTGTTGTCGCTTGCAGTTTGCTGTTGCAGTTTGCGGTCTGCCGCCCGTCTCGGAATTGTACCTTAAATCTACCCCACCTGAACACCGCCTTAATTGGTCGACATGTCGATGTGCTACACTACCGTCCTGTGCTTTTACTAGGTAGTCCGTGTTGCCGAGTACCTGCAGTATACGCCCTGCTTTCCACCTACTATTATTATGGAAATCGCGACACCATACCTCGTCCCCTTCCACAAAATGTCTACAAGACCCCCCTGCTGCGTTCTCCTGTCGCCTCTGACTCTGCCTAACGCGTGCTGCTCTTTCGGGTTTCAGACAATCTAGCCTCGTTCTTAGCGGCCGACCCTGAAGTATATTCGCGGGGCTGTCCCCAGTAGTACTATGTGTTTCTATAAACTAACAAAAATCTACAAATTGCTGTATCTACGTCAATTTTTTGCAAAAGTGCTCTTTTTATTATTTTTTCACAAACTTTAACTGCACTCTCGGCTGCTCCATTTGATGCCGGATGGTATGGGGCAGTTAAAATATGTTCTACCCCATTTGACTTTAAAAAAGTTTCAAACTCTTGACTCGTAAACGGCGGACCGTTGTCTGAAACCACTTGTTTTGGAGTACCAAATCTAGCCCAGATTTTCCTCAACTGACGGATTACTGCTGATGCGGTAGTAGGTAGTATTCATTTTTACTACCTCGATCCATTTTGAAGTAGAATCTACTAGAACCAAGTACGTGTAACCAGCGATGGGTCCCAAGAAATCTATGTGTAACCGGGTCCACGGACGCTCGTGCCAGGGCCAGAGGCGCGGCGCGTGGTGCGGCGGCGCCGCCGCAGTCTGCGCGCAGACCACATATTATATAGTTATATGTACTAGTACAGATACGACAGCTAAGCTATATCCTGTGGCTTTAAGAGTTTGGAAAACAGGGTCAAAAGATGGCGCTGTCCGTTCAATAGTGATGTGGTATTGATATCGATACCACAAAGTGATGTTCCTTTCTTTCGATAGTCGATAGTCTAATAGGAACATATAAGGGTGTATTCCGAAATGCGATGAAATCGATTACAATGGGAATCCATATAAGTGCAATATGCACAAAAACCCTACTTCGTGCGAGATACATTGGCACTACTAAATTTGGTCGGATTCGCGCTGTAATCGATTTCATCGCATCTCGGAACGCAGGGTAAGAGGAGGTAGGTACACACAACAGTGAAACTCACCGACCCTGATAACATAACGTGCTCGTGAGAGTAGTGAACAAAAAAGTAACCAGCGGCGGCGAGTTTCACTGTTATTGTTAAATAAATAAAAGCAGACTTTAACTTACTTTTTCTTTATTTTTATATATTTACAATATTTCTCGTACGCCAATCTTTGTATTGGCGTCATTTTTTGCTTTCTTGTTTTTTTTTTCGACTGCCCCAGTCAGTATATTGTTAATTGATTTACACCAATTAAAAATTTGTACTTTGCAAGTAATTTTAAAAAGTTATCAATCATCAGATTGTTGTGATTGGAGCAACCCAACCAGTCAAGGTTGTTTTGTTTTTTGAAAATATATTTTATATTTTTCACCACATTGTCTTCGTAACAATTTTTTTCTAAGAAGTTATTTATTACGTTAACTAATTCCGAAAAGGCCACAATAAATTTTGTATTTGGATATACCAGGTTTCTGTTTTTTAAAGTTGTCCACTCCCTGTGTTTTGCGAGTTCATGGACTCCCAAAGTCTCGGTACTTATCATTGTCTTTTTGCAATCTTTGCAATGATTAAGTTTTAATAATTGCCTGGTCACATAACCGGCTGTGAATGCCCTATCGTTCATCCGTATTTTTTCTTTCACCACCTTGGAAATTCTGCTTGAATCCTTGAATGTGCTGGATGGACCTGTTTGTGAATCGTCGTCACTTATCAGATCATTAGCATGAACCTGACGATCTTCAGGATCATGCTCATGAACAGATGGGACGGTTGTTGGGGCAATTAAATGCTTCATCTCCAAAATTGTCTCTCCAATATCTTCCTCACAATTTGCATATTTTGAATGAAGGCTTATTAAATTTGTCACTAAAATAGATTTAAAACTATTTTCGAATGTAAAGGCATCGGGATTCGTGAAGCGGCAATTATGTGCCCTAATTTTTCCGAAGAAATTTTCAAGAGGATCTTGATTTAAGTTTCTAGTATAGAAAAAATTTATACCATCCTTTGATAGAATCAAGAGACTCAATCGTATCAGGCTTTCCGAGGTGGTTACCCAATTTTTTAATGTGGGAACTGTTTTTGTGGCATTTTCGTTAGATTTGTCTGCAAACTTGGTTTGTTTTAAAGTATTTATGCTATCGTACCAAAATTGTTTATGTTCTGAAAATTCTTTGACAGCTCCTCTTAGCTTTCCGTTGCACCTTCCACTTCTTGAACCGTTACAGGAATTTAAAAACCTATTTAGAGGCTAAAAAATTCACCCATGCCGGGATTAGAACCCGCAACCTCTGGCTATCCGTATCAGCGCTCTACCAATTGAGCCAATGGGCGACTCACGGCATCAGTGGAATTTCGAACCTCTTTACAGTATTCTCTGTATTACGTACAATGTACGTACGGGTTATGCATTAAAAATAAAAATAGTGTAACCATTACAGGAATCAAATAATTTATCGAAAAACTGCACAGCAGAAGCGGTGTCCTTGACAGTTGGGCTCACAGTAGTACCATCTTCACGTACAGCTGCAAATTAGTTTGGATATTTAAATATTATATGCTAATTTAGTGTCTCTATGGAAGTTAATAATCATCTGTGCAGCTTGATTTCATGTTAAGTTTACTACATGAGCTTGTAGTTTACATATGATTACATGAAAATTTTGTTTGTTTTCACAAATTTTACGAAAAATATGAACTTGGACATTTCTTTCATTGCAAAATTTGTTAATTCGTCGCAATTTCTCTTCCTCTCTCTCTTTCTTTCATAATAATATTGTATTTAACTCAAATTATTTTAAGTATGTCTTAGTTTTTATTTGCAATAAGTAAACCATTTATTTTTTACCATATAACATAATTAGCATAATTATAAGCAGTGGTAGTGGAGCGGTAAAAGCCTAATCTCTCTCTCTCTCTGAAAGAAAGCCTGTGCCCTACAAGGGGATGTATATAAGCTACATAAAAAATAACATAACTACACTAGCAGGTAGTAAAAACTTACAAAATGACGATGTGAATCTTAGTATAGACGCTACCCGAGCACTTAAAACTTGGGCACAGTTTCGCACTTTCATTTTTCTTATCTTCTCTGGGACGACATGCTCATCAGTCAGTTTCGGCAGCATTCTTATATCGCCTACGCCACAGTCGTAATAATTTAGGTCTAATATATCATCCCATCTTGTTAGCTTGCCTTTGAACAGCAAGTTTTTCGTCAACATGTTATTTCTGATTCCTTTCAGCAGATGTGGAGGGTCATAAATGATGCTTATGTTGTACCCCTCTATCAAAATGGTATTGTCTGCAAATAATACTATAGATTAATACATATTCTATCCATTACTTTGTAAACTGGATTTTTTGTAACAATATTACATTACATACCACATTCAAGACCATTTCTCAACTGAAATGCTCTTGTGTCATCTTGCATCATTTTCAAAGCGCTTTGGTTTGTTACTCCCTGGTCACATATGAAACCAACAGGGTAAAGTCCTGTAGCTATTGTCTCCATTGTACTCTCGCAGAAATAATATGCAAAAGGCTGTCTCCATGATGCGCACACTCCTCTTAACATAAAAACCAATGCATAGTCTGCAAAACGTGGCTTGTTATTTTTTTTAACAAAATCATGTATGGCATCTGCTGATGGAATAAAGGTCACATGCGGAGTGAGTTGCACCTCATCGAAAACATTGGTACACATTTTCTTGGCCTCACTCCAATTTTGCACTTTGGCTTTTAACATGCTAAAAAGCCTTTTATTTATACCGGTTTTTATTGGAATTTGTTTCAAAACCCGGTGCAACGTTCTTTGTGTAGGCAGGATAAATATTTTTTGCAAAAGAGAATATCCTTTTGGGCTTTGTTTGAGCAATGCAAGGCTTAACAATTTCTCCACCAAAGAATATTTTCTTGCCATCTTGTGCTTCCGTCCTGTAAACACTTGCATTTCTATAAATTTTCTTTGAACGAAATTCATTTCGTTAATTAGTTTTTGGAAGGAGGCTGTTTCATTAAGTTCTGTAGCATCTTTTAAACGCTTTTTGATGTTTCCTCCAAACAGTTTTCTGGCTCTAATGATTTTTTTGCATTTTTTATATAACTGCCTGCATTTTGGTGTTAGCATATTTAAACTAGTTATAAGCCGTGATCTTGTACGCACAACTTCTGAAAAACGAATTTTTTTAGTTAATAGAGTAACAATTAAAAACATAGTGTATTTAAATTGCTACCATGTTTTAATTATTTTTTCTGACAACAATATTTCTGGGTTCCGGTTCACATCACTAGTGTTGTAGTAACAAGATAGGCTGATAGATTTTACTCACCGTTTGAGCTGCTTGGACAAGGTTGGTTCGCATCAGGTTCATTTAGTTTTTGTTTTTTCGCAGTTATAGGTTCTGATGTTTGGCAATCCAGCTGGGAAAATGATCTCTTACAGGAATTATGGTCTGTAGATATAATTGTCGCAGGCTTGTAGCTCTCTGAAAACGTCATAAAAAATATTTTTGTTTTAAAAGGTAAATTGCTTTCTGGCTCCAAAACAAATTATATAGCTGCTAAACACTATGCCGGCGGCATGGCCGGGCGGCTTTATGGCGCGCGACTTTACCGCTGGCATGTTTAGGCCGCCGGCACTTGCCGCTGGTGCCGCAGAGCATCATTAGCATGCCGGCGGCTCAGCTTGTGCGGCATTGCCGGCGGCTTTCTACCCTCCGGCAGTGCCGGGCGGCACGGCCGGTGGCACCGCCGCCGGCATAGTGTGTAGGAGCCGTAATTTCTGGTTGACATCTGTTCAACAACAACAACAACATGGGCCACGAGAGGTGAATAATTTGTATTCATTGCCAAATTTCATTACATCTTTGCTAAGGTAGGATAGCAATAATCTTAGAAAAAACTATATATTTGACTCTAAAAAGTAATTCATACTGACCTATAGGCCCAACATTGGAAGCAGGTATTCCAGAAAACAATTCTTCAGTGCTAAACAATGTAGGTATACAGTTATATCGTCGGTGTCCGTTTACCAAGAACTTTTTTTCAAAATGTTTCTCGCAGACCTTTCTTTGTGTAAGCTGTAGTGGTGACAACTGTCGAAGTTCTGGGGAATGCGATCAGTTTGTTCCACCCAAAGATCACAAAGCGCTTTATTTAGAGGAAAGTGAAATAACGTACAACTGTACTTCGTCGAAAGACATGACGAAATACAGCACACTGTGATCACCATCGAGGCACAATTAAATCGCAGCAGCAGTCGAAATCCATGTAAGGAGAGCCAGGTCACATAAGAGAAATCCACGTCGAAGTCCAAAACAAGCCAAATTCATAATAAAAGATCACTCGAAGGAAAATATCCACGTTCACCGAAAAGCAACCACAGACTTCATCAGACTACTTACCACAGAACATAAAGAGCGTTTTGTTTGACAAATTGGCGGCCATTTTCGTCGTCTAAAGCGCCCCCTTGTGGAATTCTTCGATGTTTACCAAACTCCTAGGTGCTCCGCGTTTTGTTCGAGCTGTCATAGCCGTGGCGCAGACGCCGCACAGCTGCTCCACCGCCTCGTCTATGCCGGGCCACCACACGTAACTGCGCGCGATGCCCTTTGTTTTTACGATGCCTAAAGTTGATCATGCCTAGGAAAGACCTCAATTCCGAAACGTTTTTCGGATATGTCATATCTAATATTGGCTTTATCTTATCCGGATCAACTCGAATACCCTGTTTATCGATAGTAAAGCCATACTTCATTCGTCAGAAACACACACTTCTGTTTCTTGATTTTTAACCCGTTGTCCCTAAGTCGGTTGAGTACGTTGTCGACCGCCTGCAAATGCTCACTCAAATTGGATCCGGTTATCAGAATATAATTGGCCTTTTTGCATCTACTTAATGAGATGATTTATACAGCGTCCAGTGGTATCTTCACTCACACTAGATGGGTGAAGGGACCACTCCGACGCTGTAGTGCCTGGGTCATGGTTTTTTTATAGATGGTGTAGGCTTGCCCAGCACCTATACCATCCTGACAGCCTAGTCGGCCTAGCCCACAGGAAAGACTAGTCAATACGTGCGGAGCCAACCAAGCTGCGGGTTTCCTCACGATGTTTTCCTTCACCGTTAGCGTGTGGTATTGCGACTACAAATTCGCAAATGTACGTAACTTTGAAATTAAACAAAGTCATTATCAGAATATCATCATAAAAAACGATATGTTTTTTATATCCTTAAGTAAATTAATCATTAGCCTTTGAAAAATCCCCGGGCTGGATGCTAACCCATAGACTAAACGGTTATATTTGAACAGGCCTCTATGGGTATTGATTACCGTAAACTTCTTAGTCTTCTTCTAATTCTACCTGATTATAAGCTTGAGACAAATCTAGCTTCGTGAAGTAGACGCTACCATTTAGGTTGCTAAATAGATCCTCTATCTTCGGCACGGGATATTTGTCGACCATCAAGGCGGGGTTCAGGCTTACCTAATGGTCGGCGCAAACCCTAAGGCCACCGTCGGCTTTACGAACCGCAACCAGAGGAGAGGCCCAGTCGGAGGCGTCGACGGGCTCGACGACACCGGCGCGCAACATGGCGTCCAGCTCCGCGTTCACGCGCTCGCGCAGCGCGTAGGGCAGCGGCCGCGCGCGGTGGAACAGCGGCGTCGCCTCGGGCCGCACTAAGAGGCGTGCGCGCCCGCCCTTTAACCGACCCAGATTTCCGTCCAACAAGTCCTTAAACCTGGAATGGATATCCGCGATGTGTTTATTTTTTAATATTTCTGAGTCAGTCTCTGTACTTTGTTCGACGTGTAATACGGGTACTACTAGTCCTAGCTCTGCCATCCACTGTCGTCCCACGAGATTAGTAGTGGCGTTCTCAATTATATACATATCAAGTTTTTTTGAAAGTCCTTTGTAATACACATCAATATTTATGTAACCAACCGGTTTTATCTTACTACCGTCATAAAAGCGAAGGGAAAGATTACATTCTTGAATAGGAATTTCTTTAAATAATTTATCGTAAGTTTCTTTGCTTATTATTATTATTATTAAATTCTTTATTGTACCTGTAAAGATTGTACAATTGGCGGGCTTAATACTAAATAGTATTTTGTTCTAGCCAACCAACAGGTGACGTGGAGAAGATGGGGGTAGTCACAAACGGTGAGGTGATATTTTATTGTCAAATATATATTTTATGTACAATAATTATAAACATATACAAATATAATAATTAAGCACATGTATAAAGATGAATAGATAGACTTTATAAACATATAAATAGACTTCATAATACTTATATTTTTACATACTTACGAATGGAATTACACTTTACTGTTCTGAATATGAAGATAGTGTTCCTGTACTCTACTCTTAAAGACGCCGACTGACGGAGCCTGGCGAATGTATAGCGGCAGCGCGTTCCACAGACGTACCGCTGTCACGGAAAAGCTTACACACGATAATGCTGTACCCGTGTCAATTTCCATTCTATTATGACTTTTATGCACAAGAAAACTAACGCTCACCGGTTTGTATTTATTTAGAGACATTTGGTACACCGCTTCTTCCTCTTCGTCGTACTCCTCCTCCGCCTCACTGGCTGATAGACCTTGTGATGACGTCACGCGCCGACCCGCGTCCGCTTCCGCATGACTTCCCCGTCCGACCTCTCCGTTCGGGCACACTCTCCGTAAATGGCACGTCTTCCCGCAGCGGCTACAGATGTAGTCCCGAAACCTGCAGCCATGTGTGCCGTGGTAACGGTCTCCGCAGGCCGAGCAGCCGCCGCCGCGCGCACCGCCCGCCCTCGTCACGTGGAGCGCGTGCAGGTCGCGCGCGAGCCCAGCCGCCGCCGCCGGCTCCACAGCGCTCCGCTCCCCTGCCCCCGACTCCACTGCCATTGCATCTTTTTCCGCCGCTTCTAGATTTGTAGCAATTGTGATGGCCGTTGTATAAGTTAAGTTCTTTTCCGCAAAAAGTCGCTGTCTTATGTAGTCACTTTGCTGATCTCTCATATTCTCATCCAATGCTACGCCGAAATCACAAAACCTTGTTTTTCTTTTTAGTTCCGCCACATAGCGACAGACTGACCTTTGTCTTGCCTATACAGGCGAAACCGGTATCTTTCTGCCATAACGGACGGTGTCGGTTGTAGATGGTTTCTCATAATACTTATAAGTTCGTCATATTTTACACTAGACGGCTTCTTTGGGCTACATAAGTTGACCATTAGGTCATAGGCTTCTTCACCGATCCTGGAGATGAGCGTTGGCACTTTCAAATTATCTTCGACTTTGTTCACAAGAAAGTACATTTCCAATCTATCACAATACGCTTGCCAGTTGCCTTTTTCTGTATCAAAGTCACTTGATTTACCGATGTTTTTCGACATTTTCACGGAAAACCCACTTCGTCGTCACTGTTAAATAAAAGACGTGCTACTTGAGAGCCATTTATTGAATACTAAAGCGCTAACGGTTTATCCTAATACCCCACATTATTCCCCGAAATATAAACGCTAACTACCCTGCCTCATGCTAATATACAACAGTTATTTTATTATTATTACTAATATCGTAACTTTAAAAGCGACATTTCTACAGCAAATTTGTATGTACTTTTGTAAGACAAAACGCCGTGCTTACAAATTTGTAAGCACGGCGATTTGTGCCTTAAATTTTTGGTGCTGGCAAAATATATTTGATGTCCACCCTTTTAACACCCGCTGTGTTGGGCACAAGAGGATCAATAAATTTTTGCTGGACCTTGCTCTTTAGCTTTAAAAAAGAAACGAAAACGTCGCACTCTTCATCATCGTCGATGACTTCTAATATTTGACCAAACTTAATAGACATTATCGGTTTTTGATTTGAAGTGGACAATAACATAATCATTGACGAAAGGCTGTCGTGGCAATGGGGGAAAGTCATCGGTCAAAATGATTTCGTCATCTTCGGAGTCACTTACATATGCTTCGCCACCGGAAGAAGATCCACTGGCCCGAAAGTCTTCATCCTCATCATTCGATGTATCGGAAAGAACTACTTGCTTCTTTGCTTTTTTTGTTTGTTTAAATAAATCCTCCCGGGCTAGCTTGACCTTTTTAGTAGCTTTTTTTGGTTTGGCTTTTGTAATTTTTCTTTTTTTCTGCGCCAAGGCTTCTTTTTCAGGAGTATCTGTCGCTATCATACTCTTTCCGCGCTTCCTTGTTGCTGTTTCTTTCTGGGTTCTGCTTTAATTGGTGGACGGAATGATTGGGGTAAAATAAAGTTACTTGGTCCAGGAACATCAATGTCAGTATTTGAAGTGCTTGGTAGTACAGGAGTAGTAGCTCCAGTAGTATAAGATACAAAAGAACCTTCAAGTAACTTCTTTGAAGTGCCCGGTTCGACAGCACTGTGCGTGTTAGTTATGGGAGTGTTTGGCTCCATGGAATCTAGCTTAGGTTTGTGTGTGCATGGGATTGCTTTATTAACAGCTTTGGCGGCGGCTTGTTTCAGTGTCATGGGAGTTATTGTAGATGTTTGGGGAATGGATTCGTCTTGTTTTAAGATCGAGTGTGATTCGCAGGCTAATGGTTCTGCGTCATCATCTCGATCAACTAAAATCAGTGGCGGAGACCCACCGATGATGTCTTCTGCGTCTGTGTCATCATTATCTTCGGCGGCAGGTCTGTCTGTTACACAGCTTGGCAGAAAGTCTATATCAGTAAATATTTGGTCATCAAACGGATGAATCCCACATTTTCTAAAAGCATTTATTATGTTTGATGGTGTCATTGATTTAAGGTAGGCTTGTCCAACGCATTCCGCAACATTGTATATTGTCATGCGTTTTCCAGGGTTGCGCATCATAAAAGAGTCGATCGCAGCGTTAAAATAGACTTTAAAAGGCAAGACAAAGACTTTAAAAGTAAGGTTTTCAATATTTGACAACTTCTCTTTGAAGACTGGTGATAGTGCGTCATATTTATCATCAACCCAGCGCGTCAACGTCGTCTTACTAGGAAGTTTATAATGTGGCTTTTACTAAATCGCGAAAGCCTTCATTCTCAACCATTGTAAATGTCTGGCTGTCTTTGCATATCATATAAACGAGTGCATTGTTTATTTTCAAGGTTTTATCACCACTTGGTAAAAACGAATAAATTTCTTCAAAACTTGATACCATTGACTTTTGACGCTTTGGGGTCGAAGGAACTGCAGCAACATCTATAGCGTCTCTCTCAGAATTTTTATCAGTCTACAGCGAAGCTTGTTGACGGAAGCGCATTGGGAACATTCAGAACTGACTGTGTATTCTTCGTGTTGTCGATATTGGGGTTTTTGAACGTTAAAGCAGCCTTATGTATGTTTTTAGGTGTTTTCAGTCACTATTTCCTTCACTTTTGCGATGCTAACTTCAGTTGCAGACGTTGATGGCCTACCAGAACGAGACAAATCTTCTATCACATCTTGACCGCTTTTGAACGCTTTGTACCACTCATAAGCACGTGTTTTTGATAAAGTGCTTAGTTAAAATAGATTTTCAACGTCGCATTAGCGAAATACTAGCCAAACTTGTTAGTTTTGAGGGCTTGCAGTTATATTGCAAGCAAGTATTGTGTTAGTGCCAGTGGAGTTGCGAATAAAAGTGCAAAATGGAACACGCGCGGCCACCGACCGAGCTAAACCTTAATGGCGGGCCCGTTAACCGCGCGGAGGCGTGGCGAAGATGGTTAAAACAATTTCGTGTATTTCTAAAAGCGTCCGGATTGCATAAAGAAGTGAGTGATGTTCAAGGAAACCTATTAGTAAATCTGATCAGTCCAGAGGGATATGACGTGTATTCAACTTTTCGGTTCTTCAAAACCGAAGACAGTGAGAACTTGGAAAAAGTGATTGAGCAATTCAATAATCACTTTGGTACTTAATCAAATACAACAATCAATAAGGTTCAAATTCTTCACTCGGAACCAAATGCGCGGAGAGTCTATAGACGAGTACGTCACAGCATTGAAGCTAATGAGTCAGCAGTGCGAATTTGATACTCTTGAGGATGGTTTGCTGCGGGACAGGATCGTGTGCGGTGTTTGGGATACTGCGGTTCGCGATCGGTTGCTGTGGACAGACGAGTTTACCCTAGACAAGGCTGTAAAGATCTGTCAAGCGAACGAGGTGTCGTGTGACAATGGTCGGCAGATTGAAGGAGCCAAGAATGAGCCAAGCAGTGGAGCTGTGGATGCTCTGTGGTCGTCTCGCGGCCCGCGGCGTGCCCGAGGGGGCGCGGTGCGCCGCGGTGGCGGCGGCGGCGGCGAACGTCAAGCGCAGGGCCGGCTGCAGGGCAGCGGGCGCGCGGGTGCGGAGGCCGGAACGAGTTTGAGCGGTTCTACAGCGGTGCCACTAGGAGCCCGAGCATGTGCAGCGTGTGGCGGCTTATATTGTGTGGGTGACATTAGGTGTGCGGCTAGAAAAGTGAGGTGTTTTCTGTGTGGCAATAGGAGTCATTATAAAAAAATGTGTCAGGCAAAATGGTCAACTAGAGTGCTGGAATTATCGGAACCAAGTGAGGAAGACGACACCGAGCAAGAAGATTTGTACTACGTGTCAGTCATAGAATGCGTTAACGAGTTGGTGAGAGACAATAAATTGTATGAGTCATTGCTTATTTGTGATAGCGCATGTAAACATGTCTTTAAACTTGACACTGGATCGGACTTAAATATGCTGTCAAAAAGCAATTACCTGAAACAAGGTTTTTTCACTGTCTGAATTGTCTTCTGACAATAGGCGCGCAAGATCTTTCTGTTGGACGTTTATAGACATAATTAGGTCCTGCTACATTACAGTACAATATAAAGATTTCGTTCACAAGCTAAGATTTATAATATCAGACAAGGATTGTCAGAGCATTCTTGGGAAAAATGCATTGGAGCAGTTAGAATTGATAAAACGTGTTTATTCATTAGATGTTCCGAATTATAGACCTATATCTCATTGAGCCACGCTTCCAGATTATTAAACCAATTTCAATAAAAGTATGTTATTGTTATTATGTAGGATCTAAATAAGTAAAAAATATTGCTATTGGCTCCTGTAACTTTCAGGTTTTCAGGTTATAGGGTGGTTAGTTACGGTGACCACCATGACACAGGTAGCAATAAAACTTCCAAAATTTCAGTGACAATTTTATTAAAGATATGAGTAAGTTATTTGTTTCAGGCCGTCTTTGAAACCTATTTGAATGACTTTTACGATAGCGATAATGTTATTTTTTATTGTGAAAGTCATTGAAACAGGTTTTTCCCTTTCGTAGGCATAATGGCACTTTACAAGTTTCACAGATATATATTGTGCGAACTGGATTACTCTTTGTGCTACATTTGGCACACCTCCTGGACGAGCTCCGTATAGGTTTATGCTTATTTTGCTGCATTCGGATCTCAATCGGGACCACTGGCTTGTGTTTTTGTATGGAAGCTGGAGTTGGAGAGCTGCGAGGGGTACTGTTAGATGACAAGGCTCTTTTTCGCCCAGCTACGATAGCTGGAGCCAGGATCCCTTGGTACACTCGTCTTCTAAACATTTTCAAGTTCATGACCTCCAAATCCTGAACCGGCAGAGCTTGCAGATCTTTATACAAAATGTATGCATTGATCACAGAACAGTCCAGAAAGTGAAAGAAAACTCTGTGCCACCATTTTTTTGATCTGCGATCAATGCTGTAGTAGCTTTTGAGCTGATCAAAATGGTCCACAAAGTTCATATTTTTGTTGTAATCAATTATAGCTCGAGGGCACGCAACTTCAACTGAAGAGCCATCACGTTCGCGTCTGGACACAACACCAACATCCCTTGGGTCATGAATGTTCGATAGAATGTGCACTGACCTTTTATCTTTCCATTTGGTAATGGACACATTTGTGTTACTGACTCTGTAATCATATTCGCCTCGTTTCAGCTGTTTATCTTCTTTCAAAGCAGGTAGATGTTTCCTGGTAGAATTCATGGTTCCACAAGCCAATATAGACAGCTGGTACAGGTCTCGTTGTAACTGATATCCATTGAAATAATTGTCAAAGTAAACTTTGTAGTTTTTTCCATGCAAGCCTTCACAGAACTGCCTAACTATTTTGCCACCTAAATCTTTCTGGACTTTATCGCCATCTTTGCCAGCGTACAAATCAAAGTCGAGACAATAGCCAGTAGATGCACATTTCATCCATATTTTGTAGCCTCTTTTTATAGGCTTCTTAGGCATGTACTGTTTGAGGGAACTTCTTCCACTAAATTTCACCATGCTTTCGTCAATAGCCACAGTTTCCGTGCATGTGTAATTTTCTTGAAATGTTTGCTTTATGTGATCTAGTAACGGGTTGAGTTTATATAATTTATCAAACTGTGAACTACCACGTTGAGGCATCAATGAATTATCATTTAGATGCAAATGATTTAGCAACCAGCCAAAGCGGTTCAGTGTCATGAAAGAAGAAATGTAGGGATCTTGCAAATCAGCAGCAGAACTCCAATAGTCTTTACAGCTGGGGGTTTTCTTTATTCCCATCACCAGATTCAAAGCTACGAAAACATCCATCTCTTCTTTGGTCACAGTAGCAAAAGACGCACCTTTTTGTGTAGCATATAAGTTTGTTTGGAAGCAAATGTACTCCTGCCACTCATTTGTCCAGAACAAACAGAAAAGTTCATGAGGCGAAGGATCTGTCAGCTCCAATATATGCGTTGGTAAGGGGAGGTTTCGCTGAACTCACCTGGATTTGACATGTTGTACTTTTTTCCATTTTGGAATGTCATTGTCACTTCTGGTGGTAGAACTATGGGCAGTATGCTCGGAAACAGAAGGAACCGAAGCCAATTGAGACAAAGGAACATCGTCTTCTTCTTCTTCAGAGTGCAGTGGCGAGTTACATGGACATATTTCTAAAGTAATAACACGCTCTTCTTCATCATCAGAATCACCTCCATAGAAGCTATCTCCATCTGGTATATCTTCGAACAACGCTTCCTGGATTTCCTTATCTTTTATTCTCCTTTGTGCCATCCTAGAACAAATCACAGCGCTAGATAAAACAATGAACAACAGTTGTTTCATACTTAATACAAATCTCTAGTGTCACAGTGGTTACCAGCACAAACCACCCTGATTTTTTTCATCTAATGGACACAAAATACACTTTTTAGTGGCAAACTTATCATCATTAGTTGAACTTTATAATAATAAATAGACGAATAGAAAACAAAACACTTTACTCACATTCAATTCAATAAAACATTTTTTCAAAGTTTCTATTCCAAATGACAAGAAATCCCTCGAGCGATTCTTAGGTATGATTAATTACGTAAGCAAATTCATTCTAAACTATTCGGAAAAGGTAAGTCCGCTAAGTAATCTCATGAAGCAAGATACTGAATGGTCATAGGGAGCCTGTGAGGAGCAGGTGGTGAGTGAGCTGATAAAGCGCGCGGTGTGTGAGGCGCCGCCAGTCCTCGCGCTATAGGGCGAGGACTGTACTTAGTATAGGGCTAACGAGATCTGTGTAATATGTCCATGAATATTTATTATTATTATTATTATTATACGAGGTGCGCGCGCCGGTGCTCGTATCAGTAGACGCGCCGTCGCGCGCACTGGGTGCGGTGCTGCTCCAGGCGGGGAGGCCGATCGAGTTCGCTTCACTGACACTCAACAAAACAACAAATAGGGTGAAGCTACACTGGCGGGTCTTCCGCTCGACAAAGCTGCCGCAGACTATCAAACTACACGGGACGCGGTTTATCGCTTCCTTTTGTTCATTTCAACATGGATCCGCCAATGATAACTGCGCTTGCAGCTCTCATATTAATAGAATTATTAAAAAATAAAGTAAAGCGCAATGTGTGGGTGGAACCAGTGTTAAGTAATCGTTTAACTTTGGGAATATTTCATTCAATGTTTAGTGCACACCGCGATAACCCTCATAAGTTCTTCTCATACTACAGAATGTGTGTGAACTCATTTGATGAACTTCTATCAATTATAAGCCAACGTATCATGAAACAGGATACAAATATGCGAAGATCCATCACACCTGCAGAACGTTTGGCTGTAACTCTCAGGTAAATAAAATAACATTATTTTATTATGTAATCTTTTTTATTAGGGTAAGTACTGCAGAACATTAAAATAATCATCATTTTCCGTTGTTGTGTCCGAAGCAGTATCGTTTTGTGGCGATGCGACACTGTTCATTGGAGATAATGTCTCGTGATATGCTCTAGAGCCAGAGCTCCCAGATGAATCCTGGTTTCTCTGGTAAAGAAATTCAGACAAGTTGCTAGGAATACTGCGGTTTCTTTCGTTTCTTTGTATATTTCTAAATAAATTCGTAATTTCATATCTGGTTTCCATAGCCAAATCTGGATAATGGGTACAAAGGACATAAGAAATGCTCGATTACCTTTTACGATAGTGACCGTTATTTAACTTTTGTAATTGTAAAATTTCGTTTAAAATTTTTGTTATTTGAGGAATTTGGGTACTTTCCGTTTGTTCTTTTTTTTGGGAGGAACTTGGTTTTGTCGAGGTGGTCTCATCAAATTATCTTCTTCCTGATTTTGTGATAAAGTCGATAGTATTGGAGATACATTGGACTCTCGTTCATTTACAGTACTGACGGTAGGGCGTAAAAAGGACAACAAGTCAAAATAAACATATCTTTTTTTTGGAGCCGATTGACCCGACATTGTGGTAGTTTCTGATTTTACTTCTTTCATATAACTACCCCTTATATTCTTCCACTTCTTCATCAGATCTTTAACTGTAAAAAAGAAGAAATATGTTAATGTCGCATCTATTTCTTTTTCAGATATTTGGCTTCGGGAGCAACTTTCACTGATTTGGAGTATGAATTTCTCGAAAAACCATACCACTTATTGTAAAAAAAACCTGTCAAGCTATATGGCAAGAATTGGCACCTTTAGAAATGCCAAGACCAAATAAGGAAAAATGGATAAACATTGCTGAGAAATTCTACAAAGAAGCGAATTTTCCTAATTGTGCTGGAGCCATTGATGGCCGAATGCTGGATCCAAATATTATAATTATAAAAAATATCATTCGATTATTTTATTGGCCGTGGTTGACGCAGACTACTGTTTTACTCCAGTACTGAGTTAAACAGTAGTCTGCGTCGAGATGCTCCAGGTCGAGAAGGTGACTCATCAATTTTCAAAAGTTCAAATTTCGGGCAAAAGTTAACTAGTTCTCAGTTAGTTCTCATTTACCAGAGCCAGCTCATCTTCCTAACAATATAAGAAAACCTCCTGTGCCTTTTGTATTTATAGGTGATGCTGCGTTCGGTTTAAATAAAAATGTTATGAGACCATTTTCTTTACGAAACATAACAACGCCTAAGAAAATTTATAATTATCGACTGTCTAGAGCTCGCCGCTTTGTGGAATGTGCATTTGGTATCCTCAGTAACAAGTGGCGAATTTTTCATTCAAGTATCATGATCAATCCACTGAGTGCCAAACACATTATAAAGAAGCTTGTGTATTACACAACTTCGTAAGACGCAGAGATGGTTATCAATTTGAAGATACGGTTCGATGTGATATGGAAGAATTCGATGAAGTCCAGGCAGTTAGAGGCCGACCTTGTGGCATTGTAGTAAGAGATTCATTTGTTAAATACTTCAATGGCCCTGGAGCCGTTCCTTGGAAAAAACAGGATGATTCATTAAATTAATGTTAAGAAAGTGCTTGACACTTTATTCAAGTAGGTCTTATGCACAGATATGTATGTCTGTGGTCTTATGTGTATGAACTATCTGTGGAGTTTTTATTTGTACAGCTGTCAGAATGACTTAAAACAGCATGCATGCGTTTTTGAGGTTATGAAAATTCATATTGTAATTCGGTGATAAACTTATAAAGTTAATAAGCTGGTGAAACAATAGCTCTAAATGTTGTTTCTCTTTCAGGTAAGGTTTACTGATAGTTATTAAGGATAAATAATGTATTTGTGTTAAAAAATATTTTCTAATACATTTTGTCTCTTTCAGAGCAACTCATTAAAGTTATAGTTTTACAATCCAACATTTAAAAGTATCTAAGGATGAATATAACCTACTATATTAATATAACAAATAAAATTATAAGTAAACTTTCCAGCTTTGTTTTTATCTTCTGGGCCTAAATCAGCCCAATGAGCAACCACTTCCTGTCCTATTTCCATCCATAATTTCGCTTTTAGTTCGCGATTGGCGTAATCCTTCGACTTCACATCATACAATGCAGGTCGATCTTGTATTTCTACAACAAAACGCTTCGTATCGAACACTTTGACGAGACACTAGCCACGCAAGCGCACGAACGACGAGCGAGCGCCAAGGTCCCGCGCAGAATGACGGCGGGATAGCGGGAAACCGTTCGTGTAGTTTAAGCGTCGGTTATCAGCGGCGGCGGTTTGACGCTGCATGCGGTGCACATACGGCAAAATAGCCACTTTAGGAGGCCTGGCTTACTGGCTGGTAGGCCTATTCCGACAGACAGCTAGTTATCGTTACTCTTAAAAGTCAGTAAAATATTTTTAGATATTATACGTACAATTATTTATTCAACGTTAATACACATTAACAGAGGTTAATTATATTATGATACAGATTATGTAAGTTACTTAAATTTATTCGCTGTCTTCGCGTATGTCATTATTATCAAGGGGATGTTCCAAGGATGCAGAAATCAACATGTCAGTAACCACTTTTGTGTATGGTTTTCCTTTTTTTTTTATTGTCCGTCTGTGAGATACAATGACTGGATCTGAAGCCACAAGCATCCAGTGTACAATATCGGCGTTCGTGACAATTCGAGACGTTTTTCTCGCATGGCCTAGTCGTTCTTTACTCTTGTATTCTTTTTGGTTTGCTTCCAAAACATAATCGGAGAATTATCCCACTGGTAAAGGCAAAGACTCGATAATATCAGCCCCATGTATCAAGAGCTTATGGACTGAGGCACTCATCTTATACCAGTCATATAAGTGAACACAAAATAGTGCTGTCTCAAAACAATATTCTTTAAATTTTGGTACATTGACGTAGTGACCACAAGAAATCACACTCAAAATGTTTGAAAATTTCTCAATGACAGCTTTATCTACTTCAGTGATTTCAGAAGATTTGACAGGGTCATCAAAGAATTTCCGGGCAGTATTGCCATCATTAGAGTTTCCTCCGCCTTGCTTGGGTTGATCTACGACCAGACCCATCTCTTGGAAAAAGACGTGGTAATTATTCCTTTTCTTCTCTTCATATTTTCCTTGGCATCTTTACCTCTCGCCTGCCATTGTCTTATGTCCATTTTGTACGCAATGTGCAGTAAATAGTCGAAACATCTGAGGTAGGAGTGCAGTATTGAAATCCCGAATTTGTAGGTGGCCACGGAACATGGTTTCTTTACTACAATGTCTAATTGGTTCATCTCTTTTGGTGTGGCATGACAGACATTGCATGCCTGTGAAGAGGCAGTATCAGTCAAAACATTACAGGTTTTTCCGTCCATCATGGTACAAACAGCAGTATGCATGAAAATGTATCGTTTGTCACCTTGTGTAACTATTGTTGGTTGTAAGTTCGAAATTTCTTCTTCGATTGCCTGATATAGTGATTTTACAGAGTCTTTTGTTTCTCTTGCTATGAGAAGTCTGATAACTCTGCTATATTTAGGCGAGGAAGGACTGGGGTTTCTCCAATATGTTTTTAATCCATCACAATTTTTATTTGACATCTCGAGGGGAACAATAGTGCACAATAATATGTTGGAGTCCGCATATTGCGAGTTGTTGGCGAAGTTTTGTTTATAAATGCTATGTCCTCCACTGCCATCAATACCCCACTTGTATGTGACTTAAATTGTTTGCTCCATGTTATGATACATTAATACCTCCTGTTGGACATGGGCTAACTTGGTAATTGTCAGATCCAGAATATCTTGAAGAGGCACCCGAACTTCGGTCTCCGTAATGGCCATATTTGGAGGGTAGCAAAGTTTTTTAGCATCAGCAATTACGTTGTATGAAGGATAAATATTGGCTCCTTTTGCCTTTGCCCCTGTTTGTATTTGTATGTAGTCATCTTTGCCCATGCCCGTGTCACCAATAAGTGCTAGCGCTTCTTCAGGAGAATAGGGTTTCATCATTGAGGAAGTTGGTGAATCGTGAATACGTTTCAGTCTCTTAAATCTTCGTGGTGTCGTTGTTAGCGCAAGCTTGACCATTTGTGCGGCTGTTCTCTTTCCGGTTTTTACCAAGCTTGTTCTTGTGGCAGAACATAATTCCTCGGGACTTATTTTCGTCACAGTCGATCGTAGATTTTTTCGTTTCGTTCTTCGGGCACATTCTGAAAAAGACTTTTTTGGTCTACCTTTCGGTTTCCGAGTTTCCAGACTGGTGCTAGGTGCAGCAGCAGGTTCAGAATCCGGGAAGGGTTCCGGTAAATTTAAATAACTTTCCAGCCAAGCAGAGTTCTTCTTATAAAACCTTTGTTCGTTTTGTTTCGCATTCTTCCACGTGTTTAACAGTTTTGATACCAACACTTTTATCACATCTTTAATTTTCATTTCAATGTCTTTTGAATAACTCAACTTATCTAATAGATAACTAATATACGTTCATTGCACTTTGACGATGTCAGTTTATAAAAGTTCTCACTACGTAACACTAAAAACAGTTCTTTCTTCGTAATGGTAAGTCCCGTCATTGTTGGCTCCTTAACACTACCTGTGAATAAAGGGGTCTTAATTAGAGATGGATTAATTTGGGGTGCTAGATTTGGCAATGTTAATAGTAATTGAACTAATAAATATTTTACATATTAAACTATCGAGGTACCTACTAGGTGGAAGTCTCGAACAAAGGAAAAAGTTTTAGGAAAATAGACGTTTTTACAAACGTGCAACTATATTCTTAAAGAAGTATAATAAATGAAAATGTAAATTAAATATTCAAGTACATACTTATCTCTCCACAATCCATATTTTTGTTTGCAACAGTTGTTTATCATCACCACATAAACACGCGTTGAAATGCTTCCAATTTCTTGGCACAACTAACGGTGTTTCGGACCTTTTTACCTGCGCTTGCTCGCGTTCCTTTGTTATCGCTAATGTAATAGAAACGTGTTCTGTGGAAGGTACATCGGTTAACGTACTACCAATATCCAAATTATTTTGAACTTTAAGCTAATGTGAATAAAGTCCTTTTTGGCCTCCTAAAGTTGCTATTATAACACGTTTCGTACATCCTACCGAAACGTGGAAACCTGCGTTTCGGTTATAATAATTTTTATTTAAAGTGCAACAACAGGCGCGGTCAAGTGCGGGATGGGTGACCGTCCCGCGACTACCGCCAGTGGCATTTTTTCCGAGCGCTTCTGTGCTTCGCAATGCACGTTAAGCTGTTGGTGCAGGTTGTCATGTAATGGCAGTCGTTAAGCCATGTCAGAGGCCTTACGGGCGGCTTAATAACTTCTGACAGTAAGACCCGCCACTGTCTTACAATCCTCCACAAACCCGGACTTGGCCCCCGTGGTGGAGTGTGGCCTAACCTTCCTGCGATGCAGGAAGAGACCCGTGCCCCAGCAGTGGGGACATACAAGGGTTGACACCAATATAATTAGTTGTACCTTGAATATTGTTTGTTATCGTTATTGTTGACGCAACCATACACGTAACAATATCTAGGTCCCATCATGGCAATAGTCTCGAGCGACGTGCGTGCAGCCTCATGCGCAATTCGCCAGTTCATTAGCTGACTGAAATCGAGCTCGGCGTGCCGATGCCGGTGACACCGGCTGGTCAACCCGTCTAAAACCCACTCGGATAGATCTACATTCGCCTGTGTCCGCTTTGCGGTGTGTACCAACGCGGAACGGAATGAGGCTGCGTGTGTGCGGCTGCGCTCGCGTCTTTCTATGGAAATTACCTAGCGTGACTAGACGCTGTATACCTAAATTATCTAACATAGATGTATAAGGCCTTTACTTAGGTACCTACCTACTCACCAAAATCTATGTTGGAGTGTATTTTTATCTAAGATTCGACTGTTTCATTCATAAACTCATAAAATTGCGACTAGGTTACGCACAGTTTAATAGAATAAGTGAAATTTACCGATTATGCATAAATTACTTTAAATAATATATATTACTTTGAACCTAGTGGGGTGACTTTGCACCTATCGATGCCTAGATGACCTTCATGTACCCTGGCCACCATCTCGGCACGAAGTCCCTTAGGAATATTAACTAAGTTGTCTTCAAATATAATTCACGTGCATATTCAAACGACTTCTTGTAAATCCAGTGCACCCGCACGCTTTACTCCATGAATTGTTTATCTGTGGGCTAACCATTACAAATGTAATGTATTAACAGCTGGCACTCCTTATCTTTACTCACCTCTTCTTTTATAAATGATGTTCTTATGTCGCTAAATCTTACATTTCTTAACAAGAATAGTGATTGTTCCTCCACTTCTTGGACGACTTTTGTGTGCATGACGTCAGATAGCGGAGCTCTAGATGGCCACGGGCGGTTCTCCCGCCGCGGAAAACCGCTTCTGAACTGCACTGGACGCAATTTAATATGAAGTTGTACCTATGCTGCATACTCCACTGAGCGGTTTCCCGTCGCCGCTCACAGGCGGGAGAAATACGACCACCGCACATACGGCAAAATAGCAACTTTAGGAGGCCAAAAAGGACTTTATTCACATTACCTTAAAGTTCAAAATAATTTGGATATTGGTAGTACGTTAACCGATGTACCTTCCACAGAACACGTTTCTATTACATTAGCGATAACAAAGGAACGCGAGCAAGCGCAGGTAAAAAGGTCCGAAACACCGTTAGTTGTGCCAAGAAATTGGAAGCATTTCAACGCGTGTTTATGTGGTGATGATAAACAACTGACACATCCTACTCGATCATATCGGATGTTTTGAGAAGACTGCCTCCGCCGATTAATGTCGCTGGCACATCACGGACAGTGTCTATGATGGGATTTAAATTTATTTCTCAAAATTCAAATTAGGCCGAGCTCAAAAATTTATGAAAACTGGTTTTTGGTTGATTTTGATTCGTTGAGTACTGTAATATATATATATATATATTTATTTTAAAAGAGGTAAAATAAAATGGGGTTAAAAATAAAAAGAAGAAAATCCTCACAAACGGTATAATAGAAAAAAACCAATGAGGGTTACAAATAAAATGGGCCTTAGGGGCCGCGTCCCTTAAATGTGCTTTACACTTTAACACCTTATTTTAACAACCTTAAAAGATACGCCTTATATAATAGTACATGTTATTCTTATACTAAATTTACTAAAATCCCACTTAGAAGGTAATCATACTGAAGCGTGGAAGCCTGCGCTTCAGTTAAAGTTTAATTGTAGAAAGGTTCACTGACGGTGAGACTGTTACTTGTTCAGTCACTGACGGTGAGACTGTTACTTGTTCAGCATCTTCAAAATCTGTTATATCATAAAGTTTCGGGGTTTTGAGGTTTCCGGTTGAAGTAGAAACTTCAGGTGGCACTTCTAGATCAGCTATTAATTCAATTTCTGGTTTTCTCAGGGAAAGGTCTCTGTGTCTATTCATAAAGCCTTTTAACCATTCTATTCCAACCTCTTAGTTTTTTGTCCACTTTATTGGGCATTTTGCTAAAGCTGTCGCGTATTCATAGGCTAGAACTCCACAACCTAACAAAATCTGTGATGTTGTGTATTTTGATGTATATGCCTTGTCGTTTGTTTCTTGTGCCTCTTTATGTTTTTTTATTCTATAAAATGAAGTATCGTGTTTCACGCTCAATGCGGCAGCAGCTTGTCGGAGTATCATATTTTCACTTATCACTTCATTCACGGCATCGTTGATGTTGTCCTCATTTATCTTTTGGTTCCGCTTTTTTTTAAACTTTCAAACCATTTTCTTAAAATAAAAGTCGTTATTAAAATAAAATCGGTAAGTTCTTGTGTACATGAGGCAGCTTGAACACTTCAAAGGTGCCCCGTTTGTTTTGTTCAAAACTGCCTTACGCGATCTTTTTAGAGAAATATTATATTTTTAGCCTAAAAACATACCGCACGATTAAAAACTCATACTTCTACCAAAGCCTAGAGACATACTTAACATAAATAAAACATTAGCATAGCACTTACCATAACCTCAAACATAATGTTTTGTGGCCTTACAACTCTGCACAAAACGTTTTCAATGAAGTGTCATAAATAAACATGGCGAATAACTTTTATTTCACATGTCTAGTACCGGAAATGCTAAGTGATAATTGTGACTGATGGTGTTGCCAACTTTAAAATTAGGGTTAGGGCAAGCTCAGTGGAATCATAATTTTAAATTTGGCAACACGCGGTTTGAACATTTAAGTTTTTGTAAACATAAATGTTTAAAGCTGTCCCTGGTCAAAGCGGCCCCCTCTCCCCTATTCTGAAGAAATCGATATTTTGATTTTCATTAAGATTATGAGAGAGATGGGAATCTCTCTCCCCATTAGTTTATTGAATGAGAAAAGTAAAAATGATACATAAATATTTTAAAATCATTTAAATATAGAAAGGCCAGGAATTCACAAACTAAATAATAAATATCAGTAATCGATTTTTATTCAGAACCCAATCGATAAAGTTGAATTCACGATCACAAAGCTTGTTGAATAATAAAAACCTCATTTTAACATTTACATATGTGAATCTTTTTTGCCACTAGTTCTTAAAAAGTCAATGGCATCAGTGACTAGAGAACTTAAAACATTAATGTCTGTGATGCATGTTAAACTTGTTTTTGCCCAGAAAATTAAGATGTTTAGCATTTAATTTATTGGCGAGTTTTAAACCTTCCTCTTCTAATATGTGCAATTCTTTCATAAAGTTAAAATCGATATCACCATTAGGAGAACTTAACTTTGTCTCTGCAAAAATATTCCTACATAGTTTTACCACGTGAGCTGGATCAAAAATACAGTGCATCCTGCTGTCTTGTTTGAGATGCTTAAAATTAGTTATCATATCTGTATCACTGAAATTACAGCCCAATTTTTCATATGTTGTGACATTAACATTTGTCCCAGCAGAGGTTAGACTTCTAACTGATACCTATTTCATGTAATATACATATAGCTGTTAATATTAATTGTTTCTGTATGGCAGCTGAGATTTTACAACTAAAGAAATATCCAATAGGATATTTCTTAAGTTTCTTTAGGAGTCTAAAACATCCGATATGAAGTCTACGTTACATTCATGAGTGGCAAGCATTTTTCGCAAAGTTACATCATGTCGCTAACTAATATGATTTCTAAGAAATAAATACACTTTAATAAAAATATGAAGTTGGAGCCAATTTTTTACTTCATCTGAATATCTTTGACCTTAGTTGCTTTAATCAGTTTTCAATAGAGTGTGGATGTTGCTAAAATTATTTTATATATTTTATTCTACCTCTTTAATAAATAAATAAATAAATAATAATAAATAAACTAAGAAAGTCGCTGTTTGAACACCGACTTTCTTAACGTTTGGGCAGAGCCTCTTCCTTGGAGGTTCTTCTATATTGCTTGAACTTGTCCCATGAATAACTAGAGTTTCTAAAGAGGTGGCAGGATGTAGGATTTCCTTCCTTCCTTCAGAGGTGGTTAATTGTGGCTATTGTAGCAATATATCACTGCGAACTTATTTTTTTTTATTTTGGCCTGTAAAATAAATTTGAAACTCTAGGCATACTCGGCCATAACAAATTATTATGTAAACGGCTAACCTAGAATATTATTTAACGTCCAGTTTATGACAAACAATTCTATAAAAATTAAACAAATATATTTATAAAAACTTTTTAACGAATAACTTTCTGAGTGGCCTGGTACACACCGTCTCCTGTTCATTGATGCTGACCCCGAGAACGTGCCTCAGTGGGATCTGCTGATCTGGTAAACTTCGTTAAGCAATGTAACCTATCAGGAGTACATATAACGCGGCCTGGGTCCAGCTGACGAGAAACTGAACCGCGAACGCCCGCATCTGGTCGAGTTGGCATGTGTATCAAATGGTGTTTCATGATATCGCACATTAGTTGGAGCCGAAACTTCGTATTATTACAACGAATTTTCTTCGACTGCTCAACGAATATGCAACAGTTCAGAAGTGAAACATTAAGAAGCCGTTTGAACAGCTTCTTGTACCAATTGATACACTCATTACGTTCAACCAGATGTGACTGAAGCATATGACCCTTTTGGTGAACTCCACCCATGACTTTATTATAATCCCTGATAAGATCCAGCTTGTACTGCGCGGGTCGACCCGGTCACACTCTGATCCATGTCGGGGTAGGTATAGCCCTATCAGGCTTTCTATTCTGAAAAGCGACTACCACAACACACATCAATTTAATACGCATCATTGGATACCGATTCGCCTGGAATGATTCTTCTGTTCGCGGTATGGACGACGCATATCGATTCGTTTCCGAAGCGATATGCTCCAGGAAGTCACTTGTCCATATTTGGAGGAAGGCCTGGTACCCGCTCTCACAATGTTGGGTAGGACCTGACTGCTCAACAAGGAAAGCTTCTTGCTCCTCTCTGAAACTCTCCATTAGCTGCCATACAAATGACCTGGCTTCCTCATCCTGCCTAATCTGGAGATACTCCTGGTACATAACGAATCCTTCCTCGCCATCATCCAATTCCTCTCCAATTTCATCATCCACACTTTCATCACCATCCATGGCCCTTGCTGCTGCGCTCTCTCCGGGCTTGCTTCGTTCCTGCGATTCTCTATCGCGCAAGTCGCTGCCTCGCATCCTTTTCACGTAGCAGGGTCTCCAGTCTCATTCTCACCTCCAGGGGGATAGCTTCGTCGGTGGGGTAGACCTCGACGAGTCTATCCCCCCTTTGCCATGCACTCTTCCAAGGGCGTACCAGCAACCGACGGACCAGCGCCATCATCACTGCCCCCCGAAAGGCGACGAAGCGCGCCGACCGCAGACTCGACCCGCCCACTGGTAGCTCTGAAAAAATAAAAATAAAATTATGTTTTATATATATATATATATATATATATATATATATATATATATATATATATATATAGATTTGTAATAAATTGACAAACACAATTGTTTCTCATGTTTGGACCATTCCCTTCGTGACTTGGGATTTCTCAGTTGAATCTGAGCAACAGTTTTGCTGGCTTGGCTTGGAAAATTTTATTGTTCAATTAAAACAAGAGTCCTTTTTTATCCACACCTTTTGTGCTGAGACGGCGTATTTTAGCCGATTGTCTTTGATTTTCTCGTTTTAGTGCTGATATTTCTTTTTTTAATCGCTTAACTTCAAGCTCCTCGGCTGACTCATTTTCAAATAGTCTACGTCGTTTTAAAGAAGAGCGGTGGTCGTGCACAGGCCATTCAAATGTAGATGTCGATGGCGATGGTTCCTCTTCTGGCAGATCAATGCGTTTTCTTCTGTAGATTTTATTTAGCGTCTTTACCTTTAAAACGTCAGGTGAAGACTGCACGGGACCTAAACAATTAAAAAAATTTAATTTTAATGTTGTACACAAATTGCTAGATGTATACTTTTACATATAAATTAGCAGCGTGGCTGACGTTTCTATCGGCTTAGACTTTGAAAAGTAGCGTATTTTTTATGAACTAAACAGGGATAAGAACGAACAATTATTAGGAACAAAGACCTTTTAAGATAAAATTATAATTTTTTAGTTTTTATTTTGAGTTTTATTAATCATACTTACTTTCTTGTGACACAGCTTTATACAGTCGAGGTACAGCATTGGGTACCAGTCTCGATACGGGTACGTTCTACTTATTTCGTCAGCTTCAAAATGATCTTCGCATGTAAAACGATGTTTCAACTCTTGGTGTGTAAGGTATGCGAGAGATGTATTACCTGAAACAATATTAATTTTATTTGGTTATCAAGGCGAACGCGAAACGAACTGCTAACGAACGGGAGAAATGGACAGAAACGAGATTTTTTTTGCCAAGAAGTAAAATAATAACACTGAGGTGGCCCATTCACGGCAGGTGGTTTTGCCGTCCGCCGCTTTATGCAGGATTGTGAATGTTGTCGCAGCCTGCATGGTGGCCGGCAACACCGCGCAGGCAACTTGAGTCCTGCCCAGTCCTGCAAAGCGGCCTGCCGTGAATGGACCCCTTAAGACAGTGCTTATGCAGCCGGAGCCGGCGACAGATACGAAAGCCGGATTTCGTCTTACAGTTTCTTACCTTCACATTGAACAACTCTCGGTTGACTTTAGTACAGAGGCAGAGTAATAGGGTCCCGTTTGACACTCTTTGGCTACGGAACCCTTAAAATAATGTTTTGAAAGTTTTTGTAATTCACATTATATTGTAAAATTTAATTAAAACATTACAAGCTGAACTTTTTAAGGAAAATCTGGACCATTTAGATCAGCTTGCAAGTGTTGAATATGCTTTTGTAGTGCGAGGTAAACCTAGTTTGTATTTTGCACCAGTTTCAATCTTTACACAAGCATAAGCGTGCACTGGGCCACTCAATTAAACTTCTATAGGCCACCCACCTCGCTGAACGCTATTTTACTCAGGCAAGGAGACGTGAGACAACCTCACACACTAATGCCTTAATACGAGGGCTGCTACTTATGTATGCGGAATAGAAAAAATAAACAAATGTAAATGACTAAATATGCTTTTATTGTTTTTCAAAGTATTCTCCACTAAGATCGATGCACTTTTGCATTCGAAGAAACCAATTTTTAAAGCAGTGTTTAAAGCTTCCACTGCCTCTGAATCCAAATCTTGTAATCCCAGCTCATGTGTGGTGCGTGCAGTTCGACACTTACTCATGAGCGAGAGAGGTCGCCGGCGGCGAAGTGTTGCCAACGGGCAGAGCTTTTCCCGTCTTGAGTTAAAACATGAGCTGATCGTCGCATGGCGCGAACACGGTGAAGTGAAACAACAAACTACTTTTTGTTTTTTTTTAGGTAAACATTATTGAAATTATAAAAGAGAGTGAAAATAAATCTATTCAACTTTTGTATCGATCTTATCTAGGTTCCTAATCCGTCCCAGAGCCTTATTTTTAGCCAACCTGTTGCCCGGCAAAGTGTCTTGTAGATCGTGATTCACCGGGTGTTTTAGTATGTAAGCTTCCGCAGCTGTGCGGGCTTGTGTTTTCTGCAACGAACCCTCCGTGTCCAAGCTCGACTCAGCGCGCGCTTTCTCGTATATGTCGCAGTCAAGGCTGTCCTCCCTTTCCGATCCACCAGCAAGCTCCATATGCAGCTTACAATTTTGTGAGTGTATCGTATTGCTGGTGCCGCCCGATGCCTCTGGCTCAAATTTTATCATATGGCGCCTGTTTCTCCTGTATAACCTACAAGTACGCCTGTCTTTGAGGACATAAGACCGAGGCTGTCGATTCTTGCATTGCACGTGCATGTTTCGCCTGTTAGACCCGTCAACCACTACAACTTCGTCGCCGGACTGCAACTCGGCTAGCGGGCGTGAATGAACGTCATAGTAAGCTTTACTACGTCTCCGGTTTTCTATAATTTTATTATAGTCGTCACTACTTCTGCGTTCTGGACGGAGCTTATTAATGTGGACGGGTAACATCGTCTTTAGTCGACGACCCATCAATAGCTGTGATGGTGAGGCTATACCTTCACGCGGAGTCGATCTAAAATTAAGAATCCCTAGGTACATATGAGTGTTTGATCGATTTGATTTTTTTATTATGTCTTTTATTGTTCTTACAGCCCTCTCACTTAGCCCGATTGATTAGGCGTAGTTAGGCGAGGTGTAAAACCCCACTCCCTACTGAATTTGGCGAACTCAATAGACGAATAAGCCGGTCTGTGTTCGGTTACCAACTCATCTGGTATACCGTGTCGAGCAAATTGTTCTTTCATGGCAGTCACCTATACTAGGCAGTTGATTTACTTCAATAAAATGGGAGAAGTAGTCGACCAGTATTAGGTAGTACTTCCTGCCAAATTCACAAATATCTGAGCCGACTTTGGCCCAGGGCAATTCTGGCACTTGGTGAGCTATCATCGGTTCACGCGGCGGGCGTGCGGCGTGCTCGGTGCACACGCGGCAGGCGCGCACCGCGTGCTCCACGTCACGCGACATGCCCGGCCAGTACATGACGTCACGCGCGCGCCGCTTGCAACGGTCTATACCCATATGACCCTCGTGCACGCGCCTGATCATTTCAGATCGCAGCGCCCGCGGCATGTACACCAAGTTATCCTTAAAAATCAATCCCTCAATATACTCAAAAGTCTCTCTGTAAGACCATTGATCGCGTACTTTTTCGTCAACGTCGAATTTATTATTTGGCCATCCTTCTCCGATATACTTTATGATAAGCCTCCACTCCGCATCTGTGATTGTTGCTTCTTTTACCAATTCTGATTTCTTGTCACTAAATCTGATATTCTCGATAAGGAAGCATGACTGTTCACGTAACTCCTCAGTAACCTTATCTCTCATATTTTCTCGTAGTGGTGCTCGGGAAAGAGCATCGGCTATGTACATGTATTTACCGGGCTTGTACACTACTTTAAGGGTCCTCCCTTTGGTTCAGAAAGTCGCGAAAGTTTGGGAAGCGGGTCCAAAAAAAAAAAAAAAAGAAAGTTTGGTGTCTAATCCCACTAAATCGGGTGCGCTGAATCGATTGCACTCACTCCCAGAGCTCTAGGATAAGCGGTTTCGGAGATAGAAATATCGTGCCATGGTGATTAAGATAATGGTATAATCACCTCATTAACAAAGCGATGTTTTCGTTTGGGCGTTATGATCGAGCAGGTCATTAGGGCTAAGGGATCGAGCAGGTCATTAGGGCTCAGGTGACTTGTTAGTCACCACAATGACTACACATTTTGTTTCTTATAACTCTTTCTTCATTTATTTTTATACATCACATAAAGCATAAATTAAACCAATCTTTCAGCATTACATCATTTCGAACGGTATTCTCAGTGAAAATATTTATAAAATTATCTAAACTCCTTCCACTATACTTATGAGCTAAGTACATCACGCAGTATTCTCCACAAACTGATGTTAACTCATTCTGCAAAATTGCGTTGTTATATCGCCATTGTTTACTATTTCTCAGTATAAACCTATGATAGGCTCCTGATGGCTTGCGACCGTATGAATCGAAGTATTCTCCAGTTCGATTTGCATCAATATGAATAGCCACCCAGTGAGATCCGGGCTGTGTGTCTGGATCAAAATTTCCTATCAAATACATTGGTACCTCTACTACCACAGGAATGCGGTTGGCGGCATACACATTATACCTCATCAGCGGATTTATTTTATATAAACAATCTTGTATGTCTATGGTATCCATGGTCAACAAATTGTTATACGTGTAACTGATTCAAAGATCTTTTGTATTGTGTAAATCCTGGAAGTGATTCACTTATTTTTGTGGTCCGTATTTCTCTGACCTACCTATACCATTACTTTTGATACTTACTGACGTCATTGGATGCTTTGCAACAATCTCATTAGTTATATATAGTAACTTGGTGGTTTCATAAAATTTGATTCATTAGATATACGAGACTTCCCAGTGTCATATAAATTGGTCCAGACTGTCATAATGTTGTTCGTGTTTACGTCACAAGGTCGCATCTTTATACTTGAATGAACGGTATGGTTATATGCAAATATTAAATCAGGTAATATAGTTACATATCTATAAGTGTTTTTATGAGTGAAATAACGCCACATTCTCATTTTAAGAGTTCTCTGAAATCTTTCTACTATGCTAGCTTTAATGTCGGGATTGTTTGTGGTATAGTAATTGATACCGCACTCTTTGAAGTACTGACGTACATGTTTGGAAATAAATTCTGTACCTTTGTCGGACTGGATGTGTCTCGGCGTTGCATTAGCTTCTGTAAATATACTCTCAAAACAATCTCGAACAGTCTCAGAGTTTTTATTCTTCATTGACCTAGCGAAAGCATATTTACTGAAAACATCGATTACACAAAGAATATACTTGAAACCATCGTTATGTTCTGAGTAAGTTCGCATGTCACTTAAATCTGCCTGCCAAAGTTCATTATAATTGGATAGTATGTATTTATTCCGAGAAAACTTTTTATTGACAGGTCTATGTAAAGTATATGTTTCTTGAGCCTGTAACCATTTTTTAACATCGTCTTTTGACATTTGACCATGCATGGCTTTTGTTAACTTATCTAAACTACTATAGCCGGCGGGGTGTTTAACATCATAATAAATATCATTTATTGCTAATAGGGGCTCCATTTTTCCCAATCTATTTTGTTTCTAAGCTTGTATGAAGCAATGGATGCAGTTGGTGTTACCGCAGAATCTATTTCGCTCGCACTCGTAGACAGTGCATCTTGAAAGTCTTCAGCTTGTCGTGATTTTTCTCTTTTATTTTGAATTTTATCGGCGTATAGTTGATTAATGTATTCAATCCACTTCTTGTTTCCAATGTAAGTCAACGGTACTCTTATATCTTTTAATGCATTGGCAAAGGGTTTCCATCCAATAGGGCTATTGCTTCGTCTGAGTGATCTTAAGGCGTCATTTACCAAGTCAACAATGTTACTACCTGGAATTTTTTGCTTGTCAATAATAAGTGTACCTTCATCGTCCCAAGAAATTTTATCTTTACTTGCCAAAATTGATTCCAATAGTAACTCACCTTTCTTTGTGTAAGATTTTGGTATTAATTGGAGAACATGTTTTGCAGTATACGAGGGTTTAAATGAAATAGCATGCTCAACCGGAATCTGTTGTGCCACTGCATTCTTATCATCTAATTCCTTTTTAATATATGAACCAGTCATGTCATTTGCAACATTAACATCGCTTAGAGTTTCGGTTATAATCGGTAACATTAACGGTTTCCGTTCTTCTTCCGCGAAGTGTAAGTATCTTTGCAGTGTTTGTAAATATAATGACCACTTTGCACGATCATCTGTTTTACTGTTCAATATTTTTTGCATTTCAACATCTAAGCGAGATAATGGGGTATTGGTATTTGTTTCTTGTTTGATTCTATCTAAAAGACCAGGTTCAACAAGCAACATCTTCTTGGCGCTTTCCATTTCGGTTAACTTTTTAATAACGAACTTACTAGCCCACTTAAAACTGATCCCAATATTATGGGTAAAAATGCACCTCCTTTTTGTATAATAATTTTTTTTCTAGTTGCGTGTTTTCCTTTACGTAATAGTTTTCGGAGAACGTTTTTGTATTTACCGAGTTTAGATTTTTCTTTTGGTTGTAAAGGAATTTTACCACGAAGAACGTTATGTATACATTCACAAATGCAATTTATTTCTTCTTCTTGACAGGCCTTTAATAAAACTCTACGATATTTTGGTTTAAGAGTATGTAAAGCTCTTAACAACTCTTGATGTGTCTTGACACTATGATGCATTATTCATGAATGATTGAAATTTGCTGATGCCTTACGTATTTGAATTCTTTTTTAGGTACATATACTATGCAGTTGCCATCAAACGGAAATACATTAGTCTTAAAACGACAAATATCGTTTGTATTTTGTTTCAGATCTATCATTAAATAACCATGAGCATCTTTGGTTGCATCTTTGTATGCATCTTCGATGAACTTTAAATTCTCTGGAGAAACTTGTCTGGCTAAGTATCGAACTTGTGTTTTATCACGAGGATTTTTGAAATAAATAATGTAGCTTGAATTCAAAGATATATCTCTTTGACCTTTACCTTGATGAAATAAATTTTGTGATATGTAGAATACACTTAAATTTCTATGATGGCTTCCTTTAGTAAATAGATCAACGATGCGTCCATCTGATTCTCTCATTAAGTCATCAATAATTATAAGATACGGTTCTTTTCCATCAAACATACCCATGTCAGGTAGTCCTCGATGATAGATGACGTTACTTAAATTATACAAAGGTTGCATTTCATCATAGCACCACATTATTTGGGAAAACTCCTTGTTACACATATCTTTTATATTTTGAAGGAAATTCGTAACGAAGTTAGATTTACCACAACCACTTGGCCCCGCCACTATGGCAGTAAAAGGATGATTAAAATGAATCATTATGGGTTATACGTGTGAGTCGTAAGAAAGAAATCAAAGAAGTGAGGTGAGCTTAGTAAAACAATATATTTATTTATCCAACATCAAACTTGGCATAATATACACACTTAATAATAAATTTATACAAATTAGTTTATCTTATAAATATACAACATTACAAACTATTACTTAAAACCTATATGCTAACTATACTATCTTGTAATGACCCCAAGGTAGTGTGTCAACACGATTTGGTAGAATATGTCGTTTAGTATCATTCGATAATAAACATGTTTTATTAATTTTTTGGGTGAATATTACATGTTTTATTGACCTAAACCTGTAAATTTCACAAATCTTAACATCATTATCAAACAAACAGGACTTATAGTTATTAATAGTCATAGATTTCGTAACACATTTATTAACACCTTTGGCTTTCGCTGCGATTTTATTTTCAATATCAATTGCATACATTTTCGATCTCAATCCAACAAATTCCCGAAATATTTTGCCATTATTTTCATCCTTGAAGAAACCTAACTTTTTTCTATTTATTTGAGGGTATCCAAATACATTGTCGCTCGGATAATCCGATGTATCAAAATATTCATTTAAATCGGGTTTGATGTCGGCATACAAATCATTTGTGAATATTTGATAAATCAGACTGTCTGTATCCGTATACAATAATTTTATTTTGTTAACAAACTTTTGCATCATATAAGTATAATGAAAATTATACATCAAAGTTTTTGATATATCCAAAATTCAAAAACCTAAATATATTGGTTTATTATAAACTAGCTTAATCTTGTTCATCTGAACGGCTACAAGCGAGTCCGAAAATATGGAAAGACTATGGAACTCAGGTCGAGCAATCAAAGTCTCTGCACCCAGGACTTTACCTTCATTTTCCCAGTGAGTTAACAATTTTACATTTACCCGTTTTTCAATGTTTTCCATGGTCTTTCCAAAAACTGAATTATTCATTAACTTATAAAAGTCTTTTTCAAAACCTGATTGGGATAATGATCTCAAATGTGTATTCAAATCAATGTATTTCTTCAACCATGCACTTTGGTTAAACTGTAGTATTCTATGTACTTTGAGTAATTTCAAACCCATTTCCAAACACTGTTTCAAGTTTCTGTAATGAATTACGTATTTGGTTTTACTACACAAATTTGGTATTAACTTTACCTCTCTACTAACTCCAAAGCAAAGGTTTTCAGGACAAAGCGGTAAATCAGAATGTTGGTCATGAAGCTCTTTGGGATATTCTAAGTCCACTTCTAATATGTAACCAACATCAGAGGTATCTGATGTATTAAAATCAACATTCGCATCCACCCATTTAAACCCTCCAGTCGGTAACATCTGTGACATGGCCCAACCATACAAATTGTTAGCATCAAATTAAGCTAAAAATGAGCTTGGTAAATCCTTATCATAATCATCCATAAATTTGTTGTTTGCTTTAGCATGCCGATTACTGCATTGAGATACACCACCCCTTATACCAGACTTAACGAACGCAATTTTCTCAAAGTCCGTTAATAGTTCTAGTTCGATCTTTGTATATTTCAACATCGCATCCCAGCTCAATCCTGGAGCAGTATAATAATGAGCGGGATCTAAATCATAAGTTTTCAAACATAACTCGCGAAAGTTTTCAAAAACATCAGTCAAAAGTAGTACATCTGTTTTTAAATATAGGTTCGAGTAATCTGACATGTTGTGACATTCGAAGTGTTGCCACACATCTTGAGCGTGAGAGTATTCATCAACCGAGACGTTGCGATTTGTAAGGGAGCTATAAAATTTTTCTTTGTTGGGAAGAGAAGTCAACTTCAAAGTTTCGAACGATGTCATATATTCATAAGGATAAACCCCTTTTCTTTTTAATCGCGAGAAATCATCCGGAGACGGGAAGGATTTTTTTAGATCAACAAATTGTTCATCTTTGAGATTTCTTGCTAATTTATCTAGACTACACGATAGGAACTTGAAAGAATCAACGAACCGTAAGCTTACAGTTTGATTGTTAATGTGCAAGAGTTTTGAAAAGGAAATATATTTTTCCTTGTTTTGAGGTATAATTTGAATTTCACCTTGTACTAAATTTAGAGCATGAACAATGATGTGAGCATCATAGTTACTGAGGTTATGTAAAAATACAGGAATGTAGCGTGGCGCATGAAATTTATCGATGCATATCTGATGTCCAACACCTCTAAAGTCACCAGTGTACCAATCGTAATCAATCACTTTATTTTGATCTAGTGCCCTCTCACATATGAAACAGGTGGAGGTTTGTGATACAATGCTCCGAGTCTCAATAGATAATGGATTGGGGCACTTTTGAAAACTGTTTCTACTACATATTTGTTTAATGTCAGTCAATAATCTTTCCATAAATATCTGTGCACAATTGGGACCGCTATATGTTTCATATTTGGATAGGCTATTATCATACGAACATTTGATGTAGTAACCAAAGCTATACACTTCATGTTTTTGAACATTTGTTGTATGTGACTTAGATGGATCGTTGGAACATGAATCAATTGGATTTAAAAACGCCTCAAAATCACCGTAGACTACAAACGGGACTTTCATTTTGTTTTGATAATTATCAAAACTTAATAAATTGTTTGGTGTCAGCTCACCAAGCCAATTTTTACGTTTACTTTCCGGACTAGGTAAATCAGTCCGAATATGTCTGCAATCTGTCGTTTGATGAGTTTCTAATATATCACGAGATGAAAAGTATATCAAACAACCATCGCAGATATGAATTGCACAATCTGATTTTTTTACTTGTTTACTTACTAATCGAGACAAGTTTTTAATGTAGCAATAGTGACTGTTCGTGCCATTAGTAATTAATAGCAAATTAACATGAGTTGATTTACGGGATTTTGTGAAATGAAGTGGACCTACAACTGTGTGTGTCTTTGAACGTTCATTGTATTCTAAGCCAAATACGTTGATGCTAATATTGTTAAGGGTTTCTATTTTGCTGATATCTTTCAGTTTTATTGGAAGTGATACATTGCCAAATTTTATTTTGTTGCTGTGTCTGCTGTATGATGTCACCCTATCTGAACTTTTTTGTACTGGAAAAAGGGCTGAAAGCAACGCCCACTTGAAACATTGGTTATCATTATTTTGCACATTGATAATTGCTTTTTTAAGCAAAATATCCCTGGGTAATGGGATGTATGATGATCCTCGTAGGGGTGTGTATTTATTAACATTCATTTCCATATGTTTAATTTCCTTGAGGGACCAACCACTGTCTTTCTTTTCAAAGTTACTAACTTTTTCAACAATTACATCTCGTAAATTAGATATAAAAATGTCTAGATCATCAGATTCACTTAAGATGAAGTTACATGTTTGAAAATCAAATGTGTTTTTGATGTCTTTTGTCTCTTGTACAAAATCAGCATGCAAAATGAAATTGACTTTGAAGTTTCTAAGTTCTTTGGTACATTCACTAATCAAAGTTGAAACAGTGTCTTTAATGGAATTTAAAAATGCTTCTGGAGTTTCAAACTCTCCTTTTGTCTTATCATAATGTGATAAAATTTTGTAAGTTAGTATCCTATGTCTGAATGCACTTTCAACGAGTGTGACATTGGATAACGCATGATTTGATTTGAGAACATTATTTTTGTGAAGCTTACTTTTGTAGTGATTAGTAAGGTACCTTTTGGTCACAAAAACCTGACAAGTGGTGCACTCCACTTTCAAACTGTCAGCTCCATCACGATTGTTGCTCACGTTTACAGTTGCAGATGTAGAGGGCTCTGGAGATTGTCTTGACTTCTTGTCATGGCTGCTCAGTTCCGCAGCATTTTTTCTTTTTTGTCCTCGACCAACTTGAGGTGTATCACTAAAACAAAGATAAAACGCGTTGAAATTTGTGTACGTTATCATTTCGAGTTGTTGAGGAAAGTCAAGGAAACTTAGAGGCTGTTGAGGGAAGAGGCATGCCTTGAGGGAGACCTTTGACCAGCAGTTGACGATTACATGCTGATTGGTTGAGGAAAATTTATAAATAAACGGTTACTTACTTGAGACTTTTCTCCACAGAGACACACAGGTCATATAGAGCTAGATCTTCCACATCAATATTGTCTTCAACTGCCGCGCAAAGATCTGCCATTTCTTTATCAAACGAGTCACTGATGGAGCTATTTTCTAGCATCACACACGCAGCAGACATTTCTTCATCAAATGATGAATCACACAGAGCACTTTGAACATTATTAGACACAAAAAATGCACTAACACAAACTTTATCGTGACCGTTCATAGTTAACGATTACCTCAGAACAGTGATACTCTTGAACTATTACAATATCTGTAGCTTCATTCGGCTTTTATAATTCTAGCCTAATGGAATTCAACGAGTTAACTAATCACTTAGATACGATCCACATTAGTACACTTACAATTTGTGTTCAATAATAAGAATAGGTCATTAAGTAATAACTAAGTAAAAATCCCTTAGTTACTATAGGAATAGTTCCGGCAGTCTTGAGTTGTGCTGATTTCTTTGGTGATTGTATGAACCACCTCTTTGGTTTTACCTAGATGTTTATTATTTACACCTTTGCAGTAATATTTCACTCGCACATTGGCATGTTTCCAGTGCTGAGAGGGTGGAATTTTGACGAGTTTTCTCACGTCGTATATTTCAATTTTTATCAGATGAGTCGCTTCTCGACCGTCATCTACGTTTGTTGATATGTAAGACACGCCGCCTTCACTATTCGCCCGACCGACTGTTGATGAACTCTTGCTTTTATGTTTTTTTGCTGGCACCTCAAATAACTTATCAAAGCTTCTGTCTGCACTGTTACTTCTCTTACGATTTTGTCTTGAGTCCTCCTCCTCATCAGAAAGAGTTGGATAGTAGTAATTCTTAAATGTATTTTCTTCATCGACGATGAGATCAGATGAAAAATTCTGTAAAAAACAATGAATAATTATTATATCTACATCAATTATTGCCTTGCTATTGAGAGAGTACATATAAAAAACAAAATTTGTGACTTACCTCCATGGTGTGTTGGATAGAGTGCAGAGATGATTGCGCTGATTCACTTAATACTTCACCGTGTTGGTGATAGATATGCTCGTTATTAATCTTGTTTAAACCTAGTCAGTAATGATGTTGAACGAAACAAGATGATTATTGATAACATTTGGAAACCAGTTAGTTGATTGCTAATTGCATTTACGCAAACATCTAATGTTTTAAACTTTCCATCATCGGAAGCGGTGCACTATAACTAATGAGATTGTTGCAAAGCATCCAATGACGTCAGTAAGTATCAAAAGTAATGGTATAGGTAGGTCAGAGAAATACGGACCACAAAAATAAGTGAATCACTTCCAGGATTTACACAATACAAAAGATCTTTGAATCAGTTACACGTATAACAATTTGTTGACCATGGATACCATAGACATACAAGATTGTTTATATAAAATAAATCCGCTGATGAGGTATAATGTGTATGCCGCCAACCGCATTCCTGTGGTAGTAGAGGTACCAATGTATTTGATAGGAAATTTTGATCCAGACACACAGCCCGGATCTCACTGGGTGGCTATTCATATTGATGCAAATCGAACTGGAGAATACTTCGATTCATACGGTCGCAAGCCATCAGGAGCCTATCATCGGTTTATACTGAGAAATAGTAAACAATGGCGATATAACAACGCAATTTTGCAGAATGAGTTAACATCAGTTTGTGGAGAATACTGCGTGATGTACTTAGCCCATAAGTATAGTGGAAGGAGTTAAGATAATTTTATAAATATTTTCACTGAGTATTCTCAGTGAAAATATTTATAAAATTATCTAATGATGATGTACGTTCGAAATGATGTAATGCTGAAAGATTGGTTTAATTTATGCTTTATGTGATGTATAAACATAAATGAAGAAAGAGTTATAAGAAACAAAATGTGTAGTCATTGTGGTGACTAACAAGTCACCTGAGCCCTAATGACCTGCTCGATCCCTGAGCCCTAATGACCTGCTCGATCATAACGCCCAAACGAAAATATCGCTTTGTTAATGAGGTGATTATACCATTATCTTAATCACCATGGCACGATATTTCTATCTCCGAAACCGCTTATCCTAGAGCTCTGGGAGTGAGTGCAATCGATTCAGCGCACCCGATTTAGTGGGATTAGACACCAAACTTTCTTTTTTTTTTTTTTTGGACCCGCTTCCTAAACTTTCGCGACTTTCTGAACCAAAGGGGGGACCCTTGGGAGAGCGGGAGGTCAGTGCGCCAGAACTGTGGTTCTCCTACTACTACCCTGTATACGCAGCATCATTCATTGTAAACGAGCTGGTACCGTGCTCAGCGGTTTATTAAGCAACGCTTCTAAAGGCTTGTGATCGGTTTCAACTGTGACATCGGACGGCCGGCCTGCAATAGACACGCGCCCAGCGTGCGTGCGCGCTCGCGTCCACAGTCAACAGCACCGGCTGGCTGCCCGAGTACAGCGCCAGCACGGCCGCGCTGCTCACCAGCTGCTTCAGGCGCCCGACCGCCGCGCTATGCGCAGCCTCCCATCTCCACTCTATATCCTTTTTTAACAGGCACCGCAGGGGAGAAGCCACCTCCGAATAATTTGGAATGAATTTGGACAGGTAATTAACCATTCCTAAGAAACGTTCCAAGGACTGTATGTCGCGGGCCTCCGGCATCTCTGTAATAGCTTTGAGCTTGCTGTTATCTATTTGCATCCCCTTATTGCTAAACTAACCAAGATAACTAACTTCTTCTACGAAGAACTGACACTTCTCTTTGTTAAATTTAATACCAACTTCACGCGCTCGGTTCAAAAGGAGCTTAAGTAGCGCGTCGTGTTCGGCCACACTGGTACCCCAGACGATTACATCGTCCACAAATGAGTCTACTCCCTTCAAGTCTTCTAGCAACTGTCTAAGTTTTGAATGAAAAACTTCTGACGCGCAGTTAATGCCGTAGGGCAAACGTAAAAATTTAAACCTGCCAAAAGGGGTACCGAAAGTGCATAAATCAGCACTACATTTATCGATTTTTATCATCCAAAGCAAACTAGACCGCGCATCTAGTTTGCTAAAGTATCTCGCTCCGTGCAGTTTAGTAGCTATCTCGGTAAGCGTCGGCAGTGGATAGTGCGAGCGTCGCACAACACGGTTTAGCGGCCGCGGGTCTAAGCACACGCGCAGCTCACCGTTCTTTTTGACCGCGACCACAATCGCATTTACCCACGGTGTAGGGTGACTTACCTTTCTAATCACTCCCATTTTTTCCATACGCTGCAGCTCAACTAACAGCTTATCTCGTAATCGTATGGGAACTTTCGACGGGACATACCGTCGGCTTCACGATCTATTTTTATTCTGTATTTGCCGGGCAACTTGCCAAGGCCATGGAAAAGATCATCATATTATTAATATTTATTGTAAAAATACGTTTAACCAATCCTAATTGTTCACAAGCGTTCTTTCCTAGTACACTCTGACTATCAAGTTCTGTTATTATAAATCGTAATTTAAACATTTGATTTTTATACAACCACTCAATATAACAGGATCCTAGGATCGTTATGTAATTACCACAATAGGACTGAGCTTTAGTATTATCCGGCTGTAAGCAAGACAAATCCATTCCTAATCTTTCAAACACCTTTAGGGACATAACATTAAGACAGAAACGGTATCTAGTTTAAACGTTTCACTTTGACCATTACAGTGTAAAATAAAAGTTTCATACTATTTTAAGTCCTTGTTACCTCGAGCACCGTCAATCGTAGACACATAATACGGGCCATTCTCACTGTCCGAGTCTTCCTCTTCATGTTATTGGTACACTTTCTCATGTTGCTTGCGTGGGCAAAGTTTTTAAAGTGACCTCGTTCATAACAAAAAGAACACTTTACTGTCCTAGCCGGACACCGCGCACCACCATCACATCGATAACACACACAATGCACACAAGCGCCGTCGTTTTGCTCCCTGGGCGGCTCACGGTTGGGGTGCGCAGTTGGTCGGCGGCGCGCGGCCTTAAGCAGTGTAAGGCCCGGATTCCTCTGTCGCTGACGTCGGTCGCGTACCGTCAGTCGCGTAGCGCGCTGACCATCAGCGCCAATGAAAACATCCGTAGTGTGATACTGACCGCTCCACGGTACAGGCGTCTCCAAGTGGATTTGTTGTGGATTTGTGAAGCGGAGTTTGAATTTGGGATATTATTGTTACGGGCTAGGGTTCTGGATTTAGATGTAAAACGCCAATGACAACTTCTTAGGATTTATTCACGCGGGGTCTGGTCTGCAGGTCTTCACGACACGAAGTCCACACGTAGATTCCAATCGCAGGTCTAATCGAAGTCCAATAGTATCGCTGAGGTCGTAGGTTATCGCTCGTATCGCAGGTATGTTCGCTCGAAGTTCACTCTTCGCTCTTCCAAACGGAACTGACAGCGCGCCGCGGCGGCCGCTATTTATATCCGCCGGCCAGGGTTCTAGAACATTCCCGTAACTACGTACCTACACTCGGTACACGCGACAAGGTCGCTCGAACAGTTACTCATTTAAAGAGTTTTGCACCTTACGATAGTGGACATACGAGTCATTATTGCTTGCAGCGTTTATTGTTTACTAAAACGCAGCATGCGGCGACTATTCTAGATGGTTCGGGATAGGACCGCGACATTATTATGAACCCGTTTATAAATTGTTTAGTTGCTGCAGCATACTTACGCAAGCGGAGACGGTGTCAATATAGAAAAAAAAGATATCACATTCACCCAATTGTTGCTGATAGGGTGACGAATGGTGAATTTTCTACTTTATTTGAAAAGCTACGTCAGGACGAGGAAAAGTTTTTTAATTATTTTAGAATGAAAGTAAAAACTTTTGATGAACTGTTATCAAAGTTAGAAAATCACCTGAAACACTACTCCATGTATCGAGAAATTATACCTCCAGTGGAACGACTTGCTGTTACATTGAGGTGAGTTACATAATATCAATCTATTATTGGAACATAATAATAAGAAGGAAAACAATACATTTTTGTATTAGTTTTTTATTATTTTTTGCAAAAAAGAAAAATTGTTATTTATTTAGTTGAAGGACACATTTTACTTGTCCTCGTTGGCTTTCCTAGTAATGCCATGGATGGTTTGGTATCCTTGAGAAATATTATGGGATCCGGAGTTTATTGTATAAGAAGACGTACTTCGTACAATTGTGAAACGGTATTTGACATATCAGGGAAAGTTTCATATTCATGTACGTTGATCGGATCTTGACTGCGTAAAATCGATTCAGACTGTTGAGAAAAATAAGAATCTGAAGAATTCGGTCTACTGGTTATGTCATATGGATTGTACATATTACTAATTTCCATTGCTTTTTTGAGCATTTCTGTACGGAAAATCAGTTTTTGATGCGTTGTAAACTTTTCTGTTATTGGCAGGAGAGACATGAAAAAATTCATGTCATCATTTTTTAAAAGTTTTGCATTATCTTTGAACATCTTTAGCATCTCTTTATCGAATTCATCAGTGTCCGTCTGTTTTCTTTTTCGCTGATTTTTATTAGAATGTTCATTACGAAAATTAGAGTTTGTAGAATTTTCTTGAGCAACACTTTTCTGTAATTCTGTAGTTACTACAAGTCCTGTGCTCCTTGGTATGTCCTGACTGGACGTACTTGGCACGTCTTGATTAGATATGCTTGGGATATCCTGATTAATTGCGCCCGGTGTAGCCTGATTACTTTCGATGGAGTCCTCAACTTTGGTGTTTTTTATCAAGAAATTTCATATCTTCAAAATATATGTACACCTTTTTCTCAACTTTGGTGTTTTTTATCAAGAAATTTCATATCTTCAAAATATATGTACACCTTTTTTTTACTTCCTCCTGATCCGGAGGGAGTATTTTTTAAGACATTTTTGCAACGCATATATGCATTTCTTGCAGTCTTCCATCGTTGCTGCACATTTTTTTCTGAAAAAATAAAACATAAGAAAAAAGAGTAAATTTAATACATATTATTACACTTTACAGATTCCTTGCGACCGGCAATACCTACATAGATCTACATTACCACTATCGTAATCTATCGCTTGGAGAATCAACTATTGGCAAAATCGTTACAGAAGTGTGTACAAAAATTTGGGATGTTCTGCACGACGAAACTTTAAGACTGCCTTCGTCACATGAAGATTGGCTGAGAATCGCTGAGGGTTTCGAATCACGAGCAAATTTTCCGAATTGTGTTGGAGCGATAGATGGCAAGCACGTCCGTATTATTTGCCCTGCATTCAGTGGAAGTTTATTCAGTAATTATGAAAAAATATTATTCAATCGTTCTGTTGGCTATGTGTGACGCTAATTACTGTTTTAAGTATATTAATGTGGGTGCTTGTGGAACAGATTCTGACTCAATAACATTTAGGGACAGTAACTTTTATGCAAAATTACAAAGCGGCGAAATAAACCTACCAGAACCAAGACAAGTAGATAACAGCCGGACACCGTTTCCTTACATGATTGTAGGGGATGCAGCGTTTGGAATATCACGTCATATTTTAAGACCATACGCTCGTAGTAATATGACTCACAAGAAAAAAATATTCAACTACCGTCTTTGTAGGGCAAGACGCTACATAGAATCTACTTTTGGTATTATGTCTAATAAATTTGAAGTATTTCACAGGCCTATGAGGACTTCATTGATTAACAGCATCAAAATAGTCAAAGCATGTTGTGTATTACATAACTTTATAAGAGTTCGTGATGGATATGATGTTATTGATACTATGTCAATTGTTGGTTTAGAAAATGTTCCTCTTAACAGCTATAACATTATGAATCGGACAGGCGATACTTTAAGAGACATATTCGCTAACTACTTTATTTCACCGGAAGGTTCTTTGCCATGGCAAAACGAGTATATTTACTAAGAAATAGCATCTACACATCCCACGCTAATTGCGCATTCCCGCCAACGACGTGGAACGGACAACGACTGATTTTATTGTAATTCGTGTGGTCTCTTGTTTTAAATTGTCGTTTCTACTTTTGTGTATGGACATTATTAAACGTGTAGGTACAATTAGTGTTTGTGTGTATTTTTCATCACCATCCAATAATTAATAAACATAAACTATGTGCAACACTCATCATCTCATCATCATCCTGCCCATATAATGAGAACAACAATCTACCTCTTTGTTTAATGTTATTTAGCATTAATTAAAAACTTCGTAGAACTATTCGTAAATCATCAAACATTCTGGTTGTTTATATGTTTACTAATACCTAGGTAGGTACTAATATTTTATCTCCTAAACGCGTGAACCAATTTACATGATTCAAACGGATAAAATGGTTTTAGACCTAGACCTTTCATTTGACACCAAAATCGTTAAGATATCTCAATAAACAAAAAATCACATTTTCAAGTTGCTCTCGTAATTATCTATCGCGTCGCCCAACACCCCGCAAGATCCCCGCGTTGCTCCACGAAAGTACATTCGAGTTGAAGTGCATCATAGGTAATACAGTTCTTAATCTTAGAATAGAATATACTTTATGGTAACTGAATAGTGGTCCCGTCATTTTGATATCAAAACAGCGGGACCAATTTCCTGGAAATCCGATGCAGTTAGGTTTATAATATGCCATGCTTTGTTCTGAAATTGACAGCATGTTATTCCATTAGACTAGATTATTTTAAACACATAGATTATAATAACAGATATATTATTTTAAAATTATTATAAACACAATTATCTTTTACTTACCGATCTCCTTTTTTTATCATCGCCCTCATTATTGAATTCGGGAAAAAGTGCTTCATAAACTTGTTACCAAAATTTTGCTCTGGCATCGCGATCTTTGTAAAGTTCATTCGATAAATCCCACAATGCAGGACGTTGGCGCACCTCGGCAATCACACGTTCGGTATCAATGTTCATGGTGCCGGGCGACTGTACGCGCGCGTGCCGACGGTCGGGAACAGAGTGAGGACGCTCATAGCGTTCTATAGCGCGTCAGTCGACCGACGAACGCGGCGCTGACGAGCGAGACCGACGCGCGTCATCAGCGGCGCGTAGCAACTCGCGCGCCGCTGATGTCAGCTTTACAGTGTGGTGCTTCATAGAACACAACGTATATTCGTACGCGCGACCGACATCAGCGACAGAGGAATTCGGGCCTTAAATCCTCGGCCCTCAGCAACCTGTCACGTACCGAACATTCCCTAACGCCACAAACTATACGGTCTCTTATTAAACCATCTTAGCCCCTTGTGGGGCTAGAGGGCAAAATAAAAATTGTCCTTTCCTTAGAGCCTTCTTCCTAATATCTTTGTATGATCTAGATGTGAGATGATTGTCTACATCAGGGGTCGGCAACCTTATGCTATAGCCGGGCCACATATGTTGCCAGAGTATCAGTGCGGGCCGCACTTATATTTATATGTTCGGGCATGTATTTTTAATATTTGAAATAAAACGCATATATATTCATACAATTATGTCTTTTTTAATTGAATACTAACATAAAAGTAAGTACTAGTGAGATTTTTGAGGCTGCATTTGACTTGCAAGTTTTTTAACGTCTGCTTTCATTTTAGTAGTAGACACGCGCAGTATCGCGTCTAAATGTTCATCCGTTAACCGCGAACAATTCTTATTTTTGCGGTAGTTGAGAATTGAATAAGTCTGCTCACACAAATATGTACTACCAAACATAGTTATTATCTGCTGAGCCAACTTTTTCAATTCTTTGAAGTTTTCAGAACTCAAACCTCCGTAGAACTGTATCAAGTCAGTGCTTTCCTTAAATGCCGTTTTAAGTGTGCTATTACTTTGCAAATCTACTATGTTCATTTGCAAATTGCTTGGTACCTCACTAATATCAATTGCAAAAGGGTTTTGGAATATTTCCATGTTAAGGGAGCTCTTTTTAAAGTCGGTGAATCGATTTACAAACTCAGTTTGTAGTTGTGTTAACACGTTTCTCATTGTAATATTTTGCCACACAAAATTATCTCCAGCTTCTTCGGCTTTCTTGCAAATAGGATCTTCCTTTTTCTTGGCTTCAAGAAAAAGGAAGATAGGAATTATGTTTATATAATTATTCTGTAACAATAATAAAAAAAAATTAAATTCGTTGTAAAATTATATTTTCCACCTACAAATTCAACTCCACATTCAAATAATAATTAAAACAAGACACACTCGTAACTAACTTCATGTCATGTAACTACTATCTCCGTCCTTATAAAATTTACCCATCAATCTGAAGGTTCACATTAACAAGCAGTAAATAAAATAAAACAAAATGCTCGCGAGTGCATACAACTTACCTCATACGTCGTGCGTGAGAAGCTATCAGCGAAGGGAAGAAAGGTGAAACGAAACGCGTAGCTAGCAACCAGATGAGACGTGAGTTTCCGGCGAATTTCCACAAACGAATGTGGCGAGAGCTGCGCGCGTCTGTGATTTTAACTAAAACCAGTCGCTTTGAATTTTTTCGCCGCCGCACACCTGCGTCTAATCAAAGACTGCCGCCCCGCCTATTGTCTCAAAGGAGCCGCCCGCCGCCGCACGTGCGGCGGATAAACGCAAAAGAAATTGCCAAAAATTGAATAAGTACAGCAAATATTTATTTTCGGTAGAAACAATACATAACATCACAGTCTTGATAAACAGTTCTTAAGAAATGAAATAGAGGTACATTTTTATCACCCCGCGTGGGAGCGAGCTTTCAAGAATACTCTCATGGCCCAGCAGCATTGCCGTATAAATTCTAGTGAATTTATATGGCCTTTTGCTTCGGTATTTTTTTCTTACGGACCTCAGGCTTGCGGGCCGCACCGAGATAGTCTACGGGCCGCATGCGGGCCGCCGGTTGCCGACCCCTGGTCTACATAAAGAGCTAGTGCTTCCTCACCAGTCATTATCTGCTGCTTGTCGAGCTCTTCTTTGGCAGCAACAATTCGCTCCGCTTCTTCTGGGGATTCTGAAACGGCTTTCAAGGCCTGTGCTGTGATGCGGCTCCCAGAAGCACGTGTAGCCATTTCAGCAGCAAACCGAAGTTCATTGGGAGAAATAATCTCTACCAATTCGTGGACTCTTGCACGTTTCGTAGCAATGCCACATTCGTCGAACGATTTTTGGGGTCTTCCAGGCCTCAGGGGAGTGGTAATTAATTCATCTTGGTCTCCGTCTACAGAATCTTCCCCAAATACTTCATGCTGATCAAGCCAGTCACCATTCTTCATTGCAAACCTAAATGAACACTTAGAATTTAAAAATTAGCTTTATGATTGCTCAATAAATATAAAATAGGTAGATGACATAATTTAAAAGAAACTTTTTAATTTTTTATTTGTACACCAATGTTGACTATAACAATAATTACAATAACAACAAAGATGTCATGCGCAAGCATTATAAAAATGAGTAAGTAGGTAGTTAAATCATTATAAAAGACACGTCAATTTCTCTCTGTAGACGTTTTCTATTGCGCGCGTACTGTTAAATAGATTAGATATTATTATTTTTATGTTTGTCAGGTGTTTGCAACCAACAAAATGATGTCTAGTGAGTTATTTCAGATTAAAGTTATAAAAATTTACGTACCGATCTATTCTATGTCCTGCGGAGTCCCATTTTGAACGAACTCTTGAAGAAAATCTGGCAACTCTCTGTCGGATCAGCTTCAATTCTTCTTTATCATTATTTAATAAGTTGAATTTAGATGAAACATATTGAAAAACTTATTCATTTCGTTCCGATGGATCAGAACTAGACCAAACTTCAAAAACCTCGGAACGAACAATTTCGTAGGTGCGTCCTGAAAAAGGAGAAAAAAAAGTATGATGCCTACTTGTGCCAGGGTTAAGCCTTATTTTTTCAAAAATTACGATGATAAAAGATCATTTTAAGATAGATTCCAGGGTGGAGCAGTGATGGGCACATAAAAATAATCTCTAATGAAAGTCAAAGTTATATTTATTTTTTGACAGTTTTGGACTTAACTTTAGGAATTAATTAAAAAATACTGAAATAACGAAACCAATAAAAAAGTATATTATTATAGAGCACATACCTTCAAGATTATCACCCATTTTTTTTATAACTCAATAACACTTGTAAGTACTTATAATTACCGAACTCTACGGAAGATACAAGGGAAATGTGTAGGGATGTAAATTTGCATTTCCTTATATACCCACTTGAAGTCATTAGTAACAATAGATGCGACCACTAAGGGCGTTATAAAATTCATTACTATACTCAATAGTTAATTGCTAATGAGTAGATATTAGATAAATACCTCAAATCGAATGTGACTTATTTTCGGCTAGCTTGTATGGGACGAATCACTGTGCTGGCGGGTCCGCCCTCTAAGTTTAGCTCTGCTGGTGGTTTAGCGTGCTCCATAGTGTTATACTTTTGTTATAATTGTTTATACTCTCACTACACCCTCTGTTTAACCCGATATAGCGTATTTTGCACTAAAAACTTGAAATTCGTATCACCGCTGTCACCATGAAGTGAAACACATGAATGCAGGACAAGACTGATTTATTTAAGTACCCGAGCTAACAAATTAATTGGCAGATACACTACACACGGCAAATGGATTTTCTGAAGCTGATTTGATGCTGTGGAACCTGGTGATAAATAAAAAAAAGTACGTACCATTTGTTCAACAGCAAACAAAACCTTGGCCACATGTTTGCAGTAAGCAGTAATATAAGTAGGCTAGTTGACTGAATTTGGGAATTGGTTTTATAACGTACTTTTAAGCGTATTATACAACAAATATGTGTTATTTTAAATAAAACTTAACATGTCCAATAAGTATTTTGAATATAATTTTTTTTTTTATTTCTTACAAAAACGCTCAAGACTGTCATTGAGTGACGTCTTGTGTGACGTCACGAGGTGGTTTACGGACAAAGTTTCAGTAGGCGCTTGCTAGTTTTCTGCTGTTACTTCAATTAAATATGACTTTCTCGTATTGCAAAAGTGGCATGGTGCCCCAGTGTGAAAGCACAAAAATAAAAACGCCAAATAAATTATTTATATGTCCCACATAGGGTTGCCATATTTGGCTAGGGCCTCATCGGGACATTCTTAGATAAGAAAAAAAAGAAAAAATTGTGACATATATTTATTATTTATTTATTTAAACAAACATTAACAAAATTTTAATTACTTGCAGAAGTACTTGGATGGCCATACTTCTCAGAAGATTTTACTTTTTTCATTAATTCTGGGCACCCTTTAACATATTTGTAAAACTCTGTGCAAGTCATGTTGTAATTAACTTGACACTGTAAAATGGACTCCACAGTGTCTGGAAGTAGGCGATTTCGTTCATCAGTCCACTGGGCCGACATTAGCGAAAAAATTCTTTCCACTGTGGCATTGTGGGCCGGGATTGCAAACATATACTCACATAATTTCAACAGCTGGTTTTTTTTTTTCAGGGTATTCAGTTTGTTTGAAAAAGTAAAGCCATTTCTCTGCCACTGAGTCGATTGACTTCCATTCTTCCGAATCAAGTTTAGCTTCAACAAAGCTCTTTAGATAGTTGTATTGTTCAAAGAGGTTATCGCTGAAAGTCTCCACACCATTACTATTTAAGTATAAAATAGTGTTTTCAATTTTTTCCCATTCTGGGATTTCAGATAACGTCATCCAATCGAACACTTCATATTTATCAAATGAAACAAACCACTTTTTCAGATAATTAGATGCTGTATCATAAAATTCTAATGCTTCCTCTTCAAATTTTGTAACTAGCGCTGATGTTTCCGGTGTTGGATTCTCGTTTTTTAGTTTATTTAATTGGATTTTGGTTTGCATGCCAATAAATTTGGCAGATTTCCTTTCTATCAGGGTTTTATGTGTTTCGTTTAGTAAATTTCTTATTTCTACGATTGACACTTTGTTTTTTTCAACAAGTTTTATATTTTTTTCAAATAAATTCAAGTTTGAATGCAAAAACAGGAAATAGACTTCACTGATTGGATTTTTAAAGAAATCGGAAATAATTTTAGGTGGCTTTGCTTCAGAGTCAAAAAAATTTTTCAGTGGCATACATAATTTGAGAATTCTTTCAACCGCAGGCTTCAGTGATAACCATCTTGTTCTAGAATGTGATAAAAGAGTTTGATGATTTATATCAATATACGAACAGAACTCTTTTAGTTTCTCTGTCCTAACAGTGTATATAGAAAAATAATTAAATATTTTGAGGACGATAACTTCGACATCCACCGACAAGACTCCAGCAGCGGTTGATATAGTATTGTGCAGAATATGTGCTGGACATCCAATTCCTTCTATATGTTTTTTCAGGTCTTCTTTTATTTTATAAAAAACATTGCATTGACCGCGTCTTTCAAGCCCTCCGAAGTTGGTATTAGTATTGTCTCCACAAAATGCGATTAGCTTATCGAGTGGAATCTGCAGTTGTCTTAAACTGTCGATACAATATTTCGAAATAGTTTCCGATGTTTCATTACTTAAGGAATCGAACTTCAATAGCTTCTGTTGGATACCATCGTGTTCAGTAAAATATTGAACAAGTAGAGGAAACATCTTTTCAGCTTTGTGATTGGATGCGTCGGTGCCTATTCCGTAATATGAAACTTGTCGCAATTTTTCTTGAACTTTCGACACCGAATGCGGAGCAAGAATATTTTTTACAATCGCTGTAGCCTTGGTTCTAGCTGTGGATTGTTTTGCTGCAATTTTAGAGTCGGAATACATCGTGGCATTAAGTTTTACGATACAGTCGAGAGAACTGAAAGATTGATGATGTTTAACAACTTTATAGGCTGTCGTAAGTTCCGCTGCCGCAATAAGAAATTCTTCTTGAGTATCTTCTTTAATCATAAATCCGGAGATAGGCCTTGATGTTGATACAGCAGCGAATCTTTTTTTGTGATTGGTTGTAGCAATATGGTGCTTTACGTCAGCCTTACCTCCGTGAGTAATTGATATAAAACAATTACACGTAACACAAAAAGCTTCTTCATTTGTGCGTCCTTTCTTTATTAAACTCCACTCTATTGTATAGTCGTCCGAAAAATGGCACTTCCTCTTTCTAGCCGCAGACTTTTTGTGGATACAAACGTATAACGCACTTATTAAAAGCCGCACTGAGCGTTTTAGAACAAAGTAATCACCTGTACGTCACCGGCTAATCAGAACGACTGACTGGACTGACTGGCTGGCACTGACTGCCGCGCCTCGCTCGCACGCGTCTTGCTTGCCCTCTCCCGCTACTACCCCTTGCCCGCCCCCGCTTGCGCCTAGGCAATTGTGCGGTAGGTACACGCTTACACGCAAAAGTGTTATCGTGGCATTTTAAGCGTTCGTCGGGACGTCGGGACAGAGAGTTCAATAACGGTGACAGTCCCGATATATCGGGACGAATGGCAACCCTAGTCCCACACAAGCAAGAAATACGAAAAAAGCGGTTAACACTTGCAAGAAGGAGCGATCCTCATTGTTTATCGACAAATTGAAGAATGTGTTTTTGAAGCACCTTCTTCTTAAAGTGCCTCTCCTTTACTGGAGGTTGGTAGTCAGCTCTTTACAGCGATCTCTGTTCAGTGCAATACTGAATAGCTCCTCCGCGGTTTTAACACCGGTCCACTCCTTGATGTTGCACAACCATGACATCCTTCTCCTGCCCGGCCTTCTCTTTCCTTCCACCTTGCCCATCAAAATAGTCTGCAGCAATTGGTATTTACTGCATCGCCAGCACCAGTCGTGAGAAAATCGTGTGTTCCATTAAGACTGGCAGGACAACTCCAGAGAACGACTGCTTTTCAGTTTCCCACAAATGTTATGGAGAATAGACCCTAAGCTAAGATATCATGTAATACTTGTATGTTACCTGTTGGTGTGCCTTAAGTAAATAAATAAATAAATGTTATGCCCAATGATGACTGCAGCAGTGATCGGTGCAAATGCCGGCGACAGTCGTGCTAGGGTTAGAGTTGCTACTACGATGGTACTACGTCTTGGGTCGCCTACCGACACCTGTTCCAGGCTGTCGCTGCTTCAAACGGGTGGACGTACGAACAGAGCCTGACAGGCCTCACCGTCGCGCTCAAAGGTTCGGCTTTATCTGTCCTGGAGGCACTGCCCACCTCAGGCAGCGAGTTCAAAGATCTGCTGGAGGCACTTGAGACTAGATACGGGGAACGACACCTGGAACACGTTTTTCGTGCCCAGCTACGCGACCGGACTTAGCGCCTGGGTGAAGCACTTCAACAATGGGCGTTGGAAATTAAGAAGCTGGTTCGAAAGGCGTACCCTTCTGCTGATAGTAAGATGGTGGACACGAATATTTTACAAGCATTCGTCGACGGGATCAAGGATCTTGAAATTAGGGCTGCAGTAAAGCTTCGCCACCTTTCTCCATTAATAGAAGCTCTGGCTCAGGGGGTGTGCCCTGGAAGTAGAAGCCGGGCGTCATGATATTCGGCAAGTGTATAAACTTCGAGAAGTTACAGAGGAGGTTAAAGAGATCAAGACACCGCCCAAGAGGAATCCCGGGCTCATGTGTTACAACTGTGGGAAAAGAGGGCATCTGCAGTTTACGTGTCCTGAGAAGGAAAGGCAACCGACCAAAACAGATAACAGACTGGATGCGTGTCTCAACATAATAGAGCAGCGTTGAAATATATGAAATATAACAATATTAGACAGAATTTTGACTCAATTCAGAAAATCTAGTAGTTTTTGCAAACATATATAACAAAGAAACAAAAAAAATATATACCTTGTCTGATGCAGTAATACAAAGATTCATTTTGATTTATATCAATGACGAAAAAATTATATAAATGTAGGGATGTGTTTTTGAGCAAAATAATAAAGCTCAGTGAATTTCTTTAATTTTTATTCGTCTTCTCTCAGAGCCCAACCCAGTTACAGACAATCCCCATCTTAGTCTTTTATCCCGCTCTCACACTTATCTCTCGCTCACATCTTGCATTCCATTCTACTCAGTCCATCAACGTTCCATTCCCACATTCGGCCATCCTACTTTCATATCTGTCCACAGATATGCTGCCCCTATTCTCCTCTTAAATCTACTTAACATCTAAACACAACTTAAGACATAGCATGAAATAAACATAGAAATCTCTAACAACCATCCAAAATATTCAACATAAAGTTCAACAGCCTTATAACAGGTCAATGCTCAACCAAAAACTAAGTAAATAAACAATATGTACCACTTTACCTTACCATTATTAACACAATATCAACATATCAACATTCATAGCACTATATTAGCTCCAATGTAATTTTAACAATCGAATTTAGAAAACACGTAGGTAATTATCTTAATAATAATTCGTTTAACACTCTAGGTTCTTATTCAAGACATAATTCATACACTTTAAGTTAATTAAAGTAAATTTCAAACTTAAATTCTATTGAGTAAACACCCGTTTTACAATTAACAACCTACTCACTATGATTTTAGGCAGACAATCTTAAAGAAATACGTAGATCTAGTCCTAGGTTATGCTGAGGAATCTAAGTGAAATGACACGTAAGAGAAATGCAATTAGTACAAATTGGTTTAGCCATTCATTCTTCATTCTGACATTCAAAATCACTTTCATCCTCATTCAATCTGATCACTCACCTAGTCAATATTTTCACTGGGCCACTTTTTCATTAAGTCTGCAGCACTGGAAGTTTTCTTCGGACCTTCAGTGTCATCATAAAGTTTCTCTACATCATAGCGATCGTTCCGTTTTACTTTTACCACCTGATAGGGTCCTAGAAAGTGTGGTTTTAACTTAAGACCGGGGCCAAACTGAGTCCTTTTGATTGCCACTAAGTCATTAAGCTCATACTTGTTACTTGGCTTTCTTTTCCTGTCATAACTCTTCTTATTTTCTTCTTGAATTTTCTGTATTTGCTGTTTAGCAGACTGTCTTAGTTTTTCTCGCTCTTCTTGGAAATTCTGACTAACTTCTTTCTGTAATAACTCCATAATTGCCACATCTTCCTTGCATTTCATCTTGATGCCTACTAGCAGCTCAAATGGTGACATATCAATGCTTCTCTGGTATGTGCTATTTATAGCTCTTTGTACACGACTGACATGCTTGAACCATAAAGACTTATCTTCGAGACATAGCTTGGTTAGCATTGGAATTAGTATACGATGAATTCTTTCCACTTGTCCATTGCCTCTTGGTATTCCAGTGGTAATTGTCACATGTTGAATGTTCTCTTCTTTACAAAAGCTTTTAAAATCTCCGCTCGTAAATGCTGTTCCTCTGTCAGTTATGATCCTGGAGGGATTACCAAAAGTCTGCTGGTGAACACGAAGCTTATTCAGCACCTCAGCACTAGAAGTTGATTTGGTAGGAAAAAGCCATACAAACTTTGTAAATGCATCCACCATTGTAAGTATGTAGTTGTACTGCTTTCTTGTTTCTGTTAAAGGCCCTATGTGATCCAAGTGCAGAGTATGCAGTGGCGTTCCTTCCTTTTCTATTGGATTTAAGTAGCCTTCCTGCTTGCCTTCTTTCCTGGTTGCTAAAAGACATGGAATGCAACTTAGTATTGCTTCTTCTATAATTTTATCAAGACTTCTTATGTAGTAATCTTTACTTATTGCTTCTTTCATCTTCTTTGTTGAGAAATGCCCTTTCTGATGCACTCTCCTAACAATTTCTTTTTCCATTGACCTCGGGACCATCATCTGTTTCTGGTTGCCTCTGTAAAGGATACCATTATCCATCCAGAAATCTTGGTAACTTCCGTCCTTTTCTACTAGCTGTCGTATAGCATTAAGCTCCTCATCTCTCTTCTGTGCTTGTTTCACATCCTCACTTAGACTTGTTACAGCTGCTACAAACGGGTAGCGGCTTAGTGCATCTGCATGGCGCATTCTTGTACCAGATCGATGTTCAATTACATAATCAAACTCATCTAGAATTAGTGCCCATCGGGCCACTTTTGCGGTAAGATCTTTCTTCTTTAGAGTCAATTCAAATGCTTTACAATCTGTTACTATTTTAAAGTGTATTCCATATAGATAATGCCGGAATTTCTTTACTCCCTGAACCACGGCCAATGCTTCTAACTCATAGCTGGAATATCTACTTTCTGATTCACTTGTTTTATGACTCATATAATGTACCGGATGCAAGTTACCATCTTCTTGCTCCTGTAGGAGTATTGCAGCTAGTGCTTGGCTTGATGCATCTGTGTGTAGCTCAGTCGGTAGCTTAGGATCGTATATCTTTAGCACAGGGTCACTCGTCAGTCTTTCTTTAAGTGTGTTAAAGGCTTGCCTTTGTTCTTCGTCAAAAGTAAACACAACATCCTTCTTTAACAGGTCGGACAAAGGCTTGGCGATCATTGCATAATGTGGAATATACTTTCTGAAGTAAGACGTGAGACCTATAAAACTCATTACTTGCTTTGCATTCTTAGGCTCCGGATACTTCTTTACTGCTTCTATCTTTGCCGGGCTTGGTCGTACTTCTCCGTCTTTAATGAGATGACCTAGGTATTCTATCTCAGGCGTTATGAGTCTGGCTTTCTTCCAATTTATCTCTAAGCCATGCTGTGAGGCCACATTCAGTACCACACGTAGTTTATCCACTGCTTCTTTTTCATTGGTAGCTGGAATGATTATGTCATCAATGAAAATCATCATAACATTTGCAGCTATCAGTTCTCTAAAAATAACTGTAATGAATCTCATGAAATACTTAGGGGACAAACACAGACCGAAAGGCGCACGTAGGAACTCGAACTGTCCATTGTGTGTGACAAACGATGTGTATTGCACCGATTCTTTGCTTACTTTCAGGTGGAAAAATCCATTCTTTAAGTCCAGGACACTAAAAACAGTAGCATGTCTCAATTTATCTATCAAGTCATCAATCAAGGGAAGTGGGAATTCATCTTTGATAATCTTTTTATTTAACAAGCGATAGTCAACACACACTCTCGTAGATCCATCTTTTTTCTTAACCAACACTAATGGACTAGAATATTCAGAATAGCTTACCTGAATTATTCCATTGGCTAGCCACTCCCTCACCTGCTCTTCAATAAGCCTTTGCTCACCTAGCGACACCCGTCTTGGCCGCTGGGCTACAGGGATTTCATCTTTCAGGATAATCTTCATCTCAATTGGCGACTCCTTTGTGCCAGTCGGAGTATACTCTTCGACAAGCTTCTGCACCTCACCTTTAACTATGGGGTCTGCGATCGAACCTGCAACATCCTCATTACTCATACAACAGTTCACTCTCATCAACCATTCTTCCTCTTGTGGCATCAAACAAATAGAACCCTCAGACATAACCATAAAGATATTATGAAGAAATTCTTGCCCAATAATTAACCTATAAGGCATACAGCTTTGCGGAACAATATGGAATGTAACCTCGTTGTATTCATGGTCGTCGATGTAAACACTTACAGTACATTTACCACTCGATCTTATTTTTGTCAGTCCAATTCCTGTTAACACCATATCTTCGTTTTGTTTCGCAATCGAGAGTTCGTTGTAGAAGTTATCCGCCATTAAATTTAAGTCGCTTCCCGTATCGATCAACGCACTAACAGTTTTTCCATCTAAAATCACTGATTTTACCGCTTTGTTTGTCGATTCCGTCTTGTTTACGACCTGCATAACCTCTCCAGTGCTGTCACTCGATGACATTTGGCCGCCATCGTGAATTTCCGTTCCGCTGTCCTGATTGGCTGTGTTTCCAAACATGGCGGAGCGCTGCTTTGCCGACTGACTCGCGGGTTTGTATGCGGTGGCGCCACCCGCCGAACTATGTTGCTGCATTACCGACGGTCTGCCGCTGCCGCCTGTGGCCGCCGGTTCGTTGCACTCATTGCCCTTATGGCCGAATTTGTTGCAGCGAAAACATTTAATTCCATTGCGACACATTGTAGCCACATGATTAGCCTCGCCGCAATTGTAGCACCGTTTGTTGACGCTGGGTTGATGCTTCTTAGTTTCTGTACGGTTCCGGGTGACCTGATGCACTGTCTTTTCTTTAATCTTTTCATAAAGTGTAAGTTTCTCCTTGAGGACAGGATATGTTGTAGTTCCATAAAGTACCATCTTGTTTACCTCTGTATCCAGGATTCCATCTATGATATACTGGATTGAAACGTAGTCAGGAAATTTAGCTCTTTTTCCCATCTCTTTCATAATGAGCATGTACTGATAGTACGATTCATCACGTCTCTTCACACGCGCTGCCATTGCTTCGTGCATTTCTTTGGAATTCAAGGCTTCTGGAAATTCCTTCAAAATGGCCGTCTTGAGCTCTTCGAATGACTTGTGCACCTTTTCTGTCCTGAGCCACAGTTCTGCCGTGCCCGTGATAGATCTTCGCGCTATAATTAGCTTTTGTTGAGGCGTCCAGTTGAATATTTCCGCATTATCCTCAATATCCTGGGCCCATTTAGACGCAGAATATGTCGGATCGTCCGAGCTGTACTTAGCGATTCCGCACGTGGGGTCCATGGTTGCTTCAATCATAATGAGTCGACTCGTCGTTTGTTGCGTCGTATTACTCGTAGTAGCTGTAGTCGTCGTCGTCGTTTGGGTGGATTTTAAGTTCTCGGCCATGCGCACACGTCGTAGTTCGTCTTCGTAGTGCAATGCACCGGGTAATGGCGTCTTCCGTCTTCACCGACACGCGGTGTCGTTCGTCGTCGTCGTCGTATCTTCGTTTTACGTCGTAATCACTTGCCTCCTTTATTCTGCCCACATCCCGGACGAGCCCCCAAAAATGTAGGGATGTGTTTTTGAGCAAAATAATAAAGCTCAGTGAATTTCTTTAATTTTTATTCGTCTTCTCTCAGAGCCCAACCCAGTTACAGACAATCCCCATCTTAGTCTTTTATCCCGCTCTCACACTTATCTCTCGCTCACATCTTGCATTCCATTCTACTCAGTCCATCAACGTTCCATTCCCACATAAATGACGTTTGCACCATGCCACCTCGATTTTGTCAGTGTCAGACATTTTTTTTCGAACCTTAGTTATTATTATTATACTTTATTGCACACGAAGCTCTCGGTTCAGTTCTCGCCTGACTCGCGTAGTGCGTACACGCAGTCGCTGCGCTAGCCCGATATACAAATACAAATACAAAAATCTTTATTTCTCCACCCACAAATTAGTTGAAAAATAGCAGTGGTACAATATGGTGCAATAAAAGCGATTTGTGGACAGACTGGGTCCCAAACTAGATCAGAGATCTGTATCTTAGGATGCCAGGCCACCCAAAAAACTAGTACAACAAAGTATGAAACATACTGTAGACACTAAGTCGGCTCAAATTACGACCGTCAGAGATATAACAGAAAAAATAAAGAAAATGTACAAAAATTATAAAATACATAAAAGCAAACAATAGTAGGTACTCATATTTATACTCAGCCCTACGACTAGGTCTTGGGATCTGGTTTAGCCACTGAGTGAAGGAGTCTGTGTGTGCGTGTGTATGTGTGTGTGCGTGTGTGTGTGAGGTTGAGGGTGTGTGTGTGTGGTGTGTTTGTCTGTGTGTGTGGGTGTGGAAGTAAAAATAAGTGAGTTTGTGTTAGGTTTTTATTTCTATTAAGCTTTCAGTTCTTGTGTAATCTAGTTCACTTAGATACAAGAATAGTTTTTGTTTTACCTTATATTTTGTAACGTCTAGAATGCCAAGAATTTTATTGAAAAATTTATACAGTTTGCCAGATCTATAATAATAAAAACGTGGTGCAAATGACGTTTTTGCAGATTCAGCTTCGCAAACTGTGTAGAATCTTCTGCGGCAGATTTTATCATTTTTATTAGCAAAATTAGAGACGGTAGAATGTTTGTGAAGGACAGTATTTAGGAGATACAGTTGCCTGATCGTTAATACCTTAGCGTCAGCATACAAGCTAGAGGTGCTGTAAAGTCTAGGTTTAAAATATATGACCTTAAGTAGCATTCTCTGGGCTCTTTCAAGTTTGATCAATGTGGTCTTGGGAGCTCCACCCCAAGTTCTTATGCAGTATGTTTGGATAGATTGAGCTAAGGAAAAATATACAGTTTTTATAACCTCTGAATTTGCAACATGACGGAGACATTTAAAAAGGTAGGTCAACTTCCGGATTTTTTGAGAATGCATGTGTATATGTTCTTTGAAAGACAAGTTTTTATCAATGATAACACCTAAGTATTTTATTTTATCTGTTTCTTGAATGAAAGGACAATTACAAGATATTGCGGGATTAAATCGACACTTATGAGCTTTGATAGAGGGGAGAGTTACACCCGGATTATTTTTGATTTGATAAACTACATATTTTGTTTTATCGTCATTTAAGGTCAGCCAATTTAAAGCCAGCCAGTGACAGACATTGGTAAAACCTACCTGCGAAACATCAAAAAGTTCATTAACTGTATTCGCATAGAAAGTTAAGGCGGTGTCATCTGCGTATGCTGTTATTTGACAGTTTGTTAAGTTTAGTTGACATAAATCGTTTAAATAACATAAGAAGAGTGTCGGTCCTAATATGCTGCCTTGCGGTACGCCATAACTCATCGGTAAATCTTCGCTTATAGCATCGCCGATTTTTACCCGTTGTGTCCTACCCGAAAGGTAACTTTGGAATAGGTTAAGAGGGACACCCCTAATGCCCATTCCCTCTAACTTTTCCAGAAGGCGGGGGACATATACCGTGTCGAATGCCTTCGCAAGGTCGAGGAAGATAGCAAGGCATTTAACCCCTCCGTCAAGTTTTCTCACCACGTAATCAATCATCGTATGAACTGCATCATCAGTAGAGATTCCTGCTCGGAAGCCAAATTGTGTTTTAGACAAAAGCTGAAAGTCTTCGAGGTACTTCGTTAGTCTGGTGTTGATTAGGCGCTCATATAACTTTGACAGAGTGGTCAGAATAGCAATAGGACGGTAATTATTAACACATGATCTATCTCCCGCTTTGTGAATTGGGTGGACTAGTGACTTTTTGAGAGCTTGCGGAAACGTACCGCTCTGCATGCACCTGTTTAGAAGGACAGTAAGAACTGGAGCGATAGTCTTACATGTGGCAATAAATACTTTGGCTGAAATCATATCCCACCCCGGACCACAGTCTTTTTTTAGATTCATAATGAGCCTTTTTACTTCATCACAACTAGGAGGACAAATGAACTAGAAGGGGGTTCGATGTTAGATATTGATTTGCTTAAAGGAAGTAAGTCAGTATTAATTTTTTCAGCCAAGGATTGCCCTATACTTGCAAAGAATTTATTTACTGTATTTATTCCAGAGATATCATTACAATTTAGGAGTTCATGCGGAATAGAGCTTTTTCTGCTTGTATTTGTTATGGATTGTATTGAATCCCACATCTTTTTAGAGTTATTCTTTGCATTGATCAATTGATCCCTTTCATACTGCCTTTTTAACTTTTTTAGAAGATTGTTACAGTAGTTGCGGTATCTTGTATAAGTAGTTTTCAAAATTTCATTATTTGTTTCGGTTCTTAATCGTTTATGCATTCTATCCCTGTTTTTTAAGCAGCGTAATAGGCCCACTGTAACCCAGGGTTTTAAAGTAATTTTACTTCTAGGTAATCTCACAGTAATAGAATTTTTAATCAAAAGTTTGTTCATTAGTTCAATAAATAAGTTTGTTGCGGTCTCCAAGCAATTTGTTTCGAAAACAATCTTAAAATCTGTTTTATCACATTGAGATTGTAGCGATTCATAGTTAATATTATTAAATATATTAATCTTTCTACAATTGTCTTTTTTGCCGGTATGCAAACATAGAAGAGTAGTTAAGTGGTCAGTAACAGAAGTGTTTAACGTAAAACTATAAGCCCTCAATTTTGTTTTTAAGATAACATGATCAAGACAGTTCTTAGATCTTGTGGGGAGATAGCTCGCAGGTAGAAGACCGTGGAAAGATAACATGTCGAGATATGCAGCTGTAGTAGAACCCGTATATGTTAGGTTAATATTAATATCACCTGTTATTATTATGTTTTTAGTAGATGTAAGAGTCATCAACAAATTATCCAATGATTGGAGAAAATTGTCCAAGTTTGAAAAACTAGGGGGTTTATATAATGCTATTACAACGGTATCGTTATCAATTTTTATAGTTAGGCAATTAGCATCCACAAAGTTCGGTTCTTTTACTACGCAATTGATATAATCTTTTGAGTATATCACAACACCATCGTTTTGGTTGAACGTTTTGTAAGTTCTATGCATGTTATATCCTTTCAATGATGGCAAATGTGCAGCATAGGATAACCAGCATTCTGATAATACAATCACGTCACATTCAAACTCTAGTTTTGCCAGCATAATATGGAGACTGTCATAATTGCAATTGATGCTGCGTATGTTCTGATGTACTATTTTTAGATGTGTGTTAGGGTTTTTAAGGTAATTTTTACAATTTTCAGGGTCACATGCAACCGGAACCGCAACGTTAAAATTGTCAATCGAGTTTATTATATTTAAACTATCGAAGATGCATGTGTTTTGGAGCTCGTAATAAGGCACAAAAAGTTGTAGAGTAGGGTGTTGAAAACTTTCATATACAAACGACGCAAATTGTCAAATATCATGGGTACCTGTTTTGTGTGAATTATGTTTATGTAGTAGTGTATTACTGTTGCTAGAATAATTTCAGTATTTTGGTTTAAACTGTATTTAGTTACAAGCGTAAGTAGAGTGGCTGAAACGAATATTATTAATACTACAAAATATGCTTCGTTATTTTTTAGAGCTAGTATCAGAGTCGTCTCCAAAAACACGGGCGAGGTCTTTGTCGCAGCGAATCTTAAAGTACGGAGTATTTTCTTCACGTTTGACAAGAATACGTCCTTCCTTGGTCCATATAAAGCGCCAGCCATGCCTTCGGCCCAACTCTTTCGCTTTGCCGAACAGACTCCAGTTTTCCTTTGTAAGCCGCTCGTTGACAAAAAAGGGATGGGGCTCATGCTGAGGCAGTCCTATATCAGCTGTAGTGACACCTCGACGAGCGCGGAAATTTTTCATCAGCTCATCCTTGAGTGTGCGCCGGGCCAGGTGGACCACAATAGGCCGAGGGCGAATGGATGGTCCATTAGCATTGGTGGCTTGCAGGCGTCGAGGGCCAGCTCGCATCACGTTGGTGACGTCATGTTCGACCAACCGAACCCCTAGTTTTGTTGCCGCTGCAATCGCTAGATGCATGGGGGTTTCTCCATTCGTTTCAGGGATGCCCGTGAGCTCTACTATGTTTTCTAGAGCCATTTGGTCCCTCTCGTTCAACTCTAATCTTAGTTGGTTAATCGACTCTTGTAGCTCTATATTGTGGGATGTGATGACATTGGAAGCAATTTGTTGTTCACAATTTAAGAGAGCAGATTTTAGTTGTAGATTTTCGGCCTCCACTTTTGATATTCTAGAGTTTAAGCTTGTGATTTCAACGTTTACCTCTTTCTGCAACTTTACAATAGCGCTTTCGAAATCACAGGCCAATGAAGATCTCATAGCTTCAAGCTTAGTATCCAGTAGGCTTGAGAATCTATCAAAAGTGATGTAATCTTGTGGGATGGTTTCCGCTTCCTTGCCAGGATTGTTAGTCTTGCGTCGAACAGTCACATTTAGGTGATCTGTAGGGTCAAGGCCACGTACCGGCGTAGAGCAGTTTGGTCCAACTTTTTTTATAGCAGACCTGCATTTAGGGCAGATCCAATTTTCTTTCTGGTCCGCTTGCGGTATAGGCCCACCTATGCAGAGGTCTGTATGGAAGGGTAGCCTGCAGTTCTTGAATGAGCAGCAGACGTATTAGTCGTTTGTAATTTTCTCAAGGCATCCTCCACATTTTAGCAAAGCCACATTACGGAAGGACATGGCAGAATGCGCCTGCGCCTGTACAAAGAGTATCGACCGGAATGTGAAATATTGCTCGGATAACTTTGCAAGGCGCAGTAATACAGTGGGTTGGTTAAACAATCGGTGGCAATACTATACGACAATACACAATACAAATAGACACTGTATTTTAACTAAAAAAATCACTTTAACCTATGTAAAGGTAAGTTTTATGATGAGTCTCACGTTTCTCACTGTTCACGCAACACAATAATATCACTCTAAAACTTGAAGGTGCAATTTTAGACAGGATATCCAATATTTAATTCAGAGCGACAGTAAAAGCGTCTACTCGTCAAAGCGCGCGGCGGCGGGGAGATTTAGGGGGGATATGCGAGTTAACCGATTAAAGTACGTGATAGTGCCCACTCGATAACCTGAATATCGATACTTTCGTAACCAGCGTTGACTATGGACAAGTACCTGGTTCGATCATCATCAACCGAAAGTTTGTCTAATAAAAGACCAGCTGAAGACAACATCTGGAGAAAACCCAAGCGAGCTGCAAACCCCACCAGGACAACCAGTCAAGTCAGCTTCAGTACTGAAAACCGCTTTAGGGACCTCGCCGATGATGCTGATTGCGGCCAAAGTGAGGTGGTGCATCCAGCCCCAAGTTCCCGTGCTAAATCTGGTCGTATACCTCCAATTATTGTAGAAGTCAAGGATGACTGGACACACCAAACAATAACAAATCTTGTTCAAAAGTTCACCAAAAACTTCCATCTACAGTACCGTTCCAAGGGTAAAGTGGCAATTCACTGCCATTCGAAAGACTGCCACCGCGTCGTGTCTGAAGGCCTTAAAGCACACAACGTGCTCTTTCACACATTCTCTTGTAAAGAAGAACGAACGTATAAGGTCGTCATCAGGGGCATCCCCATGGATACTATACCGTTGGTCTGTGATGAACTAGCTGAAATGGGATTCGTCAATGCTTCAGCAACACCACTCAAAAGCTCATCTGCTGATGGCAACACTACGTGTCCACCATTGCTGGTTTAGCTTCCCGCGGGGTCGGATATCGTAAAATTCAGGCAGATAAAATATCTCTGCAACTGCGTTATCAAGATTGAAAGATTCAAGCCTAAGACCGGTACAGGAACACAATGCTACCGCTGTCAATCTTTCGGGCACGCTTCCAAAAACTGCAATATATCAGAGCGGTGCGTTAAATGCATTGGGCTACACGCCACGAAAGACTCTCCCAAGAAAGAGCGCACCAGCCCTGCCCAATGCTGCAATTGCCAAGAAAATCATCCCGCCAACTTCAAACAATGCCCTGCTCGCATCAACTACCTGCAGCGCCTTTTCAATAAAAAACAAGACAAAAACAGTCACTTTAAGCAAGCCTCAAGCAAGCCTTAGCAAGCTTCAGAGAACATTAGCCGCCAAACTGTTCCTCGAGTCCCACCACCTGGCAATTTTTTTCAGACAATCCTCTGCCCAAGTACGCGTAGAGCTACAAGACTCCATTGCTAGCCCAGGAAAAGCAAAATACGAGGAGTCACGCCCTAGAGAAGTATCGCAACTGGATTCTGTGACTGGCGATATGCTTCAAATACTTATTGTTATTAAGCACAACAAACAAGAATTTAAATCATGTTCGAATATGTTCGATAAAGTAATCCTAGTTCTAAAATACTTAGGTCAGTATGTCTAGCAAAAAAGAAGTGCGTATTTTCTACTGGAATGCGGACGGCATTCGCAATAAACTAACAGAGCTCTGTCATTTAGCTATTAGCAAGCTTTCTTCAGATATAATAGCCATTTCCGAAACTAGACTTAGTGAGCTAACGACTCTGGAAGTGCCAGGGTACCGTTTTTACCGCCAGGATAAGTTAAGATCGCGTGGACAAGGTGTTGCAATTTTTGTCAAGGACTACATATCCCATTCCTTAATAGTGACTCCAAAAACGAAACATATGGAAGCAGTTGGAGTAGAAATTTCAATATCTAACCAAAAATATTCAATTTTTTCTATCAGTCGCCGAACTTAGAACGAGTACAGCAAGATCTTGATGTCTTACTAAATAGTTACCGTCACGTATTACTGGTAGGTGACTTTAATGCACGACACCCTCATTGGTGCCAAACCAGTATCACAAACGGCCACGGCAGGAACTTATTTAGCTACGTCCTGCATAATGATTTCAATATTTATGCACCATCAAACCAACGTTGGTTCACTATAGAACGGACCTAGAGCCCTCAACACCAGATTTAGCCGTCGCTTCTAATATTTATACAATGAACAGCATTACTACAATGGCAGCCTTATCATCAAATCATTTACCAGTATTTGTAAAACTAGGTGGTATGATGCAACGAGTTACCACAAAAGCATTTAATTACAGGCTTGCCGATTGGCCTAAATTCCGTGCTTACTTAAACAACCAAATTTCGCTCTCCAGCATGGTGTGTGAGTCCGCCAGTTCAATTGATGGTCAGGTACTCACACTGACCAATGCTCTTATTAATGCTAGAGACAAGTCCGTCCCCAAGATTAACAACAACGCTAACCTAATGCTTAAACCTCTGCCTAAATTCATTAAAAAATTTATAAAAAATAAAGATGCACTTCGTTTTCGTCAGATGCATACATATGATTCGAACACTCGTAAGAATATCCGTAGTCAGATTAACAACCTCCAGGCGAAAATTAAAGTGGCAGTCAAAATCCATAACGATAAAATTTGGAGCAATAAATTATCCAAAGCTGATAAATCCCCCTCAGACCTATGGCGAATCGCTAGATCGCCTAAGAGAAAAACAATTTCGATATTACCGCTAAGTCCGATAATAGCGTAACAACTACTGTTAATGAACAATGTAATGAATTAGCAACAACTTTTAGCAGGAATATGAGCCTTACGTTGGGATGGGTGGATCATGAGACCAGTATGGTGGTCCCTCGTCCATTGATAAACTAAATGCATCTTTAGACGCCTCTTTGCCTTCAATTGCATATCCCCGTGAAATAAGTGAGCACATCCGATCTTTAAAGATCCAGAAATCACCAGGAGACGACGAAGTTCACAATATACTTTTGAAGAATATACTCCAGAAATGTTTAGTTCTATTGTCCAAAATCATAAACTCTTGCTTAAGGCTTGGCTACTTTCCTGCTCAATGGAAAATAGCCAAGGTTATAGCTATTCCTAAACCGGGTAAGGATAATAAATATGCTGCTAACTATCGTCCTATTAGTTTAATATCAACTCTTGGCAAATTGTTCGAGCGGATTATTTGTAACCGCCTACTAATCTCCCTCCATCATCGGTTTATTAACGAGCAATTTGGGTTCCGACGGTCCCATTCCACCATCCAACAGCTTGCTCGTGTTGGAGAACATATTTCTCATGACCTAAACTTGAAACAATCCAGTGGCATGTTCCTCCTAGACATTGAGAAGGCCTTCGTACCTTATGGCACGAAGGTCTCCTACATAAGCTGCTATGCAATGAAGTAACTTCAGGGATAGTTAAACTTATTCAATCTTATCTAGCTGAACGTCAGTTTAAAGTGGTTATAGCGAATACTTCATCAGATCTTCATCCCATTTTAGCTGGAGTGTCGGTCCTGGGGCCCTGCTTATTTCTTGCATACTTAAATGACATTCCCAAACAGCCACACACATGCCTTGCAAGTTTTGCAGATGACACAGCTTCATACACTTCCAGCTCTGACGAAGATCTAATAGTTGATAGATTACAATTATCTCTGAACTTATTTGCCGCATATTTTCATAGATGGAAGCTTAAATTAAACGAATTAAAAACGGAAGCAATCATGTTCTCGCGGAAGCGCAAGCCGCCTGATAAAAAACCGGTTATTAACAATCACCAGATTCCATGGAATAAAACTGTAAAATATCTTGGAGTTTACATGGACACCAAATTAAATTGGAGTTCACATGTAGAACACATTCGCACAAAAGCTCTTAAGGCCTTCGGTTCAATAAGTCCAATCAAGAACAGGTATAGCAACTTAAGTTCCAAAACCAAAATTAAATTGTACAGTACAATAATTCGGCCTTGTATTAGCTATGCTGCACCTGTATGGAGCAGTACTAACTACAATAACCTTCAAATTTTGCAAAACAAAGCATTTAAAATAGCTTCTAATACACCATGGTTTACAAATTTGCATAAACTACATAAAAAGATTAACTTTCTTAGCATCAAAGAATTTGTAATTAAACAAACAAAGACATTTTACTTGGAACGAACTTATCACCACAAAAACATACTTATTTCTTCCCTGGGATAAACACGCACATCTGACTTGCCGTATATCGACACTTATCGAAGATATCGCTTACCACATCACTACGTCTTGAACGAAAGAAATGTTGAGTCGACTACGTCACCGGCTCCGGTACGACGGCTATCGTGTTAACCCTTAGATGCGTAATGCCAATCCAACTCAAAATAAAACACGTATTCAACTATGTAAATTATGCAACACCACTTTTGTACTTATGGTATTTCCGCCTATATTTTTGTACTGTAACACAAATTCTTATTGTTTAAAATAGAATACCAAACTCATAGACTGATGTATAGTTGCTGTCATAAATATTCTGTAATTTGATTGTAATTGTTACGGACCGTGCGGGGTCGGCGGCACATCAACCTATACATTCGTGCACTCTAACCGCTTACGTTAAGGGTGATTAGCAAAAAAAAAAAATGCTGGGTTGACCTGCTGGCGACTATGCACAGTCTTATGTGACTAAACAAAACATGTGCATGCTAATTACTAGTATAAACAAAATCACTCTAGTTTACGCATGATCGATGCAAGCTACACTGCAAATTGTGGCTCCGCATCCGAACGGGTTAATTCAAACCAACTATACAGGCCTAACCGTGCGTCGTTGGATACGCCTCGTGGCCGGCTCGATGTTTCTTTGTAAGTAGGCTTAAACCCGAGACGTAGTTAGCAGTGGAGACGTGATGGAGGGACGATTGTCGTGTAGGTAATCGGTGTAATGGAATGTTCCGCCTGAGCGCTAATAGGGATCTTCCTTACATTCGTCCTTGCACACGCGCGGGTGCGATGCTGTGCTCTCGGCAACGGGGCCTAGATACTACCATAAATAGTAATTTTATTATAAAACTTTTATAGGCGCCTTAGCCTGCCGAGTAACTACAACATTTGTGATCGTATGTACTAAACTGTGTTTAGTTAACCTACATTATGTAATGTTTATGAAAAATAAAGACCCTTTTTAAACAAACAATTGCACACGAAACATTAAATAGGACGTAAGAGATTTCTTCCAGCAAACCTTATTTCTTTCTGTAGTTGCCATTGCATAAAATATACAGTCTGCTATAGTTTTTCAACGCTATCGTCTTGAATAAATGGTGGTAAAATACTAAATCATTATACTCAATCAAAATAGTCATTCATATCCATCACGCTTAACTCCTACTCATCCATTAAAATCTCCTAATAATACCACCCTTTCATTACCTTCACAGAGCAGAGAATCGCTTGCTGCCAGAACTCCTCTCGGCTGTCTTGAGGCTTTGACATGTCTGGGGCATATACGCCTAGAACGAATATTTTCGTCATTCCAACCTTAAAGCGAGACCATAGAAGTCTGGAATTTACACATACATGCTCAACCAAGCAGGCGGTTATTCGTCTGGGTAGGATAAGTCCTACTCCTTGACAGTTTCGTTGTGTTTCTGGTACACCTGACCACAAAGCTGTCAATCCGCCACGCGTGGACGTACTTCCCTCCCACTTCCTTCCCTCTTTGTCTCATTCACACATTACTCATCTAAACATTTATCATGCATCATATCGTACACTTCGTCCAGTTTCAGCTCCATTCCTCTACACACGTTAATTGTGGCAAAGCGGGTGTCCAAAGTCTGCTCTCCGCCCCCTCGTGTGAACCAGCGTGAGGCGCGGCGACCAACCTCGCCACCCTCGGTTTCTATAAAAGACTCCATTTTGTTCCCACGAGTAGCTAGGGAAAGGTTCGTCTATCCCGGCAGAACCCCGCATGCCGAAACAAGGCTTTTAGTGCCTGGAGACCGCCTAACTCCAGGCCCAACGCTTAAGACTAGGCTTGCCCCTAGCCACGCATCCATCGGCACGTTGGCCTTAGATTGGCATTAGGATGAGGACCAGGATCAAGAATAGATAAGGTATAAGGATATCAGTAAGGAACATATTCGGATAGGAATAAGGTATTAAAAGGACAGCTATTTCTACGGAAAGGATAAGTTTGAATGTAGAAATAGAGGCTCGAGGAGGCCGGGGTCGCAAACTCGAGTAACCATGATACAACAACCGGACAAGTACTGTGATGACCACCCTCTGGACCCTATTAAATTCCTATTCTATCCCTAGAAAAGCTGAGATCCAAGCGATATTAACCCTTGCGTGCGTCTTGTCGCGGGCGCTGCCACCTCCGAGGGGCGAAGCGGGGGAGCGCGGGCGGCCACGTTGTCAGTACCTCATAGAGTCGTCAAGAACTTGACCATGTGAGAGGTTTTTAGCTTCTGACGACACAAGGGAAAAGCGTACTGTGAATTAACTAAATAAGGTAAGGTACTTATTAGGTTTATTTAAAAAATACGAATTTGAAATCAATCAAATTTACTACAGAATATAATTTGTTAGTAAGCCAATTCAGTGGGCAGCAGCGCCCCCTGCAGTACAATTCCACCGAAATGCGATTTCCAACCCAAATGCGCAGAGTCGGGATTATGGGCATTACCCCCTATGATAGCACAACGTGGGAGCTCTTTAGGGGAGGGCTTTATCCAGCCCTGGACTAGTATAGCCTGACGACGACGACGACGAATAGAATTTCTAACAGGTTGAACCGAATATTTGTTAACTTCTTTAAAATAAAATTTAAAAACATTCTTTTCGGACTTCCAGTTACCGTTTTTTATTATCTCATCTATAGGAACCTCATTACCCTTTCTAGATGAAGCTACTGCAGATTTTATACTTCCAGGGGGAAAACCAATTCCCAGTAACGTCAAAGCAGTTTTCACCCAACCGGCAATCATTGTCCTTGATGCAGATTTTACGACTCCTCGGGTAAAAATAAAACGAGAGTTAAGACCGTTCTCCGTCTGCCTCCTCGAGGATGGCATATAAATCAGCTTTCTGGAGAAAGGTGTTTGATTCTATGCAAGAAACTAAAATGTCTGCTATAATCCGGTCTATTTGGATCTACGTTGCGTTGCTTGCAACTTCTCAAATGCAAACGCGCGACAACATCGCTACTGCATCGCTGCAAAAAGTCACCGTAGGCGAGAGCCCTAAGGTCAATTGAAATGCTCGATATAACGCGTATAGCTCCTTGCGGATTATATGCCACACAGTCTGGCTTTTCTCCCAAAGTTCGCTGATCAGAGTTTCGTTGACATGAGCACCCCAACCGCTGTTTGACGCATCTGTGGTTATGAATACCGTGTCCTGGCGGGAAAAGATTTTAGACCCATTACAAGGTTCTCCAACCACCAAATGCATTCCTGCAGGGCTTTGGCCGGTATAAGAAATTTTCGAGTCTTCTGATACTGAGGGAGAACATTTGCCGCGCGCTGGAGATGGATTGTGTGCAATCTTCCCAGAGGAATCGTCGAGTTTCCCTGCGCAACTGTTTCTTGTAACCTGGTCTCTGTTTTTATTATATTTTCGAAGATGCTCCTTAGGTTTGTGACTTTTATGTTTGGTAAAAATTTTCTGTTGTTCTTTGTGTCCCACATTATTCCTAACAATTGTAGACAGTGAGTTGGCGGATTCAGAGACTTTTTTCTGTTTATTTTCCATCCAAGACTTTCTAGGTAATTTACCGCATATGCTAACAGATCTGCCTGTTGGGCGGCTAAGAGGCAGTCATCTAGGTAAACAATTACTCTCAATCCTGTTTCTCTTATTTTTGCAGCTATCCAGTTGTAATAATAAAAAAAAGAAGTTTTGTTCGCTTAGCTAGGGGACAATTGTCATATTTTTAAAAGAAATTTAAGTTAGGTTTAATTTGGTTGAGTTCAGATTGAACTTTCAGGTAAGGCGAGACTCTTCCTGATGTTCAATCAGAACCCACTTTTAGAGGTATGTTTAGCACTGACCGAATGAAATGCAAATAAATAGAAATATAAGAGAAACAGCTTATTAATTTAACCCCTCTACTACAAAACAATTAGTAGATAGGCTGAGAGAAAAAAATAAACAAATTAGAACTCGGGCGCCAGGCCAGTACTAAAAGAAGATACCGTGGATAGTAGTAGGTAAAGCGCTTGGGTTTTAATCTCAAGGCGTGCACGAATTGAGTCTGCTGAAGGAGATCAAAAAAACTAAATTAATGTTTAAATATCTATATATTGTTAGATCTTACATATGGCTTAAGGCCGCTCACCATGGAGGTTTAAAACTATAACTTAGCAGGTTAATTGGCTGTAGGTATCGCCAGGTCAGTAGACAAGTCGCTCCACCCCTCAGAAAGTCAAGTAGCGAGGAAGTCAGTCAATGTGGAAACTTAACCACTAGCCGTTAGATCCTAGTGAAAATGTATGATAAACAACACGAATTATCTGAAACCCTAAGGAAGTTGGAACTACTAATAAAGTTAAATTTTGCTAAAAATACTTATTTTAAATTTGGACTAAAACTACTTGGATTATCGCTTTAAAATGAATTAAAGTATAGAGGGCATCGCCACTGGGAATGCTTCTCTCAGCAGAAAATTAAAAAGAAACATACCGGACAGGATATGGAATATATAAAACATCTGGATGGAACCTGCGGACGTCCAACTCTGGGTACTCAGGAACCCGCAGTCCTCACCACTCTCCGGCTCAATCCCAAAGCATTATGCAGAAATATTGAAAGTAATTTTGAATGGCAGTTAGTATATTTATGTATAATAAAAAAAAAGTATATTTATGTATAATAAAAAAAACTCGACTAGATAGTCGAGTTTCTTTATGTTAAATATAACGACGATACTTCATTGTAGTTAATAGTTTATAAAAGTTATAGAAAAGGATTAAGACATGTCCCGTCCATATTTCCGGGGACATGAAGAAAAAAACCCGAAAACCGGGAAGAATAATAATATGGTGATCGGTCGCTAGATACGCCGATCACAAAAATAGGAACGGCTTACGCCGTCTATCTCGAGATCAACCACTTTGCTCCATTGTGGTGTCTCGTATGAAGACTTTAACGGATGTCAAAATGTCGTTGGATAATGTTTTTTTTTTTTAATAGGGCCTATTCACGATCCAAAAAGAACAAAACACGTCACTACGCGAACTTCCGCTTTAAAACCGAGAAAAAATAATGTATGTTCCTCCACAGAACCTACCCAAAATAAGTTAGATACGGTAACCCTAAGAAAAGTACAACTACCTGTCAAAACAGGTAAACAAATGTATGGTGAAAATAGGAAAGAATCTAAGAACTGGCTTAAAGCCAATGTAGCGAAAATACAACGCTACACAGTTTGATACTCTTGCGAAAGTAAGAGGAGCGGTCGAAAGTCCAAACGATAGGCAAATAAACTGGACTTTAATGTGCTGGTGTACTATGGGTAGGAATTTCCTGTGCTCTGGCTTTACGGGTATGTGAAAATACGCCTGCGATATATCTATCTTTGTAAGATAGTCTACTTTTAAAGAAAGTCTGGTGGTACCCGGAAATGATTTAGAAAGCGGAATTTCTTTGGGCGAAGAAACTTCTTCTCCTCCTCTTAGATTTATAATCGGTTGTACGCACCAGTCGGGTTTCTGGACCGGAAACATCTTTGATAAGTAACCCATCGGAGAGCTGCAAGTCTCTAAGACTCCCTGAGAAATCATAGTTGTCTATCCGTTTGCCGGTCAGAGGGACAAGAGGGGGTGTTTTAGAATAAATGATATTGTATATCCTCTTATGATTTTCAAGTTTGCTTGAGGAGCCCCGTACCTTTGCCAAGTGATCACGTAATGGCTGAGCTGCCCGCCCTTGAATCTGACCCTCTGAGAGTCAGAATCTCTTTGACTTTTTAGAGTCACTCTCTTTGGACTTGTCTCTGAATTAAGAGCCATGGTTGCGTTTTGTCGGTGGTCTAAGGCATTATTCAATGTAAAAAAAATGAATAATGCCTTAGTATTTAAAGTTATTAATGGCAATCATGGAATCTTATGCTTATAGGTATGTAAAAGTTTGTAAAAGTTGTAAAAGTGTAATGTAAAAGTTTTAAAAGATGGTCAGAGTGGAGTTTTTTTTCCCGCTGCCTTTTGAAATTATTCATTATCTACGTTGAAATAAATTCAATTGAATTGAACTATTGAAAAAAAGTAGATTATGAACTGTCCGCCTTCCAGTACTGGTAGATTATGGATGACATCGACTTGCTCGTCGATCAACCTTTGTGTTTCATTGTTAAGAATTGCCGGCTCGCTCTCTTTCTGGGCTGTGGGTGTTTCTGCAGTTGGGTTTTCAGGTTTAGCATGCGCAAACACGCCTTGCATGGCATCGATCCGTGCCAGGTTTACCTCTAACGTGGGGCGTACAAGTTGCTTCTCCAGTCGTACTATGGCTTCGTACGCTCTCAACGCAGTCGCCGTTTTTTTACCAGCGGCTTCGTGGCTGCAGATTGGTTGATTTGGTACGTCAGGTGCTAGATTTTGATGTATACTGGATCGATCTTTGTGTTAGCATAGAGAATAAGGTGGCGCGTGGTCGGTCCCGTTTCAGTAATAGCATCTAGGCTTCGACGTAGAGTCCAAGAACGAGTGCCTAAACATGACTGTGTCGTAATTTACTGTAGATACTGATAGTGTACCCAAATATGTGTCTAGGGCGACTGTTGAGAGACGAATGACTTGATGGTACAAGTGTAACCTTGCCAGGTTCTGGTTAGTACTAAAGATAAGCAAATAGATTGCCTAATATAAATGGCCCACAATAATCTATGCCTAATTTATAAAACACTGTCTTGTACAACTCTATCTCGCGGTAAATCCGCCATCAATTGATGCGCACTTTGCGCCTGAAACTTAAAACATATTGTCGCGGTCCTATCCCGAACCATTTAGAATAGAGCTTTCTGGAAGCCTATCGAATTGTCGCCGCACGCTGCGTTCTAGTAAACAATAAACGGTGCGAGCAATAATGACTCTTATGTCTACTGGCATAAGGTTCAAAACACGTTGACATAAAACTGTTCGAACGACGTTGCCGCACGTACCGAGTGTAGGTACGTAGGTACGGGAATGTTCGAAAACCCTTGCCGGTGGATATAAATAGCGGCCGCCGCGGCGCGGTGTCAGTTCCGTTTGGAAGAGCGAAGAGTAAACTTCGAGCGAACACACCTGCGATACGAGCGATAACCTACGACCTCAGCGATACTATTGGCCTTCGATTGGAATCTACGTGTGGACTTCGTGTCGTGAAGACCTGCAGCCAGACCCTGCGTGAATAAATCCTAAGAAGTTGTCATTGGCGTTTTACCTCCAGATCTAGAACCCTAGCCCGTAACAATATCATACATTTGTGTTTTATGCAAAGATAGTGATCTTAGATATACTTGTCCTTATTGGTGGGTTCTGAATCAAACAAAATGCTATCTGAGAGTCACTGTACAAAATGTTATTATTGCAATTATGAAATATATTGACAAGATTGCTAACAACAAACAGGCATTAAGTTCTATTGTAGGTATTGTTTGTTTAGTTTTCATTGAAGCAGTCCTAGACTTACTGCATAGCAGTATTACGTACACATGACCGTTTTGGAAGACTCTTACACAAATGGACTCGCCATAGGTTATGTTTGAAGCATCACAATAACCAACCAAATCAATGGGGTAGGTAAAAATAAAAAAAGTGTTGGTTTTTATATATTATTTAGAAAATATAGGCCATTTCAGAAATACCATTTCAGTAATATGTTTTTCCTTGCTTTTGTTAATATTATATTATTTTTTTAGTATTTACCGGAAGTGACGTCACCATCCCAGGTTGAATAGTAGTATAGACATTCCCACCAGAATAAAAAAAAAAGCTGTCAGTTTTGTAAATGTCAAATCTGTCAACAACTTCATAGTTTATTGGTTCTATTCTTGCTTATATTTTACGTTTTTTGCCATAATACCGGAGCTGATCGACTTACTGCACTCCTAATTATCTCGGCTATTCTCACGGACTCTGCTAGATCTGCTTACCATCCGAATTTGGCTTTTTTTAACCTTGTAGACCATAAGATTGAAAATGGAGTGTCTTGTGCCAACATGCTCAAACAATGAGCAAAGCACTCCGGAGAAGGTATTCATACGCCTACAAGAGTCTTTGAAGCATGAATGGTGTGTCCAAGCAAATGCAAAATATACCAAAACCAGTATTTTGTTTTGTTGCGAAGACCATCTTGATGTGAGTATATTGAAGTGATAAGAGTGAGAAGTGATAGTCTATAAGATTAGCAAGCTGAATTTGCAGTGGACTTGACAAATCTACGGAAGACAGGTTAGGACCTCATCAGCCTACTGGGGTGATGATCTAGAGCATATTGTTGGTAACGGCGGGATGAGTACAACTGAGAAAAGAAAGAAGTGTTGAGCCCTGGGTGAGGCATATTTCTGGCAGTGGATGATTATAGGCTGATGGATTGGATTAAATGTACAGAAATCATTGACTTAGTGTTCTCTGATAATGTAACAAAGAATAATTTTTACTTACAGCTCAAAGAAGATTTGGAAAATGATTACAAGTGGAAACTACTAAAGGATAAACCACTACTGAAGATGTCAGCTAAACTTCAACTTCAAAGCAACTACAACAAAGAGAATATTGACAACAATAGCAGTACTTCAACTTTAATAAGAAAAGCACCAAATCTCTCAAAACATCTACTGGCCCCTGTGAAGATGGATGTATCACTGAAGAGAAAACATGATTATTCCATGATGCCGAGTACATCCTCTTCTACAATACCTATGAGAATTGATTCATCTACACAATGTGGGGTGAAAATGGTAGACAAGCAGACTAATTATAAAATCAGAAAAATTTAGGTAGCAACAGTTTATTTTTCTGATAATGAGGTTTCAACAGAAGAAATGAGGTCAAGTCCTTCATTTTATGGATCCACAGAATCGACTACGGAAACAGAAACTGAAGTTAAAAAAGACAAAGTGAGCCATGTAAGGGATCAAATGTTAGATTTAATACATAAAAAACAAAAAATGTACCTCGGAATACCATTAGAACACTGGTGGATTATAATTTTATTCTGATGAAGGCCACTGTGAAAAAAACAGCCCTTTGTATCATTGTGACTTTATTTAAAATAAAACAAAATGACACACATGAAAGAATGTGTGACCAATTTCAATTGTCCAAACCAAAACTTACTGCTATGTTCATGTTGGGTGTAAAAGTACTCGCAAGTTTTTTTCAAAATTCAGTATATCTGCCAACAAAATAACAAATAAAGAAAAATCTTCCCTCAGTATTCAAAATTAATTATTCAAGTGTACAAATGATAATTGACTGCTTTGAAATTGAAATACAAAAACCATCTGATCCAGTAAAACAGGCACAAGCTTGGTCACGAGCTGTAACACAGTCAAATATTTAATTGGTGCCACCCCAAATGGTTTAGTTTCATTTATATCAGAGGGATACGGAGGAAGAATCTCTGACAAAGCCATCGTTGAAAAAAGCAAACTAATTGATTGTCTACCCCACAATGCAGTTGTGATGGCAGATAGAGGATTTAAAGAAATAGAAGCTGCTTTAGCGACCAAAAACATTAAAATACTTCGCCCTCCAAGTGTTTTTTCAGGAATAAAACCCACAAAAGAGCAAGTTTTGCAAACTAAAACAACTGCAAGTTTACGTATACATATTGAGAGAATTATAAGACGTGTACGGGAGTTCAAACTGTTAAAACCTCATTCTGTGGTACATCACAGTTTTGTTGGATACCTAGATGAAATTGTGTTAATAGCTTGTGGACTGATAAATTTACAAGGTGAAATAATAAAAAACCATTGATTATAAACATATTTTTTATTTATTCTTTTACACTCCTAAGAATCTTTGGGTAGATATATTTCTTTAATATATGTATTAAAGGTTTTTTTAGTCATTGGGCACTTAACTTGGAACGTTTTATAACTTTTATAAATAAACTCTGGAACGACTTCAGCTGTTATTTTATTTGTAGAATTGTATGTACTTAGTAATATTAAAACAGAAAAACTGGATAAAAAAACGGAGAAGCAGGTAAAAAGTCAGATCTGGTCAAAGGGTAAAGTAGTAGTGGATGAAAAATGAGGGAAATCGAAGAATGAGTGACAAAATTTAAATATTTGAAAATGATAGATAGAAAAAGAAATAAAAATGGTGTAAAGAGGTTTGCACCGTTACACTACCCGGGGGCAACCGCGTGGTGTGTAGTGAATTTTAGGTATGTTGTAAAGTATCGAAAAGGTTAGTGTATAGTTTGGTGTGAGGTATATTTTTGATTTCTGCAAGTTCTTCAATTTTTTTTATAAATTCTTTTGGGCAGCTGTCTCCTTTAAATACATATTTTTTAAATTCGTTTCCTGTTCTGTTGTCCGAAATGTTAATTAATTTTTGGGTTAATGTTTCGAAATACACATTTGCTTGTAATTGGTTGTTAGTGGTTGGTGTGGTTATTGTTGAGTGGTATTGTGATGGGCCTGGGGTGTATTCTAATGTTGTGAAGTGTGTTTCGTGAGTTTTGAATTGTTCCCATAGTGCTTTGTATATATCGAGTTCTTGTGTAGTGTTTTCGGTTGAGATAGATATGTGGGATAACCTTCCCTTAATATGTTGTAAATAAGGTTGAATTTTTTGTTTCCTACTCGGATATGCAGTTAGTAGAGTACTCACTAGGGTTAGAGATTTATTTATTTCCTCAAAATCAGTGTCTAGCTGGTATGGTGACGACTCTAGAATCGGGTGGGCTTCTGAATTATTTAACGCATCTATTAGGATAACGCGTAGGTTATCTGCTGTTTCAGTTGAAGGGATTGTGACTCCTCGAATTCGCAGTTCATAAAGGACTTCGGGTTTATTCAAGAGGGAAACGTCCATCGTGGATAAACTTTTATACTCGATTGTACAAGTTGAAAATTATAATATTTAAAAGAATACGGATACTATAAAAAAAGAGGTTAGGAAATTATTTTAGTAATGAGGTAAGGATGGGGTGAAGGTGAAGTTTTATTTTATTGCCAAAGAGTTCCTTGTAGTTTAACCTGTGGAGGTTTTGTTTTGAATTTTGAAAAATTTTATGACAATGAATGGTGTCAGAATTACTGAAGTCTAGAAATTTGGTTTGCAAAGATTTTGTAAATAATTATAATTTAAATTTTAATAATATAATATTGTTATCGATAGACTGTATGAGTGCAGTTTCGCCTTACCTTCGAGTCGGCCTCGAAGACCTAGAGGGTAAAGCTAGGCTGTCTACGTGTAATTACCCAGGATACTCTCCTGAGGCAACGTAAGTTAGTAACCAGTCCCACCTGGAATTATAAATTCCAGGTTACCGAGGTCTATGGAACTGCTAGTGAGCAGCCTGTGGTTGTGTAACTGTCTGATAAATGCGTGTAGAAGTTATTGATTGTATATTGTTGGTGTATACTAACTGTGGTATGTTTCGGTTAGGTGGGGTGCAGATAGATAGAATAGGACTTTTATTAGGGCCGAAAAATTTGTTACTATGGGTGAATCTAGTTAGTGAAGAATGGTCAATGAGTAGTTATGATGGACCCTGGACCTTGTGGTCCAGAAGTCAAGTCGCACTTTAAAATTAATTTAATATTTTATTTATAAAACACTTAACAACACTTAACAAAAAAAAATCTTGCAGGTCTTCAGAACTGGAAGAGGTTGGTGGGTAAAGTTGGGGGCGGCGGAGAAGTCCGACAGAACCCTTGAGCAAGGCCGGGGAGCTCCAAGGGATGCGTCTGTGATGTATGAGGTCGTGGGTCGTGGGTATGAAACAGCAGCAGCAGTTCGACGATTGTGCACACGTATACTCGTGGTAATCGTACTCTTATTTGCCTTCGCACTCGCAGCGTAGTCGCGGTTGGTGGGCTTTTTCGCCTCGGCGTATCGAGCCCCACGTTGGGCGCCAGTGGAACGTTTTATAACTTTTATAAATAAACTCTGGAACGACTTCAGCTGTTATTTTATTTGTAGAATTGTATGTACTTAGTAATATTAAAACAGAAAAACTGGATAAAAAAACGGAGAAGCAGGTAAAAAGTCAGATCTGGTCAAAGGGTAAAGTAGTAGTGGATGAAAAATGAGGGCAATCGAAGAATGAGTGACAAAATTTAAATATTTGAAAATGATAGATAGAAAAAGAAATAAAAATGGTGTAAAGAGGTTTGCACCGTTACAAACTTCAACCACAAAATCAGTACCTAAACCATCTGGAGATGCTCCTAAAATTGGATTTAGTAGAAGAAACCCACATTTCTTTGTTTGTTTTTAATTTTTTTTCAATTTCTTTTATAACTTCTGCTTCTAATCTTTTTCCTCTGTTTATTGCGGCAGTCTCTGGGACCTTATATCCACCCAGTATTTGTTGCACCAGTACTCCATCAGTTGTGCAATGTGCAGCTTCATTTATTTGGATGCAGTTAGTCTCCCCTGACGTACATAGTGCCAGAATTTATTATTGGCTTAATCCAGTGTTTTCAGAGAAATGTTCTCTTTTAACTGTTCATCAATTTTGATGTTTGCATATTGCATAAAGTTTTGGAACTCATGCTGTGTTTCTTCCTCCACAAAGTTAATCGCCATATCGAAAAGATTGACTACATCGTCTTTATTCTTATTGAAGCATGTTATAAGCGAATCTTTAATCATTCTTCTTTCACATTCTTCTCTAAAGTCAGACATTAAATCAGGGTCTTTGTCATCCAATTTAATTTTTTTGGCGTTTTTAAATATGGCCTTACTTTGGACATGCTCAAACCTGGCACTACTTAACTTAGGTTTCGCCCAATAACATTGTACTGAAGTTGTAGATGCCTCGCTACTCCTCTTCTCCAGCCAAAATAGTAAAAGCATTGAATGTTTACAACCACCTGAAAACAATAAAACAACTATTTACATAACTAATAATGTGACAATGGTAATAGTGGAGTATCTCCTGGTATAGAACGTTAAAAATACCTGCTGCTGCTGCACAGTCTTCACAGATGGCTTCAGTTATAATGTCCTGTGCTTCTTCAATTTTTGCAATGACATTGTAAAGTTTACACTATTTTTAATGCACTAACTTGAAAAGAAGAAATAATTACACTATTTTTATTTTTAATGCACTAACCCGTGCTAAGGAACAAATTTAAAAACCTATTTAGAGGCTAAAAATTTCACCCATGCCGGGATTCGAACCCGCAACCTCTGGCTATCCGTACCAGCGCTCTACCAATTGAGCCAATGGGCGACTCACGGCATCAGTGAAATTTCGAACCCCTTTACAATATCCTCTGTATTACGTACAGGCAGCGACATCTGACTTAAGCAAATTGCATTACTTACAGCCCCGACTACCTACTTTGCAGTTAGGTTTAACATCGGAACGATATCACTGTACTCACATGATTACACTATTTTTATTTTTAATGCACTAACCCGTGCTAAGGAACAAATTTAAAAACCTATTTAGAGGCTAAAAATTTCACCCATGCCGGGATTCGAACCCGCAACCTCTGGCTATCCGTACCAGCGCTCTACCAATTGAGCCAATGGGCGACTCACGGCATCAGTGAAATTTCGAACCCCTTTACAATATCCTCTGTATTACGTACAGGCAGCGACATCTGACTTAAGCAAATTGCATTACTTACAGCCCCGACTACCTACTTTGCAGTTAGGTTTAACATCTGGTACGGATAGCCAGAGGTTGCGGGTTCGAATCCCGGCATGGGTGAAATTTTTAGCCTCTAAATAGGTTTTTAAATTTGTTCCTTAGCACGGGTTAGTGCATTAAAAATAAAAATAGTGTAATCATGTGAGTACAGTGATATCGTTCCGATGTTAAACCTAACTGCAAAGTAGGTAGTCGGGGCTGTAAGTAATGCAATTTGCTTAAGTCAGATGTCGCTGCCTGTACGTAATACAGAGGATATTGTAAAGGGGTTCGAAATTTCACTGATGCCGTGAGTCGCCCATTGGCTCAATTGGTAGAGCGCTGGTACGGATAGCCAGAGGTTGCGGGTTCGAATCCCGGCATGGGTGAAATTTTTAGCCTCTAAATAGGTTTTTAAATTTGTTCCTTAGCACGGGTTAGTGCATTAAAAATAAAAATAGTGTAATCATGTGAGTACAGTGATATCGTTCCGATGTTAAACCTAACTGCAAAGTAGGTAGTCGGGGCTGTAAGTAATGCAATTTGCTTAAGTCAGATGTCGCTGCCTGTACGTAATACAGAGGATATTGTAAAGGGGTTCGAAATTTCACTGATGCCGTGAGTCGCCCATTGGCTCAATTGGTAGAGCGCTGGTACGGATAGCCAGAGGTTGCGGGTTCGAATCCCGGCATGGGTGAAATTTTTAGCCTCTAAATAGGTTTTTAAAGAAGAAATAAATTAATCTGTTGCTGAAAAATCTCGATTAGTAAATCTTATAGTAAACAAAAGCAGAATATTGTTCTGAGGTAATACTTACATCAACACTTTAGCCCCTCTAATTTCAGCAAAGTTATGGTTGTTATTGACAGTGCTATATTTTCGAGAATCATGACCATCTCCACTTTGGGTAAGTTCCGAGAGTCGGCTCTAACAAATGACACGTCTGGAGGCGGCGATGTATTGGCCATATTCTCGACAAATCTAAAACGGGGTGCGAAACAAATCCAGGTGCAAGGCGAAAGTTATGACATGTAGGCTATGTGTAACGGTGTCCAGTGGAGTGCAGGGGTCGTATGTATCAGAGGCAATCAAAGGTCCGGGGTCAAAATCACAGTAAATAGCATGAAAGAAGCCGAAAACCAAATCGAAAAAAAGCAACTATACAAGTGTGACAAATAAGTGTTGCCAACCCTTATAGAAAAAGTCCCCCAAGAAAATCTTAAAATCCCCCTAAAAGCCCCCAATTTCATTTAAAAATTTTTTTTTGTTGCTTTTTTCCTTTATGGAAAAGGGTAAGAGCTTAAGCCCATACCGCCTGGTCTTATTTTAATTTCTTTTCTTCTCTTCATATTGGTTGAGGCTAAAAGCCTTGTCTTTCCCTAAGTATTTTCTTCAGTTTTTATTATATTTTCGTGGCTCATAGCCTTGTCTAACTAAGTATGTTAAGGTCAATCCGTGTATGGTCTAGTATGTTAAGGTCAATCCGTGTTGTCAAATCAGGTATCTATTTTCCTCCAGTATTATGTCATATCCGAGTTGTCAAGTCAGGTAGTATAGGTCTATTCCGGGGTATTATTAGTTGTTCAAATAACTCCAATGGTATTCTGGATAAAATTATAAATAGGACAAAATGCTTCTATATTCTTAAGGAGATCCTGAATAGAGCGCGGGACAATTTGTTTTTTATTACCGGGAAAAGGCTATAGTTAGTAGCTATACCCAGCAGTTGGCAGCAGTTGACTGATGCCGATGATGATGATTAGGGCTCGGATTTATGTATCTTTATGAAAAATCCCACTGTATTTAAGATAATTGTTATATTTTTATATTATTGAGATAATAAAAAAATAAATCTTAAAAATGTATATCTCGTATCATCGCACAATCTTACAACCAGATTAGTTTCGAAATCGAATCGAAAGAAATTTTAATGATAGAAAATAATGAAATCGTGAGTTTATCATGGACTCATGCATGAGTGATGAATGAAGGAATGAATGAGACGGTGAGACCATCAGCTGCGTGCCGTTCGGTCGGTCGTTCTCGGCTGCGTTCGAAAATACATATTGGCAGCGTTCGCAAAATAAAGAACTGTTTTACTTTTATAAAATGCCATCTTCGTATAGGACTAATAAAAAGTTATTCAATTCACTGCTACTGTAAGTTTCAATCGCCAGAACAAACCCCTAAAAAACCCCCCAAAAAATTCCTGCCCCTAAAAATCCCCCTTTTAATACTTCCTACCCCTGAATTTAGGGGGAAAAACCCCCAAGTTGGCACCACTGTGACAAATTGACAATCTGTGACAGCACCGGTGTGGTGTGGCCATCACAAATTTTCTAATTATAAATATAATTTTTGTTTGTCATGGGTTTCGTCATTAGAACTTATCTCAGGGGCACCGATGATCTTGCCGCAATTTTTTTTAATTTTGTATATATTTATTTTATTGGTTATTCTAGTTTTAATACCTAGATTGTTCTAATGATTTATAAGTCATTATTGCATTTCTACGAAATAAAATAGGATTTTTAACAAATCTGGCAACACACGTTCGCCATCTTGACATATTCAAAACACAGAATTGCAAAAATACAAGTAAGCTACTTTAAGGTCAAGTTATAAAATAACTATAATACGTAACTTTGCGAAAGCACTCCCTAAAGTTATAGTAGATCATTGGCTTGATAAAAAACATTTATTTCACGCATTTTATTGCGTTAATTTCTCTGTACAAAATTTTACTATACATGGTTTTAGCATGGAACTGACGATTTCCGTGACGTCATGAAGATCAAACAAGGTTATAGGGTTTTTTTCGAATAAGTAACAAAATATCACTCTTAAAAATACATATTTTTTTTAAATTCTGCTAACAAACCTTTTTCCTCGAAATGGTTTTTGAATTAGAGACATCCGATATTTTTTTGGATAACCGAATTGTGTTAGCATCACTCATCATCAAATTCCGACTAATATTTTCCTGATCTCATAAACCTTTTATGTTTTTTATGCAATCCTACTGTAATATTTATTTTTTTAAAGGAGTTTAAATAAAATGGACTTGAAAATAAAAGAAGAAAATCCTCACAAACTGTATAATAAAAAAACCAATGAGGGTTACAAGTCAAAGCGGGCCTAAGGGGCCGCGTCCCTTAAATGTGCTTACTTTAACAACTACGTCTTAAAAGGTACACCTTATAGAATAGTACATGTTATTCTTATATTAAGTTCACAAAAGTCCTACTTAGAAGGTAATCCTACTGAAGCGCGGAAACCTGCGCTTCAATTAAATTTTAATTTAAAGTACATCCTACCGAAATGTGGAAACCTGCGTTCCGGTTATAATTTATTTTATTGAAAGTGCCGCAAAACAAAAACAAAAAAGTTAACTTTACGGAATCCGCAAGCAGACCGGAGAGCTCAGGTCTGGCAGCTTATCCCGGGTTCCGTTGCGTATAGAAAAAGCAGAGATAAGAAGAAGGCGCCCTCCTGGTGTCTTCAACATCCTGGGTCGTGGCACGCTTCCAGGACGGTGCAGCGAGTGCTACGCCTTTTGTAGCCGGGAAAGCTGGCTTCTTGCCTGCGCTTTATGCGGGTGGTTTAGAACCAATGATCCATCAAAAGACTGGCAGGTCCACTATTTTATGGATGGTTTAATCTTGGAAAAAATCAGGCGACCCTCTCGCCGTCGGCGCAAAAGTAAGTGCCTGCCACAGACCAGCCAAAACGCCGGCTCGCATTTCTTTTTTTTTCTGCCAAATCGTCGATATTCGCTGCGCAGAATAGTTGACGGTCGTTTCGTCTTCACAGCGTCCGGTCGCCGAACAAAAATTTAAAAGAAAAATAAACTCCACTACAACACACCTTGGGTGAGAATTTTCGTTGGCAACGACGGAAATTCTCCGGATGCCCTCATCCGCACAGGAACTCTCTATCCTGTTGCCAAAAACTGAAGACCTAGATTGTTTGTGAGGAAAACAAAAAAAAGTCGTAGCAAAACAACTTCGGTGTCCTTGGCATCGTAAGCACCCAGGAAGTGGGGTAACGCACCGCATCCTACGGACTGAACGAAGCAAAAGCCAGACCTGGGGAACCAGGACCGACAAAAGTAGACTGGAGAAAATCCCCATAAAAAAAATCGAAAGAATTTAAACCCTACTTAAAACTACTTCGGCGTCCTTGGCATCGCAACCACACAGAAGGTGGGGTTACGCGTCGTGACCTGCAGACTAACCGAAACATATGTCCAGCCCGTGGAAACGGAATAAACCCGTGGCTATCGTTATAATCCGCATGGACACTGGGAATGTTCCGAAAAATTAAGCCTTGGCTTTAAAATCCTTCATGTGCCATTTGCCCAGTGCTTTACCGTGCTCGTCCTCCAACTCATAGACGAGGCGGGACAACTTTCGAACAACACTGCATTTCCCGTATGTAGGGGCCACTTTAGTGGTAAAGTACCGATTGGCGTCGCTCTGTACGATCGCTTCCAAATTAAATCCCCAACTTCGAATTCCAAATCACGGCGACGCTTATTGTAGGATTTAACGTTTCGGTTAAGTGCCTTTTCCAACTCAACGCGGACGGACTGATAAACATCCCTCATAACTTCTAAGCGGTCGTGATAATCACTTCGACTGGCGAATGTAATCTCGTCGCTGTCTTCAGGGTCCTGGTACAGGTTTCCATCTGGGACGGCTTTACGACCATGAACTAGCAGGAACGGCGTATCCGAAGTGGCAGCACTTAGTGAAGTATTAATCGCGAAGCGGATTTGGGGTAAATTTACGTACCAGTAACGATGATCCGACTCTACAAAACTAAAAATGGCCGTTATCAGGGTTCTATGATATCACTCAACTACATTAACTTGAGGGCAATATGCTGGCCCAAGATAAACCTGGGGAACATTGTATTTAGCAAATAAACCTTAAACTTCGCGACCGGTGAATTGAGAGCCTTTATCAGCTAGGATTGTTTGAGGAATTCCATGGACTAGAAACACTTGATCTTCCAACCGTTGGGCAATCAATTTGCCTGTAGCACGGCGCATCGGAAAGAATAGGCAATATTTAGAGAAGCAGCCAACTACCGTAACCAAGTACGTATTAAGTTGTCTCGACGCGGGCAGAGGACCAACCAAATCAATGCTGATGCACTGGAAAGGACGAGAACAAATTCTCGAGGAACCCATCAGCCCAGGAGCGGATTCGTTGTGGATATTTGTGGCCAATTTAGCCGTATCTTGGTACACTTCCGGTCAAATGTAACGGAGTCGAAGACGTTGATAAGTTTTTTCCACGCCAAGATGTTCAGCTATGGGAACGGAATGATTTTCGCGAATAGTAGCCCCGCGGAAATTAGCGGGTATTACCTCTTTCCACTGGAAATCACGTCTTAAAGAGTCGTGACACTTGGTAAAACGAAAAAGCCTCCCATTAATAATCTGAAAATTAGGGCAAGATGTGAGATTGGTATTCTCGTCGAGGCTCGCTACAGGCACCGCCCTCGATAAAGCGTCAGGGAACACATTCTCAACGCCCCGACGATGTTCTATCTTGAAGTTATACGGGAACAAACGGCGACCCCATCATTCCAGTAGTCCTGTCGGATTTTTTAATTCAGATTCCACTTTAAACTCGCGTAGTCAGTGATGATGCGAAACGGCTTATCCCCTACCAAATAAGCGCAAAAATGCTCCAGCACTAGTACTACGGCCATCGCTTCCTTCTCCGTCGCAGAGTAGTTGCGATCCGCAGCGCTGAGAGAGTGAGAGTAATAGGCGATTGGATGTTCCTCGCCATCCACCTCCTGAGTCAAAGTTCCAGCAATACCATAATCAGAAGCATCACAATGCACAGCGAACGGGAGAGAAAAATCCGGGCAAACTACTGTACTGGTGCTGTAGTGAGAGCCAACTTCAGTTCATTTAAAGCCTGGTGAGCCTCGGGAGTCCAACAAAGAGGAGTCGCACCTTGTCGCGTCGAAGTCAATTTGCACATTGGACCGGCTATACTGATAAAGCGACGATAATATGAGGTGGTACCAAGAAAACGTTTGACCTCTTTCCTAGAAGTAGGAATAAGGAAATTAACAACGGAATCAATTTTGCCCGGGTCCGTTCGGAGACCAAATTCGTCCACGACATACCCCAGGTATTTCAGTTGACGACGGAAAAAATGACATTTAGAGAAATTAATGGTAAGTTTGGCGGATTGCAAACGCCCCAGAAAAAATCGGAGGAATGAGATATGTTCCCCAAAAGTGGATGCAACTATAATGATGTCATCGAGGTAAATAAAAATTCTTCCCCCAAAGGAACAGAAGTTAGCCCAAAACACATTATTTTAAATTGGAAAAGCCACGAGAACGGACAGTAAAGGCGGTTTTCTCCTCGAAACTTGAAGTGAAAGGAATCTGCCAAAAAGCAGCCTTGAGGTCAATTGATGATAAGAACTTCGCGTGTCCGAGCTGATCTAGGATCTGGGTGACATATGGGAGTGGATATGCATCGTGTTTAAAGACTTCGTTCAGTTTTCGGCTATCCAGACAAAACCTTAAGAAACCATCGGCTTTGGATGCCATGGTTACGGGACTATTCCAGGGGCTGCAACTGGGTTCGACGACATCGAGTTCCAAAATTTCGTCCAGTTGTTTGTTCAGCTCCTGTAGTTTCTGTGGGGAGAACATGTAATAACGCTGTTTAATAGGGGCAGCATTCCCAGTGTCGATGTGCTGGTTTAAAAGGTGGGTCAGACCTAACCATTCTTAAAAATATCTTTCTCGTCGAAAGATATTTTTCCAAATTCACTAAGAATGTCCTCAGCCTGGCGACGTTCGTCGCTTGACAAAGAATCCAGGTCATGCAGGTGCTTGACCTCCAAGACAACAACACCAACTTTACCATCCTCGGTCAAGGAGCCATCAGAGCGTAAAAGTGAGAGTACATCGGGAGCAATATTAAATTCCTTCCAGAAGTTTAAACCAAAAAGAATATTAGTGACGAAGCTAGGTATGACGTAAAATTGTATTACCGCACTGGTGTCTTTAACTGTAACTGGCAATAAAACATACCCAGAAACAGGAGAAGACGAACCATTGGCGATAACTATTCTATCAATAACCTGAGACTTGTGTAACGTAACAGAGTTATGAAAATATGTACAAGAATAGAAATTTTCGAACCAGAGTCCAACAATCCAGTCAGCTTCAAATCATAAATCGTAACAGTAAGGTACGGGCGCAGATCTCGACCCTGTATTACGTCGGTAGGCTTAGTACGGTAAGAATCAAAGAAAAATCCTAACATCAGCCAACCAGGCCTCCCAGTCTTTCTTGTCAAAGTGTCCAGCGTTGGTAGGTGATTTAACCGGACTTGAAGATTTTACGGTCTTTAAAAGATCCTGAAGTCCTGACTCGAATAGAAGTAAGGTCAGGTCCTTTCGTCACACCAAGCATCGCTCCCGCGTAGGTTTTTACCGATGCATACGTAAGAACTCTGGTAGATCACTGCATTTTACGAGAGTTGATAGGTATGTCGGTCATTGTACGGGATTTAATACGGTAATTGACTTTATTAGGACTCCTGTTCGGCATGGCCTTTGCCAATGTGCAAGTACCGTTATTAACTTACAAGAAACAAAAATTCGGGTACGATACTTGATTTATACACTAGTTTGTTTCAAACCAGCTGAAAGCCAGTTCGACATTATTCGTTTTTTTGGAATAGCATTATTATTACATTTTGGACAATTTTTATTGGTGACATTCTTTTCGCGAAACGATAACATAATAAAGCAAAAGCAGCCTTACAATCTTGTAAAGTGTGGCCGCCCACGCGACAACGCACGCAAATAGAGTTTAAAAAGTTGCGATTCATCTCGGAGACTGGTAGATGACGTGAGGAGTTCCTGCAAATCGGCAGCAAGAAGGTGGGTGCTGTCTTTAACTGGTTCCACAAACAACTCCGCACGCTTCTTAGCTTCCTCCAGCAGTTTACAGGCGCTCTTAAACTCCTTACACGTCGTGCGCAAACGCAGTGCCAATTGGGTAGTATAGAACGGCCGCACATTATGTCGGACAATGTTGAGCTTCTCCTCTTCAGAAATAGGGTGGTTCAGACGAAAAAAGTAATTCTTCGTAATACTCAAATAATTAATTATGGACTCACAGGACCCCTGGGTCCGCGACCGAATCTCTTGAAGCAGACGGTAGTCATAATCAACTCGTAAATACTCATCAAACAACAACTATTTAATTTAGTCCCAAGATTCAATCTCCTCACGTACGCCTCAGTACCAAAACAGGGGTTCGTAAGTGAAAAGTTCTGGTGCTGAGTTAAATAGTTTAATAGGGGTAATACCCCTAGACAAAGACACTTCTTCTAAGCGCTGAACAAACGCCTTCACACACGAGTTCCCATTTAACTTGATATTTAAGGTATGGACAGGTTGAGGTTTCTCATAAGGAACAGCGCAGTGTACGGATTCACTGGCGGAATCGTCAATTTCAACAGACTTTGCAGATAGAGCACTCCGGAAACTGCATAGAATGTTGTCCATACGGAACAGGAATGGTTCCAGGGTGAAATGCAGAATGGATGTACGGTACATTGTACGAAATTGTTACGAAACTGAGAAATAGTAACGAAACTGACAATGTTAGGGCAAGTACATATTTTGTCAAAAGTGATGCCTATTTTTTATCAGTTGTGTAGGTACCTACTGAGAAGTGTCGTACAGTTATTATTATTATTAAAATAAAGGTGTTTCTGAATAAAACTAGATAGTTTTAAAATAATATTATAATTCTAAAAACCTATTTAGAGGCTAAAAATTCCACCCATGTCGGGATTTTGGAAAGTTGGAAGTTGAAAAAGATCTTGGAAAGAACTAAAGAAAGAAAAAAATGAACTTCCAAAAAGAACTCAGTTGGGAAGAGCGCTGGCACGGATAGCCAGAGGTCGCGGGTTCGAATCCCGGCATGGTTGGAATTTTTAGCGTCTAAATAGGTTTTTAAAACTGTCCTTAGCACGGGTTAGTGCATTAAAAATAAAAAATAGTAGAATATTATAATGTTTAATTTGGGAAACTAAATGGCAATTTCTGCAGTCATCAATTAACAAACTAATTTGCAATTTCCTAGATCCGTGTTTGCTCAATCATTTTTTAATTACTTCGTACTATTACATATTTATGAAAACCGACTTATAATAATGTAACTTAAAGATCAAAACTTTATTTACAATAAACCAGATCTTCATCACAAAATGGAACATATTCTTCAGGTTTATTAGATATTTGTAGAATTTAAATTTTTTTAACAATTACAGTTACCGGTAGTATGTCTTTATCTAGGCGAAAAGGTTTACGGAACTTAGGCTTGTCCCTTGCACCGATAGTTTTATAAAATGAGATGGTGTACAATTTATCAGCATCAGTTTCGATCAACCCCTACGTATTATTTCCATGCCATTTTCATATAGTAACGCACTAAAACGGTGTCTCCGGAACAATAAATGTTTTTTTCGGTTACATCAATGCCCTGCAACTCTGATTTTGTCTTCTCAATACCCTCTAACATTTTCTCCTATGAATCATTATTCTTAAAACAATCTTCTGCATCACTAACTGCATGTAGTTTCTTCTATCCTGTTAGGTTGCACATATCTATTGTTTTTATCCCTTCAATATCCATCACTTCTTTTCCCTCAATATTATTTTCAACATATTCAATATATTTAATGTTATTTTCTGTGACTTTAATATCAGATAATATAGATTTTTTTCTGTTTTCTTTCACTAGTTCCATTTCAGTAATATTATTGCTTGTTTTTATTGAATCTGTTACACTGATAAGAATATGATCTTTGATGTTAAAGCACGTACAACAGCCGCTCATATTTTCATCACAAAGACAACTTATATGTTGGCGGAGAGATACAGACATGTCATCTTTACTTCCATTGAATAATGTACCCAGAAGGGCTGCCTTAACAGCAAAACAAATTAGAGATGAGTTTATTGACTATTTTATGAACGAGGGTAACTGTACTCTCGTTCATAAAATAGTCAATAAACTCTTCTTGGCAGAATACATATTGTTAAGTTTTTTTTAATAAAGTCGAAGGAAACTAGTTAAATGCAGTTACCTCTGTGTTGCGTCGTTTCCTTGGATCATTTCAATCTCCTAAAATTCCAGTGCCTCATAAGCAAACCATGTACTTTCATGCGTTTCATCTGCACCTGTAAAATAAATAACACAACAGTTTTAGATAAAGACAAAAGACAAAGACGGAAGATCATATAATAGAAGTAATATTTGTACTAATAGTAAATTATTGATAATACCTAAGTAAAAATTAAATTAACAAAAAAAGTATGTAAAGCAACATAAATTTATAATAAAACATAGGTACCTTTTCTGGAACTATTCTTTACTTTTCCTTTTTCTCTTCGATGTGAAGCAAGCAAACTTATCATTTTGTTCTTGCATTCTTCTATATATCTTCCCAATGAATGCGCAATATCACCCCAAGCATCTTGTTTCACATTTTTTTAAAGTAATACGAGTTTTTTGGGTTCCAAATTACAGGTTTGTGTTGATATAAACTAACGAGTTCAAGTGATTGTTCGTCACTCCACATCTTGAACGTACACCATCACGAACGCCGTCCAAACGAGCACTGCGAGCGCCTTTGTGTTCGCGTGAAAAACCCGACAGCCGAATTATGCAAGCATTACCTCCTGTGAGCTTTGTGGGAGTGTTCTTCCTAAGAATGCAGTCCGGAGAAGAGACCCGCTGCCAAAATAAGGTGTGAGCTCAGGCCATGTTGTGTGCTAAAAGGTGATGAGAGTAAATTACTATTTGCTTGGAATTTTATTGGCTCTGAGACCATCAACAGCCTTATTATTGGGCACCAAATCTGGGAAGTCCACCAAGGGAAAACTAAATTCCAGTGGCCTTTTCAGTCTTGATTTTTTCTAAACACGTTGCAATCAACGCAAACAGAGGGAAAGCATACAAGAAATATTCACTTTAGTCCAAAGTGAATGAATCAATTTGAAATGCCATAGAGTCTCTTTTCCATGACACATATTTTGAGCATTTTGCATTGATTCTAGTTGCAAACAAATCTATGTCTGGCTTTCCGAAGATGTCTACAATTTTTTGAAAAGCATAAGATCCAACTCCCACTCTGTGTCATGGTTGGTATTTCGGAATTCTCTGTCTGCCTCAGTGTTGTCTTTTGACTTAATATAAGACGCTAAAATCCATATATTTCTAGCCTCACACCATTGCCATATCTTTCTTGCTATTGAGTTTAAGTGCGGGAACTGTACACTACCCATTTTGTTAATACAAGATATTGCTGTAGTATTGTCTATGCGGAGTAATATAGAGCAATTTGTCAGGTTCTTTGCGAAAGACCTAAGGCCGAAATAAGCTGCTGAAAAAGTTCTAGGCTATTAATGTGCATGTTTTTCTCTTCTATTTCGTTCCAGAAACCTCTTATTAAATCCCCATTACAATGAGCCCCTCATCCAGTTAAAAAATAATCAGAATAAATTTGCAGTTTTATTTTTTGTGGGGCAAATGATTTACTAGAGATCATTATCTTAGACAACCAACATTCCAAATCCGGGGTAAGGTTAGGAGCGATGTTCATGTAATTATCATAGTTATCTTTCGATTTTATCAAAGCCAAGAACTTTTCTCTTTTCATAAGTTTAGTTTAGTGTAAAGCCATCCATAAGGTATATCTGGGCAGGCTGCAGTGTACCTAAAAAGTTGTGCAAATTCTCTAATTTTGCAAGCTCTGCGTTGTTACAATTTTATAAGCATATCCTTTATTTTCTCTTTCTTTTCTGTGGGATTAGCACAGTGTAGCTCTGTGTAATTACTATTTATAATCGCTTAACATATTTTATTCAATTAACATGCCAATTTCATTGCAGCTTATAACCATCCCTGAATCCACCTCTCAGAGACAGTGGATGGATAAACATCCAATCACACAGCCTCTTGACACACAACCCAACTCAACCCAAGCAGATCACCCCCCTTCAACCTCTCGCAAAATAATATTTTTTACAGAACCCCAAGCTTTTTAAATACACACCCAAACCCAAGCCAGCAACCCACCTCCCACCTCTACAGACCGACAGACTAACTCCGAACCTTATGAATTACATAACCCAGCTCACTTCATACACCCACCTCCCGCCTCTACACACCATCAGACCCAAGCCGCCGCTGCACCTTCCGCCTTTTATACTTCAAGAGAAAGACGGGTCAGGAATCCAGGACCTAGGGAATTCCTAGAGTCAGATAAAATAAATACAGAAGCTTTGAAGGTTTGAGTATTTTCATTACCTACCTTACTATTCGAGGGCAGTTTTTGATTAGTTTTGCAGTGTGTAATTCAGAGATCCACCTTATAAAGGTATTATGTACACATTTAATCAAATCAGCAAATGCCACAGGATTTTTTTTTATCATACACCTGTAGTGTAGTGCGCATCTAGGTATAGATGCATAGAGTAAGACACATTTGTAATAAGGCAGTAATAAAAGCTCGCTCATGGAGTAAACACTTCTTTCATTCATCGCCTCACACTACATGGCGATCCTGCCAGGATAGCAATGTGCGCGCAGTGTCGAGCGGCTAAGACGTGTGGTTGCAATCAGTATGGGGACACCTCAGAGTAGAGTAGAACAGCCAAAAGAAGAAATTATTATTGCCCAGAATGGGGCGGGAAATTCCGCTGCAGCATCGGCGGTATCCGAAATAGCAGAAAAAAATAACGACTTATAATACCCTGGTTATAATAACATTAACCATCGTCATTGCCGGAGCCCTGTACTTCCTGTATCGAAAATTTAAGGAAGGTCAACAAAAGACCATTCGCAAAGAAATACGAGGAGAATTCTTGCGGCGTTTAAACGAGAGAATATCATCGAGGTTCAAAAGGAGTGGTGCGAATACGTCAGCGGGTGTGAACATGGATGCGGAGGACTTGGTGTAAGTGCGGAAAACTGTAATTGTGGTGTAAGTGCGGTGGAAATAGTGCGCGCGGAAATTTATCTATCCATTGATAACTAACTTACAGATTAGCTTCAGTGTTTATATAAGGTAAAATTCAACTATATTTACGTATATAAAAAAAAAAGTGTGTAACATAAGTACTTACTCGTAGAATAAGATTATTAATGGAAAATGAAATTGAACAAATTTTGCTGCAGTTACAAGGTATTGCAGAAAGTATAAGAAAACTAGGGCCAGAGAGGAGATTAAAATATTATGAACTCGTAAAAAGAAAAGTAGAAGAGGCGAAAACTGTATACTAAAAATATAAAATACTATTAAATGAAATCTGTGAGAATCCCTCTGATTCAACAGCTTCTGTGATAGTAGAAAGCATCCTAGAAAACATAAGAAAGTGTTATGAGAAAATCCTTAGTTATGACTTAGAGGCCTCTGAAAATAGCGACAGTTCGGAAAGTCTTAATAGTTGCGATAGTGTAAATTCATTTCAATCACAAAAAATGGGTTCAAATGGAAAGTTCGACATAAAAGCGGCTACGGCCTTGATTCCTGTTATGGACGATAAAGAAGAGACTACAGAAAAAATTCTCGACGGTATTGAAATGTACTCAAGTTGTCTGGAAGATGAAAATAGTAAGAAATTGCTGATTTCTTTTATTTTAAAAACGCGATTAAGTAAATTTGGGAAACTGAAAGTCAAGTCGGACTACAGCAACATAAATGAATTAGTATTTGACATGAAAAAATACCTTCTTACAAAAAAATCAGCAAGTTCACTATTAACGCAGTTAGAAAATATAACCCAAAAAGAACAATCGGTTTCAGACTTTGGAAAACAAATTGAGGAGCTATTTGTAAACCTTACAATTTCACAAGCGGATTCCAACGAAAAAGCTTATGAAATTCTAAGGCCAATAAATGAAAAACTCGCAATTAAAAAGTTTGCAGATGGGTTACGAAACAGACGGCTAAGCACGATCATCGCAGCCCGTGATTACTCCGAGCTGAAGGATGCTATAAGGGCGGCTGAGGACGAGGAGTTGTCCTTGCCGACCAACTCTGGCTATGTGATGAATATTCGAGGTAAGTATACTCATAGAAGGGGAAATCAACAGCATATGCGCGGGCAATGGAGCCCCCGCGTGGTATCAAATAGCGCGAGAGGTGCCCAATTCTACCACAGAGGAATAAATACATATCAAGGTAACGACTATAGAACGTTCAACGGCAATCGTGGATTTGGAGAATCTCGTCCCGCCTACCACAACAACCGTGGACGTTATCAAGGTAACTTTAGGGGTCGTCAGGGTTTTCGCAGCTGGCGTGGAAGAGGACACGCAATGTACTCTGCAGAAAGTAGACAGGAGGAACCTATAGAGAGAGAGTCAACACCGACGCAGATCGAAAACGACAATACTCAGTTTTTTCGTACATAAAATCTTAACGTGCCAAGGTCTTGATTTTGTAAAATTCAGCATAGGTAGCAAGGACTTTTCTTTTTTAGTAGACACGGGAGCAACGTTATCTGTTTTAAACACACGCTCACTACCCAGTAACATTACAGTACACAGAGATAACACAGAGATACAAGGCATAGGTGGTAAAATTCACACGAACAGCTTCGCTTACATTTTGCTGACTTTGCCGGATAAAATTACAGTCCAACATAAATTCTATTTAATAGATAACATGCCGTGTGAAGCTGATGGGCTTATCGGTCTGGATTTCCTGAGAACTTATAACGCAAACATAGATCTTAATGTGAACCAGCTCACTTTATACAGTGGTGACACAGGGTGTGCTTTAAAAATTCATAGAAATAACAACGGGTATAATTTAAATTTACCTTCTAGGAGTGAGTCAGTTCATAGAATACAGTTAAATTGTCCTTATGACCCAATGAAGGAATATGTTTTGTGTGCTAAGGAGTTAGGGGAAAATTTATTTTTAGCCGGAGCTATAGTAAAACCTGAGTATGGTAGAATTCCCATACGGATATTAAATAGTGGAGATAGCGCTGTCAAGTTACCAATGTTTAAACTCGATCTTGAATTATTACAAGATTACGAAATATGCAGTTTTGCTACAGCAAACACAGACGTAGATAGAGTAAAGAAAGTGTTAAATATTTTGAATTTGAATTATTTCAATTTGGAAGAACAAAAAATAATTGAACAAATATGTGCGAAATATTCCGATATATTTTACTGCGAAGGAGATAAATTAACAACGACCAACATTTTAAGTCAAAAAATTCAAGTTCAACAAAATGTTCCCCCTGTATATGTAAAACCGTACAGGCTGCCTGAGTCCCAGAAGCCTGAGATACAAAAACAAATCGAGCAAATGATAAGAGATGACATCATAGAAAACACAAATAGCTAGTGGAACAGTCCATTTGCTTTTGGTACCGAAAAAGTCTAGTGAAAAGAGTGAGAAAAAATGGCGATTAGTCATAGATTACAGAAAAATTAACAAGGTTATTGAAAACGATAAATTCCCACTACCAAATATTGCGGAAATTCTAGATTCACTTTCAGGAGCTACTTATTTCACGCATTTAGATTTACAACAATCTTACTACCAAGCAAATTTAGATCCCGAAAGTAGGAAAGTAACAGCTTTTACAACTAGTTCAGGACAGTATCAGATGAAGCGTTTGCCTATGGGACTTAAGATTAGTCCAAGTGCATTTTCAAGAATTATGTCAGTGGCAATGTCTGGTTTGACATACGAGAAATGCTTTGTTTACATGGATGATATTATAATTTTTGGCAGAAATTTAGAAATTCATAATAAAAATTTAATAGATGTTTTTGAAAGATTACGGAAAGTAAATTTAAAAATTAATCCCAACAAATGTGAATTTTTAAGGAAAGAGCTTCTATATTTAGGACATTTAGTTACGTCAGAAGGAGTACTACCCGACCCAGAAAAGACTAAAACTTTACAAAATTACCCAAAGCCAACAAATTCTGATGAAGTACGACGTTTTGTTGCGTTTTGTAATTATTACAGGAAATTTATCCCATCATTTGCGGAAATTACAATACCACTTAACAAACTTTGCAGGAAAAATGCCACTTTTAATTGGGGAAACGAGTGTGACCTTGCATTCGAAATATTACAGAAAGCATTGATGACACCACCAATTTTGCAATATCCTGATTTTTCGAGCGAAAATGAATTTGTACTTCAAACTGACGCATCGGGACTGGCCATAGGCACAGTTTTATGTAATAAGGACATGCGACCTATTGCATACACAAGTAGACCACTAAATAAAGCTGAATTAAATTACCCCACAATACAAAAAGAATTACTGGCAATTGTGTGGAGCGTAAAATACTTCCGACCATATTTATATGGTAGGACATTCACTATTATGACAGATCATATACCCTTATTGTACTTATTTGGAATGAAAGATCCTTCAAGCAGATTACTCAAATTTAGATTACATTTGGAAGAATACGATTACAAAATAGTTTATATTCCAGGTAGAGAAAATGTAGTAGCAGATGCTTTGAGTAGGGTGACAATCACTTCTGATGAACTAAAAAATATAAACCAAAAAATTATGGTCATGACAAGAGCTCAAACGAAACAACAAGACAACTTAAGCCTATCTAGTAACCAAATCACGAAGTTTACTAATAGAGCCACAGATCTGAGGCCTGATCAACCAAAGATCGTGGAAATATTAAGAAAACCAAGTGATTCGGTTGAATTGAAATTTATCGAAGGAAAAGTATTAAATAAATTAAGAAAAACAAATAAAATAACAAAAGAAAAAGAATGTTTTGCATTTATACAAAGTCAGCTGACAATTTATATAAACCTAAACTATATGTCGCATTTCACGCGAGTCGTATTTGCGAATATGTTAAGGGAGTTTTGTAAAGAAATAAGAATAGAGGAAATATGTATTATGAAAAATAATGAAAGCGCTAAATTTATCGAAGATATTTGTAAGGAAATAAAAGATAGGAAAACATGGACCGGTCCGCGTATACATATATTGAAAAATGTAAGAAGAGTAACTAATAAGGATGAAAAGACTATGATACTAAATGATTACCATTTACTGCCAACTGCTGGACATGCAGGTGTGCGCAGAATGTCAAATAATATCAAATCTAGATACTACTGGCCAGGTCTAGAGAATGATATAAGAAACTATGTGAAAAAATGTAGGAAGTGTCAAGTGATGAAACATTCACCAGAAAATAAAATGCCAATGGTTATAACTACAACAGCTGAATCAGCTTTCGACAAAATTTATTTAGATCTTGTAGGTCCACTATGTAGAGATGAGGGAGGAAATACATATGTATTGACCTTACAATGCGAACTAAGTAAGTATGTGGAAGCATACCCCTTACCCAATAAGGAAACGGTGACTGTGGCGAAAGCACTAGTGAGTAATTTTATATTAAGATATGGTTTACCGAAGGCGATAGCAACCGATCGTGGAACTGAATTTATGTCAGACATCATGACACAGGTATGTAAACTTCTGAACATTGAAAAAATCAACTCAACAGCGTACCACCATCAGTCAATAGGAGCATTAGAAAATACACATAAAAATTTGCGAAATTTTTTGCGCATTCAATGCGATGAACATCCAGATACTTGGAGTCATTGGTTACCATTTTGGTGCTTTGCCTCGAACAAATTTAAAAACCTATTTTAGAGGCTATACTTTATTGTACACGAAAAACACAAAAAAGAAATACAATGCAAGAAAATACATGTACAAAGGCGAGCTTATCTCTGTAAGAGATTTCTTCCAGTTGTCTTGATGTATGCCTTGAAACCAACAAAACAAAAACTGTTTACTATCAGAGATATAGGATTATAATTTTATTTAACAATGTTCAGGATATAACTCATGAATTAAAAGAATTGACAGACAACAGGCTCTGAAGAATAGGCGGGATCACCAAGAGAGGTAAGGATAAAATGTAGATCTTTCTAACTTATAAACCCACTCCTAAAATGATGTAAAACCCGCATGTGTCTCATTTTTACCATTTTGAATAAGTAAATAAAAAGTGGGAGCAACATGAAGTAAAGACAATGATTATGAGTAATAATTGTTATTTTTAACGAAAATAATTTTCAATTATTTGTTAGCGTCTGGATAGCCACTCCTAACAATCTGGCATTAACCTCACGCCTCACGTCCATCTCTTCAGCGATAACTTCTTCATTATGAATTTATTGGGAGTTATGGAATTAAGTAGGAAGTGGGAGTGAAGCCGACATTTTGCCTGAGGTATCACCAATACGCATTTGGTGCCCTCTTAGGATGTGTATGGGCTACTACAGGTTACTTTACTTTTTATTGTTTGTTACAGGTTGAGAGCACGACGGTTTAAGTTTACTTTTTAAACATTTTTGTTTATGTTTGTATTGTTTACGATTGTCATTGTTTATGTAAATGTTTATGATTCTAGTGATTAAGTGAGATGATTGTTGATAGGAGATATTTTAATTTCAATATTGTTAATTATTTGGACATATTTACAAAACTAAGTAGGTGTCTACTTAGTTTTGTAATTAAAACTTTTATTTTTATCAAAGAAATATATATTGTTAGTTCTCATTATGCATGTGTTGGAATGAGACATCAGGATAATTTTTGATATGAGTCAACTTTTGTTATGTTCACGGCTGATTTCACCTGTAATTTAAATAATGTTATCCTTTGGAGAATGGTGATAAAACACTTAGTTTTTTTTTAGCTTTTTCAATGCCATAACTGATTATCAGGTGTAATGGTAGTAACTCAATATATCATTACTATGTATAAAGCTGATTTAAATTGTGATTTAAATACCTAATATAATTCTCCTAGACTATGTTAAAATTGTTAAGTTTTATTATACTTTTAGTGACCTAAGAGTGATTATTACACTGATATGATTATATAAAATGTTTATTATTTTCTTAGTACAATCACCACAACAGTAAAAATCCATTTTAGATAGATAACACATTAGTTCAGTTGATATAAGATATGCTGCTCAATAACAGCTCCCATGGGGGTGCCTTAGCGTGATGCTGAATGTACCTAAGTGAGTTTCTCAACCAAAAGATAATAGTCCCCAATTCTCTCATCATAGAGCCTGCACATCTCTGTTTTGACCACAGATTGATTGAATATAAATTGGTCATGTACTCGGCCAGTATACTCCGCATTCACATTCAGGATTCAGCAATCTGTGGAAATATAGTCAGTCAAAGATAGTTTTCATAAAAAACTGTTTAAGAAGTTACTTATTGAGTTGGGCTATGCTTAGCAACTGCACATTTATAGACGTTACGCCGTGTCTATTAATGTACTGCACATTATGGGGCTTTTTGGGTGGAAAAATGCCCACGTGTGTGCAATCAACTGCCCCCATAATATCGCGCAGCCCAAATTTTCGTCGGAATCCTTCCGCCACATGCTGACGCGATGCCTCTGTGCCGGGAAACACCAACCATTTTGGTTTGAGTCTGAATATTTAATTATAATAGTATAACAATTTATTTAGGTATAGTAGAAGGTATAAAACACATTGGCAACAAAAAGGTGAATGTCTGAAATTATGACTGATTACCTTCTGTTGACCGCATCCGCATACAGTGGTTTGGCCAATAGACAGATTTTGGTCCTGACCGACACCGCGCTGGTAGTGGCCATTAATAATTATTTTCAGCGACGTCAAAACCTGTAAAATTTGGTGTTCGAGTTAAAATTAACCCATAGCTTTGCATTGCTATATTTAAACCCTAACCGCCTTATTATAAAAACCTGAATAAGTCCTGGTTTAAACCAAGACTAAAAGATCTAGGATTGTTACGGTATCAAAGTTAGACCCAGATCAAATGTATGTCGTTATTACAAATGGAAGACTATTCGAGGATCAGTTAAACCAGAGATCAGCCATGGTTCAAATAATATTCACTGATTCGTTCATTCAGCTTTCATTCAATGCTGCGTTCCGTTTCACTAAATGGATATTATCTTCACATTTTAAACGCAAAAATATTCATTATTGCGTTTAAAATACCTATACATCGTAAATTGTTCTTTGTTTAGGTTCCAATGTAACTAAAATGAGCACTATTAATTATTATATTGTTATTGAAGCGTTTTTGTAATCAAATGGCTACTCTCGTGTGAAATGGAGTGAAATATTCGAGCGCGCGCGCCAATCCGAGACGTCAAATTTTTTTTGATAGTTTCATACTGGGAATAGGTATTATTAATTTTTAAACTTTGGGCGGTTTCGTTGTTGATTATTATAATAATAAAATGGAACATTTGAAGAAAAACGTGAACCTTTATTTGTATCGAAAATCTTCGTCACTTAATTTGAAGGGATTCACACGATGACGAAGTCCAAATCATGTCCCAATCGTCCAAATCATCGAAATCCATCATATCAATGGCGTCCATAATATCAATTATTTATTGCAATCTATCACACACATAAAACCAAACAAATACAAACGTCAATTTGGAGGTTAGTCCATAGATAAACTAGGGGTATCAGAAGTTTAACTTTAGTACCATAGATTGTCCATGACGTAGCGATAAACTTCGTTTTGTAATAACATTTTACTTGGTCTATGGTCTAAACCTGGTAACAATCCCAGTACTAAATTTAGACCGCGTTATGGAATAAGGCTGATAGATTTATCACTTATAAAAACTGAGTTAATTGAAGTTACTACCAGACAAAATATATCAGCGTCTCGCTGGAAGAAAACAGCTTTATTTGTAAGCTTTTGCGTATAGCCCCATCATAAAAATAGCTTGTATTGATGCGTTAAGTGACCTTAAGTATAATTTGTTTACTTACCTTTATAAACACGGGTAATCCATCGGCGTTGCCTGGCGCGAGGTCTACCTCTAACTCGTCGCACAGGTAGTTCACCATTTCCCTGCTGACTTTATAGTTTTGGGAAAATTCTTCGTCAGGTAGGTCGAAGGCGCTAAATAGTTCTCAGACCTCCGTCCTAAGGTTTCGCCTGATCCTTTTCTGCTCGTAGAAGAGCATATGATTGCGCCACCCTCTAGGCATGATGACCCAAGTCTTATTTAGGTACAACACAACCACTATCACTACGTTTAACACAAGATATCAATTGATAAATAATTTTACACTTTATACATATATAATACAGTCAACAATCCATTATCAACACCAAATATACCTATCTATTACAGCAAGAACACAAAAAAACATTTAAAGAATTTGTAATTTTTCTGTCAAAAATATGCTCTCGAGGCCTTGTCTTCACCTCCGTGGGTACAGACATGTGTCGGTCGCATATGTCAAAATTAGTGTCTATCTCGACCGAAATTATCTCGGCAGCGTCACCATGCTACTGCTTGTAGACATGTCTCGGTCTTCTCCATCTCGACCGCGGGCACATCTCGAACTCGATAGAGAAACTGACATTTTTGCATAGAAAAGGGCGTTTCTCGAGCGGGCCACGCTAAGCGTACTGGTACAAAACCTTCCTCAGATCCTGCATGCACAATGATATGCCTTTTCATGATGATATGTTATTGACGACACCACTCGTAGAAGGCCCTTTCCATGACTTTAACTTTATAATTTTGATGCACATAGGTTTCACCAATGTAAATAATCTGTTTACCGTCTCTCTTGATGTATTGTTCTCAAGTATCTGTGTCGCCATGCAGCAATCTCAAATCGTTCGTCCCTGGTGTATAGAACCCTTTTTTTTATTCTTCTTAATGTTTTGACACTTATTTCTGAAATAGATATATTTAATAACTTTAATAAATTATTGAAAGTGTTCAAAATCACGGATATTTTCACCAATTGAGAGGATAACCCCCAGTTTCTCGTACACTAACAATGTGTTAATTTACTGTTAACAGCTGTCAAATGTTTTTTCTATATGCACTTTGGCTACTTGACAGCTGTTAACAGTAGATTAACGGCTTGTTAGTGTCTCAGAAACCAGGGGTAAGTGTATCCGAAATAAAACTTATGTTGAGGGCAAGAAAACTGCTGACAAGTGATTAAAAACATGTATATCTATGGACAGAAACAAATTGAATGAAGCAAGCATATTAATACAAAATAAAAAAGAATAAGTACAGGTACTTTCATTGTTAGCAATAGAATCTCCATCTGTATCTGTGGAATCTGTAATTGTACCTCTTCTACGTTTTGCTCCCGATATATATAGGAGATTACGGGCCTTGTCAACTAATTTGCCTTTAGCGGGCACACATCTCTTCGAAGCAGATTTAGAAAATGGGACTGCTTTCATGTAGGAAGTGTAAATACACTCTGACGGTAAAAGTGCTACGATTTTTGCAGCAGTCAAATTGAATTCTTCTGGTTTTATGTTACTAGAAAAATATAAAAACAAATATTATATTTTCTTTTTTTTGCGTTTGACACTGTTTCGATTCCCATACTTCTACGCAAATTAGAAAACATAGGTATTAGAGGTATCGCTCACAGCTGGTTCCAGAGTTATCTCACTAATCGTCGGCAATGTGTCAGGGTGGATGACAAAATAAGTAACCAGCTGCCCGTCAACTTTGGAGTCCCTCAAGGCAGTCTTGGTCCCACCTTATTTTTAATCTATATGAATGATTTACTTAATATCTCACTGAAGAACGCTGATCTGATTTGTTATGCCGACGATACAGTAGTGCTATTTCACGATACTTCATGGGAAAAAGTATTTAAGTCAGCTGAACTGGGTATGGCTGTACTAGCAAATTGGTTAATTAAGAACCTTCTCACTCTTAATGTTAAAAATACAAAATTTCTCGCTTTCCACAAAACCCGTGCCTCCAGACCGCTCACACTCCCTAAACTTATTATCCACTCTTGTTGTTCCTTTATGGATACTAATCCCCAACATACACACGTCTCTTGCTCTTGCTTAGCAATTGACCGCACTCACACTATAAAGTACTTAGGGATATTACTGGATGAATACTTATCATTTAAACAACACATTTCCTCCCTGTCTAGCAAACTACGTAAATCTATTTACATTATGAAATCCCTACGAAACTCGGCTTCTAGATCAATGTTATTACTAGTTTACGAAGCTGTATGTCAATGTGCTATTTTATATTGCCTATCGGCTTGGGGAGGGACAGCTTAAACTACTCTGATGGAGGTTGAAAGAGCACAACGTGCAGTTCTAAAAGTTATGTTACGAAAGCCTTTCAGGTTTCCTACAAATGAACTCTACAAAGAAAGCAACGTTCTTCGAGTACCCCAATTATTCATATCTAAAGTAGCTACCGCAATACATACAAAAACAGTTAACTCTCCAGATTTCGTAAAGTTAGCATCCCGCCGAGTTTACAAAGTACCTTAGCCGTATATTCGTACAACATTTGCCAGACGTTTTCCTCCATTTTCTTCTATAACAAAATTTGCCCACACATTAATAACATCAAAAATCTTCCTACAAGCAAAGCTAAACGAGCAATAGATGCTTGGCTCCAAGATATGGACTACCAAACAACTGAAGAGATTCTTAATGCTTGTGTTTAAAGAAAAATACTATCTCTCTTTCACACACACACACCCTCACACACACCCTCACACACAAATACACACACACACACACCCTCTCCCACCCATTCCATACATTTTTTACACATAATTATGTATTTTCTTAAGATGTATATTCAAACCTAGCCTAAGAGTTGTTTTTTGTTTTCCCTAAGATCTCATTATATAGATTGTATAACTTTTTTCATAGCGTTACCGAACCAGTCGACAATTATTTTAGAAAGTTTATTCTGGTCTCTGCGATACAGACTTAAAGTCTAGTGCAGATACCGCAAGTATTGTAAACATGCAACATCTTTTTAGCAAATAAAATATCTTTATTTATATTTATTTATTTTCACTATCATCGTTTGAAAGTCTCAATATTTTTTATAACTATATAAACACTACCTCATCTATAGATAATGCTGGAGATATGCATGGAGATATAAAACTACTTACTACCTACAGCTTACTTAAGCATACATTGAAATAAAAAAATAAATAAAATAATACTTCATACTAAAATTACGTACATAATAATAATTATGTATGATGTGATTCGTAACCTGGACGTTAAATGGGAGGGTCAATACGAGTACCTGGAGAATACAGCAACCCCAAAATACCTTGGCATCACCTTGGACCGAGCTCTAACCTTTAAGCAACATTGTCTCAATACTAAGATGAAGATCAGTGCTCGCAATAATCTTCTAAGGAGCATGACGGGAAGCACGTGGGGTGCCCATCCACACGTATTACGGACTACTGATTTGGCACTCAGCTACTCGGCCGCAGAGTACGCTAGCCCTGTCTGGAGTAACTCTGCGCATACTGGTCATGTCGACGTGGCCCTAAACGAGACTTGCCGTCTCATCACGGGCTACTTGAGACCGACTCCGACCGCCAAGCTACATTTTCTTGCCGGAATAGCGCCACCAGCAATTCGTAGAGAGGCTGCCGCTGCTACTGAACGGTGGAGACAAGCAAATGATGACATAATGCATAGCCATGTCCCAACGAAAAAGCGGCTAAAGTCTCGGAAAAGTTTCACTACTTTTAAGCCACTTGACGGGGAAACACCGGCGGAACTTCGATTGCGTAGGTGTAGGGAGCAGACAAAACACCTTCCTGACTTCATAAAGCCGGTGGAGTCAATACCACCTGGAGGGCATGAGCATTGGTGAGTATGGAGATCGCTGAACCGTCTGCGCGCTGGTGTTGCTCGATCCAGAGATAATCTAAAAAGATGGGGGATCCTGCCCGAAGATGCTGACATCTTGTGCCGATGTGGAGCTGCACAAACCACAATGCATCTTTGTGTCTGCCCTGAAGCTCCACAGTGCAGTTTGCGGGATCTCATGGAGGCATCACCCGGCGCGCTCGCAGTGGCGCGGTTTTGGGAGCGAGATGTCTGAGAGGAGGGCGGCGCTTTCGACACGAAAGAAGAAGATTTTCAACGGCCGGAAAAAGGCCACGTTCAATGGCTGTGTTAAATGAGTACTGTTTGCGGGTAGGAAAACAAACTTTATGTTTTGCTCATCACATAATCTTATAGCCTCAAGAGATAAGTGAGATGATAGATTGTCACCGATGAGAATTTTTGTTCCCCTTTTATCCTTAAAATAAGGAAACACGATTGATTTAAGCCAATCTTCAAATATAATGGCATCAAACTATCCACTTTGGGAACGATTATAACGGGCTCCGTTTTCAGTCCCAAGTATCATACAACTTTTTAGGTTTATAGACCACATATGGTGGAAGCAAGTCTCCGTCAGCTGTGGCAGCTATCATCAGTGAAATAGATGCTTTAGAGTGGTTCAGCACTCTTTCTGGGTACTTTGTTCCACGGTTCCGCAATTCGTGGGTATCTTTATGTTGTCGTTGCAATGTCAATTTGACAATATGGCACCGAATCTATCTCGCGGCATCGTTTTACAAATAAGTGGGTTATTGAGATCAGGGCTGTTGGAATAATGATCAGTCCAGGCAGGTCGCGTGTTGTAGCCTATGTAGAAGTTCATGCCTATAAAGGACAATAGTTCGTATTTTTTTAGGTTCAGAACTTTTCCAGTTTGAGTCGCATATAAGTTGCTCTGGTACACAATATCTTTGAGTGCTTTATCAATGAGGCGCAGGAATCTGTCTGTGGGGGTAGAACAGCTGGCGAAAAATTCTTCATTGACACCATGGTATTCTGGTTAACTGGTCTGAACCTCTGTCTTTTTCCACTTGCGGTTTGGTTCGTTTGAGTTTGATACTGGCTGAATCTTTTCAGAAGAGGAAGTGGACGATACTGATGAATCAAAGTTAGAATTTGTGGTCGAAACCGGATCACGAACTGATGCATCTTCGTCTTGATTGACAGTAGGAGCTTCGATCTCATCTAGAACCCTTTCTGGCTCTGCCTCGAAAATATCATCAAATATACGCGACGACGTTGGAACATCAAACTGATTTTCGTCTTCATCGTCAAAACATTCTATATTAGAATCTGCTGTAGTTCTTCCAACAACAGGGCCTCGATGAGTTTTTCGTTTCTTGATATATCCATTACAAAAAATCTAAAAAAAAGGAAAAACAATAACGTTTATGTCTGTTATATTGCATAATTTTGTATAAAAAAAAATTACTCAAAGTTACTGATGGTACTTATTAATCCTCACCAAAAACTACGTAATTTCCCAACAAAAAATACCGAGTCTAAAGTTTAACGTGTTTGAATACGGTACTAGACAAATAAATCTACAAAAGAAACAAAGGCTTAGAGTACTTACCTTGTAGATTATATTTTTGATAACAATCCAAAGTCTCCGTGTTTTTTCTCATAGACTCTCTATCAAGTTGTGACTTGAAGTTCTCGCTAATTGGATGATATCGCGTCAAATTCAAACAAAAGGCTGTGATTGGCTAGCTTAGCGGTACGAAAATGGATCATCAGGGAAAACTCGTCGTTGCAGGATCGTATATCTTGTATATTTGACTGATAAACAGGAGGTACAAATTTGTACCGTTAGATAGGAAAGGGTGCAAAAAGATATAATAATTAACCGGCATTCGTGTAGGAGTTTGTGTAAGCTGGAATAAAAATAATAAAATCTGAAATAACGAAATAAACCAGAAAATCAGGTTAAAGTTTGGACAAACCGGAGTTTGATATGGTCATGAAACGTACCGGAGTTTGAAAAAAGTCACTGTGGACTTGCCGGGATTTGAAACATAGCTAAAGGACTTACTTAGTTTTGTCAAACCTAACAATAAGAGGGCATACTCAAGGTGGCTACCAAAAAAATTAAGTCGTAATAAACAATATCAAAGTTTAATGAAAATAAAAATATTTGCCAACTAGTTTTTATAAAAAATTAAACAAAGTCCAAGACTTCCTTCACTGCATACTCCTCCGTATTATTTATTATGTTGTTCTCGTCCATTTCTTCATTCGATTGAACGTTATTTTATAAAATATTTTTATAATATTGTAGCCGAGGAATGTCATGTCATTCAGTCCCAAAGTGTTTCTGTAGTAAATTTTTTACACCTATTAATTTCTCTGGCTTTATCGTAGGCATGACTTGAACGATCTTCGGATCGATGTTGTCAATTTTTTTACCTCTCTTTAGTACTGAAGCACTTACAGCAATATTGTTTCGGTATGAAACTTCACCAGTCACCTGAATTTTATTTCTCGAGCGCGTGATTATAATTCTTCTACACTTTCTTACTTGAAAGTGTAAAGAAGTTTTCAAATTCTTTTCACGTTCAGTCTTCCAATGCAAAATCGGAACATCAGTTCCCACTTTGGGTTGCTTTGATATCAAAGTATTCTTGAGGTTCAATAATACACTCTTTACGCCTTATTTATTTTTCTGATAATGCAAATACTCTATCATGTGGTATGAAAGAGTGCCCTGTGACTGGAAAAAATATTTGTACTTCAGTAATATCTGTAAAGCGAAGTCTTACTTCGTATAGCCATTTTATTTCCATTGTTATTAGCATGGCATTCTTATTTTGGCCGCCACAGCCATCAGCAATCCACTTTACTTTTTCCTTCCCTTCCAAGTTCAAGGAATTGAAACAATCGTATACGAAAGAGCATATCTCATTTGAGCCTTTTGCCGCTTTATCTTCAGTCCATAAATACGCATGAACGTTTTCGGGGGTCAAGGAGGTTTTTGAACTACCAACAACAACTATCAAATTATGAAGATATAGTTGGCGAGAATAATAAACTGATTGATGGGATTGTCTCAAAATAAATGTACCGTTACGCACATGTATAATTTTCGTTACGCAAATGTGTGTAACGCACATGTCAAAAAAGTAACGTTTATGTTATTATAAAGGCATGTTCAAAATGATAAATAAAAAATATATTAAGAAAATAATAATATTTATTTCAACACTGAATTAAAGGTTTGCATACAAATTATTATAAAGGCATGTTCAAAATGATAAATAAAAAATATATTAAGAAAATAATAATATTTATTTCAACACTGAATTAAAGGTTTGCATACAAATTATTATAACTTATTATAAGTTTTTAATGAGTACAACAAAAATTAGCCAAGCTACATGATCGTCTGCGTTGATAACTGTTCTACGAAAACTAAAATGAAAACTACATACATTACAATTTTTATCAAACGAAAAAAGATAAATTGACAAGACTGTCTTAGTATTACGACAATAAAATTAAGTACTTACTTATTTTTATAGAAAATTAAACTATTGAATGTAACCCTCCCTTCATAAATAACAGGTTCAGAAGTTAAACTTACGACTATATTTGACTCCAATACCTCATCCAACTCATCATCAGTAGAATAAGTGAAATCATTGGCAAATAAATGTTTCATAGGTAATATTTTGTAGATTCCGTTACTTTTGTCTACAACCTTACCAACATATTTGTGAAGATAGTTTTTTATTCTTACTACTACCCAACAATCCGTATCAAATCCATTTTGTGTATCATCCCATTCGTCAATTGACACAATGCTTTTACTTGATTTCAAAGATCCCGTTGTTGTGCCCTTGCTTAATGTTTTCAGTAATGAATGGTGGCTTATGGAGTCAGATCTTTTATTTGTGATTTCAAAGTTAATCGTTGACTTTCAGGCCTTTTGTTGTTTGACTCAGAGTTTTGCGTCAGCAGAATGTCAGAAAGGATAGATATTTTTCTACTCTTGTTTGCAGAAGTTGATGGTACTTTATCTGAATCATCAAAATCCTCATCATCCATGCTATGAATTTTGTATGAACTGTCATCAGATTCCGCGTATGTAATATGTGAGTCCTCTGAAGTTGTACAACTGTGACTGATACTTTGTTTTCTACAGATCCGCTTATACGTCTTCCTTGTTAATGGAACAGCCTGAATTGTTGAGTCGTTTTCGCCCGGCTCAAGGGATTCTGCAGAATTTATTGAATTTCTGTCATTTGTCGCCAGTTTATGTTTTTTAATGCCGAAACACGAAGCATTAAAGTCCTCTCAATTCACCACAAAAACAACTAATGTCTCTGAAATATAAATCTCCTTAATTAAATATGATTTGATGGACCATCATAGTTCTAGGTACCGGAATCAAATCATCAGGAACTTCATTTTGTTTCTCTCGGATTTCTTTTTCAGAGACATAGAAAATCTCTGTTTTGCCTCCTTTCAAAACATCAATGGCTTTTTCTGCGGTCAAAATATCTCGCCCAAAAGCTACCTTATCATCGAGCTTTCTTTTTAGTGCTCCACCAACACCATCGGCAGCACTTTTGCCATGGCCGGCTTCGGAAAAAGACCACGTGCCGATTTTCAAACAATGTTCAATAATTAACTTGTTAAGTAAAAATTTTTTTTTCTGCCTATATTGAGTAGTAGGCCCGTCTGCGAAAATATGGAGTACTTGTATGTTAGTGTTATTCTTTTTTATATATTGTATAATATGTTCAAGGTGAGCTCGAATCGCCCCCGGGTCGTGGTCGTTACATGGTGACAGGGAGAGCGGTGGTAGCGGAGCGGTGTAGAACTCCGGCTTCTCGATCGAGAGGTCGTAGGTTCGAACCCGGCATGTACCAATGACTTTGTTTTCTAAGTTATGTACATTTGTGAAATTATAGTAGCAATACTACTCGCTGACGGTGAAGGAAAACATCGTAAGGAAACCCTAGTGTCTTGAGGTGTTAGCGTTCCTCAGCGCTTGCTACGTACAATGGCCCAACTATGAGGCTAAGTGCGGAAATCTCAGGTCTAACTAACAAACTAACTAACTATGGTGACAGGGAAGCAAACGATTTTGGTTTGGAATCCTTTGTATACAAAACTCCTGTATGAATTGTGAACTGTTGTTGCGATGCTCCAAAGTGACAAGATTGAATAGAATAGCTTGGTTGAATTTTAAATTATCGACCAACGCACGAAAATTTGTATGATGGTTTAAAATCTTAAAATAATGCTTCTTGAACTCTTTCAGATCCTTTTATAAAGTGTCAAGTAAATCCGCGACTTTTCCACTCACAATCTCTTTTACATACCTCTTAGTTTTTGCTATCTTGATTGAACCATCTTGCCCCGTTTTCTGTACTCATGGGCTTTTCGCACCCAGTGGATCCATTCACATTGTTCTTCATTTTTAAAGCATTTATTTATCTTAGGTTTCATGCTTCTACATTTGGGACATTTACTGTTATTACAACCGTACGAGTTTGAACTACACGTCACTGAAACAACTAAGAGCCGGTTTCCTGGGCTGATTAGATTTATTAATCGCTACGATCAAATTAATCTGCGATTAAGCACTGTTTGGGTTTCCTGAGCGCCAATCAATTCAGTTAACAAACAGAACACGATATAACCTGAATAATTGTATTTATAAATATTATATGACAATCGATTTTAATTTAGAATAAAATATCGGGTTTTAGGTTCTATACTTTTATTCTGAATCTGACGATATTGACGTAGTATCTGAATCGCATACATGAATTATAAATGTATCTACGATATCGTCAATCAAGTGATCTAATTTCATCATTTTATCTTCAACTTTTTTCGTGTGCTCTATACAGTCCGCCCAGCGTTGAGGTGTCACCAAATTTAAGCCATCTTCAAATAGTTTTTTGACTTCATTAATTTTATAGCTTTTATTGTTTCTTGCGACATGACCCTTGACTTGTGCCCAAACCAATTCTATTGGGTTCAATTCGCAATGGTAAGGAGAAAGTCGCAGAATGGTGACACCATACTCAGCGGCTAATTCTTCCACCGCATATTTTTCATAACTAGTTTTATTTTGTTTTACTATTTCTAGCAGTTGCGCCTTGACCATTTCTGAGTGGAACACAATATTTTTTTCTTTTAGCCACTCGGTTATCGCTGCTTTTCGCCAAGCTGAGTTCGGGATACTCTCAATTTTTCTCGAATGATAAGAAGCATTATCTAGAACTAAAACTGAATTATCCTTAAGTTTTGGCAAAACGCCCTCTAACCAATCTTCAAAGGTTTTTGCATTCATCTCTTGATGATAATATTCAACGTTTTTCTTAGATTCGTAAACGAGCGCACTGTTCTCCACAAATCCTTCTTCGTTTCCGATATGGCTGATAATCAAACGCCTTCCTTTTCCGGTCGGGGTTTTCAGACCTGTCGTTAGACCGTCCAGAAAAGCCTGTTTGGATGATTCAACCTGGGTGTCTGTCCATAACTTTTTTGCAGTATGACCTGCAAATTAAAAACCATTATTTAAAAACCTATTTAGAGGCTAAAAATTTCACCCATGCCGGGATTCGAACCCGCAACCTCTGGCTATCCGTACCAGCGCTCTACCAATTGAGCCAATGGGCGACTCACGGCATCAGTGAAATTTCGAACCTCTTTACAATATTCTCTGTATTATGTACAGGCAGCGACATCTGACTTAAGCAAATTGCATTACTTACAGCCCCGACTACCTACTTTGCAGTTAGGTTTAACATCGGAACGATATCACTGTACCCACATGATTACACTATTTTTATTTTTAATGCACTAACCCGTGCTAAGGAACAAATTTAAAAACCTATTTAGAGGCTAAAAATTTCACCCATGCCGGGATTCGAACCCGCAACCTCTGGCTATCCGTACCAGCGCTCTACCAATTGAGCCAATGAGGTTAGTGCATTAAAAATAAAAATAGTGTAAAAACCATTATTATTAAAATTTCTCTGAGAAGTCCTGTACCTTGCAGTGGGATGACAACAATAAAAAAAACTAAATTGGATTTAACAAGACCTTAAATAATTTTAGTTATTGACAAAATTATATTTAGTATGATCATCACAAATAACTTTTTTTTAATAATATTATTACCTTCATTGACCCAGGTTTCATCTTGGTAATAAATACATCTCCCCTCCCTGCGGTACTGTTTGATGGCTAGTGGGTACTTTTTCCGCCACAGTATTATATCTTGCCTATTAATTATCTTGCCTATTAATTCAAGTACACAACTCGCAAACTTTGTCGTTTGCGAGTTGTGTACTTGAAATTGATATGTCTCAGCACTCGCTGCATGGTTGTTCTTAACATATTTGGCAAGTCAGAGTCGTCATTCACATCACGCAACACCTAAAAGAATCCAATCAATAGTATTTTATTACATATTGTAGGTATTAGGAATGCGGATCATAGTGAGACCCACTGGTCGTACTACTTTCCACAACCATCAAGTAAGTTTATCCGAAGTTAAAACCAGTTATTATTTACAAACCTTATCTATTGTAGGAGCTTCGTTGTCATAAAAGAATTGGTGTATTTTTCTACGAATTGCAGAAAATACAAATTCATCAAATTTGTCTTTGAAGGTCAGTCTCGGTCCTGACTTTTTAGGGCTTACAAAGATTATGTTGCAGTCGTTGAAATACAATCCTCTTTTCTCGGAGTATCAAACGGTGATCCAGAGCTTTCTTTTCCAATAACATATTTGTAAGTAATCAATATCATCACTTTTTCTGACACACTAAGTGATTGGCGCCTCCTTTTTTCCTTGAGGAAAGGTTTTCATGTGTTGAGTGTTGAAGTAGATGGTTGAGGATCCATAATTGACTCCAAGTAGATATCCAGAAGACGTTAACAAGTAATGCAATCCACACAATGTCCAGATGAGAAGCCGAGGTCAATCGTAGTTTAATCCAACGGTAGTCCAGATGAAATGCCAAAGTCGTCAAAGAACACCAAAAAATATAAGAACACATTCACGCCACTGTAAATTTCTAGACCTCCCTCAGTCGTTTTGACACTTACACATCTCCATATTGTTTTCCTAATTCTAAAAACAAACTTCCTCAGGTTAGACAGACAAGGAACTATTTGGCAATAAAATAAAAACTATTCACCCACACCTCATCCTTACCTCATTAATAAAATCATGTCTTTACCTCCTTTCTTATCATTCGTATTCTTTTTAAATATTTTACCTGCCAGCTTGTACAATCGAGTACAAAATCTTTTACAATCCACGATGACGTGTATCTATGAAATAAACCCGAAGTCCTTTATGAACTGCGAATTCGAGGAGTCACAATCCTAAATACGATTTCTCGTTAATTATTCCTTTCTACTATTTGTAAAATAAATGATAATGCTTGTAAAATATATACCCCTTTATTTATTAACTTTACTCACTCATCTTAACGCCTACCAACGCTACCTTTTTAGTTTTAATTTTGTTTATATACACCTAGTTACCTTTTCGGACACACTTGCTTTAGACGGAAGTCTAAGTATTTATTAACTCTTGTATTAAAACTACCCTTACCTGGTGTATCTCTAAAACCTAAAGTTAAAGCACCATTTAATTTACCCCATAGCGCGTACTAAAAGCATACTACTATCCTCCATAATATTTGCTAACCAATTTTATTATCAAATCCAAACATTCAATCAGGTGCGGCGACAACACGTTAATAAGCCTAGGTCAATTAATTTATCTATAAAACGCGTTATTTATGTTTACCCCACCATAGCTCTTGAGAGCAAAACTACGACGGACTCTACCCCGTCGGGTATTATACATATTATGCATATTCAAAAATTTTAAATTACGTCACCCATTTTTGAGATTTCCTTAATTTTTTTAGCATTACTACTTCACATTTCGTCTAGACCTGACTATTTTTACCTGCTAATTCTGTTTTTATCCAGTTTTCTATTTATATTATCAATAAAATAAACAAACCCATTTTAAATAAAATACAAAGTTGAAGTCGTTCCAGTTTTATTATTTATAAAACGCTTTACAACATCACATTGTCTTCCATAGCTTTCATGTATGATAATTCTATAAAACGAAAAAAAAAAGCTTAGTCAATATTTTATGTCGATTGTGTACATCCCTATTATTTTTCTGTTATAAACTGGTCACATCGCAAATGTCATTTTACTGACTAAGTTGGTGGAATTGATATTAGTAGATCGACGAATTAACGGGTGTTTTCTCGTGGTCTCATTATTTTGTCCCGTTAACGGGTCCATGAGGGATAACTATCCCTCGTGGTCCCGTTATACGTCATCAACGGGTCCACGAGAGATAAAGTATTTCTCGTGGTCCCATTAAAGAAGATGATGCCTCCTGTGTAATGGCAAAATAGATACCTAAACATAACGCGACACAAAGAACCTACTTACTATACAATTTAAAAGTAGGAAGTATTAGGCGCTCATATAAAGGAAGAAGACAGTGCTCTGCTTTTAGGCTCGCACAAGGAGGACCTTTAGGGCTCCTTTGGAATAAATGCTTGAGAAAAAGTATTAGGGTCTAATGAAATCGCAAGACATGGGGAAAACATCACTTTTTGTACTGTAGAATAATTAATAATTTTAAGCAAAGAAGTGGAAAGCACTAAATGTTTGAGAAAGAGTACTAGGGTCCAATGAAATCGCAAGACATGGAGAAAACATCACTTTTTTTTGTACTGTAGTGTCTAATATTTTTTTTCTAAATGTTTCAGAAAAAGTATTAGGCTCTCATTAAAGCGCAAGATAAGACAAAGCTTTAACGTGTAATGTTTTATTCTTCTAGCCTATAAAAATTATAGCAATGATCTGGGCTCATTTAAGCCCAGATCATTTATTGTTTATTCATCCATGAAATTCGACATTAGGATACCTACCCTAGCGCTTGAAATTGCCAATCCGACGTGGGCAAGTGTGGTAACTAAGCTCATACTCTGCCTCTCAGAGAAGGCCTCCAGTAGAACGTTTTTGAACGTCTCTGGCCTGCAGTAGAACGTTTATTATAGGATACATAAAAAATGCTTACCACGGTACATGCTTAAAAAAACAGTTTTGACCATAAATAATAACCCGCTTCTTTATCTACAGGGTTATGTCTGAAATGCGCAATTCTTAAGAGTGGATTAGAATTTTTTCATTTATGATAAATTTTATGTTTCAAAATTATTTGTTTCAAATACAGAAATTATTTTGTTTAAAAAAAAGGAAGTTTCGTTTCGTTTTTATTGTACATTGTATTGACGTTGCTAGACAATGGCTATATATAACCATAATGTGTTATACACCTATGTGTTATTTATTTTGTGTATATTCCGGGCATTGCAGTGGTCTCTTGTAGTGCAAGTGAAGGTGCCACTGGATCGCATCATAACGAAGATGCAACGGCCAAAGTTTTTTCATATAGGTACCCAGAATCGACATTCTTTCAAAAAATCATCACTTGAGTTTTTTTCAAACAAACTACGAACGTTTCAGGTATAAAAACGCAATCAATTCCTCCATCTCCATGTGAGCCTACTACTTTTTTCCACAAGCATCCGAGACGCCTAGTAGGGTGTTCAAATCACAGATTTTTCCATCTATTTATAAAAATACTCCTAGATTTCCGTGAGAGCCTAGGACTTTATCTCTGTTTAACTAATAAACTAACAGTAAGCTACCCATGACCTCATGCAATCCCAGTACTTTCTTTTCCAAAATGTAACAGTAAAACTTAATTCAGAAAAGTTGTATGAGCAACGGAAGAAGGCTATAGGGAGCAGAGAAGGAGAAACGTGGCGCTGAACGTGACAAGCCAGTGAAAATTGTTTTACAGGAGGCATCATATTTATTAGCGGGACCACGAGAAATAGTTTATCCCTCGTGGACCCGTTGATGACGTATAACGGGACCACGAGGGATAGTTATCTCTCGTGGACCCGTTAACGGGACAAAATAATGGGACCACGAGAAAACACCCGAATTAACTTGGTTTGTTTGCTCGAAAACTGCTGATATTTTGTGCTAGCCTCCATGTCTTCGCTTTCGGAAATCTCATCGAGTGATGATGAAGTGCCCCAACGACGCGCGGTTGCTAGAACCAGACGCTCAAGGAAAAGAATAACCCTATAGAAGAGGTCAATGAAGAGGAGTTTCGAACTCGGTTTCGGGTCCCGAAGGCAGTGATTATGATGATTGCGGGCCTGATTGGAACTCAGATAATGCCCTATACTATCAGGCGCTATGCCATAAGCGTTGTGGAGCAAATTCTGCTTACAATTAGCTTCTACGCAACAGGGGCCTTCCAGATAACTGTGGCAGACAATATAAGAATACACAAAACGACCGCTTGCCGAATTATAAAGAAAGTGTCCTCTGCTATTGCCCAGCTGAGACCTAACTTCATAAAAATGCCGCAAACCGTATTAGAAATAAACGAAGTGAAATCAGGGTTCTACAACATTGGTGGTTTTCCCAATGTTATACTCGTAGGTGCTGTGGATTGCACCCATATTAAAAATACAGTCTCCAGGTGGTCCACGAGCTGAACTATACCGAAATAGGAAAGGGTATTTCTCACTAAATGTTCAGGCGGTGTGTGACCATCTACTCAGGATTAGTGATGTCATATGCAGGTGGCCTGGTTCTGTGCATGATACCTCAATTTTCAATGACATAAGAGACGACTTTGAATCTGGGCGGTATGGGAACAGTTGTCTGTTAGGAGACAGTGGGTACTGTTACGGGGCGGGTCAGGAGAGTCTTTTTGAAAAAGATATTTTTCTTAAAACACGTTTATTACGAAATTGAAAATAAAGGAAATTGAATAATAGAAATGGAACAGTAGAGATGACCGTCTTTCACGAGCCCGGATATTGAATTGCAAAATGGTACGACTGTGTGACTGGTCTTGCGTCATGCCATGGGAAAAAGGCTCCACGTGTCGAATGCACCTACTGACGCGTCAGCACTTTCCCACGCATACAGTCTCTAAGGGAAGGTGATTATAACAACCCCCCCCCTTAAGATTGAACATCACGGAAAGGGTGATGTGAAATTTCAGGACTCGCTCCAGATTCACAAACTAATATTAGGTATGTCAGTATTAAACTTAGATCTAGAATTAACCTACGTTCTTAACTATCTACCATAATAAGGATCTCGTTGACAGGATTATTTTATGTTAGATAAGGATCTTGCAAGTACAATATTTCTCTTCTGAGGAGTTGGATGCTGAACATGGACCATATCTTCAGCTTCAGCGATAGAGGAATGGTTGTTGGCTGTGTCCTTAGTAGGTATAATTGTTGACAAAGGTAAATCTGGTTTAACTTCCGGGTTACGGCGTTTATGGAAAATTTCAGTGCAACTAGAAAACATATTTTGCCGTAGGATTATTTTCCTACCCTTATACAGTAAATAGAACACAAACATAATACTAACTATATAACTAAGTGACATATAATGAACTCCGTATTTTTGGAGATGATTGGAATTCTCGATTTCGTTGATCTCGCTCTCAGATTGATCGAGATGGACACTGGCATGTAAGAGGGAGTCTAAATTGTTAACACTATCTAACTTGACCATAGGAATCTTAAACAGGGTTTTATTAACCTTAATTCTATCGCAACAGTCATCTATGACTATGCTAAAGTTTGACATAGTATGAGTCTGAGTTATATTAATCGTATACCTGTCAGTGGAGGACAACTGCAAGGTCCTGAAAAATGCTTTACAGTTTTTCGGCAGCGAAAGGATGCCTGTAGCAGATAACATCTCATCGTACAGGTTATCTCCGCAAGCTATGTGGCTTCTGCCTGGTTCCGATTGGACGAAGATCCATCGGTTATGAGTTATCTTATGAAATAAGTCGATAGAGCCGCGTAACAGCTTAATATTACAAGAGTCTGGAATCTTAGAAACTACATCCGTTAATAAACTAATTTCGCACAGAGGGTTCGCGATTGTTGAGTAAACGTTTGTTAACACGCACACATAGCACTTTTCACTAATCACTTTGCAGTTTGGCAAGTCTTTGATCAATGAGTAGAACATATGATCGCTCGTTATTGCCACGTAAGGGCTGGAAGGAGCAATAAGAGCGAAAGTCTCGGGTTTGGAACTGTCGTAGGGAATTGGTAAAGGAATGACATTGAAAAGTTCATAAGTTTGCGGTAGGACTAAGGGAATTTTTACTACAATGACTATTTTATCAGTATGATAGTAGCATACCAGCTGAGATACATCAATTATCTCGTTAATATTTTGTAGTGACAGAGACACCGGTAGTTCGTAGTGCTGAGGTAAGTCGTTTCGGTGCCCTTCGAGTTCGCTGTACAGCTGATGTGGACTAAGTACAGTCGGATGCAAGATGTTTAACTTTGCAAACAGAATGGCATTGTTTACGTCATCAATGTCAAAGGAAACAGAGGTGATAATGGACTCTAAGGAGTTCAGCAAGGACGAGACCTGCGTTTTTGCTTGTAACTTATCATTAGAATTATTTATTGCTGACATGGCTGAGCGTATAGCTTCCATATTTTGGACGAGACGTTTTTCGTTCTCGTCTACTTTACTCATAGTGTTGTTGAACGTAGATATGGTAGACTTGATAACGTGAATGTTATCCTTCATTAAGTGCCTCAGATGTTTTTCATCTGTCTGTACTTTGTTGATAGCGTCAGTGAATTTTATAGCGTCATCAGAGTCTAAAGTACCGAAGAACGTTTTAAGCAATGAGCCTCCGATATCGAAAAGACCACGTTTAATGCGATGATTTTGTTTGTTTAACATTAGATGGGAAATAGAAGAGAATTTTCGAATATTGACGTCACGTAATGCGGATAAAGAGTTAGAACAATCTGTTTTAATTTGGGATGATATAAAAGAGCTACAGAAGGTATTTACCTTTTCGAGTAAATAATTGATTTTATCAAACGTTGGCTTTACGTGACTAATATCGATATAAGTAAGTACATTCCAGTCGTCGTTTGTGAACTTAACGTTTATAAGCTTATCAAAGAATAGGCCGGAACTTCCTCGAATAGGTGAGACGAACTCACAGGGATACAGCGAGAGCAATGACCTGGAATAAATAAATAAAAATTATTAAATTATTATTATGGTGCCGTTTGGTATGCGGCGAGCTTGATTTCGTCGTAATGATGACGCCCGTGTCTACGGTTGATTAAGAGTGTGACCGTGTGGTTGCCATTTATTTTTACGATCTTATATGGCCCTTTCCACACTGGTGATAGAGCCTTGTTTTGTTTATGATGGCACTTTAGATACACCGTGTCGTTTACGCTATAAGTGGTAGGCTTAGCACGAGAGTCATAATGTTTATTAGACCGTTCTTTAGAGAGATGAATGTTTTGTAATGCTTTTTGTCAGCTGTAGTAGAGCCGATGATTTAGAACTCTGATGTAGTCGGTGTATGTGTTACTTTCGAGTGTATCTATTGACTTTGGGATATAGGGTTTGAACCCGAATAACAATTCGAATGGGGTGAAATCGGTAGTGGTATGGACGTTAGTGTTATATGAGAACATGGCCGTGTTTAAATAAAAGTCCCATGTATGAGCATTTTCGTTGACAAAGGGTCTTAAATATTCCTTAAGGGTCGAATGACTTTTCTCTAAGGCACCGCATGTTTGAGGATGATAAGGGGATGCGATAAGGTGTTTAATACCGAATAAGCGTTCCAGTTGTTTAAACACCTCTGAACAGAAGTTCGTGCCTTGATCAGTGACGATGATTTTGGGGATTCCGACGTGAGCTATAAAATGGACGAATTTTTTGGCAGTTTCCTCGGCGCTGCTTGTCTGTAATGGATACGCCTGGGAATATTTTGTAAGATCATCTTGGAGTGTTAAGATGAACTTGAATTGGAATTCGTAAGTTTCTGGAAGTGGACCTACAATGTCCAGGAAAACTTTTTCGATCGGTCTGGTGGCGGTAGATGTTATTATCATTGGAGCACGATTTGTTTGCCTCAAGGGTTTGTTGATTTGGCAAGATCGACAGTTCTTTACATAGTTTTCGATATCCTGCCGCATCGATTTCCACCAGTACCCTGAATTGATGCGCTCTAGCATGCGCGAGATACCCGGATGTCCGGCAGTGGGCGAATCATGATGATCTTTTAGAATATTCTTGACCTCGTCAGGCGTAGGGTATAAAATAGAATTATGATATATGTTGACCTTGACGCCTGTACCATGAAATAGAAATGCGAGGATGTTATATATTTTTGGGAATGAAAGTTTGGAAAATGGATCGGAAAAGTCTGAGATGGCAAATTCTTTTTCTTCGCTGTACCAGAATCTTATCATGTCTCTAAAATCTCGAAGTAGGTTAAATATGTCTTTGTATGACATTTCGTCATAGTGATGCACGCGAAGAAATAGATGTGTGAATAAGTGTTTTTCATTTGATGTAGAATAATATGTGTAGAGTTCGCGCTCGATAGTGCGGATGTCTGGTTCACTAGTCGAGGCTTCGAGTATTTCTTGGCAATATGGGACAGATTCGTCTAAGTCGATTGAGGTAGGGTAAGTAATGACTTTGCATTTAGCTTTCAGCAGAGGTTCATTGAACTCTTGGATTTCAGTGTCGTAGGATATAGGAGAACGGCGGATACTTTGCAAATACTGCTCGTAGGTTTCGGACGTAGAAGGCATGGGCGGAAGCTGAGGGGACTGCGAGTTGTTATCGGCAGCGGGTGGACTATTACCGCTTGCGTTACTTCGATTTAGAATCGGATCTGTGACATTGACATTGACGGGGAATCTGGATTTAGTTTGTTAGAATTTAGTTTGCCTTGTTTATAAATGATCTCGTAGTCGTACTCCTCTAGTTTGAGACGCCAGCGAATTAGCTTCGAACTGGGGTCTTTGACATTGAATAGCCAAACTAAGGGCCGATGGTCAGTTACGATTTTGAATTTGTGACCATAGAGGTATGGACGGAAAGTTTTGACGCCGAATAGGATGGCCAAAAGTTCTTTTTCAATAGTGGAATAGTTGCCTTCGGCCTTGTTTACTGTTCGTGATGCGTAGGCGATTGGCTTGTCCTTGCAAACGTCACCTTGGGATAGAATGGCCCCGACAGCATAATTGGAAGCATCCGTGGTAAGTATGAAAGGTTTTTCGAAGTCGGGGTACTGGAGCAATGGGGCTGAAGTTAGTTTAGATTTTAGAATAGAGAAGGCGTTCTTTTTTCTTGCTCCCAGTGAAATTCAGCGTCCTTTTTAAGGAGTGACGTCAGAGGTTTTGTGATTTTGCTGAAATTTTCAATAAATCTACGGTAATAGCCCACTAGGCCTAGGAATGACTTAATGTCCTTGGGATTCTTAGGAGTTGGAAAATCGGTGACTGCCTTGATTTTGTCAGGATTCGGAGAAACACCCTTGTCCGTTATTATGTGGCCGAGATAGGCGACTTCTCACCGTAAGAACTCTGCAACTTGAGATTCGCTTTTCGGAATTTTGAGAATACGAGTTCCAGCTTCTGCATGTGTGAGTCGAGATCGTGAGAGTAGACGATGCAGTCGTCAAGATATATGAAACAGTGGAGACCTTGAAGGCCACATAGGACGGTGTTCATAAGTCTTTGGAATGTAGCAGGGGCGTATTTAAGCCCAAAAGGCATTCTAGAGAATTCGTAGTGTCCAGCGGCACTATTGTTAGTAGAAACGGTAAACCCTGTTTTAGAGGCATCGAGAGGGTCCATAAGGACTTCATGAAAACCACTGGCTAGGTCCAGTGTCGTGAAATATTTTGAATGACCTAATTGGTCGAGAATATCAGAGATAAGGGGCAAAGGATAGACGTCAGAGACGGTGTCGTCATTTAACTTTCTATAGTCTATGACTAAGCGCCATTTCTTTTTGCCCGAAGCGTCCATTTTTTTTGGCCCGACCCATACGGGCGCACTCCAAGGGGAGTTGGAAGGACGAATTATTTTTTGGTCTAGAAGTGATTTAATTTGCCGTTCAACTTCGTCCTTATGACACTCTGGAAATCTGTATGACTTGACGTGAATGGGTTGTGAGTCACCTGTATTAATGGTGTGTTTTGTAACATTCGTGTAGGTTAATTGTTCGCCTTCCAAGTAAAAGATGTCAGTGTATTTAGAACAGCAGTCGATTAAGCGTTTTTCTTCTTCGCTATTAAGATGGGAGGTGCGAAAGTTGTCAAGGACGCGATTGTGTCGATTGGAGTCGCTAGAGGACACGGAGTATATGTTTTCTTGGGAGTTAGAAGTCGAACTCGGTATGTGACACGTCTGTGTCAAGGTGACTTTGTAGTCTGTGACTTTTATTTCGGAATTGGTGATATTAAGGACTGATATATTTATTTTTCCATTGGGCTTGATAGAGACGAGGCTATTTGCTACAAAGATGCCTTCGGAAATTGAATGGTCTAGCACTAAGGCTTCTTTGGTGTTGTGGAACTCGGAACTGTCATTCGTTATTGAACATTCTATGACGGCTTCAGAACGAGCTGGAATTATGTAGGTAGGCTGATTGAATTCTATAGGGATGAGATTACCCTGTATGTGTAGACAGTGGTTTGAGTAGCGGACATCGGCATTTTGGCGCGATAAGAAATCGTTACCTAATATCCCGTCATAGTTCAAGTTCACATTTTCGCTGATGGCGTGGAACTAATGGTCGAACGATATTGAACCTGTGTCTGTTTGAAAGTCGAATTGGATTTGGAATACGCCAAGGCTTTCGCAGTATGAATCATTGTCGCTTAGGCCCTTAAGCTTTATGGTGTCGTTCGAGAGTGATGGCTTCTGTGTGAAATTAGTAAGCTTAGCTATACTGACACTTGCACCAGTATCGATGAGAAAGCACAACACGTTATCTGAGTAGTTTGTTTTGAGACAAACGTGTGGCAGAGACACCTTTTTATAGGTTGTATTAATCTCATGAATTGATATGGAATTAGACTTAGAATTGGGCTTAGGCTTGGAATTTTCTTTCGGTTTAGAAGTCTTTTTGGATTCAGAGATTTGTTTGGGTTTTTGGCTCAGAGAATTGTTTGGGTTTTTGGCTCAAAGAAACAGAGGCTCCCGAGGGAGGATTTTGAGGACTTGATTTGGAAGCAGAGTTTATTTTGACGTTACTGGGCTTAGTGGCCGAAATAGAAGGTAACGATGAGTTTTCAACCCTTGAAATAGAAGGACTCGCTGAGTCATTGGGGTGTTGTTTATTCTGACGACCTATCTGTCGTTTAGATTTAGAAATAGGAGTCGGCAAGTTAAACCTGACTCGCTTAGGCTTTCTCGCCTTGGATACAGAGGGATTTAGAATTTGGGACTCGGGCGATTTCGCCGATTCAGAGGGAGTCGATATGGTGCCTGCATAATTACTGGGTACTCGTCGACACGAATGCGATACCCCGTTGCTTAGTTTAAATTACAGTTATCTTCGTCAGCCTCTTCGCCGGAGGTCGATAGTGGAGGTGACTCGACTGTAACGTTATGCTGGAATTGATAAGGGTTGTTGTTCGAATTTCTCCGGGCGTTATTGAATTGACGTTTTTTGCATTGACTTATGTCGTGGCCCTCGTTTTTGCAGTATCTGCAAACTGCTGGGTTGGAGGGCCCTTGAGACCTATCTGAATAATCTCGCTGAGGGCGAGGATTTGGTTTATATGGAACTAGGGCGCGAGAGTCACGCCTGAAACATTCAGACTCTAAGTGGCCTGGCTTGTTGCAGCGTCTGCAGAATTTTTGTTTAGGGGCCTCGGTCGGCCTTGATGTTGACTTATTTAAGAGATTTAGAATCTTTTCTTCCTCCACGGCCACTATCACGGCATCGTTGAACGTTTTCGGCTCTCGGCAACGCACGATGTTACTTAAGCGTGAATTGAGACCTAGACAAAATGTGTACAGGGCTAAATCTTCTGTCATAGCAAGACGTCCTGGCAGCTCCTTTTTAAGGGAGTTAGCATTATGAATTTCAGCCTGTAAATCTGTGAGGGACGTTTCGATTCGGAGAGCGAATTGCGCTACGGTTTCATTCAGCATTTGCTTACATGATTGAAGGTCAAGCAGGAGATGGTTGTAATGTTTCCTCTGACCAAAGTTTTGTTGTAAAACAGCCTTGTGTTCATCGAAACTGCTGAATTCACGGTTTGAGCAAGCAATTGGGGCCTTGCCCTCGAGTTTAGATATTATAAATTTTAGGAGTAAGTCTGTCTGGCTTTGCGATGACAGATCTAGGGCATTTTGACAATTTGTAAGGAATGCTGTTAATGTTTCCCTGTCTCCTTTGTACGGGGAAATGAAGCTACAGAGGACTTGTATGGGATACGGCTCTGTTAATAAAATTTGAGTCGATTGTTCGGACTTGGCCATTTTGTTTGAGAAATACCTATTAGATAATAACAAGAACGAGCGGCGGCACGCTTAGAATTGGAAATAGTAAATAAGGTAGGTATGTACTCGAGTTGGTAAAAAAATCAATGTAAGGAAATAGAATGGATATAGAAAGGACTCGTGACAATAACGGTTAATTAAATGTTAGACTCACAGGATCACGGCGAGCTGGAGAGTTGTAGGCATTGCGGTTTGAAGTTTCTTGTTGCAGGACGACGACGACGACGACGGAGGCGACGGTGATGGACACGGAGACTCGGCGACAGCGACGACCATAGGTAAGTACCAGGTAAGTAGGTAGGTACTTATACGGGCAGCAGCAGCGGGCCCGTCTTGGAAGCAGGACACGGAGAGTTACGGATGGCGCAACGATTCGGAGACCACGATGAGCGGCAGCACGGCGGCGGCAGTGACTTTGAGGACGGCAGGCTGTATCGACAGGCCCCAGGGTTGAAGGCTGACTGTCGCAATTACAGGGCACAAAAGTTCACAGGATAAAGTTAACAGCGTAAGGATTTCACAGCATGAAGAGTTTGACACAGTTTTTCACATAGTTTCACTGCGGTCCGGTTTTTCGCGTTTTCACGTTTTTACGTTTTTCGCGTCTGAGATGCTGGGAAATGCGATTTCCACCAGCAGATCCCACTTCTGACACCACTGTTACGGGGCGGGTCAGGAGAGTCTTTTTAAAAAAGATATTTTTCTTAAAACACGTTTAAAATGCATTGGATCGCACGGTTGACGCAGTGTCTTCGCACTTCACCGAGTACTTCTCTCTCACTAGCCATTACCTCAAACGCCGTCAAAATACGAGCCCGTAACTGTCCTTCTGTTCGGATCGTAAGGCCATCGTTTCTATAAACGAGATCTTTGACCCTGCCCCGCGTTGACACGTGAAAATCAAGAGGTGTGAGATCGGGCGAACGTGGCGGCCAAGCGATGGGCCCACCACGGCCAATCCAGCGTCCTTGGAACTCCTCGGTTAGGAAATCTTGCACTTGTCTGCTGTAATGTGCCGGCGCGCCATCGTGTTGAAAGTACATAAAGTAAAGGTACGACACTGGCACTTTCCTTAATAGTTAGGGGAAGTCACGCTGCAGAAACTGCAGATATGTATTTCCGTTCAGGCGCTCTAGGAACAACGGGCCAAGAAACACATCATTCAGTACTCCTGCCCACACATTGACACTGAACCGGTGCTGGAAGTGATCGGGGCGAACCACGCGAGGATTTATATCACACCAATAATGAGCGTTGTGGATGTTAAAAAGTCCGACCCTGGTAAACGTGCACTCGTCAGTCCACAGAACATTGTAAGTCCGATTCCGCTGCAGCCAGCGAGAAAATTCAACACGCGGCACGTAATCGGTGGGCAACAGCTCCTGTACACGAGGTGTAGTGGTATGATGGTAAGTTTAGTTTATTTCTATAAAAAAAGCATTACAAGAATTATAACATGAAAACATTTTCGATCTTACAGACTTATAAAATAATATTGAACCCTGACCCCTGAACTAGGTTTTAGGCCTGTGTCTCCGGGGTCAGTGTTTTACAATAATCCTAGTGCTAAATAGTGTGCTATTGTGCTGTTTACAAGGGCATTTTATTGTTTATGGGTTTAAGAAAAGAAAAATAAAATAAAATTTAAACATGCAAGCATGCAGAAAGAAGGAAACCTTTTATATAAATGTTGTGTGTGTGTGTTTGTTTGTAGTATGTGTGTATCTGTAGTATCTGGGTATGTGTGAGCGCATGGTGAAAGTATTTATGGATGTGTAAAAGTGAGTGAAAAAAATAGTGTTTTGTGTAAGACCTGTAATGTGTGTTTGTGAGTAAAGGCGTGGCTGATTGATTGCTTTATCTATTTACAGTTAGCAATTATTCTGTATTAGCGTAGTCCATGCTCAGAAGCCATATTTTCAGTTTATTTTTCAGCTCGTGTTTTGTGAGAGGATGAATTAGAAGTTATTTTTCAATTTTATTATAAATATGTGAGCTCATAACATAATACTGTTTAAATGCAAAGCTGGTTCTATGTTTGGGAAGAGGGCAAATACGGTGACTCCTGCGTCTACTAGGGGCGGTATGGGCAGGCACTTGTGAGTGTTTACGCAAGATAGTCCGAAGCACATACCACTGGCGTACAGTGAGCACTTCAGCTAACATATACAACTGAGATGTTGGAAATCTAAAGGGTTTCTGCAACATAACTTTTAGTATCGCCCTTTGCGCCCTCTCCAGTTTTAGGAAAACGGTTTTGTCGGCTCCTCCCCAGACTGGAATACAATACGTTAAAAGCGATTCGCAGAGGGCAAAATAAACTGTTCTCAATGTATCCAAGTCAGCGGAGTGCCTCAGAGTTTTAAAAATATAGATTACTCTTCTTATTCTTCCTGTCAAAGAATCCAAGTGAAGGTGCCAGTTTAAGTTTTCGTCTAGGTAGACACCCAAATATTTAATACTAGAGGCTCGAGTTAGCGATGGACAAGAACACGGCGAAGATAGATCTGAACATATATGAGCCTTAATTTCAAAAGAAGCTGGTGCTCTAGTGCCAGATTGTATGCATAGAGGTATATATTTAGTTTTCCCTACATTCAGTGCGCCAAATTCGATAAAGAATAGAGGTAAACAAACCGTTGCTAGGCAACGACTTGTTTACATCTAAAGGGCAGATGTTAACAACCTTTTCTAGAAATCATTTTCATAGAAATAATAATCGTTAGATAGATAGAATATTCTTTATTGAACACAGAAATTATAGTAACAGATATTATCGTTCTTCCTATAAATGTAAAAAGTTTATTTATGTTTATAATTTTAAAATGAAGGGCTTAACCGATTTGACTGAAATATGACACACAAATGTAACAGACATCTACGCGAGCCGTGCCGCATGGTTTCCCTAATAGAATTAAGCGCGTTTAAGAAAAAAAACACTCAAATTCTTCAACCGTATGATATTAATAAGTACCTATGGATGCGACTATGAAAATGAGGAGATTGGGACCTACTGCAAATATTTCAATAAAACAAAATTATTTGTATGTATTTTTATTCATATTATTATGTTTACACTAATCGTCACTGTCAGTGGACGAAGAGGGTGATGAAGTTGTGTCTCCGGAGACTTGAATTATAAATTCGTCAATGACGTTATCTATTACACCATCCAAATCGGCCATTTTTGTCTCTTCTTTAATAACGTGTTCTACACAAATTTGCCATGCTGCTGGAGTAATTTTACCTATTGCCTCATCTAACAGGACCTTTAGTTCGGCCATTTTAAAAGTTTGTTTTTTGTCAGCAACATGGCCTTTTACTTGCCCCCATATCATTTCTATTGGATTTAATTCACAATGATATGGGGGCAATCTAAGCACTTCTATATTTTTCTCCTGTGCCATTTTGTCACACACATATGCCATATACTTTTCTCTTTCGAGCCGTACCAAGTCCATTAATTGCCTTTTGACCATTTTTTCTTCGAAGGAGATACCTTTTTCTGCTAACCAGCTTTGGATATCTTTTTTTATCCAATTCATTGTAGGCACTCGTTCCAAGCGTCGTGAGTGGTACGGCGCATTATCCATTATAATAACAGAATATTCTGGCAGTTTATTTAAGGTCTCAGCGAACCATTTTTCAAACACTTTTGAATCCATTTCTTGATGGTAGTCCCCATCTCCTTTCTTGCTTTAAAAAATTAACTGTCCATTTTCAACAAAACCGTCTTCATTGCCTGTCAAAAAAAAGCAAAATAAAAGTGAATTACTGTATTGATTAAATTACTTCACTTAACTACACTTTTGTAAATTTCTATTATTATTATTGAGTAGGCGTAAGTAGGAGTAGGCGTAGTAAAGGGTAGGCGGGAGAAGATTGAATTATAGTGAAAATATATGTGAATTATGCATTACCGATGTGCACTATTATGAGACGCTTTCCTTTTCCTGACGGAGCCTTTACATCAGTAGAAAGCCCTTCCATATTCGCTTGCCTTGCTGACTCAATGGAGAAGTCTTGCCACACCTTACTTTTAGTATGGCCTGAAATGATAAAATTCTTATGAGACATTTATAAATATATTTTTTTACTAAAAATGTATTTTACTAAAACTTTTCATTTCTTTTTAAGAAAATCTTGAAGATCATTACTAATAATAATTGACTTGTTAATTCTAAAATTCAAAATTGTTTATTTTTTTAAGTAGATTGTTGGAACACTTTAACACTCAATGACTTAAGAAACTTTCAATATACTTATACATACCTTCATTGACCCAAGTCTCGTCCAAATAGAATATGTTGCGGCCTTCTTCCCTCAACCTTAATATTTTTGTAAGGTAATTGAAACGCCACCTTTGGATCTCTTTCTTTTCAATGAGGGCACTTCGTCTTGAGCGCTTCACATATTTAAATTGCAATTTTTCAAAACTTTTTGAAAGGTGGTCCTCTTGAAATTGGGAAGGCTCTCATCGTCATTAACATCACGAAGCACTTTTTCTATCGGTGGTGGTTCATTATTAAAAAAGTATTGGTGTATTATTCTTCGGATTCCACCAAGTGCGAGATCATGCAATGCATCAATGTTAGTACCCCTCTTAGGCGTTGGTGATCGACATTGCTTGTCTGTTTTGTACTCCTTCAGCACTTTATACACTGTACTGATATGTACACCAGCAGTTTCAGCGGTTTTAAATGCAACGTCTTTAGCATTCAGAAATTATTGGTTTTTCGGCCACATTTCTTCCACCAACTTATAAATATTACATATTACGGTCTTCTCTGAAGAAGTTAGTGACGATTTTCGTAATCTTATTTTCTTCGGAGAAGAAAACTTCTGCAAACCACTCATTCCAGGTTTTGGGTCAGTCATGATCAACAAAAACTTAACAAAAGCTTAATAACAATTCACCAACAACTTAACAATAAAAAGTAACAAAAACAACGAACAGGGAATCTCACAAAAATAACAGAACGCAAAGAAAATAACAAAAATACTCGCACTTCGACTGACAGGTCAAGACGTGGTCAAGACAAATATTTGTGAGACAAGAGACAATCAAACAGAAGAGAGTATAACTCGACCAAATTACATTGCTACCTTTCGTTATTTTGAAATATTTTGGCTTCTTATAGGTTCATGTTTTTCTCCTTAATATAAATTAATAATAATTCATAAGATTGTCTATTAAACATAATTCACTACCATTTAAATAAATTAAAGGTAAAATTGTATAAAAATATTTTTGATTCGTATATATTGTATGTAGTCTACAATGAAGCAACGAAACGCGAGTCTTCCATGCTTGGAAGTATTATACTGCATGTACTAGGCGGTTGATTTGAAACTTAGTTAAAGTATGGAAAATTGTATTGACAAACGACTAAACTTCACTTGTTTGCATAAACTAAAATTTCCAAAACGTGTTACACACCTGGATTTCATCCATGTTTCTTTTTTTGTAGGGCTATCGCACTAAATTTATGTTGAATTTTTAATGGTTTTTCGAAATAACAAGGTAATATGCATTTTATTTGAATGATTCTAGTGAAGTATGCTGCAATAGGAATTGTTAATACATAGTTAGCATGTAAAAGGCTATAACCATGTAAATAATAGAAGATTTGTAAAACGTGAGTTGTAATAACCCTAAATTGGTTTGTTTACCTCTATTCTTTATCGAATTTGGCGCAGGTATAGTGAAAACTCTGCGACACTCTTGACCTGGTCCCAGTTGGAGCCATGGATTAAGAGAGCTGTATCATCAGCGTAGGTGTAAATCTCACAGCCTGGCAAATATAGCCTACATAGATCGTTGATATAAAGTAAGAAAAGGGTAGGACCTAAAATAGAGCCTGAGGAACCCCGTAACCTATGGATGCCTCATCGCTTTGCAGACCTTCAATTTTAACGCTCTGGCTTCGGTTTGATAAGTAATCCTTAAAAATGTTAAATGGTTTTCCTCTAATGCCAGCATCTTGCAATTTTCTGAGGAGAGTGGGAAGGTGGACAGTATCGAAAGCATTCGATAGGTCGAGGAATATAATAAGACATCTTTTTGCATCATCCATCTTCTTTACTACTGATTCAACCAAATCCGATACCGCATCTTCGGTAGAAGTGGCAGTTTTAAAACCGTACTGATTTTCGGCCAGAACATTATTTTGATTTAAAAATTTAACAAGATTGGTACCCTTCCCGATGCAGCACACGCCGCACGTAGTACCGCGAAACATTGAAAACCCGCGCAGCGTCTGCGGTTCTCGCTACTGGATGACGCAGAAAAAAATCCAGCACTTCTTCTAGTGCTACTGAAGATTGCGGTGCCCCTGCGTCAATCCTCGGCTGGAAACTACCGGTTTCCCGATATAACGGGAAACCGGTAGTTCTGCACAGTGCCTAGAATAGTGCGGATGTTTATCCGTCTTCCATGTCTTTCTTCATACAAGTCACGAGTCCGTGAGAGTATTTCACCTGTATCATGATAGCAGAGTACCATATTAAGGTACTCCTGGCTCGAAAATCGATACGGCATTTTTGTCGCACGCGTGACTGACGTAATGACGACGATCTACGCGAGAATTACTTTATGATGAGCACACTATCACTAACAAAATAAAACGTATTTCTAGAATGACAATAATTGTCATTCTATGACAAATCTATAATAGATAGTTTTGCTACATGTTCAGGCCATAGATAGCAAGCAGCTTTCTTTTTCCCTGCGTCAAAAATTGTAAAATGCAGTAGCGATGTAGAATGACCACTTTTCCCTGCGTCAAAAATTGTAAAATGCAGTAGCTATGTAGAATGACCACTCCTCTTTAGTGTAACTGCATGGGACAGGTGATTCTGATAAAAAGGAAAAAACTCTATAATATGATTTATGCAACATTTATTATACAGCACCCCCGCTGACACAACAAAGTTGTATAGAGTAGGTACCAAAAATAATTTATTTTACTAGTAAAACGGTAAATAAATTTAATATCGTGTATCAAATATACTGACAAAACCATGACTTCGGCCGCCTTGAGCGTAAAAAAATATCGTAAATGGTACATGCGACATTATGCGTGGCACAGTACAACATCGAAAGTACCACTATCGATATTTTGTTGGTCCATACAAAGCACTGAATACTATCCAAAGTGGTAGTTTCGATAGTAATTAAGCGGTTATTAACACCATACAATGTCGTACCTACCACTTTCGATTATTTTCTTTGTTAACCTTAAATGTTATCCCTAAATGTGATTTATAAAATATTATAAATTAGTGTTACGCCATTATTATGCGAAAATATTCTTAATATACTTGTTTATAATGTCTAAGCAACTGACAAGGTAAAAATTAGTTGTTAAATGTAAAAAACGAAACACTTATCGGGAAAGCTTTTATCTTTTTCTCCGAGAGTTTCACATGGATTTTCTTCCAAACGTATTAAATTCACTATTATTCTATCACGTGTATTCATGATTGCATTAATTTATAATCAGCAAAGCTCAAAAACAAAGAAATGCATAAAAATGTCAACCTGCCCTCTTTTCAACACGATCGCGGCGAACAGTATCGAGACCGGTAGTTACAAAAAGCGCGTCTTTGTCGCTGTCCCGGTACATCATCTAAACTACCACTTATGATGATATTCATCGTCCAACGAGAGTAGATATGATTTTGTTCTAATCAAACCGTATAGAAATAATTAGATTCTACGTAAAAAAAAATGTTCATCATATAAACTATTCAATTTACTAAATATTTGCGTAATATCACAAAATTGCGATTGTTGCAGATTCGATGATTTACGTAGGGGCCGTCGAATTATGTTATTTTCTTATGTTACATAGCAACCAAATCCAAAGAGTATGTATTAACTTTCTATGGTATCCATGATAATAAGTTCAGACGGAGACCTCTTTACCACAATGTTAAAAAGCGCGGCAAAATACAGGGTGTTTTTTTCATGGTTTTGATTTTAGAGCATTTCTCGATAACTAGCGTACAAAAAGTTGTATAAATTTACAAAACAACTTTATTAAATGTTTCTAACCTGCCCTTAAAGTATTTGCGCTTAATTCGATCCCACCTTGTAAGTATATCTTTCTTGTGTAGAAGTTCCTGGTACAGGTTTTACTAACTCCCTTGAAATAGTACTATGTACTGACGCGTCTGCGGCTACGGGAGGAGTATCCTCATGTGCAACTTCTGAGGAGGTATTAGAAACTTCTTGTACTACACTGGTGGAGCTATGCTGTTCTTGATCTACACTAGTGGAGCTTTGCCGTTCTGATGGTGTGTTTTCTAAAAATCTTAAACGGTCATAAAATTGCCACTTTGAATTTTTAGCTGGTGCTGCAGATCCCGTTGATTTTTTCTGTTTGCGCTTGTATCTGTTGTAAGAGTCCCTGATTATTTTCCATTTTTACGGCATTCCGAATCTGTAATATATAAATAATTTTTTTTTTCAGGTTTACGGCAAGTGGAGAATCATATGCTTCGCTATCATTCGCATTTCGTATATCACATTCTTATATTCCACAAATAGAGGTGTTGAATCGTTTAAAGATTGTTTTAGTGCCAATTCTAATGCCTATTCCAAAAGAAAGTGATTTTAGGCTTATATCTAAAGGCTTTTGGGACAAATGGCAATTCGCCAATTGCCCTGGCGCAATTGATGGTAAGCACGTGAGAATAAGAGCCCCTGAAAATAGTGGGTCGTTGTATTTTAACCATAAGGAATTGTATTCGATTGTTCTTCTGGCTATTGTAGACCATAATTACAAGTTCGTTGCAGTAGACGTTGGCTCTTATGGCAAAGAAGGAGATAGTGGAATATTTAAAAATTCTACAGTGGGAAAAAAATCATGAAAAATTAATTTAATTTTCCAGAACCAAAAATCTACCAAATTTGAACATAATATTACCACATTTTTTAGTTGTAGATGAAGCATTTAGTTTTCATACGAGTACTTTTATGATAAAAGAGTTAAGAGTTAACGCTAGAAGAGTTGCAAGAAACGATTTAAGCAAAGAAATATTTAACGACCGCCTTTGTCGTGCGAGACGAGTATCGGAAAATGCGTTCGATTTGCTGTCTCAGGTGCTTAAAATATTTTACACGCCTATCGGAATAGCACTAGAAACATGTACTGATATGATCTTAGTTGCCTGTTGCTTGCATAACCTATTAAGAGATGGATTTTTAGAATCTGCTCAAATGTCCGAACATTAATGGAACTAAGAAGAAAATTTACCTTCAAATTTCGTTTCATTACGTGAAACAGGAGGGTTTTCGAACAGCAACGGACTAGATATTAGAGCAAAATCAACCGATTACTTTATGTCACAGCAAGGAGCGGTAGACTGGCAAGAACAACATGTCACACGGCTTGTTTAAGTTGATTCCACAAATGCCGTATTGTACAAAATATTTATTTGAAAGCTTAAATAATGCAAAAAAATACAAGTGATGTTGTACTATGCGTGTACTACTTTTAAACTTACTTATTTTATACTTCACCATATAGGTTTTCAATAGTTTCTAGTACTTCTGATTCTGCCGCATGTAAGTCATACTGTTTTTTATCTTTCATTTTACGAATCATTTCGTTTGGTACTTGAAAGTTTTTACAATCACCGTGATTACGGATTGCTTGTCTGGCTAGAAGAGTCCCATTAACCCTCTGTAGGGCAAGATATCCAATTTTAAAAATAAGCAGTGAAAAACGTTAATGGAAAGAAATAAAAATACACGTGTTTCGGGAAAAATCTTTATTTATTTATTTATTTATTTATTCGAAAAAATCACATTTAAAGGGAGTGTGACATAAATGTCACATTGCATTATTAAGGTATCTCAACTTAGGTGAAATTGTTTGAAACAGTTGTTTTGTTTATTGTAACATAAAGCGACGCCACACTTCTCGCACATTGTTTGAGAGACACCAGAGCATTTAGGAAATTTACAGCGTATTCTCTTTTCTGACCAAACAGGCCAGTGTCCTGTCTGATCCTGCCTGATTGCCTCTGGAGGAACATGTTGTGCTGGACCTTTGTGTCGTTTTGATTGAATTTCGTTTTCGATAGATCGACGGTTCTTCATCTTCGATGGTACACCGAGCTTACATAAAGTTGTAGCAACTTCGAGGCGAAAATCAGCAGAGTTCAAATGTTTTTCCTGCAGGCCCTTAGCTTTATGAATTCTTTTGTAAAGAAGCCACGCGTTTGCCATAGTCAAATCTAATAAATGGTAAAACATTCGAACCTGCCACCTTTTGCTTCGAAGCCGTATTTTGTAGCATCCCATAATGCTATCAATAAGGTCTACGCCACCCATGTGGCGATTATATTCCCCAACAATATTTGGACGATCAATTTTTATGTACTGCTTGGTCTTCTTGTCAAACCTCCTCACTTGTGCTTTTGGCATTTCTCCGACAAAACTAGATGGTAAATTTACTACTTTATTATCTTTCCAGGCTACGGTGGCTACATCTACACCGTTGACATCAGCAACATATTCAACAGAATAGCCTCTGTCTTTTTTGGTCATTTCTTTGTCTGTAGGTAGTTTGCAATCTGGGATCCTGTTTCGACGTATTGTACCAAGACTCAGTATACCGTTTTTTGACAAGTATTCTATCAATGGCAAGCTTGTAAAGTAATTGTCAAAATATAACCTATATTTTGATTGCGAGGTATTTCTCGTGATAGACGCACAATAACATTTGACGAAGCACCAAGATCAGGTTCGTTGGGCAATACTACATTTTCTGAGCCAGTTTCGGGTTCGATTTTGTACGCAAATCCAGATACTCCACTGAGAACGTAAATTTTATAACCCCATTTGTGAGGCTTTTTCGGGTTATATCTTTTCAAGTTATTTCTGGCTTTCGTAGGGCATATTTGCTCATCAACACAAAGATATTGCTCTAGAGGGATTTCGGCAAAAGATTGGTTCAATTTCTGTACAACTGGTCTAACTTTGAATAGTCTGTCGAATTCTGGATGTTCGCGAGGCAAGTTTTGTGAATTGTCACTAAAATGTATAAATCGACGAATCTTTTCAAACGCCTTTACCGGCATTATGTCTTGAATCATAGGAGTTCCAATAGTAGTAGTCCAATGATGGGTAACTCGAGGAAGCTGAACCAAAGACATGATGTACACAATGCCAATAAATTGCTGGATATCTGTTGCGGTAACCCGAAAATTATTACTAGGATTCTTTTGCACAATGTATAAATTAGTTTGAGTTGCTATAAAATTAATTAAATCTTTAGAAAACAAGGACAAGAAAATCTGGATCGGCGTGTCAAGCTCTAAAATATTTGTTGGCAAGTTTTCGTTTCCTAGAAAATGTAATTGATGCTCATTCAAAAGAAGGCTTTTCATTTTCCATCGCAGGTTGAGTTTTAGTGACCTTCTAGGTTGTACCAAAGATTGAGTTTGTTGCGATCCAGTGGGCACGGCAGAAGTAGATGGAGACATATCAGGTTGATTGTCTTCTAAGCTATGAATGATCTCCTCAAGGTTCACTTCTTCTTCTTCTTCATTTTCATCGCCAGAAAACTGCTCTTGTTCCATCTCATCCTCAGCACGATAACCAGGATCTGCAACGCTGTCGTCGTCATCTTCCATACCATCTTCACTGTCTTCAGTCAGTATATTAGCTATTTCGCTATCCCGAAGAGGTCGAAAAGACATTCTAAAAAGAAAGCAAATGAGCCATGTAGTAAGCCACCTCATAACAAAAAAAATTACCCACGTTAGGCAACGTGACATTTCTGGTACAAACAAGCCAGACAGTCAAACTGATCAAAAGCATACAAATACATAAAAACTCACAATACACCACATAGTATATGTACTCACCTTGTACTCACAACTGACAAAAACTTAACTGCAAGTTTGCTAAAGGTCATTCGAATGGTAGCGTGGTGTTCGGGTCATCTATCTCCCTCCAAAATGGTTGAGACTGATGATGGCTGAGCACTGCGTTATGCTCGTGAACGAGTGCTGTTCGTGTGTCTGGCCGCAGCACTTATGTTTTCCCCTATTATTGTGAGACATTTGACTAATGCTTTGACATTTGGGGTTGTTAATGGCAGTCATGAAATCTTATTAGGTTTACATATGGCAACTGATGTATTTGGTTTTAAGATGATTTGAGAAAAGATGGTCAGAGTGGAGTTTTTTTTTCCGCTGCCTTTTTCTCCACTACAATACGGCCCGAAGGCGGCGGCTTACACTTTACATTGTACATTGACATTCAGCAAATAGAATGTAAATTCTTTACGTTGAAATAAAATTATTTGAATTTGAATTTGAATTTGTATATTTTCGAAACGTACACAGTTTTTGTCGCGTTTTTCTATTTTTCACAGATTTTTACTCATTCGTAAAAAGCAAGTAAGTACTTTAGACAGCGCGGTCGACGAACAAGCGACATCACGCGGCACTAACGCCATCTACATTTTTTGTGTTAAACTAAGTAGATACATCGCTTTGTTACAATGATGTTACGAGGACGCAAAACGGACTAGAAATAATATTTTATTTTTAAATGGCAAAAAATCGGTTTGTGACAGAAATGTCACACAGCGCTACAGAGGGTAATAGTATGAGTTATTAATTTATTTCGACGTCTCGTTTTCATATTATTTACTTCACTGAAGATAAGCTCGCAGTCTGTATTTGAGTGAGGTAAACATAATACATTTAAAGCCAAAGTACCTAATGTTTTTAGTTTTGTTCCATCACGGATTTTAATCCATAACTCATCGGTTTCCTGCGAGCTAATTTCATATAATGGGAATTTATTTACCACTGGTAGCATTCTCCATTCATCATCAATTTTTTGGAGATCGTCGGAACTATTGACGATTCGTGGATTCGTGGAAAGTTGAAGCAAATCGTCAGAGAAGTCGTATCTTATTTTATTTCTTTGCAGCCTGTGATGAGGAAATCTCGGCAGCGAGAGTTAAACTCTTTAAGTTGTTCTTTTTTTGCTGATGTATCTGGTTTTTGTATTTCTATCATAATTTTTACCCCTAAATACATTTGTGGAAGTAAATATCGCGTATCTTCTGGGACGATTGAGCTGATATTATTTGTGTTCATCCAGTTCCACCAATTTTGAGTCTGCGCTTTGAAAATACTCGTTGAGTTTAACAAATTTTGTAATATCCATCGCAGAAATAAAAAGTACAGCTTTATAAAATCGTCATGCAGCTCATGGTAAACTAATTATGCAGCTGCAGTTTTTTCTTCGAGCCATTTCTGCGCAAAAAACAATTTAAGTCTGTTCCACTGTTCAAGCAGCCTGTTCACAACCGATAGCAGTGAAACCCACCTAGTTTGTGAAGGATGTACAATTTTGTGAATTTTTGTGGTGGTATAAACTTGAAATTCCAAATATTGGGCTTGCCGTTTTGAGCTTAGTTTAAAAAAAACATAAATGTTTCGCGCCAAATCTTCGCAGCGTCTCGGCAATTTTTTGCATGCCTCACTGGCACATAAATGCATAGAATGGCAAATACATTTAAAAATAAAGATACCCGGCAAATTTTCTTGCAAACGGCTGGCTACTGAATTTTGTGAGCCCATCATTACATTGCAGCCATCTGAAGCGAATCCTATTATATTTTTCATAATGGGATTCCTCTATCAGTAAATTTCTTTATAATGAGATCATACATGGCTTCTGCTGTAGCTCCCTCTGCTGCCAACGTAAAATCACCTGCCTTAAATAAGGGAGCCAGTTCCCACCGTGAGGACATGACTTTTTTTGCTGCTTATCATAATAACGGATAATAATGCACATGGTTTTGGTGGCCGAAATATCCGTTGATTCATCGACCAACATGCTGAATTTATTACTTTTAATGATGTTTTCTAAATAATCTTTTTGAAATTCACCGATAACATTTTTTACCACAGATGTGCATTTTTTTCGTTTTATGGCAATCTCGGCGGCAATTCCGGAGTTAGAAAAACAAGATTTCAGCACCTCTGATAAATGATCCATGGCCATAAATGGTATGTTGTGCTCTGCGACGAAGGCACTAAGTTTAATTTCAGCTTCCATTACTTTTCTATTACCGTATATTTTAATAAGGTAATCAAAATACGGTAAACCGTATTCATGCTGCCTAAGATGCCTGAAAGCCGTATATTACGGCAATTACCGTATCAAGAACAACGGTCGGACCATCTCGCTGTCTCTTGTCTCGCGTCTCTGTCTCGCTCGCGAACTGTCGCTTATACATGTCCTAACGTCAAGTAACGGTCGCGGTCTCCGGTCGCGGTATCCTGTCTCTGTCGCGGCGCGAACCGCCACCTTTACGCACATTTCTTCCCATTTTTTTTTAATTCAAAAAACGCTTCACTTTGGGATTTGCGAACACTTTCAAAACAACAAACTGTCGTACAGTGTTGCCAGCATGTGCCCACCGGCTTTAATTTTTTTCATGAGTTTGCTTTTGAAATCACTGTAGAACAAAAACAAATGGGTGATAAATACATAGCACCCAGTATTTTGTACCAGTTTCTGAATTCAGACATTTCACTAGGTACTGAAGTGCTTTTTCTTCTAATTTCTGAAAGAAGAATAGTCCAATCTTTACTGTATTTAGTTATTAATTTTAAGTTAAGAAACCAGTGATTTAGCGGCTTTGATTTACTTACCACTCGCCAAGCTTCAGGCTCTTTCCTGTGACAGTCGGACAAAACACTGTTTAGGGTATCAGCGCACTCCTGTCTTCGTTACGCACATTTCTTCCCATTTTTTTTCTTTTTCAAAGAACACTTTATCCTCGGATTTGCAAACACTTTCAAAACAACAAATTGTCGTACAGTGTTGCCAGTATGGGTCCACCATTTGTACAGTGGTTTGGTTAGAAGTTACGGTCTCCGTCAATGAACAATCACCATACGAGTACAAAAGTAGTTTGAGTTTTATTTACAAACGACATGCAGTGTTTTAAAACGCGCCTGGTCTTGTTCGCTATTGTGACGTCACAGGTTCCCACGATTCACAGGTTCCCTCTATTCTGTCGGCAGAACTACTGGGATATTTTTACCATCTGTTCTGTGATTTATAAGACTCATATTTATATTCTTTACACCCTGCTTCATTCTCAGATATTCCCAACTGTTACGTTACGTAGTAAATAAAATATTATTTACTTTCACAAATATGCAGATTCTCTTATAACAAAGATATCATAAAGCATTAAAAAAATATTGAAAAATATTGTTTCTTTACAAAGGTATCCCAAAGTCAACGTTAAGTAATTGCATTTTGTACACTTTGATCATCTAGTCCTTTGGACCCACTGATTTTTCCATCGTTTGGCTGTTTTCTTGAAATTTGCCTTTTGGATGGCTTTAACAGAAAAAAAAGATGCATCATCTATATTTTTCAAGACCTGAAAAACAGTCGCTATTTTTCAGGTCTTGAAAAATATGTCGGGTTTGAACATGCCGTTAATGGCACGATACCACCCCTCAACAACATTAGTGTTTTTTTTTATTAATTTTTAGCCTCTAAATAGGTTTTTTAAAATTGTTCTTAGCAAGGGTGCATTAAAAAGAATATATACATTTAACTTATTTCTCCTTCTGTAAATTGACGACTTAATTTGGCTGAAGCTGGGTACCTCTTTAATATCTATTCCCGTGTTTTTTAAAGCGGCCACTGTTTCCTTGTACCCTGCCGGTACGGTTTCAATGCTTATCATCATTTCATTCACACTTTTGTGGCTTATAAAGTACATGGCTTTGTAGGTGTGTTGGTTGGTGCCGGCGTAAAGGTTAAAGACAAAGTAGTAGAGATTAATTATATTTACAAGAAAACTTTTAGCAAAACCGAGAGGATTCTTTCACCGGCGTCTGTTTATTCCGTTGCCATGACTCCCTGCGCACATAGAGTATGCGCTGCGTTTGTTGCACGAGCTTGATATCCGTGGCACGGATGGCGGAGAAGATGCGGGCCACTATATGCTGGCTGAAAGGAACGGTGCGCCGGGCCTTGTCGGAGAAAGACATGCGACGACGTGTTTAGGTCCTTTGGAAAATAGAAGATGCGTTTTGTAGCATGGGACGATGTGGTTTGTGGGACGATTTGGCTCATCTATTTTTCAAACGGCGTGCGAAATCGGCGGTGTCAACTGGAGTAGATGGTACAGGGGAGAAAAACTGCCCGGGTAAGCGGAATGGTTCGCCATAAACCAGTTCTGCGGCGGAGGACTGTGTGTCATCTTTCCTTGCGCTGCGGATGTCCAGCAGCACAAGTGGGAGTACCTCGGTCCAGCGATCGGTGGCATGGCAGGCAATTGCAGCCTTGAGCTGCCGGTGAAGCCTCTCTACAAGGCCGTTAGCGGCAGGGTGGTACGCCGTGGTGCATGCAACAAATGATGTATAATGAAATGAACATGTTCTTGGCACGTAAATCCCAATAATTCTTCTGCCTCGCATCTCAAAAATATAATTCTATTATCAAAAAGTTTGGCTTTCAAATAGTTTAAGTGAATCATACATTCAATTTTTCTATTAAATTCGAGCAGTACCAATTCAATTAATTTTAAATATCACTTGGAGGTTTAAGTTTGATGGTATTCATAAATCCAAAAGTTTTGTGTATTAACAATTGTTTATCGTCATCGAGATCAAAATCTTTTATTAACTTTATTTCACATGAGGTGCACTTAAATTTGTCTAAACAAACTTTGGCTAGATATCCTGCAAAATAATGGACAGCACAATCTTCTAGAGTTGTATTGTGTGCTTGGGATGTCGAAGCACTTGCACTTTGATCTGGGTCGTTTTGCAACACTACAGGATGAGACGATGAAGCAACAGGATTTGTATAAAGTTCTTTTCTAGGCACTAACCGTAGGTGACGAGGTCGATGCGTTTTCGTTCTGCTCTTGAAAATCTACATTTCTAATAAATTGGCTATCGTCCTCTTCACAATTTTTAGTATCGTTATCAACCCTTGTATGTCCCCACTGCTGGGGCACGGGTCTCTTCCTGCATCGCAGGAAGGTTAGGCCATACTCCACCACGAGGGCCAAGTCCGGGTTGGTGGAGGATTGTAAGACAGTGGCGGGCCTTACTGTCAGAAGTTATCAAGCCGCCCATAAGGCCTCTGACATAGCTTAACGACTTAATTTTTAGTATCCGGCAGTTTAATTAAAGAATTAGCTAAGTTGCCTCTAATTATTCCTCTTAAACGCTGGCACTTCCTGTTTGAACCACCTTTTTGTCTAAATAAGGAGAATAAATTTTCTATGACGTTTTGGTTTAATTTGTTGGTAATTAAAAACTTTACTGCTGGTTCAGTACTTTCTTCATTGAATAATCAAAGGTTGCTTCAATTGTTTGAACGATTCCATCATAACATGGTGGTCTAGTTAAAACTTTTTTAAGTACCGTTTTTTTGTCTTTTTTTATTGTAATTTTGTGAATTTTTTCGTATGTTTTTTTACCTTTTAATAGGGTTTTTCTAGTAAGCGTCATACTTTCTGTAAGCGCGCATCTGTACGCATTTTTTAAACTTGGATCGGCTATCATTCCTTCGAACATGTTATTTACTGTTTTTATAAATTCTGAAGTTTTGTTTGCAGTTTCACTGGTTAACTAATTTGTGGTTTTAGCCATGCGAATCGCAGCTGACACTGAGTGGCTAAAAATTTGAATTGCTAGACTGACTGTCATTTTTTGAAATGCATTGGGATTCAAATGGTTTTCTGTAATGTTTAGTAGACTTCTACTTTGAGTTGATTTTTATCAATTTCATATCGATTGCAGAAGTATCAATTGCTGTAAAGGACAGATAACCCATAACAGACAGATAACACTGATATAGGTAACACGGGATGTGGATTTATTGAAATTTGGGCTTGAATTCAATGTCTTTTTAAGAACAAATATGTCGCGTGCGCTGCCTTTCGAAGATGATGAGGTTCTCCTTTTTTTGCCGTTGGGAGCAGCACCGTCTTCGTCGGTTCGTACAACGCGTGCGCGCGTCAAAAGGTCGCGCGCTCTCATTGGTTAGAAGCACGAGTTTGCAATCGTTTCTGAATGGCTGTCAGACGGTGTGTCGTGTGGCGGGAGAATTTAAAAAAATGACATCGATAAGAACGGAACATTCCGCCCACCAAAATACCAACGGGATTTTCCAATTAAGGAACGATAAAAGAAATTGCTTAAAAGTTACGGTTACTAGAATTGCTAATACTTAATTTACTGTACTGTATAAGCTACGATTGTTTAGTTTAAATTAAGACGATTGTTCGATTGGCAAAGGACATAATTTCACCAGGGGTATCTTAAGGAGATGATCCTTGGCAGTCCTCACGGTTGCCACGCGGACGACTTGGTCAGGTCCGGGATGTAAGGCAACAACTCGACCCAAGGGCCATTGCAAAGGAGATCGAGTGTCATCCTTGATAAGCACGATTGAATTTAGTTCTAACGGTTTCGAGTCTTTGGTCCATTTAGCTCGCTGCGTTAATGAATTTAGGTATTCGTTTGACCAACGTTTCCAAAACTGCTGTTGGAATGACTGGATGAGTTGCCAGCGGTTCAATCGGTTAGGTACGGTATCCGAGTGGTCCGAGTCCGGAACAGCCGTTAGAGGCTCTAGTGTCAGGAAATGGCCCGGCGTTAGTACGGTTAGGTCGTTAGGATCCGAGCTTAATGGGCACAAAGGCCTGGAATTCATTATCGCCTCGATTTGAATGAAGAGCGTGGCGAGCTCTTCGAAGGTCATGGTCTGGTTGCCAGCGATGCGGTATAGATGGGTCTTCGCGGCCTTGATTTGAATTTCCCAAGATCCTCCCATATGTGCGGCGGAGGCCGGATTGAATTTAAACGCTATTTTATCCGCATTGGCTGCTTGCTCCATATAGGAAGCAAGTTGTGTGCTTGCACCAACGAAATTCGTACCACAGTCGGCGTGGATGATGTTACAACGACCGCGGCGGGAGATAAAGCGTCGCAAGGCAGCAATGAAGCCGTCCGTCGATAGAGTTGACACTACTTCCAGATGCACCGCTTTGGTGCATAAGCACTCGAACAGACACAGGTAAGCTTTGTCGATTTTTGCGCCACGATGATTACCTAGCTTGATACGGAAAGGACCTCCGAAGTCCACTCCTACTTCAGAAAACGGTTTAGCTTGGTTAACGCGGAACGCAGGAAGGTCGCTCATGAACGGTTGTAATGGCTGTGGATGAAGACGATAGCATCGAATGCATTTCGATAGATGATGTCGTATCGCGCGTTTAGCAGCCAGAATCCAGAACTATTGTAAGATCAGATAGTGCGTCGTGTTCAAACCCGGGTGCAACGTTTTACGGTGAATCGAGTCTATAACAGCCGAGGTAAGTGCAGACTGCTTGGGTAGCAAAGCCGGATGCTTGTGGTCGAATTCTAACCCGGAACGAGAGAGCCGACCGCCCACCCTGAGGACACCCTGGTCGTCGACGAAAGGAGATAGCTTGCGAAAGCTACGCGGAAGTGTTTTGCGCGATTGCAACATGTCGATCACGTTTGAGAAATAACGGTTCTGAAAGTGTTTGACGATTGTTAATAGCGCTTGGTAACGCTCGGTTTCGGTTATAACAACACTTTCAGATCGTTGAGGCTTGCTTCGCGCGTTACGGCAGAACCTAAGAATATAAGCGAGAATACGGCAAATAGTATCCAATGAGGAATACTTCTCGAAAAGACTGTCGATTATAGACGTTTGTGTCGCGGAATTGGTCTGGTCCGTAACGAGCGCGGTAGAACGTTGTTCACAGAGAACGAGGGTATCGTTATCACGACAGCGCGATATATCTTCAGGCCACTCCGATAGAGGTCGATACAAGAAATTAGGGCCCGCCCACCATAAGTCATTATGGAGTAAATCCTGAGGCGATTGACCGCGCGAACAGACGTCTGCGGGATTCATGGGCGAAGGAACATGTCGCCAGTATTCGGTCGGTGCGATATCTTGAATATGACTAACACGGTTCGCAACAAATGTGACCCAACGAGATGAAGGTGCTCTTAGCCAGGCTAAGACGACAGTGGAGTCACACCAAAGGTAAGTTTCATGAACTGGAAAACGCAGTGTAGCCTTAACGAATTTGAGGAGGTCCGCTAATAAAACAGCCCCACAAAGTTCCGTGTGCGTGGCAGAGATTGCTTCTTCAACGGACAGACACGAGCTTTGGAACAAACGAAGAAGACTTGCACTGAGTCATCGTGGTAAGTTACGCGCAGATATATGACAGCGCCGTAAGCAGCTTCTGAACTGTCACAAAACCCATGAAGTTGATACGATTTGACGTTTTCGCTAGTATACTGACGAGGGATCTTGAGATTCCTTATCAGTGGAAGCTGTTCTGAGAAGTCATCCCATACAGCGACAACATCCGATGGGGGAGGCTCATCCCACGTGACTCCCATGACCCAGAGTTTTTGGATTAAGCACTTGGCCTGTATCGTTATTGGGGATAAGAATCCCAATGGGTCAAAAATTCTGGCGAACTCGCTCAGAATCACTCGTTTGGTACACGGCTGGTTAGACGGTTGAACGTGGAACACGAAGGAATCGGAAGCAGGCTCCCATTTGAGACCCAACACCTTAATAGTGGCGTCTTTCACTTCGGAGAACGTGATAGCCTCTGAAAGGCACGATTCTGGAGGTAAATCGTCAAGAAGAGCTGGGTGGTTACTTACCCACTTTCGCAATTCGAAAGAGCTAAGGCCGAATAACGCGATAATTTGCGCCTTGAGATCACGAGCATCTTCAAGCGAACTACTGCCGGTGACGATGTCGTCGATGTAAACATCGGATGGCTTGATGTAAACCGTCGATGTAAACATAGAATGGCTTGAGCCTTTGGATATTTGTGGCCCTCGTCGATAGCCAACTGCTGAACAGTTCGGCAGGCAAGGAATGGAGCCGAGGATACACCATACGTGACGGTATTCAGAACGTATTCTTGAAGTGGTTCATCTGGATCAGCTCGCCAGAGAATCCGCTGGTAATCACGATGATGAGGGACCACATTAATTTGGCGGTACATTTGGCGCACGTCAGCCATGAATACGACTGCATGCTCACGATAGTGGAGAAGGATTTCCGCGATATTCGATTGTAATTTCGGGCCGATAAGCAACGAATCGTTAAGCGATTTAGAATTGGCATCCGCCGAGGCGTCAAATACGACGCGAAGCTTGGTTTTGGCACTGTCAGGCCGAAGAACACAATGGTGTGGGATGTAGAATTTACCCTGACCCATTTCTTTCGCAGGCACTAGTGACATATGACCACTGTCGATATAGTCCGTCATGAAATCGACGTACTGCTGTTTTAACGATCGATCACGAGACAGCCGTTTTTCAATGGCATGGAAGCGTCGTAAAGCGATATCGCGCGAACCTTCGAAGATTGGCTCGGCATTCTCCTTGAAAGGGAGAGAAACGACGTACCTACCTGTCTCGTCACGGTAATGATCGTTGGTGAAGCTGCTCTCGCAGCATTGCTCCTCGGGAGTTAAGCGGTGAGATTGAGGAACGGTATCGATCTCCCAGAAGCGTTGAACGATGGAGTTTAAGGCGTCATCAGCGTTAGGCGATGCTGCACTTAACAACGAAGATAATGCAAGTCGAGTCTTCCCAAGAAGAAGCCAGCTGAAGACTGAATTGAAGGCTCGCGGTTGAGACGCGTTGCCCCTCAAACGTTGGTCGAGAAGAGACTCGGCAAATACATCTGCACCTAATAAGACGTCGATAGGGCCGGGGATGTCAAAACCAGGATCAGCTAACGGTAATGTCTTGACGTCGTCCCATCCACTCGTATTAAGTTTCGATATCGGTTGGTCGCCGCAAATGTTCGTGATTACGAACATGTCCAGACTAAACTTGACGGTATGGTTGACACCAATATCGCACTTGACAGCGCCGGTAATGGATGCCGGAGAACCCCCTAAACCCTGAACTTGAGCAGAAGAATCGGTAGGTTTCAAGTTTAGTTTGTGAGCGGCGTGCTCAGTTATGAAGTTATTTTGACTTCCGGTGTCAAATAACGCTCGAAATGTGTGAAAGTCCCCGAATGAATCTCGTATTTGGACGAGAGCGGTTGCTAGAAGCACGGTAGTATTCGGAGAATGCACACTCTGTAAGGACGCTGACTCCTCAGCCACTAAGGCCATAGAGTTCGATGGTCCGCTCGATGATGCGGTACTGTTATTATTGTTAACATATTCGCGGTGTAAAAGAGTGTGGTGCTTACGTTTACACTTCTGACAAGAAAAAAATTATGTACACTCCTTTACGGAATGTGACGCGTTAAGGCAGTTATAGTACCATCTCTTTTCACTAGCGACGGTCATGCGTTCGTCAACGGATTTAGCTAAGAATGCTTTACAAGCCGATATACGATGTTCTTCGCCACAGTACGAACATTTACGAACGAACTTGACGACGTTGGTATCTTTGTTAGATTTAACCTCCGGTTTGATTTCAGTTTTTGGCGCGTTCACGTTAGTAGATGGCGCTACGAGCGAATGTGAAACGTGACGTTTCGATGTGTGTGACGTTGTAGGTACATCCTTATGGAAATGACTGGGTTTTGACATTTCGGTGAAATGGGTGTCACGAATTAAGGCTTCACATTTAGAATGTAAAAAACTGCTAAGTTGTTGATACGATGGAAATTCTATGTCACTATGCTTTTCCTCAAATTCGCGTCGCAATTTAGTGTCAAGTTTCGCAAAGATATTATAACACAATACGAAGTCCCATTGCTTTGTAGGTAAACCCAACTTCTGTAAAATCGACAAGTTCTCGTCGATCGCATCTAAAGAACGACGAAAATCATGAGCGTTATTAGTTTTGAAAGTCACCCCTAAAACGTCACGCCAACACGTAAACGCCAACTCGCGTTTATCTTCGTACCGAGCTTTCAAAGCCGCGTACGCGCTCGAGTAATATTCGCCCGCGACCGGGAACGTACGGATCATCGATAACGCATCGCCGCGCAACACCGACACCAAATAATGAAATTTCTCGATTTCACTCAAAACACTCGATTCATGAATTAAAGCGTTAAACGTTGCGATAAATTCGGGCCATTCCTTGACGACACCTGAAAACGTAGGAAGCGTGATCTTCGGCAGGCGCATATTATTATTACTATTGTTCGGTAATGCCGATATATCGATAGGTATTTGATTCACCTTTTCAAATTCACGCTGCAACGCAAGTATTTGAAAGTATTTGTCGTCAAACTGTTCTTGAATTACGTTTTCACTGTCGGCTACGGTGCCCTCAGACTGATTGTGAAGTTCGAGAATCACAAAATGAGAATCTTGAAAACTCGTAAAAATCGACTTTAATTCATGACAATAAGATAGGAATAACCCTACTTTCGATACATCGCTGGTGGCTTGATTACCTATCTCCAAAGCTTTTGAAACACGGTTAAATGCGATAGTTCGCTTACGGCGTAAAACCGGTAAATCGCTCGCGGTATACGATACCTCATCTATCGACTTCGATTTAGTCTTTTTGAGCGAAACACCACGTTTTGTTACAAAAGACATCGTTTCGTAATTTCCGAACAAACAAACAGTAAGAAAGTGGACGAATATTCAATCTTACCTATGAAATTACAACAAGATGTCTGCCTATTAACCCACCTTGCGAATAGGTAAATACTCGGTAAATACGAACGTATAACCCGACCAAGAGAAATGAATCACTCCGAGCGGTAAGGTTTCTTCGCGGTAAAAATGTTCGATGTATGCAAAGAACTATAAGGAATGATTCAATTCACTCAATTAGGAACTCTAACAGGGTAACGTTAAGGTGTATTTTAGAATGATTGTTAACCTGGTAGATACGATTTTTAAAGAAGACTGAACTTTAGTTGTTTAAAATTACTATTAAAAATTGAAAATTGTCGACGTTATAATAAAAGACTATAAGCGAATTCTAATCCCTAATCCACAATAAATCCCAAAATGAAATTTTCACCTACGATAAGTCGATGTTCGAACGATGCGGTGTTGTCAAGCGGTAGGTATAAAATTGAACCACAATATTCGGAATGATTTTGCAATTACGATCTGTAACTACATACGATAAAAACGATAAATAATATTGTGACAATGTACACGAAACCACTTAACTTCGATATTTTGTAAATTCGAATCGAACAACGAACAATTTTAAATGCGCTTGTGTAGGTAAATATACCTACTTGACTAAATGGAACAAAGAATCGTAAGAAATTGCGTTGTAATTGTACGTTTTGAATGTTTTACGGTTAAAACAGTACAGTAAAGTAAGTATAATGGTGAAAATAACGATATTACGGTTAAAGTTACACTGTGAAATAGGTTAAAATAGGTATTATGGCGGCCCGAATGTAAAATCAAAAGGCGTGGTCCCGGGTTTCGGCACCAAAAAGATGTAGCTGACTTGATGAAAATATACGATGAAACGACTGTCAGCCACTCTATAACACACTTGCTATAGTGTCTTATAGCAAGTGTGTTATATGAACAAGAAAAGGTTATATACCTACATAATATATATGTAAAGATAAGTGAATGACTACTTACAGCAAAATTACTTAATTAGACAGAAGGAATTCCATTACTCTGGCTTTAAATATAGCCGGAGATGGGGAGCGCCTTATTGCCACCGGCAGGTCATTCTACAGCCGGGCGGCCCTTACAGTAAATGAGCTACTGAAAAACCTTGTCGTATGACTTGGTGTTTTCAGCGCTAAAGTCTGGTCGGATCGTAGTGCCCGGCTATGGGAGTCACTCAGGAAACTAAAGCGCTCTTTGAGATAAAGAGGAGTGGCTGGATTGAACAGCACTGAGTACAGCAGCGAAAGGATGTGAGCATTCCTGCGGAGGCGGATGGGGAGCCACTTCAGCTTAGCACGAAATTCGGAAATGTAATGAATTTACGCAAGCCAAATATAAACTTTAGAGCAAAGTTTTGGAGGCGCTAAAGTTTGTTTAGTTGCTCTTCAGTTAAGTCTAGATAGCTGGCATCAGCATAGTCGAGGATAGGTAGCAACAGAGATTGCGCAAGCGCAATCTTAGTGGCTGTTGGCAGGTAACCTTCTCAGAGAAGCCGCCGAAGCGAACATTTTCCGGCTCACTTCCGCCAGTTGCGGCACCCAGGACATACACCTGTCCATGATAATCCCCAAGTTTTTCACTGTATGGTTTAATACCATTAAATTCAATTTGTGGTAGCTTCTCCCAATCGATTCTAGATAGCATTCTTGGACTGCCGATGACAATAACCTGCGTTTTAATGGGATTAACTTTTAAGCCGTATGAATTGCTCCAATCTCGAATCCGATTAAGATCGGCGTTTGATCTAAAGGCAAACTCTCTACGGGAGACCGTGTATAAATTTGAAGATTATCAGCATAAAGGTGGTAGGAAGAAGTAATTGGCTTAGAAATACTGTTTATGAAGATAGCGAAGAGAAGAGGAGACAACACGCCACCTTGCGGGACACCGGCATTAGTATCACTCCACGCAGAAAAGAATTCGTCGATACGTATACGCTGCCGGCGCCCTTGCAAGTAACTACGAAACCAGTCAATTATCATCGGAGATATGTTGAGAGAGCACAGTATCCCCAACAAGACGTCGAAGTCCACTGCGTTGAACGCGTTGCTGAAATCCAGCAACGCAAGCACAGTGACCTCACCTTTTTCCATGCCCAGTCTAATTTCGTCAGTAATTTTGACGAGAGCGGTAACTGTACTATGGCCGGGACGAAAGCCAGACTGAAAGGGATTAAGGTGATTGTTTTTATTTAGGAAAATGCTAAGTTGGTAATGTATGAGGCGTTCGAGGACTTTGGAGAGGAACGGAAGAATGGAAATGGGACGATAGTCGGAGTAAGTAGCAGGATTAGGTTTTTTGGGCAGTGGAGTAACTTGCGCTTCCTTCCAAACTGTGGATTCCTGTGATAACCGGGAGGAGAACGTCTAAAATAGGAATAATCATTTTCCGACTGATACCATCGGTATCAACAGCGCTAGAGTTAATAGAAACTATGCCCATCTCAACATCACAATCGGAAAATTGACTAAGACAAAAGGAAGGAAAGTCTGGAGTTGGGAGTGCTGGAAAAGTGCTCAGTGTGTCGGCTTTAGTAGCTTCATTGAAATTAGAAGCAGATGTGAAATGACGATTAAGAGAGTTGACATCAAGGTCATTAGAAATTTTGTCTGGACGCGGTTTTCCAACTCCAAGAGACTTTAGAAATTTCCAGACTTAAGCTGGGTCACCGTTCTCTACAGAATTATGAATATGGCGTCGTTGCGCATTCCTACACATCCTGTTGCAGTGATTGTGCAAATTCAAAAATCGGTCCCGGTTGTAGTCTGTTGGCTTAATCTTATAGTTGTATTTAGCAACTGATTTCCGGTGCATCGCTAACCTGATGTCATCTGTAAGCCAAGGTGCCGGCAGATGACGTACTTTTACAGAGCGAACTGGTGCGTGAATATCATAAAGACCAGCGAGAAGGGTGTTAAAAATGGAGATCTGCTCATCGACGGTATCCGCCCTAGCCACCACAGACCAGTCGGTACTCAAAGCATCTTCTCTGAGCCAGTCCAGGTCCATGCCACCAAAATTCCGCTGAAGAAGTATCCTCGGCTTAGCTTTAGGGGGACGAATTTTGTACGTGAGGAAGATCAAATCGTGATATGAAAACGCATCCGCAGCAAGTTGACCGTGTGCGGCAACATGTTGAGATGAGGAAACTATTACTAGATCTAGAAGAGAGGGGGTGCTGTTTGGGAAGTGATGAGTAGCATCAAGAGGAAGGGGCACTAAATCACAGGCTTGAAGTAAAGATGTAAAGGAAGAAGAACGGTGATCCTTTCTGAGAAGGCAGGTATTAAAATCACCCATTATGATAGTGTGATTATATGAGGGTGTTAGATTTTCTACAAGAGTTTCAAAGGAAGAAAAGAAATTAATACGTAAGGAAGGACAATAGTAAACACCGAGTAAAAGCTTAGTGTGTGACAGGAGCACCTGTAAAAATAGATGTTCTCCCGCATTCGGAGGTGGGGGTGAGCTGATGCGCTAACAATGGAAAAAGGAATGTGAGCTCTAAGATGCGGTCATTACGGATCAGATGAAAACCTGGGAGGGAGTAGGAAGTAGAGGGAAGACAAGGCTTAAGCCAGGATTCTGAAACAAGAATGGCATGTAAATTTTTTACATCGAAGGAAGCCAGCATATCTGGGAAATGCGCAGGAATGCTCTGTGCGTTAATGTGAATAACGTTGAAGTTTTTAGGTGAATCGGAGAATTGGGAATCAAGACTATCCGAGAGAGAGGGAATGCTATGAAAGCTGCAGCTACTACCGTTCAATCCATCCGAAGAGGAGGAAAAGGATAAATAATTACTGCAGTCATTATCAGACATAAATAATGAAAAGAAAATGTAGGTAAAATATAATAATATAGTTAAATAAATAAGTAAATAATATTTATATATATATACAGGGTGGCCGGGGGATTGACGTCAAAAAAAAAAAATTCGGTCCCTCGCGTCATGGGGTATCCGAATCACCCCCATGTATGTTCCGCGATTTTTCATAGTTTCGGAGTTATGATTTTTTTTCTGAATTTTTATGAATTTTCGCCTTATCAAGTTTGAAAATCTCTAAAAAAAAAACTAGAAACTTTTTTCAATTACTTTTTTTTGTAACTGAATCTTCACAAGTTGTTCTTCTATGCATAAAATAATCAGCTTCGTTATTTTGATAAAAGTTATTAAAGTGTTGGTCTAAAGTCAAAAATTTACGTTCGGTAAATTAAGACTTGAATTTTCAAAAATAAATTAAAAATCCAAACAGATGTTTTAATGGTTTCTTAGTTAGCCTCAGAAATGCGCTAGACTCTCAGATTTCATAATCATTAAAAAAAAGTACTGCTTAACGAGCTACTTTGTGTACATTCGGCCTTCGAAGACAGCGAGGTGAAGAATTTTGAAAATTAACAATTTTTTTTCTGCCATTTCGTCTTTTCTTAGTTTATTAATGAACGAGTCGTCATCATCATGATGAATAAAAGTGGTTTTGTCAATAAAACACAGACACCTCCAGCAGCAATACACATTCTACACCTACGTAGGAAATTATCTTTTAATCGTCTAAAAGCTGTTCTGTTTTCCCTTACAACACGTTTGGCTTCTGTTAATTTCTGCCTCAGCTCTTGTTCACTCCCACTTTCTCTGGCGTATGCTATTTCCTTAAAATAGCCCCAAATAAAAAAATCCATGGGGTTGAGGTCAGGTGAGCGTGGAGGCCACGATATTGGTCCGCCGCGTCCGATCCATCTATTGGGGTACCCCTCATTTAAATAATTTCGGACTTGCGTTGCGTAGTGACATGGAGCGCCGTCATTTTGAAGAACCATGGTTCGTCTTAGTTCCATATTCACGTCTTCTGGCAACAATGGAAGTTCATGTTCCAGAAAGTGTCGGTATCTTTCTCCATTTAATCTGGACGGCAATTCAAATGGACCAATCAGTTCGCCATTGAGAATACCAGACCACAAGTTAACGCTGAAACGATGTTGAAACGTCGACGCTCTCATTTCGTGTGGATTTTCAACCGCCCACGTGTGGTAATTATGAATATTGAAAATTCCAGTGCGCTCAAAACGTGACTCATCTGACCATAAAACTTTATTGAAAAATCCAGGATCTTGTTGTTCTTTTTGTAGCATTGTTTGGCAGAAATTAATGCGCAATTGGTAGTCTGTAGGCAGTAAAGCTTGGACTCGTCGGATATGGAACGCATGATATCCTTCATCGTGAAGTATGTCTTGGATAGAAGTTCTTGGGATGTTCAGAGTACGAGCCATAGCTCTGGTACTCGTGGAAGGATTTCGTTGAACTTCTTCGAGTACAACTTCTCTGCGATCCGGGTCAACTCTAGGGATTCCTTCTCTATCACCTCGTTGGCCAGGAATGCGGCCTGCCATAAAGGTATTGTGCGTGTTAATAAAAACGCGATGGTCGGGATAATGCTCAGGTTGCGGCCCACCACGACGTTGAAGTTGTTCGCGATACAGTCGCGCTGCTTCAAGGCCGTTTCCTTGTGCAAATCCATAAAAATAGTGCATTTCTGCGTATTCACTTAACGTGTAACTCATCTTTTACACTTCCAAGTAAACAAAGTCCAAATCAGTATGCAAGACACAGTCCAATTAACGAGCAAAGTAGGCAAATAAGTAGGCAGCGGAATCCGCGGACAAAGCGAGACAGTGAGGTAAAACAAAATGAAGACACGTGCAGCAGTAAACACAAAGTGAGAACGACTGAGGTACAAACTTGTTTTGTGTTCGCTTCTGCTGCGCTGCCCCTCCCACTCTTACCGCTGAGAGTGAGAGAGATAGCAATAGTTCGGCGGCCTCCTATCCTCAAAGACTATTGTTATTACAGGTAAAAAGTTGCGTCTGCATTTACAACCCATGACCCACGAGAACGGACCGCGCAAAATTAATTACTGTAAAACGGAAAATGCCTCCAAATTTTGTAATCTGTGTTTTACTGAAAAAAACACTTTTATTCATCATGATGATGACGACTCGTTCATTAATAACCTAAGAAAAGACGAAATGGCAGAAAAAAAAAATGTTAATTTTAATAATTCTTCACCTCGCTGTCTTCGAAGGCCGAATGTACACAAAGTAGCTCGTTAAGCAGTACTTTTTTTTAATGATTATGAAATCTGAGAGTCTTGCGCATTTCTGAGGCTAACTAAGAATCCATTAAAACATCTGTTGGGATTTTTAATTTATTTTTGAAAATTCGAGTCATAATTTACCGAACATAAATTTTTGACTTTAGACCAACACTTTAATAACTTTTATCAAAGTTACGAAGCTGATTATTTTAGGGATAGAAGAACAACTTGTGAAGATTCAGTTACAAAAAAAAGTAATTGAAAAAAGTTTCTAGTTTTTTTTTTAGAAATTTTCAAACTTGATAAGGCGAAAATTCATAAAAATTCAGAAAAAAAATCATAACTCCGAAATTATGAAAAATCGCGGAACATACATGGGGGTGATTCGGATACCCCATGACACGAGGGACCTAATTTTTTTTTTTTGACGTCATTCCCCCGGCCAGCCTGTATATATATATATATATACATGACTACTAAAATACAACACTCGACCACCCGCCAGCTGTACGCACATAGCTTACTAAACAGGTAAAAAATATTTAAGTAAAGAAATAACAATAAGCAAAAGCTTAGCACGAGTTTTCCAGTGGAGATAAATATTTGTTTGTTTTCAATGTTTTTATATAAGCTTAAAACATGAGACATCTGTGGGTTGTCACCTTCCACAATCGTAATAGTGTCTAATATCTTTATTTATAACATCTGAAAGACTCTCATCAATTGCCATGGTTCTAATAATTTGTTTATTTTGCTTTAAACTCTCTAAATTGCTTTTCTATGAAAGCTGTATTCAGCTTGTGAGAGTTTCTTATAGCCTTCACACAAGCTGTTGCATTGGCAATCAGGATCTTGAGAGTTGGCAAATTTTCGACATCAGTAAATATTCATTGGAGAGAGTGTGCTAGGCAGCCGTAAGTGAATAAGGTCGTATTTGCATACTTCGTTTCAATTAGTCTCCAGCATTATCGGTTACGACGCCAAATACCTTTTGAGGTCCTATTTCATCAATTACACAACTTATTTCTTGAGCCATAAATTCTGCAGTGTGAGATAATTTTCCGGTCGGTAAAACCTTATACAAAAAAAGTTTAGCACGATAGGTTCGTTTCTTATGTTGCTCCAGCCATCCACAGCCAATCCGACTGAATGATCAGCAGCAATTGCCTCAGATACCAGTGAAGATACACTCTTGCATTCTTTTCCTAAAAACGGGCCGGACAACATGTATCTAGAGGGCATAAGCTGGTCGGAGAAACGAAAAAAAAATCCTATGATGAAATCAAGATTTTTTGCGTCTACAACCCTCTCCACTGGTTTGCCCATGATCGCTATATTATTGACTGCAAGAGTTTGTACCGTATTATGTGGATTTGACTTTTAGTACCAAGCACCATGAACTTGCTAGGGTTCAGTACCAGACAGTTCCTATCGGACCATGACGCTATGCTGTCGAGATCCCCATTGATCGAACTGACTGCCATAGCTGCATCTGATGGTATGGTAGATATGTACAGCTGTGTATCATCAGCATAAAGATGGCATTTGCTGTTCTTGATGCAGGAAACTATATCTGCGCTATATAAAATGAACAAAAGTGGGCCCAATATGTGGCACACCCCTAACCAGTTGCTTAGTCGATGATAATTGCATAGTACCATTGCCTTTCTGAATTGCCACTAAATGCGCACGGCCCGACAGATAACTGTCGAACCACCGAACAGTAGCATTATCAAATCCATAATACGACATCTTCGATAACAAAAGGGAGGTATTTAAACTGTCGAAGGCCCTGGAGAAATCTAGCAGCACCAGAATGGCACTCTTTCCCCTGTCAAGCTCCGTCCGGAGCTTCCGGAATCCAGACTGTATATCTGGCAGTATACCGTTTTCCTCCAGGTACTCCGAAACTACACGGCCCTCTCGATTATCTTAGATAAGCAGGAAAGGATGCTGATGCGGAGAAACTTTCGCAGTCTTCCAGGCGGTCGGAAAAGTTTTCGAAACTATGCTCCGATTAACAATTGCAGTTAATACTGTTAGAGTCGTTGGTAGAGTTAGTAATATCATGTCAATGCTAATCAAGTCAGTTCCAATGGCATTAGTTTTTATAGAAGTCCGTATGTTTGATATGGTTAAGGGGGTCACAATGTTCAGTGCAAAAGTGGTAGCCATGTCGTGTCTATGAAATTCGTAATAGGTCAAGTCAGAGAGAGTCACTTTATTCGATCCTGGCACAGCCAAAAAGTAGTCTATAATCGCGTCAGCATCGTTATAGTGTAAGGGTAGTTCTAAATTCCGCTTATCTGGCAGGATTGTGCGTTTTAGATTTTTCCAGAGACGTTTGACATCACCTGCACACTTATTTATGTTATCTGAAGAGAAAGCTCTCTTTTCACTATGTAAGGCGGTTATAACTAAATGTTTGAGTTCTAAATAATACTTTTTGTGTGCATCAGTTTTAGTGCTCTTGTATCTTTTATGAGCCTCATCACAGAGACGCATCATAAAACGCACATTATCCGTAAGCCACGGCTTGGGAGACTCCCTCACAACTATAGTTTTAACCGGCGCATGTCGGTCAAATAGTCTTGTAACATATTCATTAAACAATCTTACCATGTCGTCTACATCGTCAAGTAAAAGTACACTATTCTAGTCTATAAGGTCCAAGTCTCAGTCAAAAAGTTCACGGTTGATGTCCTTAATTGGTCGGTACGTTACAAATCTAGGCCGCAACCTAGGTTTTTTAATGTCAAGGTCAACAGTTATAAAAGCATGTCTGCCCAAGTCAGGTATGTGATGTACAGCAGTCCCGCGAACTCGCGCGTCAGTACAGACAAGGTCAATAGTAGTCTCGCTATGATTAGTAAAGCGAGTCGATTGTTCAATGTGTTGAGTTAAGCTTAAAGAAGTCAAAAACTGCGTCAAATACGTGTGATTCCTGTCAGAACTGTCAGAATAGTTAATGTTGAAGTCACCAAGTAATAAAACACTATCATAGCCAGTCATAGAAGTTATCGAGTCAGTGATAGCATCAAAGAAGGTCTCTGCATTCAGCCATGGAGGGCGATAGGCTGTGCCGACTAAAAGTTTTTTCCCGCCAATATTGACTCTGAGCCACATCTGCTCAACGGTAGGCGCGGGGGGGTGCGCGCAGAGCCGGGCGACAATGCCGCGCTTCACATAAAAGCCAACGCCTCCCCCGCGCGCACGTAGCTCGCGCGGTCGCGGAATGTGGCGCAGGCGGTAGCCAGGTACAGTGGGCGCGCGGCCCTCCTCTTCCTCCCGGAGCAACGTCTCATTAATAGCCAAAAGGTCTACTGAGAAATTGTCCATTGCAACTGTCAACTCGTCATGCCCCGTGCCTAGAGAACCGGCGTTGAGGAGTCCAACTTTGAAGGATTTAGACGTCATCATATTAAAATATTTATATACATAATAATATTGAGATGAATATTGAATACGTATACATAAAGTTTTACTAAATACTGAATATTGAATACTGGAAACATGGTAAACATAATTATGAAACATATAAAGATACATTTTATATACGTAAATACAAAATTTGTATATTTTTGTTTAATAAATATCATCCGCTTGTTTTTCTGTAAGTACTTTTGTTGACATACAGCACAATTACAAAACTCCGTACAAAGGGCGTCGGTAACCAGAATAACACACCGTGACAAAAAACTATCAAAACATACAGTAACAACATTGACAAAGTACACAATCAAACAATAACAATGCAACACTACAAATAAGTAAAATACACTAGTCGCATTTAATTTACTAGGAGGACAGGGTGGACACAACATCTTGAACTTTAAAAATATTTGAGATATCACTTTCCCTGCGTATCCGATAGGCCGCCTGTCCCTCGGCGCGTCGAACGTAAATCCGCCCGTCTCTGGTCCACACCCATCGCCAGGCATGGACTCGGGCTTGCTCACGGGCCTTTGCGAATAGTTGCCTGTTCATTTTGGTCAGGCGCTCGTTAGCATAAAAACGGCGAGGCTCGCCACTTAACCCCAGCTCAGCCATAGCACGCAGCAGAGCGTCGTGGGGCTCGTCAGGATGCCCACTCTGTTGGGCCAGATTGGGCACCGAAGACGAAGTTGACAATGGGGAACCGGCTGTTGTATTTGCCCTCGGCGGCGGGTGCTCTAAGTTAAATGGCATCGCTCAAATACCCGTAGCCCGCACTGTAGCACGTAGCGCGTAGTATTCGTAGCAGGTAGTCGTCGTCCGTAGTAACCTGTGAGCGCCCGCTTGGTCCCTCGAACACGTTGTGACAGCACCGCACGATACACGCGACACAGACGACCGAAACGAATGTCTGCAACCAATGTCGAATTTCGCTACACGTAATTTAAGCTGGATGGTCTTGCCGTTCCGGCTCCGCTCTCAATGCCGCCGCCTCCTGGCTCGAATCTCGCGCCACGCACCTCGGACTTTTAGTTTGACAGAGAGTACAGAGTATCTCACCCGTCGACGACTCGACGATCGGCCAAACGAATGCGAGGTCCGACACCGGACAATATGGCCACCGCGGCTTATGGGGACTCTCCTCAGAAGAAACGAGAGGAGCCGATGATTGCACTTATTTCTCCGCACAGCAAAACTCAAAATTAGAAAATAAAACAACGGTAATATTACGCCAAAAGACACGTCCGCACGCCAAGACACTCAAAAGAAAACTGACTTTTATATTGTCCTTGACAACTTTGACCTCTTCTTTAGGTCCTTCATATCATCGGTCAGAGTCTGAGTCTGATTTATATCTAAGAGTGGAGAGAAGAAAGTATGAAAAAAAACGTCCCCCTAAAAAAAACCGTTTTTTTTCAAGGTTTTTTTTTTTTCAATTCAGAAAAAAAAACTGTTTTTTTACATCTCTAATTATGTGACATAATAATTGTATTAATCAGTAATTAGATAGAGAATACTTAGTGAAGGATCTTTCCGACTTCGACGCTGCTTAATAGGCGTTACTGTAATAAGACCAGCTAGATGTGAAGACTGCTCGTCGTGAGAAGTCAATTCATTAAAACTTCTTATGATCCAGCGTCGTCCTTCATCAGGAACCTCTTCAAAGCAATGAAATCTCGAGCATTGGCAATCGTCACCTGTACAGTGACTTGAGATTCGTAACTTTTTCATAACATCACTTGTTCTGATAGCTTTTCGCCTTTTTTTTGGGGTTTTCTGTTACCACACACCTTGCCATTTCACTCTCACTATCGTCGCTCATTTTAGGATACTCACCAAACTAGTATTCGTTTATTTATGATAAAAATAACAGTGAAACACAAAATCAATTCAACCAAAGCAAGCAAAAGAGCCGCGAAAAATTCCCTTGACAGCAGCTGTCAAATTAAAAAAGCAAAAAGAGATCATAGTCCAAAGATGGCACAGACTATGATCTTTTTTTAAGAACGTTGTTGACAATGATCTTTTCTTTTATGAATCTTGGTTTTTTTATTATACGGACTTTCTGAGGACAGTGATTGTTCTTTTGCGTTTATGTTTTCACTATACCATAGAACACCAATTTCATTACTAGATAGCGTTGTTAGCTGTAATTATGAAAAATACTGACTATGACCCTTCTTTCCCCTTAGCCTCTGTATGTTACACATAAGAGAAAATAAATCTCAACGTGTAACTGGAAGTTGGGGTGTATGTATTAATTAAGTTTGTGTTATTGGCGTGCATGAATCACTATTGATTTAATTTTGATTTACAAGTTACAATCAGTCTATAGTGATTCAGCTGTTGTTGAGCCCTTGTCAAACTTGGATGTCATTTTATAAAAATCTCGTTGCAAGAAGTGCCATATAGCGTACGAGTCTCGCGCATACTCAAGATTTAATGCCCACATAAGCTTATAGCACGTATCAACAGCTTGCAAGATGTTTGTCTTTGTCTGATATAATGTACATAAGCGCTTCCACTGACGCAAGCAATCATGGTGCTGTCAAGCTGTTTCCGCTGTTAATACAGTATTTTGACTATCAGAGAGACGGAATTCAGGTTTCCCTAATAGGTATTAAATCACAACAAAATGAGACGTTCGAAACGATATATAATTACGTCTACAATTCTCTGCGTGACAAAAACCTCTCGGATAAACTAATAGCATTTTCGGCTGATAATGCTGCTACAAATTTTGGCGGCAAAGACAGAGGAGGGCAAAATAATGTTTTCTATACATTAAAATCTCTAACGAATAATAAGTATATCATTGGAGTCGGATGTGTTGCACATATTTTCAATAATTCTGTCCATAGTGCTTTTGATTCCTTGCCATTGTGTTTTGAAAGTGTTGTATTGCAGATTCACAATAATTTTGCTACATTTACCGTACGTACAGAGGAACTCAAAAGTATTTGCTCAGAATTAGACGTTCATTTCAAACAAATACTTTATCATTCAAAGACGCGTTGGTTGAGTCTCTTCCCAGCGATAGAAAGGATTTTACAACTGTATGAGCACCTTAAGTCATATTTCCTGAAAAGGGAGAATAATGCATCCAGAACTTTGAGAGAGTTTTTTGAAAATGACCTCAACGAAGGCTATTTTTGGGCCGTTCATTCTTTCATGGCCATTTATCAAAATCGCATCAAAGATACAGAGAAGACTGATATTTCTGTAAATGAGGTTTTGGAAAATTGTTCTGAGATAATGGAGAGCATAAACGCAAGGAGTGATCAAGACTTTTGCCCAGTGAAAGTGGCTTCTATTCTGTGTAAATTCAGAAAAAAACAATGAAAATTCTGTACAAGTGACTGATGCATTCAAAGAGAATATTAAAAACATGCACATTATTGCAGTAAACTATTTACGATCTTGGACTGAAGACTTATACAAGGACACAAAACATTTTATATGTATGACGTTAAAAGAAGTTCCTGAATGGAATGAAGTTTCCGAAACTATAAGTATCCTAGCACAAAACAACGTTAAAGTTGACGATAGCAAATGTTTTGACCAACTGCAAAACCTTAAATCGTTTCTGAACAATAAAAAAGAGGACATTGATTTCAAAAAGCTGTTAGCACACAAGATGTGGGTAGCCTATTTTAAATCGATGAGGAATCCAGATTGCTTTTCAGAATTCGTCACTCTTTGTCAATTTTATTTTGCCATCCCAGGACATAACGCAAATGTTGAAAGAGTTTTTTCTTTAATAGGTCAGCAATGGTCAGAAGAACGCAACAGATTAAATGTAGACACTATAGCTAAAATGTTGGCTGTAGAATTTAACTTAAAACACTTAACCTTGTAAAGACTTCTACAGTAGTATTTTAAAATAAACTGAGCTGTTATGGCAGGTTTCTTCTACCACAAAATATTAATTATTTTTATTTGATTTAACTTAAAGTGAACAAGTTTTGTTGTGTTTGAAGATTGATTCGTTATTTTCATTTATTCTCATCTCATTAGACTAAGATTAAAAAAATGATAATTTTATTCATTAGTGAAGAAGTTTTGTTTTGATCAAATTTATTTTCTCAATTTTATTTTCTCAATTTTAATTTTGTGTTTTCCCTTGGGAAATAATAATATTAATGACTGATTAGTAGTAATAAAAAAAGACTGATTCGTTATTCAATTTCATTTTATTTCATTAGAATTTAAGAAGTTTTATGGTAAATGATCAAGAAAATCTTAGTTGTACGTAAAAAAAATTGTATTATTGCTAAGACAGAACATCCTTGATAATTTAGGGTGTCCGGCTTTTTCACCCAAATGTTGGACCAATATGGCTGGTCTGTCCGGCTATTAGGTTAGACGACCTGGCAACCATAGACTCGAGTCTGTTCCTGCATAGTTTGAAGGTTAAGACATATTCCACCACGGGGGCCAAGTCCGGGTTGGTGGAGGTTTGTAAGACAGTGGCGGGCCTTACTATCAGAAGTTATCAAGCCGCTCAAGGGGCCTCTGACATAGCTCAACGACTGCCATTGCATGCTTTCCGGTATCAACGGCTTAACGTACCTTGCGAAGCACGGAAGCTCTTCGCTTTTGGTTGTATGTGGGTTAATGTTTTTTGGCGCTCGTCCTTCTACGTTATCATCACACGTTAAAGGATATGTTACTAGATTATGAGCTTTCGTCATGATATTTTTACATGTTATGTTACTTATCTATTGTGTAATGCTATAAATAAAATAAAATAAATGTATAATACGAGTAAACCTCATCAAAAACAATTTTTCGACGGGTGCCAATTTTGCACAGATTGTTCTAGCTGTGCTAACGCTAGGATTTAAGCCAGGGTTATCACAAACTCCTGGGTGAATTTTGTCACGGTTCGCCTTTAAGGTAAGATGGACATATTTGAGAGAATTTTTAAGCCTTTAGCGCTTTGTTTCAAAAGCGTCAGGGCCAGCAGCTTCGCTTTTGCCGAATCTGTATTATATAATGATGGTAATACCGATATTTTACGAGTATATGCCTATTCGCCTGAGAAACCTGGATGTCTGTGAAAATTCGTGCGTTTAAATCCTCAATCATTGAGTCAAACGACTTCTCTGCACTCAAATCCTGTGCTAGTTATAGGCGTTCTTGGAAAATGTAATAAAGGCAACACTTGGACTTGATAATTTTTTGGCACTCTGTATAGATCCTCTTGCACTGAGGAGTCAAAGTTTTAACAGATTTCAATATTCTGTCTCTTTTGACTTTCTCATCTGTAAAAAGCAATAATATGATTATAGTTAAAGTCTCACCGCAATCTCAAATTCTGATATTTCCAAAGCATTCGATCTATGACTGGAAATATAAAATATTAAACATTTCGACTCAGAACAGCACTCGAACTCGCAACCTTTGGCTATCTCTCTAGTACTAAGATGTTAGAAATTGCTATGATGTTAGTATGTTAGTACTAAGATGTTCGATCACTTGCCTGCCTATGTGATCACAAAATATCAGTTTGTATCTCTCCACTTATCGGGATCGGGTATCTTCCTGCATCGCAGGAAGGGTAGGCCATACTCCATCACGGGGGTCAAGTCCTGGTTTATGTAAAACCTGTGAGTACTGCGGAGCTAAAACAGCGTCATTCAAACAGACATTTTTAACTATCTACTGTGGCACACTAGTTATAAAACTCTTGATTAGCGATAATACTTTCTTTTTATTATATTTTTTATCACAAAAACTAGCCCAGCTGAGAGTCTCAACACGACTGACACCGACATAAACAAACCGTAACGATATTCTTTAAATAATTCAAGCTCTGCCTAGACGGCTACGCCAGCCAGCTACTATAAAGAAGTATCGTTACAACTAGTTATTAAAACTCTTGATTAGCGATAATACTTTCTTTTTATTATCTTTTTTATCACAAAAACTAGCCTAGCTGAGAGTCTCCACACGACTGAGACCTACATAAACAAATCGTAACGGTATTCTTCAAATAATTCAAACTCTGCCTAGACGGCTACGCCAGCCAGCTACTATAAAGAAGTATCGTTAAACTACCAGTGCCTCACTCGTGGCCTAGTGGAACCGAGTGATTGGAACATAAATAGGTTAGTAGTACTAACATACTTACAAAGTGTGATTGCATGTGAAGTCATTCGTGTAAGAATTTCTTCTCCACTGAATCAAGTAGGTACTGCAGTACGCAACCTGGAGCCATCTCTTTGTATGTACCTGTCTTCAAAGTGAAGCCGGCATATTTTTCGTGGTTTAATTTTGACCCAATCTCAGAAGCTTTCAATTCAATTATTTTTATCCACGAAGATCGTAGTTCGCTCTCAAGGGGAAAATGAAGATCCTCTCAAATGATTACGAAATCTTTTTATAGTACAGACTTTTATGAATGATCTTACAGAAAACTAAACTTTTTCATGCAGAAATTTAATATCAATGCTATTCCCCCACTACAAACTCTCAAAAGCCCCACGAGTGCTTAAATCATCGAACGTAGATAGTAATGTTTTAAAATTGGTCCCAATAATGTCACTGAATTAAACTTACTAACACTAACGGGCGCAACTTCTGTTTGCCTGAAGCTTCGGCTTTCTTAGAGAATTTTTTGCTTGTTGCAGATTCGCGATGCTGGTGACGAGCCGCGTGCAATGATGTGCTGCAACAGTAGGTGGGATCAAAAAATAATTACAGTTTTAACTTGATGTATGAGAAAATAGTTCCCCTAAGGTAGACTTTTTGGACTATGGAAAAATCGATAAAACCGTAATAAAAGGCAAACTATACCACGTAGCGGGCTGGGGATGGTCTCTAAAAATAGGAGACGATCGTCCGGAGCGAACCGTGCCCGCTAAAACGGGTTTGAGGGCGGATTTAAGAGTTTTCTCAAGAAAATTGGTGTTTATTGTATGGAAAATCGATGTTTTTTGAATTTTTTAGGAAAACTATGAAAGCTAATTTTTTGCTTGTTGCAGATTCGCGATGCTGGTGACGAGCCGCGTGCAATGATGTGCTGCAACAGTAGGTGGGAGCAAAAAATAATTACAGTTTTAACTTGATGTATGAGAAAATAGTTCCCCTAAGGTAGACTTTTTGGACTATGGAAAAATCGATAAAACCGTAATAAAAGGCAAACTATACCACGTAGCGGGCTGGGGATGGTCTCTAAAAATAGGGGACTCTCCATGTAAGCTATGGCTTTTGGTGTAAATTGGGACTTCGTCAGTCGTCCTTATCGGTTGTTTTATTCTGTTCGTAATGGTCAGGGGTGCGATATAAAAACATCCGCAAATCGAGAGCAAAGGGTGATGAGATTGCCCTTTTCCTCTTCGTTAAGATGTCCGGATCTTAAGCGCGAGATGACGTCTTGCGCACGGGTACTGCGTCGTTCTTCTATCTTACTACACTTTACGTTAAAGAGAACTCAGCTCAGTCGTTCGGTGTCGGATTCTAGGTAATCACGACTATTGATGACTGTTCTGAGGCATTGATGGATTATGCAATTACAGATCACCTGTTCTTCTATTAGCACATCGTCGTCCGGGGTGTTTACAGGGATACGCATTAATTTCGAGGTACCGGCTGGTATCATGTCTTCATACAAGTTAACATTGCAAGAGTTATACATGCCAATTGGGTTAACTCCTAGGTCTATATTAGCCTCCTACTTACCCCTATGAGTCCTTCAATGTACTCGTGGAAAGGATACACGTTAAGCTTAGTATCGTCCAGGTCGTTGAATTCCGGGAAACAAGGCAGAGTTATGGAGTAATCACTTCTACTCCTAGCGTGCACGTTTGTGACTTCGAATGGGTCGTAGTTAAGCTGGTAGTTAGGGAAGCACTGTTCTACAGTTTCGGGGCTTACGAAAGACTGATTCGCACCTGTATCGATTATAAGTCCAAGAGGTGGGTCTGAAATTTGGATGCAGGGTAAATGACGTTCTCTGTAGAATAACCTCTATTTTGGCTTGCCTAATTTCTGAGACGTCTAAAAATCCTGATACCCATGGCGCGGCCCTGGCGGTGGTTGGCCTTCAAGACATAGCTGGTTATCGCCAGTGTCATCATAATATATTACTTCAGGAATATATTTAATGCCATAGGTATGTATGGTATTGTAGTGGGAATCTTTCGTGTAATAGTACTCCGGACCGTATTCAAAGTCGGTGAGGAAGTATGAGTCATCGTGCGTCGATGAAGACTCATTTAAATGCATTTCACGGGACTTGAAATAATTATTAGGCGGTGGGTTCCCTGCCTTACGCCAATCATGCCCTGCATCATGATATGGCTATGAGTGGTCCTGGTCTGGTCCTGGTCCTGAGGTGAAATGCTGCACACCGCTCGTGGGTCTTAGTGCAGAATCTTTGGGTGCGTTATTTCGTGGTGACATTGGCATACGAAAAACATTACTCTGGGTGTTTATAGTTGGTGCTCTGCAGAACATTTGTCGCGTGCACGTAGGCATGTTAGGCATGCGGTTTTGTGAAAATCCCTGCTGAGGCGAGTTGAATTTAAAAGACTGAGGTGTGGCTTGGAAACTTCTTTGTGCTACGAGGGCTGGCCAGTTGTTAACTAGGGGTTGGTAATGGTAGTAAACAAATATCAAGATCGCTTTGGCAGCTAGATCTATCATCCCAAGTAATATTTATATATCCTAAAGCGTGAATAGCCATGATTTGCTCCCGCATAGACATACTATAACATATACGGTTCTTCTTATTAAATACTTAATGTTCCTTACACAAATAACTTTGCGAGAATTTCTTTCTATGAACGATATCTATTGAACTTTATTCTTTGTAACAACACCAGCAAATAATGTATTTCAAGATAAATAATGTGGTAAATATGTAAAGCTATCTCATATATAATCCAATCTTTAAGTACAACCAAATTACACAATATTGTGTACTGCAAATTTCGACATTGGTAATCATTGCTTTGGCTTCAATAGAAGGAAGCCTTATTATGCGTCACTTTGTTGGCACCCATTTCTTGTAGGTACAGTAAGTCCATAGAGTTTATTAGATCTGTAGTAATAACTGATTCAGTTACAAATACGCATAAGAAACAATATTCTATTACACGCAGGGCAATACAAATAATGGATTTTATCAGTCGAGAAAGTTTTATCCATTATAAAAACGTATCAAAAACATACACGATCTCTTAATTCTCCATCTTATCTTAAATTCCCTGCGTTCTCAGATTCTTTAATGGCATGCCAACCATCAGCTCTGTTACTTGGCATTAAACTCACAAGTTTGTCGATAATCATACGTTTTTAATAGGTTTTTATACCACGAAGTCTCTTAATCGTTTTAGGAGGCGTAGTAATATCGAACGTGGTTGGTATTCTAATAACAAAAAAATAATAATTTCAGCTGCTTAGAACCGCGTTAGAATTTTACTTCCACCACGTCTTTCAGGTTGAAATCTTTGTGATCATAGATAAGTATATTTACTTGCCGTCTCGCGATTTCGGTATATTACTGCCATCTAGTTTCTAACCTCATAATGGGGCCGGCCGGGCAAAGCTAAACGTAGGTGGCGCTGCCGTAGATGCGACCCTGTGTCACTACTTGTCAAAGTATGTACGTGTTTTTCTGCTCAAGTTTTCACCGTTTCTACAGTTTTTTTGATAACCTCGGCTTTTCTTATTGGACTCTGGAATGTTTTACGTATTTAGAATACCGTTATACTTGTAATACGATGACCTTGGCTTCGCACACGACTCTGGACTGCAACGTGATTTGGATATTGTTTTACCTGTGGAACGACGAATTTGGCTTCTGAACCCGGATAAAATCACAATGTATGCCGATGGCGGATTAACGACGATGCTTGGCGATTACCAGAGCTTAAAGAAGAGCTAAGAAAGCTTGGTGCCTCCTTACGAGGCAAAAAAGCGGACCTGGTTGAAAGGTTAGAAATGTACGACAAACACTGTAACTTAGCTCAGCCTGACCCTGATACCGAAGATATTTCAATGCAAACACCACCTACCACCTCCTTCAAAGATGTGAATAGTAATACTGTACTGCCTCCACTCAACACTACATTAATCAGGCAGAATCTCAATCTCACCACAAAGAAATTGGACCAGGCTCTCCATCTGTACGAACCCAGATTTTTGACTGTGGTCAGATCATCTTGGGCTGAAGACAGCTGCTACATTAAAGGTTTTTGTAAGAAAACGATGAAAAATCTTCAATATGAAGTCAATGTAAAGATAAATAAAGAAGGACCACCTGAAGAGTTACATTGTGAATGCCCAGCCGGGAACGGATTCAATGCAACTTGCAAACATATTGCAGTGCTTCTATATGCTGTTGAAAATATTGTGCACCAAAAATTTATCTTATTGAGTGAAGTCTGCACGCAGCAACTCCCAAAATGGAACTGTCCCAGCAAAAAGTACACTGGTACACCAGTTAAAGCTGATAAGCTACCCAGAAAAGATCAAGTACAACTACAAAGCGAAAGATACAACTACAAAGTCAGGAATCTAGTGCTGGCTTTTCCTAACTCAACAATGCCATTGAAGCAATGTTACGAGCCAGCAAATCCCTATGTCTAAAATGGATTCCCGAAAAAACTTGTTACAAGAGTTAAAATTAGTCGACTTCACAGACGCTGATATAAATAACATACAAGATGACACAATCAACCAGACGGAATCAAAAGAGTGGCGTCTTCAACAGAAAACCAGACTACCAGCAAGTATATTTCATACAATTTGTCACTTGAGAATTTTTTTAAGAAATGTATTCCTTGAATTTATTACTACACCCTTGCCAACAAACAAATCTTGGACATTAAAGCCTCGATCTGCCATAATGCTATCACCTTACTCGCATATCGTCGGTCGGATTCATTACTGGAACATTTCAAAAAAGACAGTTTTGAGTAATTGACGTTTAAAGATTTTAAAAATGTTCAAAAGTTAATATTTCTTTACATAGTTTGAATAGGTGTCTGATTTTTTTAAGGAAAACTGTGAAGGTTATGTAGTTTTTTTACGTGTTATTTAAGTTTTAGTGTATTTAGTAGTTTTCGAGTAATAAATCATTTTCTAAAATGAACCAGTAATGAACTAGGAATTTATTCAAGAAATGGGAATCTGTTGAAATATTTCTGAATGACCCGATAATGAAATTGAAAAGCCAAGCAACTTAGAAATCATGACGGTTTATTTGTGTATCCATTCTTAAATGGCATAACAAGTAAACAAACCTCACTCGACTACAAAACACGAATTCCGGAAGCATCACTCGATGTAGGTTACCACATTTAGTTGTAGACACTAGTTAAGACACAGGGGCATCATATTTTACCGAAAACTGGCTTATTTTGTGATTAAATTTACATTAAAAATACAGTATGGATGATAAAAAAATACAGTATACAAAGAAATTAAATGTTTAACAGTTATATCCATATTATTATACTAATTATTACTTACAATGTTAGTTATACTTACCTAATCATTAACAATTAGAACAATATTTTATGAAAGTTTACTAACATTGAATTATAATAAAGATACTATAATTATTCATGTTACAAAAAGTTATGTTACTCTTTAAATGACAATTCCTCTTCACCGTCACTTTCCATGCATTTATCACAAGTGACTTATGTATTTGCCTCTGCAGGAAGCAAAAGCTGCAAAGTTTCCTGCAAAAATGGGTTTGAACGGATCTTCTTTTGTTTTCTCATGGAACTGATCAGCGGATCTGACGTCAAGAGTAACCTGTGATAAATATCTAGGTTACATTGTTCGCGCGAAAACTTTCGAGCAAAGTTTAGAAGGTATGACCGAAAGTTTATTACGAGCTTCTGCGGCTTCCTCCGAAAGTTGACCAATGGGAACTATAGAATTTTCTATAACTTGTCCACCACTAATATGTTATGCATGGTGGGAGTCATAGGATGCCAACCATACAACTGTACATAAAGTTTTGCTGTCAGAAAGCGTATTCATCAAATTTCGGGACATCTATTTTGTGACCGCTTGATATGGCTTCCAAAATAACTTTAATTCTATAAATAAAAATAAAATCTATTCCCGTTATTTCAGCAGCCAGATGTGGGTTTTCAAAAAATCTTCTACTGGTGTTGCCATCGTTTGTATTACCAAAATTACATTCTGTCATATCAACCAAGATACCTACTTCTTCTCTGAATCTTTGCTGAATCTCTTTTTTTTTGTTGTTCTAGCATCTTTTCTGCTTCGGTTCTTCTTTCACGATATTTCCTAACGGGCAATTTATAAGCTAAATGTAAAATAGTTTCGAATAATCGAATTCAGGCATGTAAATTTGATAAGCCAAATTCAAGAGATTCTGGGTGAACTTAGTTTTTTTTACTTAAGTCATTAAACTCTTTTGCAGTGGCTCCGCATATGTAGCATAGATGCTACATATGCGGATCTACTCGTTGATTTGGTGTCAGTCGCTCATCATCTTATTATTTCATCTAGTTTATTTCATCTTTTGTAATGTCTGCTGACTCTTTTATAAATCTCAATCGTATCGGGCGGCAAAATCGGGGTGAAGAAGGAGTCGGGTTTTGCCAAACAATTTTTTTTTTGTCTTCGCCGCAAACAATTTGTAGAGGCACGAATGAGCTCAAAATTGTATTTGCATCCGAGTCCGCGTAATTCATGAACTTTTATTTGTATTGAGCCTGCTGTGACCCATCACAACCCCATTTGCAGATAATCTGCAAGGATTTTCTCTCAATTTCTGTAAAGTCATCAGTACTTCTTCGAGAAAAAATGATAATCGCGTGACAGTGTGATCTCACAAAGATAACTTTCAGCACAGAAAGCGGTCGCTCGTAGCGTCTCTTTGGGTGGGTAACATTCCTCTTTAGCCTTCAACACTAACTCGTAGCACGGGTAAAAACTTCTGTTTGTTGCTCGCACAATTTCGTATTGACTTCTAGTCAAATCAGCGTCCACGCACATTCGCAGTGCCTCCCGAGGCGTAAGGGGATCTTGTGCCTTTGATTTGGAATGTATTGTTTTACATTCGTTGGCAGATGCAGGCGAATTAGTAATATCTTTTATAACTTGCGAAGCGTTTCTTTTTCCATCTTTTTGTCAAATTACTTGCGCTGCGTGAACTATCACTTCTTTGCTTACGGAGGAGCGAACTTCTTCTGTTTTCCTCCTTTTAGTTCTTTCACTACATTCACTGAATATTTTGGTAGGTCGTCCTGGCTTATTATGCGTTTTATGGGGATCTTTAATGTTCCTGCCAACCATGTATCATTGCTTACAAGAAATTTTTCTAGCGTGCTGCGTGCCTTGGACCATCTCTTTTTTATTTCTTTTTTAAAATACGAAAATGTATGCTTTATACTACCTAGTGAATCTGTCACTCAGTACGCTTTAAATTTAGAGACCTGCCTAGCACAGCTGCTAACTGAAGTAAACCTGTCATGTCCCAAGAAGAGCGAATTATCCGGCAGAGTAGCAGCCATGCATTAAGTGGCCTTAAATACTTTCCTATTAGGCCTTTATCCACGTCTTTCGAGCAATGTTCGGGTTCGATCCCCAAAAACATTGAACGAAGCTATTAACATTGCGGTTTCAGAGGACAAAATAAACCAATTTATGTTAAAACGAAATCCTCGTCCATCCTCCGATCGCCCCGCTTTCAAACCGAATTTCCAACCAAAACCAAGAAATCCGAATCCACATCCTTCAGAATTCAGAACGCAACTGAATAATGTCCAAAATCAGTCATCTACATTGTTTTGCCGATATTGCAAAAAGCCCGGACACGTCCTCGAAAAATGCTCCAGGAGAGAGTATAATAACAAAAGATATCAATCCCAACAAAATCGGGTACATTTCATGGAGGACACCTCCGAGCCAATTGAAGCTCCACTACCCGAAGATCCTGAAACTTTAAACTAAAAAATGGCTCGAGACAGTGCCACCCGAGTCCATCCATATCCACTACCGGCACCACAAAAAACACAGAGTGCTATACAACAGGGTAACCATCCCCAACGCGGAAGCCCTACCTTTGATGTTCCAATTAGGCACACTATACAACAGGGTAACCAGCCCCAAAGCGGAAGTGTAGTCTATAAATCCGAATGCACTATACAACAGGGTAGCCAGCCCCAAATCAGAAGTGCAATAAACCCAAAGAAAAACACAAAGAGTGTTATACAATAGGGTAACCAGCCCCAAAGCGGAAACACTACCTTTGATGTTCCAATTAGACACACTATACAACAGGGTAACCAGCCCCAAAGCGGAAGTGTAGTCTATAAATCCGAATGCACTATACAACAGGGTAGCCAGCCCCAAATCGGAAGTGCAATTGATAAAACACATCATGAAATTCCTGAAAAATCCAGCACTGTACACTTGCCTAAAAGCAATGGTAATTCTCATTACCTTGTAACTCCTAGAAAGGTAAAAGAAAATGATGATCATAAAATACATGAAATATCTTCAAATCCAAAACACAAATTCCTACCTTACATCAAAGTTGAGACTTCAGTATCTTCTAAAGCGTTATCCTTCCTCGTTGACACTGGCGCATCTGTCAGCATTGCCCAAAGGTCATCAATCGAGACCTTTCCTGAAGTCATCGATCACAAAATCAAATTAAAAGGTATTGATTCCCAGGGTGAATGTATAACCACCTCAGGCCATATCCCTATAACATTTTCTGTGAAAGAAAATCGTTTGTCCTACCACTTCCATATCGTCGATAGTATCGACCTTACCTACGACGGCATTATAGGAAATGACCTGTTTAACGAAATGCAAAGTAAAATTGATTATACTAACAATTCCTTGTATCTTAACAATGTCCAAATGGAGATGCAATTTAATGAGCCTGTTTACACTATCCCTGCTCGCACTGAAACAGTAATAGAATGTTCAGTGAGTAATCCTGAGATAAAAGAAGGACTAATCTTAGATCAGAATCCTATAGAGTCATTACTCATCGCTAACTGTATAGTTAGAGTTAAAGATAACTCCCGTATCAACATCTCAGTCGTCAAAACTTCTGAATCTTCTATTGTTGTCAAATCAAATTTGAACCTGAAACTAACCCCTTTCGTCGAACACGACGAAAAAGACGAAATCCCTATCGACTTGAAAGAAGTTTCGAAGAAAAACCTTCAAAATGACTCCTATCATCGCGCTCAAAAAGTAAGAGAACTCTTGCGCGTTAACCACTTAAACCAAGAAGAAACTGCCATTCTTCTCGAAACCTGTACAGATTACTCTGACATCTTCCATGTCCCTGGTGACAAATTATCCTATACCAATGCAATTAAACATGAAGTTCAAATTTCTTCTCCTACTCCCATTCATGTAAAATCCTATAAATTACCGGAATTTCATAAACCTGAAGTAGAATCTGAAGTCAACAAAATGTTAGGCGACGGCATCATTAAACCTTCTATGTCTCCGTGGTCATCCCCTATATGGGTTGTGCCGAAGAAAATCGATGCGTCTGGTCAAAGCAAATGGCGTGTATTCATAGACTATCGCAAGCTGAACGACATTACTATCGGTGATGTATATCCAATTCCTCAAATATCAGAAATCCTCGACCAACTGGGACACAGTAAATACTTTTCTACCCTAGATCTTGCATCTGGTTTCCACCAAATTCCCATGAATGATGCCGACGGCCCTAAAACCGCATTAAGTGTCCCACAAGGGCACTTTGAGTTCACAAGGATGCCTTTTGGGCTGAAAAACGCCCCTTCGACGTTTCAACGTCTCATGAACACAGCATTATCCGGTCTACAAGGCTTTAAATGCTTTGTTTATTTAGACGATATCGTCATTTACTCACATGACCTTAAGAGTCACATCCAGAATCTAATTTCTGTCTTTGAAAGACTCCGTCGATTTAATCTTACACTTCAGCCTGACAAATGCGAGTTTCTCCATAAAGAAGTAGCATACTTGGGCCACGTAATCTCCGACGAAGGAGTTAAACCTGATCCAAACAAGATCAAAGCTGTATCCGAATTTCCCGTCCCGCAATGTCCCAAGGACATAAAGTCATTCTTGGGCCTCGTCTCGTATTATCGCAGATTCATTCCAGATTTCTCAAAAATGGCAAAACCTATGACGTCACTGTTGAAGAAAGACGCCCCTTTTAGTTGGCAAAATCAGCAACAAATCGCTTTTGACCAGTTAAAATCCAAACTCACCACAGCCCCTGTGCTAATATATCCAGACTTCCCAAAACCTTTCGTCTTGACCTGTGATGCCTCAAACTACGCCATAAGCGCCATCCTGTCCCAAGGCGACATAGGCAAAGACAGACCCATTGCATTCGCTTCAAGAACCCTTAACAAGAGTGAATGTAATTATTCAACAACAGAAAAAGAGCTATTGGCGATCATTTTTGGTTGTAAAACCTTCCGACCATATTTGTATGGTCGTAGATTCCCAATAGTCACAGACCATCGACCTTTAAAATGGCTGATGAACCATAACGACCCCAGTAGTAAGCTCCAACGATGGAGACTTTCCTTGGAAAAATACGATTATGAAATCATCTACCGCAAAGGCAGAATCAATTGCCATGCGGATGCCCGTTACCCTGTAAATCCTATTCGAGACCAATTTATAAATGGCAATCCTACGCCTGATGTTGGTACAAATCGTGCACAACCTCGAGAAACTGCAGATCCTCTGCTCCCTGATGAAGATCTTCTGCAACTCGAATACCTCGATATTAGTCCACTAAGTGAGGATCTTAATCTTGATTTCGACGACGTGCTTTTGGACTCTCCACCTCCTCTGAACACCAACACTAACAATGACCCATTGACAGTTTTAATCTCTACTAACCCTTTTGGACCTGAAGTTAATCTTAACGATACTAATTATTCCGACTTCTTGAAAATCTCCAATGATAAAACTCAAACATTGAATACAAACTTAGTGGAACATAATCGATCCCTCATGAAGAGTCCTGTAAAAGTAATTCTCGTTCCAACTTCCATTGACTTGGACGAATCCAATCCATATGTAGAACAAATCCTTAGCAACATTACGAACAGAGAAGTCCTTGACAAAGAACGAGAACTTCATTCATTCTTGAAAGTCGACCACGACAATAAGGTCTATTACTTTCTTTTCACCAAGGTTCACCACTTCGATGAATCCTCTTACCTCGACATTTATGACACTCTAAAAAGGGTAAGAAATAACATCCTTATTCATGAAAATCCTGACGCAATAGCGATTTCAGATTTTAAAGATCCATTTCAAAGACATTCCTTTCTTAAAATCCACATGATGCTGAGCTATCTATTTCATGATACCAACATTGTTGTAAATGTTTATCATAACAAAATTATTTACCCAGCTCCCAGTGAAATCAAGAAAATCGTGTTCGAAAACCATAATATCCCCATCGCTGGACATCTGGGATCTTCTAGAATGTTCAAACGCGTAGCTGAACAGTATTACTGGAAATGAATGCGCTCCGATGTCGAAAGATATGTAAAAGAATGTCAACTTTGCCAAACCAATCAAGCACCCATGCAAATAACTAGCACAGCTACAAAACCCTTCGAAAAGATTTCCCTTGACGTTGTCGGCCCCCTTCCGGAGTCCGGCACAGCCAAACTAAAGTATATCCTGACGATACAGGACGATCTTTCAAAATTCTTGATCGGATATCCCATTAGAAGCGTTACAGCTGAAGAAACGAGTGAATGTCTGGTCAACTTCATATCCCTGTTTGGTATACCAATATCTATTGTCACTGACCAAGGGACCAACTTTACATCCGAACTGTTCAAACTAGTTCATTTCTTAAAATTAAGCAGACCTGGTCTACCCCTTATCACCCACAAACGCAAGGGGCACTAGAAGCCATTCGACCTTGAAGGAATATCTCAAATCTTATATAAATGAATTACAGGATAATTGGCCTCGTTACGTCTATTCAGACATGCTTGCTTACAACACGAGCATTCACACAACTACTAAGTATCCCCCCTACGAATTGGTATTTGGTCAAAAACCCTACTTGCCAAATTATATCTATGATGCACAACTCGGTCCTACTTACTCCGAGTATGTCAGGGTCCTCCAACAAAGACTGAAGTATTCCCGGGAAAAAGCCGTGGAAAATATCCTTAAATCTAAAGAAATTTCGAAAGGCTATTATGACAGACATTCATGCGCTGTCAAATACAAAGCTGGTGACTGGTGTATATTTGAAAAATCACTTGCGTATGCGAAAAGCCATATCCCCAGTTTGGAAGGGTCCAATAAAGTGATTAAAATAAATGGTAACAATACACTGACCCTACTTATAAACAGACGTCACGTGAAACATCATTATGACCAAATTAAACTTGCACATAACTAAGTGTAGCTATTTAACGTTTCAGCGTCTGGGCATCATCTTCAATCCAGAATTTCGTAAAACCAGTTCTTCAAAATTCAGGCATTTACTTCGACCCTATTGGATCTATTAAAACTATTAACGGACACCTAAGCGTAGTAGTCATTCCGATTGAGATATATCATACATATATCAGCATATAAATAATTTGAAGACCGTTATTGGAACATGCCGTTTCTTTTGCCAACAAAGCAATGTTTTTGAACAAAATGAGTGCCATAATATATTGGAGCCGTGGTCTGTCCGTTTTTATGACCTAGAGAAGGACTATGAATCTATATCTCACTATGTACCAGCTAGAAACAAACGTTCCGCATGGTTTGGAGCGGTGGGCGTTGTTTTTAAACACATATTTGGCACCCTAGACGAAAGTGACGCCATAAGATATAATGATGCAATTAATGTAATCCAGAATGACGAAAAGAAACTGTTATAAATGCTTTAGAAGGAGCTCTACTTAATCTGTCTTTTAAGTTAGAAGACATAATTAATTCAATTATGTTCAGTAAAACAAATGTTTTACATTTATCAGTTATAACACCGAATAAGCTGTTCAATGAACGTAAAGAAAATTATCATCACTTGAAGAGCCACAGTGAATTCCCATTTGCTCTAGATTTAGGTAATATTAACGTGTTACTAAACATATCTAGTGTTGTAAGTTACTATATAGATATTAAGATTATATTTGTATTACTGATTCCGCTTGTTGACAACCATGTGTACAACTTATATCACTGTATTCCTTACTCTGCGGCTCATAACTCGCAAAATCCAACATCATATGCTGTTGTCATACCTACTCACAACTATTTGGCAATAACCAAGGACAAGACCCATTACTGTAGTCTGAATAGCCTAAATGGTTGCAAACTGGTGTCTGAAAATAATTATCTTTGTGAGAATGTAAACCCTACCTCTGTAAAAGCAAATCCATGTTGTGAAAACGAAATTCTTACCAAAACGCTGAAAGAATTACCAGAATCATGTGATTACAAATTCCTGAAAGTGATTAATTAGCACAGAACGATGATTGTTTTTTCACTTATATTCACTGGATTGTTTGTGGTAAAATATTATGTTGTAACTCACAGGATTGGTAGATTTATAAACTGGAACATTGTAGACGGGAAGTAGAACTCCAAAGCTGGATCTGGATCTGGCACGATGAACTCGGTGGTGTTGGAACGATGGATTCAGAGGAACTGGTACGATGAGCACGACGATGTTGTGACGTTGTATTCAGTGGGACTGGTATGATATGGAGCTGGCACTTTGAACACGACGGTGATGGGCTGACAAGAAGCTTCCGTAGAAATCGCGCTGATGGCGACGACTCTTTGCGCCGTGGACGTAGAAGATTGAAGGGACTAGGTACTGTCACGTTCAAAATATAGCACATCACAAAAAGGTCACTGAAGTATCACTGAAGTACCACTCAAATGTTTCAAATTTTATTGGGAGACGTTTCCAGGGACCTGTGCGAGATCCCTTATCGCTGCCACCAATGTTAGAACGGGTCTCGGTTGTTGAGTTAAAAAAAAAAGGATTTTGAATTACACAGTAGAAAATAAAACTTTAATTAAATAAAATAATTAATACAGGAATTTTAGGACCGGCGTAGCGCGACGGAGTATGGATTGAGACTGAAAAACAATAGGTGTCTGAGGGACTTGATTATGAGGAAATGCTGATGTGATAGTCTGAGTATTGAAGGAGGGATGATTAAGCATTATGTCTATAGAAGGCAAGGGTATAACAGCGCGCTCGGCCGCCCGCGCAATGACCTTCATCGCCCCCCGCGGATCACCCCTCCCCGTGTGCTAACTTCGCTCAGAGCGCTCTTCCTGCCGCATTTTACCTACTTTTGAATAAATCACTAAACCACAATCGAATAAACCACGAAGTTTGCATGAAGTTGTTATCTTCTTTTAATCGAGATTCAATCATTTAAATATTTGGAATTAAGTAGTTGAATACTCACTAAATACACATAATGATTTTAGTTAAAGTCATTAACATTACTTACTGTGCGATCGTGATAAACTTGGTATTGCATAAAGTAACTAAATGCCATAAATTAATATTATCGAAACTTAAATAAGTCCTTTATGCTACACAATGTTTCGATAATATTAATTATAAGGTGAAAATGAATTCTTTCAATTTTTATTAGCTGTTTTAGAGAAAAAATACAATTACAAAAAATAACTTATGTGGCTTAATGATTCTAAGCGATTTCGTGTATTCCGGAACTGCAGTTATCGACTTTACGGCCTAGGCCGTAACAGCTAAAATTGATTAGATAGAAATAAATGAGTTTTTGCATTTTGTAGAGGATGTCAAAATATGTCCATACCATTAAAAAAAGCAGTGATTTTTTGCAGTTAATGACTTCTTGCAATAAGCCGACGTTATACATGCTATGTTCAATAAAAAAAGTGTAAATTAGTATTATTATTGTAGGAAGAAATTGGAAAATAAAACTAATAATTATGTAATAAAAAATATTTTATTTGACAACACAAGATGCACAAGTTATTCACAAAACTTGTTTGTTAACTTCCCTAAAATATCTAAAATTCTATTAGCTAATGATTGCCAGTCCCTCTTAGTCAGAAGTTGTTCTCTTTTCAGCTCCATGTAGTCTCTATGCTGCTCCATTTAAAATTTTCTCCACTGTTCATCCTGGCGGAGAAAAAATTGAGTTGCCTGTTCAGTCTGTAATTAAAACTGTTTTTATACGGATTTATGCTCGTTTATTACATTTTTACAATTTTCCAACGTTTCGGCTCTTTTTCAGACATAATTAAAACTGGTGCCGTGGTCCCGGATGACATCCGTCTTCCGGGACCACGGCACCAGTTTTAATTATGTCTACTGCTCGTGTTAACCTTAGAAAATACTGTTCAGTCTGTGTAGGACCTATATGAAGCCGAGAAGAGACAGGTTCAGTTTGTCCAGAGAGAGCTGGCTGGATTGGGGTTGAAGTGCCGTGTCTTCTGACAGGTGAAAGCATCTAAAAATAAATAATACAATTTATTAAACTATTAATATAGAACATTAGAGAAACAGCCTAATGAATGGGACCTAGTTACCTTGCAATTCAATCCTTGGTGATAGTATAATCCCTGTAGGTGTTTCTGGTGCTTGAGTAGATAGCACTGGAGTGAAGAGCTGAGTAACTAAAATATAAAATAAAATTGAGCTAAGCTTGTCAAAACATTTTCATATTAAAACACTGTTATTGTTAACATTACACTTTCCGTTTCTTCTATAAAAATGGGTCTTGGCGGCTCTGCCATGTGTGGACGGTGAGATGGTCATAAACAACTAAATAATTATATTACCTTTATTATACTTGAGTGCACACGAAACATTGAATAGGACATAACATAAGAAATAGCATGTACAAAGGCGAGCTTATCTCTGAAAGAGATTTCTTCCAGCATACTGTGTACCTATATAATACCTTAACATACTGTACCTTATACCTTTAGTATGAACCTGTATAATTTTGCATGCAGTGATTACTTGTAATTGGCTTGTATACTTATCTTTAAGTTGATTTTACTTAAGCATTTTGTGAACGTGTTGGTATATAAGTTGTTAGTAATCCTAAATAAATAAAATAAAAATAAAATAAAAATAATTATACAAACATCTACATAATTATATTAAGATACTATCACCTGTCTCTAAATTAAATTGAGAGACTTCTTGTACTGCTGTGCAATTAACATTCCTCTGTAATAATAAAATAGTACAAGTATGTCATTAATTATATATTTTTATAAGAAACAAATTATTAGCAACATAATACCTAACCTGTGCCAACTCAGCCTCTCCAACTGCAAAACCTCCTAAACTGTATGGACTACCGAAAATTCACAAGACGGGGGCTCCACTGCGTCCTATTGTCAGCCAAATCGATGCTCCTACCTATAAACTAGCCCAACACCTGACGCAAGTCCTGTCACCGCTAAGGAGAACACTGAAGCTCACGTCAAGGATTCCTACCACTTCATTCATTAGTCAAATTGATGACCTACATTTGACTAGTGAAGAAACAATGGTGAGTTTCGATGTTAAATCCTTGTTTACTTGTCTTCCAATACAGGATTGCATTGAGATTGTTAAGAGAAGGCTGAATGAACATGATTTGCCTGTGGAATATGCAGAGCTGTTAGATCACTGCCTAAAACCTGGCTACTTGGTATGGAATGGTGAGTTTTACATGCAGGTAGACGGGGTAGCCATGGGTTCCCCTGTTTCTCCCGTTGTAGCCGCTATTTTCATGGAAGACTTCGAGGAGCGAGCCCTGCGAACTGCTCCCGTCCCACCAAGGTTCTATAAGCGATATGTCGATGACACTTTTTCTATATTACCTACTAGTGGAATAACGGCTTTCTTAGACCACCTTAACTCTATAAACAACAAGATCCAGTTTACAATGAAGTTAGAAGCGGATTGTTCTTTCGCTTTCTTAGATGTTTTAGTCATCAGGAATCCAAATGGAACCTAAGGACATACAGTTTATAGGAAAAAGACCCATACTGATAGGTACCTAAACGGTGAAACTCACCATCACCCGTGTCAATTGTCTACCGTTGGAAAATCTCTGTTACAGAGGGCTCACCGAATCTGCGATAAGGACCATCTACCTGCGGAACTCCAGCATGTCAAACGAGTACTTCGTGCAAACAAGCTGAAAGTTCCGCGTGTCCGTCGCGGAGGATGTGTCAAACCGGATACAGTCGAGCGAGTTCCAGCCTACCTGCCTTTCGTGAGAGGAGTGACTGACAAAATTGGGAGTATTTTGAAACGCGCTTCAATCAGAACCATCTACAAGCCGCCAAGAAAGATACACCAATTCATGCAAAGTGTCAAACACAGGGTTCCCTTACAAGAGGCAGGAGTATACAAGCTTGACTGAATGTGGTTCCTCGTACATTAGTCAAACCAAGCGTACCATAGCTGAACGGGTGAAACATAAGCGCTCTAGTAGTTCTGCAGTCAGCGAACATACACTTAGCGGTACCAACCACTTTATACATTTTGATAAAGTTAAAGTTCTAGCCCGAGAAGACCGTTTCTTCCCTAGAATGATACGCGAGGCAATAGAGATCCGCCGGCATCCAAATTTCAATAGAGATCGTGGTTGGAATATACCGGCAGCATGGGAACCAGTGCATGAGACCCCCTTGCTAAAAGTTTGACTGTAGTGTTAATTTTAATTTCAATTAATAATCAATATTTTTAGTTCATGTAAAATAATTGGATTTATTAATTTAATTTTTTAACTTCAATTACTAATAATTAATATTGTTGACTTTATATAAAATAATTGAAATACCTATTTTGGAACGTAACTTCAAAATTAGCTTTTGTAATTTTTGCCGAGGGTAGTAAACTAACCGTTCATGCTTTCAAAAAGACGCCTACCACCTCAGTCATCCGAGACCACGGCACCTGTAAAAGTGCCGAAACGTTGGAAAATTGTAAAAATGTAATAAACGAGCATAAATCCGTATCAAAACAGTTTTAAAAATAAAAAAGTTGTGTTGCTCTGTTAACAAAGTTTAATTTTCCGGTTATTATAAGATGAATACTACTAAATTACACACAAAGAACCAAGCTATTTATTAACCTGTAAACAAAGAAACGACATTAATGTATACTGTCCCTTTTTTGTTTATTATTCCGCATTTTTCACTTTTCATCTAAGATGACAGAACGCGTTTGCGAAGACTTTTACTACATAACATGACCTAAAAATCACTTATATTGATACGACAGCAAAGGGCGCGTTTGCGGAGTGCGCTGTGCTAAACCTAAAGAAAAACATTTTCTATACAGCTCCAGCAGCTCTCCTAACATCTCTCTAGTCCACTGCTGGACATAGCCCAGTCAGTATCACATTGCAATTAATTACATTCTGGCCATTTTGTAACATCGCCTAGCCCAGATATTTGCAGAATTGGTCGTCGCTTTTGCATCGAAAACAATGCAAAGACAAATTATTGCCTTTTTTTTCTAAAACTGAGTTAGACATTTACGTTACTACATTTTATCACGGAACCGACCGGAATATTTTTTGTGTGTTTTTATTGTAATTAAACTCAACTGATACACCTTTACCTGTGTGTCCTAAAAATAATGTTTGTCACAATCATCAATGAAGTATTCACTGCTGTTTTTTCCTGGGTACAATTTAATAATTTTTACTATAGACAAGGAAGGCACGGCATTACTATCGTTTTTGGTGGTGACAAATTTCAAATCATCTTTTTTTACAGTCTTAGGGAATGTAATTGTATAAAACTTTTTAAGTTTTTGAATGTCTACTTCGTCTACAAATCCTATGTAAAATTTCCATGTCTTGCATATGTAATATCTGACCAAGACGCTTTCTTTTGCCTTGTATGCTTGGGTTTGCTTTAGTGTTTTCCTTAGGTATACTTGTGTGATGTCTGCCATTGCATGTTAGGCACTTATATTTGTATCACTAGTGGCTTGATAATTCTATAAGCAATTGTAATACAATTATTTAGCTTAAATTAAGTTCACACGGTCATTAACAGATAGCTCAAGATAGCTCGGACACTTATGTACAGAGTGTTTGCCTTGACATAATAATTATATAAGATGCAGTTGCTTCAATAGAAGTGACATGGGAAGACTTTACATTAAGTTTCTCACTTTGTTTATCGGCGTTAAGCATTTCAAAGGCAGTCCTGCGTGCATCAAGGAATTCGAGCAGTTCACACATAGTGGCAATAGTATTTTCCTTTCTGTTTAGCTCCCTTGCAGCTTTCAAGGAGTTATCTAATTTTTGCGAGATAAGGAACACTAAAAGAGCGCCCCAGCTGTCAACTGGTAGGTTGATAGCCCTTAGTGAGTCTAGACTTAGCTTCAAAGTGAGCATACCTCTTAGTAAGGATTTCTAATGCTTTTGCATAATTTTCCTCCGTGATAAGCGGTGAAAAAATGAGCCCCGCTGCTTCTCCAGTTAAGGATGACTTTAGGTACTGTTTTGTAAGTCTACAGAAGCCATAAAAATGTTTTTAAATGCCGGCCATTGTCGAATATCCCCGTCGTATCTAGCCTCCTGATGCCCAACCTTAATATTTTTTTATAATTAATTGCCTACGGTACTCACACAAGTACTTTCGCTTTACCTAGCGTACTGCCCAGAAACTTAAACTTGAATAAATGTCACAAAAAATACCATATGGTGTTCGCAATAGTATATATAGGTAATGCAATAAAAAAGTAACTAGTTTCAATTGTTTTTAAACGAAAATAAAAAGTCCTTCTGTAAGGACTGTGGGCACATAGTACGAAAATAAGAAAGACGAAAAAGTCCTCGTGTGAGGACCGTGGGCAGGAAATGTAAGTAAAAGAGGAATTATTTTCTTTTACAAAAAAATAATAATTACACAAATTGGTAGCAATCACATCACCTTGAAAATTGGGAACTACTTAGGAACACAATAAACCTTCAAGGCACATTATTATCAGTACTTAAGTTTAGAACTTATATTTATTTTGGATGATCTCTTTCATATCTCCAGTACTCCCTTTTGTAGATAATCTCCAGTACTCCCTTTTGTAGATGAGGATTTCCCTTTTCAGTTTTTCATTTTCTATTTGTAGTTTATGCAACTCTCCTTTAGTGTGTTTTTTCATAATTCACTAGCTCCTCAATCTGAAATTTTTCCTGGTCAATTACTGAAATGTGTAAAAGATACAAAAATACCTATAGTTAATTTTGTTTATTATTTTCAATTTTAATACATACATTTTATGGTAGTGACTGTAGTAACTGAAAGTAAAAAAAATGAGTTTACCATATCTGGTATAGATTTTGTTTTGTTGTTATATTTATCTTTGTGTTTTGGATTTTTATTTGTTTTTTCTACTGGCGCTTCTGTTTCTGATGGAATCTGAACCTGCAAAATAATGTACAATGAGGTCAGTTAAAAAATAATAATTAACATGTAAAATTATACCTACATATTATAACTATTTATAAAATTGATTGTTAAGAATAATAAATCTTTTTTTATCTAATTGTGATTGAGTGGGTATAATAATTGTGACTCGTAAAAAGATAACTTGTTCTAATAATGTCATCTACCATCTGGACCTGTTGTTGTGGCAGGTTTACTTGACCATTTGCGTTTTGGGATAATTTATATATTAAAAAATATTATATCAATTTATAAAGTTCTCATAAATTGGCAACTGGAAAGATAGAAAACCTTTACTCACATCATGTTCCATAAGTACATTTTCAATTATTTCTGTATTATCCATTTTCAGAAGTAAAAAGAAAAATTTAATTATGATAATTGTAAGGTTAATGTTTTTTTTCAATTGGCAGTTTTACTCACATGTCCTACTTCCTCTTCCACTATTACAACACATTCTTCAAGTTTCTGAAATGGAGGAATTATAATGGATTAGCTCACACTTGAAAATTTACCAATATTCATCATCGTCATCAACCCATTCTGTCCCCACCGAGGGGCACGGGTCTTTTCCCTAGGGATGGTGTAGGCCATATTCCACCACAGGAGCCAAGTCCGGATTGGTTTGTCTGTAAGTTTTTATCAATATTCCAGAAATGTACATTACCCACCTGAGTGGTTGCATCGCTGTCAAATTCATTGGTATCTATATGAAATTCAGGTGCTAACCAACTCTCTATATAATCTTCTGGGTTATTAACTGGAGTCCTGCGCCCACCGACTGTCTTCCTAATTGATTTAAGCTCTACAGATCGTCTCTTTTTTGCATTCATATTTTCACCCGATTTTGAAAAAGATTTTTTAAAAGCATCTGGAAAAATAATTGGTGAGAGGTACAAAAGGGAAATTGCAGAAAAAATGGTACATTACAAACACCAATACCTTTTCTTCCTCTAGCCAGTTCTGGCAGCGGCATTTTTTTGCCTTCGGAGGATTATTTTCCTGATTTTCCATTTTGTCTTTGTGGAGATGATGTAGTCACTCACTCCACGATAGATATCGTTTAGTTGAAGTAGAAGTTGAAGAAAGAATTATAATACAACAGCGAAGCAAAATATATGTACAAAGATTTAGAAGTAATAAGTAAGTAGCTACGTAAATTATACAAAGGCAATAAAGCGCGCGCGAGCGTCGTGGTTCGAGAGCGGTGATACGAGCACGACTGGCGTGTTGGTCCGTCCGCGCGGCCGGCGCGGCCGCAGCTCACGCTTAGGCGCCGCGGGCGGTGAGGTGCGGCGAGACGGGGAGTGGCTGCATAAAACTTGTTCCTAAGGACGCGTTCACAGGAGCATAAGCGGAGCGGGTATTTAGTCGCTTGACCGCTACATCTTCCCCCCGCCAGACCGTGACTACGGTCGATAAAAATCGGGCAGCTTGACTCGCCGACCACTTCGTGTTCTTCGCTCTTGGTTCGTGACGGAAGTGTTAGTGGCGGTGTTGCTGACTGGAATGCTGACCGATGTGTTTACTTCCTTCATGATGTAAGCGGGCTTGAGTCTATCTATAGAGACGTTTACTGTTTTCCCACGAACCTTCAAGGTGTAGTACTTCGACTTTCGCTCTATAACTTCGAAGGGTCCAGCATAGGGAGGTTCCAGTGAGCCGCGAACATGATCTTGACGTAAAAAAACGTGTGAGGAGTTGTGTAAGTCACGTGGAATGTAGAACGGCGAGTTTCTGTGCCACGAAGTTGGTGTTGGTGCCAGTTTTGCCATGTAGGAACGGAGTCTGGTAGCGTACTCTGTGATGTCAGCCGCAGTGTAGTCGTCTTTTGGTGACAGGAACTGGCCAGGTAAAAGAAGGGGCTCACCATAAACGAGTTCAGCAGGGGACACTTGTAGGTCGTCCTTCCAGGTGTTCCTCATGCCCAACAGTACCAGGGGCAGAGCTTCTATCCACTGCGAGGAAGCGTAGCACATAATGGACGCTTTGAGCTGACGATGCATGCGTTCGACGATACCGTTAGCAGCAGGATGGTAGGCGGTCGTGCGGAAGTGGCGCGCACCAATCAAGGCAGTTAGGGCTTTGAAGAGGTGGCTCTCAAACTGACGACCACGGTCGGTCGTCACTCGCACAGGACAGCCGAATCTGGCTACCCAGCCAGAAACAAGGGTGGCAGCACACGTCTCTGCCGTGATGTCCTTCATTGGGATAGCCTCAGGCCATCGAGTAAATCGGTCGATGACAGTGAGAACATATCTGAAATCAGAAGAAGGCGGTAATGGCCCTACTATATCGAGGTGGATATGGGAGAACCTCAAAGAAGGGGCTAGGAAGGAGGAAAGGGGGGAAATGGTATGTCGGGATATCTTGGATTTCTGGCAATTCAAGCATTGCCGTGCCCACTCTCTTCTATCCTTGCGAATCCCTGGCCAAACAAATCTCTGTGTTACCAGTCGCACCGTAGTTGAACTTCCTGGGTGGTGTAAATTGTGCAACGTGTCAAAGACTTGCTTGCGCAATTGTGGCGTGATGTATGGTCGAGGAGGTTGAACAGAAGTGTCGCAGTAGACAGGTAAGTCACAGTCTGCGCTTTTTACCTTTTTGAGCCTCAAGGTAGTGCCATGACGTAAAAGCTCTTGCAGTTCAGGGTCATCATTCTGAAGACGTGCGAGGGTCTCGTAGTCGATGGCTGGAGTGACCTCTTCCACACGGGACAAAGCGTCAGCAACAATGTTGTCCTTGCCTGGTATGTACCTTATATCTGTCGTAAATTGTGAGATAAAATCGAGGTACCTGTACTGCCGTGGGGAACATTTGTCTTTATTCATAGAAAAGGCAAAGGTGAGAGGTTTGTGGTCTGTAAAGACGGTAAATATCCTTGCCTCAACCATATGGCGAAAATATTTTATCGCCTCATAAATAGCCAGAAGTTCTCGGTCATACGGACTATATTTTTTCTGAGCAGTGTTCAGCTTGTGGGAGAAGAAAGCCAGAGGCTGCCAGTTCTTACCGGAACGCTGTTGCAGAACTGCTCCAAGAGCCGTGTCAGAGGCATCAGTAACTATAGCTAGTTCCGCAGAGGTGTCCGGGTGAGCAAGAAGGGTCGCTTGAGATAACTTCGCTTGAGATAAATTGGAACCCACGACCTCTGGCTATCCGTGCCAGCGCTCTATCCAACTGAGCTAATGGGCGACTCACCGGCATCAGTGAAATTTCGAACCTCTTTATACTATTCTCTGTATTACGTACAGGCAGCGACATCTGGCTGAAGTAGATTGCATCACTTATAGCCCCGACTACTTACTTTGCAGTTAGGTTTTAACATCGGAATGATATCGCTGTATCGCTGATTTTTAGCCTCTAAATAGGTTTTTGAAAATGAGTTTAGATTTATTTTTGACCACTTGTAGGGTAATCAAATCACATAACTTTTGTAGTTTCTATTAAAAGTTAAATTTTTAGTTAAATTTCTAGATTCTTGTGAGGATTATGTCTAGTTTAGGCATTCCGGGACGACTCTGTAAATGGATATATGAATTTCTGAATAATAGAACACTTTATGTGAAACACAATAATATATTACATGGCCCAAGAACTGCATCAAAAGGTACTATGCAAGGTGCCACACTGTCACCATTATTGTATAATTTGTATATTAGCGAAATTTGTAAATATGTAGATGCGGGAAATGTTAATATACTGCAATTTGCAGATGACATTGTACTTTTTTACACTAGCAATAGAAATGTACAGGTTGCAATGGACAACATCAATGAGGCACTAGGTCAATTAGACCATTATTACAATGATATCCTGCACTTGCATATCAATGCATCAAAAAGTAGTGTAATGATTTTTGGAAAAGACAATCCATCTAATGAGGTTGTATATAGTGGGAAAGTTATAAATAGAGTTAGATCCAAAAAATTTTTAGGTGTTATAATTGACGAAAAACTTTCCTTTGAAGAGCACATCAAGTATATTTCAATAAATGCATTGAAAGCATTGAATATACTCAGATGCCTTGCTGGTGTTTCCTGGGGATCAGACCCCAAAACCTTATCAATTTTGTACAAAGCTATTGTAAGAAGTCATTTTGATTACAGCTCCATAGCATACTTAAATAGTAAACATACAAGAAAGTTAGATGTTTTACAGAACAGGGCTTTGAGAATTATTTCAGGTGCAATGTGTTCGACTCCCATAAGGGCCATGGAAGTTGAGACCAAGATAATGCCATTAATCCTGAGGAGACTTCTGTTGGCAGAGAGGTTTTGCCTCAAACTGTTATATGCAAATAATCTGAAAATAATTAACAAAATTGTACCTGGTGAATATGCCTCCACTGGTCCTTTGGCAACTGGGGAGGGCCTCTTGGCTGGCAGATGTCCGGCATTGCATGATATTGTTCTGGAAGTTAAAAATAGTTGTAGTTTTGTCAAAAAGCAGTGTCAATGGCCCTGCTATTCATTTCCTTATGAATGTATTATTCACCCAATCAATGTTTTAGATACTGTAATGAACAACACAGAAATGTTACACTTTCTCTCAATGAATAGTTATTACACAATATACACAGATGGTAGTAAAGGTGAGGCATTTGTGCACTCTGCTTTATATGACCCACAAATTAAATTTGCGCAGAGTTTTGTCTTGCAAGATGTCTGTACAATATTCACTGCTGAGGCTTATGCTGTTTATCAGGCTTTGACACGAATAAGAAATGTAAATGACAATTGTAACAGATTCTTTAAGTCTAATTCAGGGTCTTGTACATATAAACATAAATTTTAGAAGTAACTTTATTTTGTATATATTAAAACAAATTGTTTATGACTATTATCTCAATGGTAAAGACATATCTTTCATGTGGGTACCATCTCATAAAGGTATTACAGGTAATGAAGTAGCAGACAAAGTAGCATTTGAAGGGATAAATAAGCTTGATGTTAGTCATGCTGTGAATGTACCCATGAGTGACTATTTGTATAATATAAATTTAAGTATAAACAAGTTGTGGGAAGAATTCTGGAGGAAGGACCAAGAAACGAAAGGGCAATGGTATGGAAGCATACAAGAAACCTTACCAGTAAAACCGTGGTACGATGATCTGAAAGAAGCCAGTCGTGACTATATCACTACAATTAACAGACTGAGATTTGGTCATAATAGAGCGCCATCACACCTAGCCAGGCTCGGAATAATCCATTCCAGTGTTTGTAAATTCTGTGGAGCTAATGAAGCTACCGTTGATCATATAATATTTGAATGTCAATGTCAAAGCTTTCTATTTGACAGACTAGTGCTTGCAAGTGAACTAAGTGAAGTGATAAAAACTAGTGATTCCTCCCGCCCGCCAACGCTTAAACAATTCCTAAAAGTAAAAAGTGCTTTCAAACCTGTGTATAAATACATTAAAAACACTATAAGCAGGGTATAGTGAAATGAAAATACCTAAACAAACGAACTCTTTATAAATAAAGATATGGCTTAAAGGTCGTGTTACCAGGCCATAAATTACAAAAAAAAAAAAAAATGAACGCATCCAAGGTTTTTGGCGGGAAGGCGGAAAATAAGAGGGCGGGGTTTTTAAAATTTTATTTTTGAAATTGATTGCCTTTGAATATCCAGCCTTTTTTACTTAAAGGGCCCTCCCTACGCTTTTTACGATGGGTGAGAAAAGTGGGGGCAAACAACCAAGCGAAAAATGGACACTAATGACACCGGTGAGGAACCATGCAGCAAGCTGAATGCTAAGTTTGTGCGAACAAATAGAGGCCTGTTTAAGGATTATCATCCAATATATAACGACGACAACTTACCTGAATACCCGGTACTGGTATCAAATTCGGACAAGTCAAAAATCAGCATTGTTTGCGTGAACAAAGGTCTCCAAACTATGACGGGAATAAAGTATATCAAACCCATTGGGCAAAACTTTGTCAAAGTAATTTTTAATACGAAGAACCAAGCAAACACGTTTATTTTGGACAAGGACTTGCAGGCCAGAAACGGCTGGGCAGCAAAAGTTCCTTTTGACACTATTGAGCGCCAGGGCATTGTTCGAGTTCCGGTGGAGCTCACAGAGGAGGAGCTCTTACAAGACATGACATCGACTGCAGAGGTAATAGGCGTGAAGAGGTTCTCCAAGCGGCAGTTGGATGGCAGTTTCACTCCATTAAGGACGGTTTTGGTAACATTCTTAAGTTCTCATCTCCCAGACCATGTAACCTGTGATCGCTTGTGGTTTGATGTAACCGAATATATTCGACCACTGAGACAATGTTTCACATGTTATAAATTTGTTTTTACAACAAAATTCCAGAACATATTCTATCCCTGCCTGACAGCAAATTTAAAAATTTCATTAAAAAGGCGCTGTGTAAAAAGGCCTATTATAGAATAGATGACTTTATAAATGATGTAAGCCCTTGGCAGTAGACCAATTCCACAACGAGTAAATCATAGTTATTAAATAAATATTTTATATGTAGCAACCGAATCACTGCAATCCTCAGTGTTAGTTATGTATGTCATATTTTAATTTAAGTTTGTACAGACGACGTGATTGCATATTAGTAAATATATCATACATTCTATAACTGACAAAAACTTAATCTGCAGGTTTGCTAAAGGTCATTCGAATGGTGGCGTGGTGGCCGGGTCATCTATCTCCCTCCAAAATGGTTGAGACTGATGATGGCTGACCTCTGCGTTATGCTCGTGAACGAGTGCTGTTCGTGTGTCTGGCCGCAGCACTTGTCATGTTTTCACGGCCTATGTAAAAAAAGTATATTTATTTAATAATGCCTTAACATTTAAAGTTATTAATGGCAATCATGGAATCTTATGCGTATAGGTGGTATCTAATGTATTAGATTTAAGACTTGAGAAAAGATGGTCAGAGTGGAGTTTTTTTTTCCCGCTGCCTTTTTCTCCACTACATTACGGCCCGAAGGCAGCGGCTTTCACTTTCATGTTACATTGTACTTTGACATTCAGCAAACAGAATGTAAATTCTTTACGTTGAATTGAAAAAAAAATTGAATTGAATTTGGCCACGGCAGCAATTCCTGCAAAAGTAAACAAATTTGCAGCATTTGCTCCGAAAACCATTTTTATAAAGATTGCACTAACAAAGACAATATGAAATGTGCTAATTGTAAGGGTGCACATGTTGCTGTTTCAATGGTATGCCCAGTTAAATCAAACAAGGTCAATGACATTAAGAACAGAATTTCTGCCAAGGGCAACATGCTGCAGCAGCAAAAACTATTGCTCAATTTCCGCCTTTATTGGCACTCAAAAGAGTGTAAACAATAGATCCATATTTGTCGATGTACTGAATTCTGAAAAAATGTTAGGCATGATAACAAAAACAGTAGTAGATATATTAGCAAAGAAAACTGAGGGCACTAGTATCACTACCAATGTAATCAAGGAGTTGCTCATTACAAATTTTTCTTTATAAATAATGGATAACACAGCTATAAGTACATTAAAAATAATTCATTGGAATGCAAGAAGTATACTCCCAAAGTTAGAACATTTTCAAAATTATATTAATATTATTGGTGACATAGATATTATTTTATTCAATGAGACTTGGGTGAATAGTACAAACAAATTTAAAATTAAGGGGTACAATGTTGTTAGGCAAGATTCAGACAGACCTCATGGTGGGGTAGCTGTAGCTATAAAACAGACTTATAATTTTACTATTAAAAACACTTCTCAAGATTACAATTTCCAAAATATACTATTTACTATACAATATTATAATAATTTTATAGATATTCTATGTTGTTATTGTCCACCACCTCCAAATGGTAACTTTAGAATTAATCTACTCTCAGATGCCTTTTCTAAAGTAACATTTAATAACTATTTGATCATAGGAGACTTTAATGCGCACAATTTTGCATGGGGCTCAAGGCAAAACGATAAAAGAGGTACCGAAATTCAGTCTTTTATGGAAAATCATAATTCTGTGTGTATTAATGATCACAATCTTACAACATTAGCTCCCTTTGGCTGCACTGGTAATGTGTTGGACTTAGTTTTTGCATCAACATGGCTGAGTTCTAGTAGCTCTTTTTCTGTTATAGATGATCCTTTCAGCAGTAATCACTTTCCCATTGTTGTAAGTTTATATTTTGACTCCCCGACTTTACTTGATGCTCCTGTCAGTCAGTCTTCTAAATCTGACATTCCCAAACCAATCTCTTCTGATGTTAATCTGAAAAAAATTAATTGGAATCAATTTTCTGAACTTTGTATTGACCACTTTTGTGATTTTAGACCATCCGGCAACCCGGTATGTGATTACAATAACTTTATGGGAATTCTGGATGACATTCTTAACTCTTTTCCCAAAACTACAAAAAAAAAAAAAACAAAAAAAGTTAGGTCTGTAGTCTGGTGGAATGACAAATGTAAGGAAGCTGTTGATCAGGCCTATTTAGCTTTTATTTCATACAAATCTTATCCTTCTATTGATAACTATTTATTATATAAGAAACTTGACGCTCGTAAGAAAGCTATACTATTGGAACAAAAACAACTGAGTTGGAGGAATCTATGTTCGGGTTTCAATCGGTGCACTCCAAGTAAATTAATATGGGATCACATTCGTAGGTTTAAGTTATCACGGTTGAATTCTTCTCACTCTGGGTCGCATTTTTTGTCTGAACCAACTAATGCTCTCTCTTTTTTAGACAAAATTGCACCAGGTCAGAATAGTAACTTAACTAATAATTTTGTGCAACAATTTTCTGCTGAAGGCTCCTTTTCTTTACAATGGTTACGAAATTTATTTACTATGGACGAATTGCAAGCTGCAATTGATGGAAGCAGAATAAAGTCTGCTCCTGGCCCTGATCTCTTTCCCAATGAGTTAATCAAAAGTTTGTCACTTCATGCTAAACACATTTTACTTATGATTTATAATCAATTGTGGTCAGATAACATTATTCCGGACACTTGGAAAATACAATTTGTAGTACCTCTAGTTAAACCTAACTGTGACACTAACAGCTTAAATAGTTATAGACCTATTTCACTCACTTCTTGTTTTAGTAAAACGTTTGAGAGAATGCTGAAGAATCGCTTGGAGTGGTCAATTGAAAATCAGAACCTTATTCCGCAGAGCCAGTATGGTTTTCGTAAAGGAAAAAGCACTATTGATAACTTAGCATGTCTGGTAGGGGATATTAAACAAAGTTTTAAATGTAACAAATTCACATTAGCTGTTTTTCTTGATTTTAAGGGTGCTTTTGATAACATAGACCATGTTCATTTCATAAACAGCTTATTTAACTTAGGATTTCCAGGTTCCATATCAGAGTGGTTATTTAAGTTTTTAAATAATAGAAAAGTTTTTCTAAAAGTAAAAAATAAAATGTTTGGTCCTAAAACTACTTACAGAGGCACTCCACAGGGCTCTGTAGTGTCTCCCCTTATATTTATAATTGGATTAATTGAATTAATGAAAGAGATCCCTGATTCAGTAAAATACCTACTATATGCAGATGATTTAGTTATTTATACACAGTGTGATTCACTGCCTAATGGGGAGTTGGTCATTAATGATTGCCTTTTTCATCTTTATCATATTCTCAATACAAAAATTAAAATAGAAGTTAACACCACTAAAAGTGCCTGTATGTTATTCTCAAAGAATAAAAGACATCAAGTAAGTCCCAAAGTTACCTATGATCAAAAAGCTATACCACACACACTAAATTTTAAATATTTAGGGATATACTTACTTGGATAGTGACCTTTCTTGGAAATGCCATATAGAACATATATGCAGAAAGGCAGAATTAGGACTGAATATCATGAAGTCATTAGCTGGCCTAAAGTGGGGCTCAGATCCTAAAATTCTTAAGACATTATATATTGCTATTGTGAGGAGCCATATGGATTATGGCTGTATGTTTTACAATGAGGCAAATAGTATTTTATTACGTAAACTAGATATCATACAGAACAAAGCTCTCCGTATCATAACTGGTGGTATGATGTCTTCGCCAATAAACTCCCTTGAGGTTGAAGCTGGAATTGTCCCCCTATTTATTCGTAGATCTTTTTTTATTGAAAAGTATGCCCTCAAGTTGGTATCTGTAGACAATAATGTTGTATCCAAATTTATAGAAAATGCTTACATCCCTAATTTTAATACTATACCCTTAAGTGTAAGCACTACCTTGCAGCAATCTATATTGCATCTAAATTTTGAATTTCAAGATGTAGTCTTCTGGTCACACAAATTACCCTGTTTCAAATATAGTTTTCAAAGTATTATATCAAATTCATGTGTGAATTTGACAAAGTTTGATTCAAAATTTGAGTTCTTAGAATATTTGAGTCAAAAAACAGATTTTATTCAAATCTATACTGATGGGTCTAAAACCCCCCAAAAAACAGGATTTGCATTTTACGATAAAACTCACAACATAGGCAGAGCTTTTACTTGCAATTATTTTTTTTCAATATTTTCTGCAGAAGTGATGGCTATATTATACTCACTTTTGTACATATTTAACATTCCGGAATTTTATAAATATAAATTTATTGTGTTGAGTGACTCCTTGAGTTCATTGCAAGCTATATCCTCTAGAGCTATACTTGCAAAAGCTAATTATCTAGTTCTTTATGTTAAACATTTGTTACATACCTTATTAGACAACAATGTAACTGTTGAGATGTGCTGGGTCCCTGGCCATTCAGGTGTATTCGGCAATGAATTAGTTGACAAATTGGCTCGTTCTAGCAACTCCTTGTATGTCTCAGAATACTTGGTACCTCCGACAGATTTAGTTTATAACCTTAAAGTAAATATGATAAAAAGGTGGATAATTTATTTAAACACGTCTAGAGAATTGAAGGGGAAATGGTTAGCAGAAATAGCTCCAATACCTTCAACTAAAGCTTGGTTTGAGAAGTCTCAACAATTCCTAGGAAGGAATTTTATTACAACTTTATGTCGTCTTAGAATCGGTCACTGTAAAGGATGATGGGCGGTTTGGTCCTTATGTCCAATCAAGATGAGTCATATGTCGTTGGATAGCTCTTTTCAAGTGAAAAAATAAATTCTATGAAGACGAATCCGTATGAATTGTCCATTTTGAAATATGCTCGTCGGAAAGTACCATTTTTTGCTCTAAATAGAAATTAGAAAAATTCATATCTCTGGTTTAACTCAACCGATGCTCATGATTTTTACGAAAATCACATCTATGCATACTCTGTCATAAATCATTAGAGCGAGACAGCGACATTGCGCTCTCTCTCCCACTCACGGTCACGGGTAACGCTGGAATTCGGTTTTGACCCCTCTCGCGCTCCGGGACACGGCGCGGGGGCAGGTATGTTAGGGTGAGGAACGCTTGGCCGCTTGCGCAGGTAGTCAGTCGTTTGCTGATATTGTGTTAAGTGCTACGTTATTACGCTCCTCATTGTTCACATCGACTTTGACCTTGGCATCATTTTGGACTCTGTTACCCGTTTTATTTGTTGACCGTGGCTTTATATTGGACTTGGGTGCTTAACGATTGGATTGTTTCGTTGCAATGGAACGTTACCGTAACTGTGTAATGTGCCGAAGAGGGCTATACCGAGGCAGATATCAAGTACGCGTTCTGTCGGAAGCCTTGACAAGAACACACGTGGAGCTAGTAACATTTATACGAGAAAACGCTGCTCTGGAGGTTTGTACCTATTGCACTTTTTTTTTCCACTCGATCCTCACTGAACCTTCGATATAAAAGGAAACCAATTGAAATCATGTGCAACTGCATCCCAGATCTATTCTAGTAGTAAATGAGGTAACGAAGACGTAAAAGTGAAAACCGATTGATAAGTGATTCTGGTCGCTTAAAGAACATTCAAGTGATTCCTTTTTCACTTTTACGTCTTCCACGATGTATTTACCACCAAAACAAGGCCTACACAAAACCACAACCAATTACTGTGGTTGCGGTTTTGTGTGGTTGTGTGTATGCCTTGTTTTCGTACACACAACTACAGAAAACCGCAACCAGATCTCTGAGAAATCTGTGAATCTGTGGCATATATTTGACGATTGGCACACCTTCTGACAGAAAAACAAATCCCTCCCACAAATGACCCCCAATGCGTTATTTTGTTAGGTATTTTTCGGAAACCAAAGTTGTTTTTCTTTTCCTTACATTTTCATATATCATTTTCAGGTCGTGTTTGACAACACCCGAAGAGTATGTTACCGATGCTGGCAAAGAGCCGAAAATGCGACTAGAGGTCATGCAAACCCTCAACCCGAGCCGGAACCGCAAGAACAAGCAGAACCGCAAGAACAACTACAACCGCAAGAACAACTACAACCGCAATTAGAAGAAATGCTTCATATTCCTGAATATATGAGAGCACCTAATACCGCGACGCATTGTATCTTTCATGGCTGCGCTAATGAAACCCGCCATCGAATTCCAAATGTTGTTAAAATCCACGTATTTTCTCAACATAAATTGTATATCCCCGACAGTGCCAGAGTATGTCACGATCACCTTAATGGGAATGATTGGGATGATTTGCCCCAACATTGCAACATTTCCCATGACTTTACGGCTGCCCACTTCAGGGATGTTTGTGACCTAATGCGAAATGCCTTAAACTCACCCAGATTACGTTTTAGCGACCGAGGCATGAATGAAGAAGAAATGCACTTTTGGACTGGACGTACTAATGATGAATTTAATGCCATCTTAGAGCAAAATCCATTATTAAGAAATAGAAGTGCAGATCCCAGAACCACTTTGGGCATGTTACTAACGAAACTACGCACAGGAGAACCCAACGCGAGACTTGCGACGTTGTTTAACATGTCTCGGAGAAAACTCGAACGCCAGTTGGCCATCGCACGAGAGTGTCTTAGCACTGACTACGTTGTGCGACACTTGGGAGTGGATCACATGAATAGAGAAGATATATTGGAGAGAAACTTGAGGATTCCAAAAGCACTGTATGGAAATGAAGACAACAATAAAGCCATTATTATTTGCGATGGTACGTATATTTATATATACAAGAGTTCAAACTTTTTGTTTCAGAGGCAATCCTACAGTTTACACAAGTTCCAAAACTTGTTGAAACCATTTTTAATCGTAACCACTGACGGATACATTATAGATGTTAAAGGGCCATACGCTGCAACAAAAACTGATGCGCAGATAATGAGCGACTTAATGACTGACGAGGAAAATCCCCTTCATATATTGCTTCAGCCGAATGACGTATTTATTTTGGACCGCGGGTTCAGGGATAGTCTGCAGCATATAGAAGCATGTGGCTACGAATTTCACGTCCCCCCGACGAAGAACCGGGAAGAGTCGCAGCTCACGACTTCTCAAGCAAATGATTCCCGGCTGGTGACAATGTGCCGATGGGTAGTGGAAGTGGTTAACGGGCGTTTCAAAAGAGATTTCAAGCTGTTGCGCCAAAAATATTTTAATAACACAATGCCTAATATGTTCGGGGATTTTATGATTGCAGCAGCAATTACAAATCACTTCCACAGGCCTATTGTCGATAGCCAACACGCAGAAGCTTTTTTACAAAAAATTGTTGAAAGAAGGCAAACCCCAAACGTGTTATATGATTATGTAGAAGCAAAAAGATTAAACAACAGAAGAGCCAATTTCCAGAGATTGGAAGCAAATGACATTCAAGACTTTCCACGATTGAGGGAACAGGACGTGATTTTGCTGTCATTGGGGACATATCAGTTAAAACTGGCAAAATCATATTGCAGCGAGCACCTCAACAACGGCTTATATCTTATAGAAACTTATAGAGAAGCTGCTTTGGAGGATATCCATGAATATGGGATCCACGAAGATGCGTGGCTGTTGCGTGCACGCATACAGTCCCGACATGTACGATCAAAACAATATTTTTGCTATATATTATTAGACAGAAATAGTAGAAACATATTACAACATTATTGCACATGTTTGACAGGACGCCGTACGATAGGTTCCTGTGCGCATATTATATCTATTGTGTGGTATTTAGGATATGCTAGACATGAAGGCTTTACTGAACCAGCACTATTTTTAAATAACATTATCATGGATGAAACACATTAAACGATAAAACTTACTCTGAACTTGTTTTATTTACTTCGATAATAAACAAACAATGATAATATAATAATCAATGCTGATCATTTGTAATTAAAATCGATATACAATGTCGAAAAAATATCAAAAAGAATTAAAACAACAGAAAAAAAATTAAATAAAAAAAAACTTTTAACGTATGATTACTCAAATTGGACAGAAAATCGGGACTAGCGCTTCGATTATTCTTATTCTACAAAAAAATACCTTTCCAACGACGTATTACTCATTCCGATTGGTGCCAGGACCAGGTTCCATACATTTGTGCCCATCATCCTTTGTTGAGTTCATGTCGTCGTGATAATCTGAAGACTGATTGGGATTTGAACATCAACAATGCATCATTTATGAAGTCATTTTCCGTCCCTGCATGAGCAATTATTCAGCGATTTCCTGTCGATTCTGAGACTACACCCATATTATTAATCGTTTCCTCGGGATTTCCTTGACTCGACTCAACCTCCTTGAAGCGAATTCGTATTTACAATCGACAAAAACGTCCTCCACTCGAGAATTTCCTTACTCGAGTCGAGTTTGAGGTGAGTACTTTCAAACTCAAGGTACCTGGCGACCTACCTTGATATCTTCCTCAAGTCGAAAGTGCGTGGAAATTTGATAAAAATGAGTGAAATTATGGATTTCGAAGAGTTTATCGATTACGTGTATGACTGTATGACGAGCCATACGCTTATCCAGCTCGACGATATGTACGCGACGCTACAAATCCGTTGGAATTTTTCAGTAATACGGTTTCGATTTTGTAAACAAACAGTGATTCAAATTATTTTTCTCTTGCTGACTTTCACGTCAAGTGGAAATAATAGAGGGTTGCCTATACCGCCAATGATGACGCTACTTGTAGCTCTAAAGTTTTACGCTACAGGATTGTTTCAGGTAAGATGCAAATCACAAAATCGTATATTATCTACCAACCTATTACCTATCTAGACCTAATTATTAACACTATTTCTATTTCCTTGCAGATTGAATGTGGAGACCTCCATAAATTGAGCCAAGGTACAGTGTCAAAAATAGTAGCCAAATTATCGAAACAATTGGCCCTCAAATTAGGAGAGTTCATTAAATTTCCACCGAGGGCAGAGTTGAGTGCAATTAAAAAATCAATTTTTCGAAATTGCACGGTTCCCAGGGGTAGTTGGGTGCATAGACTGCACTCATGTACCCATTAAAAACCCCACGAGATAGCGAGGTGAAACATTTAAAAACAGAAAAGGGGATGTAGGGACTCGGAACGCTGAGTCAACATTTGAGGCAACAAAGTAACATAGCGCAACGATCACGCGCGGACGTCTGGTGTCCAGCCAGTCGTCCCCCCGAAACCCTTTGAGGCAGTCGCCTCCGAAACCTTTTAGAGTACCGTAGTTTAAAGCGTAAAACCTAAGATTGTGTGTAACCTCCTGTGTAAACCATTGTACGTGTACTAAATTGAATACAGACTTTTAATCTTTAAATTGCAACCTTCTGATATATTTATTTGTGATCAATACATCCACACTAATTACCTAGATAACCCCAAAGTGGTGAACCCGACGTGATCGAAAGTGAAAAGACATTGGAACAGTGTCGTACGCTAGTTGGGGCCTAGCGTACGGGGACGGCTCCCCGTTATTTCAAAGGCGCGGATAACGGGTGAAGTGAAGCGCACCGAGGCATTTCCGGCAGCAAAATGGCCAACGCACAGCCAGTGATCGAGGTAAAGAAACCTGGGGCAGGACCAGCAGGTCAGTTAGCGGATCAAGCGAGCGACCTCGCGGTTATAAGCCTTTCCACGAAAATTCCAGAGTTTTGGACAGATATGCCGAGGATGTGGTTTGTGCAATTCGAAGCAGTTATGGCACCTCAGAAACAAGGCGATAGAGAAAAATATAACCTGGTAATCTCTAAATTAACGAGAGACGCGCTACAGCAAGTGAGCGATTTACTGCAGACTCCACCAGACGATCGGATGTATGAGATCATCAAAGGCCGATTACTAGCGGCTTATGAAAAGAGCGCCGAGAGAAAATTCCAAAATAAAGCGTAATATTATCAGGAGACTACAGCAACAGTCACGAGCGTCAAGCGATACGCGTAAGATTTTTGTTCATTCAGATTTAAAGTCGTGCACACATGTTTTTGTTAGAAATGATGCAGTCAAGAAACCCCTTACACCCGCTTACGATGGCCCATACCGCGTCCTAAGTAGGGATAAAAAGGTTTTCAGAATTCAGTTGCAGAATAGGCAGTCGTGTATTTCAATTGACAGATTAAAGCCAGCGTATGTTATCGTAGACGACTCCCAGAACGCACCCAGTAACGATGTACAGAATAGCGAGAGACAGTCAATTTCAGAACCGCTTGATAAAACGCTAACGCTTATGAATGAAAACGCACCACCAGTTCGTGTCACTCGTAGTGGTCGTACAGTAAAATTGCCCGTTAGATTTATGTTGTAATTTAAGCGAATTGTGAGCATATTTAGAATCATTCAGTTATGTAAAACCCCAAGCAATTTTTCAGTTTTAATGGAGCCTACGAGGTAATCCTAAATGTAATTACAAAATCTTTCCTTTTTCTGTAGTGTAAGAAAAAAATTTTGAATTGTAATTTTTCGAATGTGTAAAATGTTGTGTTTTTATTTCGTGTATTTTTGTGTGTAACAGATGTGTCAATCCAGGACACAAAAATAAAAAGTTAACATTTTTTTTGTGACGTCTGTGAGAGGTAGTTGTTCTTTTAAAAACCTATTTAGAGGCTAAAAATTTCACCCATGCCGGGATTCGAACCCGCAACCTCTGGCTATCCGTACCAGCGCTCTACCAATTGAGCCAATGGGCGACTCACGGCATCAGTGAAATTTCGAACCTCTTTACAATATTCTCTGTATTACGTACAGGCAGCGACATCTGACTTAAGCAAATTGCATTACTTACAGCCCCGACTACCTACTTTGCAGTTAGGTTTAACATCGGAACGATATCACTGTACTCACATGATTACACTATTTTTATTTTTAATGCACTAACCCGTGCTAAGGAACAAATTTAAAAACCTATTTAGAGGCTAAAAATTTCACCCATGCCGGGATTCGAACCCGCAACCTCTGGCTATCCGTACCAGCGCTCTACCAATTGAGCCAATGGGCGACTCACGGCATCAGTGAAATTTCGAACCTCTTTACAATATTCTCTGTATTATTTTTAGCCTCTAAATAGGTTTTTAAATTTGTTCCTTAGCACGGGTTAGTGCATTAAAAATAAAAATAGTGTAATCATGTGAGTACAGTGATATCGTTCCGATGTTAAACCTAACTGAAAAGTAGGTAGTCGGGGCTGTAAGTAATGCAATTTGCTTACGTCAGATGTCGCTGCCTGTACGTAATACAGAGAATATTGTAAAGAGGTTCGAAATTTCACCGATGCCGTGAGTCGCCCATTGGCTCAATTGGTAGAGCGCTGGTACGGATAGCCAGAGGTTGCGGGTTCGAATCCCGGCATGGGTGAAATTTTTAGCCTCTAAATAGGTTTTTAAATTTGTTCCTTAGCACGGGTTAGTGCATTAAAAATAAAAATAGTGTAGTTGTTCTTTGTTAAGTTTTTCAAAAGTCCCGGCCAAGATTTCTGAAAATATTTAGCGACAGAATGAGTACCTAAGTAAGTACCCAGTAAATTTCCGTTGTATTGTGTATAAGTTTTACATTGTATTCCACAGGATTTGCTTAGACATGTACTTACCGTGTTTTTCTATGAAGCAATTGTTATCGTTTCAAGCGAATGTTTCAAGTTACAGTCCCACAGTATAATGTAAACAAATATTTGATTCCAACACGTTCTATATTGTCAGCATAAGATTAGAATTGTTTATTGTTCATGCTATTAATGTCATGCAGCATTTTTGTTCGATACTAGTTTCAAGTACAGTCACCAGCAAATGTATTGTCATTTTAAAATATTTTTTTCACGAAAATTTTGTTCCAAAATTTATTCTGTAGAAGGGGATGACTGTAGGGACTCGGAACGCTGAGTCAACATTTGAGGCAACAAAGTAATATAGCGCAACGATCACGCGCGGACGTCTGGTGTCCAGCCAGTCGTCCCCCCGAAACCCTTTGAGGCAGTCGCCTCCGAAACCTTTTAGAGTACCGTAGTTTAAAGCGTAAAACCTAAGATTGTGTGTAACCTCCTGTGTAAACCATTGTACGTGTACTAAATTGAATACAGACTTTTAATCTTTAAATTGAAACCTTCTGATATATTTATTTGTGATCAATACATCCACACTAATTACCTAGATAACCCCAAAGGGAGTTCTCAATAAATGTCCAAATAGTTTGCGGGTCCCGCTTGCAAATATATGATATCGCAAATATATGAGTAGCCCGTTGGCCAGGATCCGTGCATAATTCACTAGAATAGAATATTTACAAATTGTCGTTGCTGTTTGAGGTTTAAGAAAGGAGAGATTGCAAGACTTCTGTTGGGCGACAGCGGATATGCTCAAACAAACTATATGTATAGTGTATAAACCGGTCCTAAACCCCGCACTGCTGCCGAGCAACTCTACAATCGAGCCCAGATACAAACCAGAAACACCATAGAGCGACTGAATGGTGTCCTCAAACGAATATTTGCTTGTTTGAGTAGGAAACTACAAAATAAATTAGAAAATATTCCAAATATAATACCTATAGTTGCTTGTGCTGTTTTACACAATATAAGCATATTAACAAATGAAGAACTACCTGACAACATTTACCAGGGAGAAGAGGTCCCTGTAGTTCCAGTACCTGACATTAAACTGACAGGCGTGTCATGGCGGCGCAAAAAAAAATCACCAGGTTGCCTAAATCTCAAATTATTATCTAACCAATTTACGGTTGAGACAGAAATAATTACACTCTAGAATAACCACTTTACTGAACATTAACAACTTTATCAAAAATCAGAAGCGCAAATCCTTACATTCAGAGTACGAAAACGTAATTACTAGCAATTTTTGCGTAGTGTCCTAAACTTTGTTTAAACGTGTGCTTACGAACTATCACATAAGTTTAGGTAAAGATAAATTTATGTAACAGGGTTTTAAATATATATATCATTCATTCTATCAAGTTTGTTTTTTCCATCCCGTACAAAATTTTTTACCAAAATAGAATCAAACTTTTTGCGAGAAAGCTAACATTTCCTGTTGAACAGTGTGAGAGTGACAATTTGAATTCGAAAATGCACTGTAAATGTGGGTCCTTACGAAGTGAAAACCACTTTTATGGAATGAAAATACTCTTATCTTATTGGAATCTATGCTCTTTTATAGAAATATTCTGCAAAATGTAGTAAAAATGAAATATCTCGACTGCATTATATTTTTGTACCAAGGTCACAAATGAAAAGGGTAAATGAGAAAAAAACAGTACATTCATAACGAAATATTTATTTTCTTTTTTTTACACTATTTATAATTCTGTAACGGGTTTCCGACGAATAAAATGTCGCTCTGTCAATCGCCGAACTGGTAGTGGGAACTGTGACGGTACAGCCACAGCTCAGTTGCGAGTTGCAGAGTTTATATATTTATATTTATTTATTTAATCTATCTCGCATATATATATATATATATATATATATATATATATATATATATACACAAATAAATAGATATGTGAGATAGAATAAATAAGTATATGAATATTACCAATAAATTATGTCTATGTCTATACCGGTTGGAAAAGAATAGTTTCCTTGCAATGTTGTGAACTTGGGACTATAAAGCTTGAAAACTAGAAACATTATCTTTGTGTTGGGGGAGTTTTGTTTGGATGGATGGGGAGTGGGAAGGAAGAGTGGTTGAAAATATTCAATGTAGGTACTTCTTCTTTTTTTTTAAATCGTGTTATTTTGTAAATATTGTTAATGGAAATTAACATGTTTTCTTAGTAATTAAATTTATTCAGGCTTTATATCAAACAAGACTCCTAGCACCATCTAGAGAAACATAGTGAACCTATTTGTGGTGTGTACTAGACTTTATTCGACCGCTCATTAATATGTAAACCATACTTTAAGTTTTGATTGAACTATGTCAATTCCTTTCACTCTTGAAAAATGGCTTCTCAAAAAACGCTCTCTGGTTAATTTGTTGTAAAAATATAATAAGTATTCAAATAAAAGTTTGCAAGTGATTCGGAGTTTCTAAATCAATCGGGGCAGTCCTGGGTGGAGTTCCCGAGTTCATATCATCAACGCAGTCAGTGGTGACTGCATCCAGCTGGCGGCTGTTGACGGCGACGGCGCGCTGGTTGCTCAGCCAGGCTGAGCTGGTGGCCCATCTTCAAGGCGCCGGAGGCGGTGCCAATGTCAACCGAATTCATCAAAATCTAAAGAGGGTTCAATCCATCACATCACTTCAACATTTCTGGTGGTCATGAGGGGATCCAGAAGTAATATTACGAACATTTTTGGTGGCCCATGAGGGGAAAGAGCCGCACGATAGTCATCAAGAATCTTCAAGGTGTTTCATTTCATAAGTAAAATCAGTTCAGTGAAGTGCAGTGCGAAATTTTAGGTTATGTTCAATTCAAGTCAATATTGCATCATCCGGAACATGTGGTGAGAAAATTCGTCGGTCAAGGTTGGTAGAAGTGCATTTCACTTTCGGCAGAGACAATATTCAATCGATAAAATCGTTCATTCGATCGTTACGTCATTCAATACGTCAACTGTCAGTGGTGACAATTTGAACTAGGTCAATGTCACAGAACACATCTAAAGGTCAATGTCAACAAAACAATAACAAACTATTTGTGTACGAGTTTTTGTGATTTTAAAAGACTTTAGTGTGTTAATTTAGTTGGGAATTAGATTTATTTACTTAATTAGAGTTAATTGCTTGACGTAGGTCACTGTCTCAACAGTTTTAAGTGTTAAATAATAAACAAAGTAGTTATTAGTAGTCAACAAATTCAACTTTACGGTGGTTTATCATCATAATTATCATCATTTGGATATTAATTGTGTTATCATTGGTGTAAGCTTGCAAAGTATTAATTCAAAATGACTTTGAGAACGGCCACAATACAATTTAGGTCAAAGTACCAAATGCTGCTTGACTTCGCCGGCACTGTTACGGGTGCCTCGAGTTCAGGGGCTGTGACCGTGGCAAAGCGCCACTTTGATAATTATTATCTGCAGTTTGTGGCTGCGTATGAAGCTATTTTAGGTGCCGGCCAGGGTGAGGTTTCTGAGGAAGACATGCAGACATACGTGGCACAATTCACAGAAATCAACCGGCTCCTAATTCAACTAGGGCAGTTCACAGAGGGAGACTCGGGACCCAGTCACATGGGTAAAATTCATCACAATCAGGTGAGTCAACCGAAATTACCTAGTATTGAATTACCGAAGTTTAGCGGTAACATCATGGAATGGCCGTCATTTTATGGGCTGTTTCAATCACTGGTCCATTCAAGGGACATATCAGACTCTGAGAAGCATTATTATCTCCGGACATCATTGGAGGGTGATGCGCTGGCACTGGTGCGTCAATTGCCGGTCGATGACAATAGTTATTCAATAGCTGTCAACTTACTTACAGAAAGATTTCAAAACCATAGGCTACTGGTGGATACGTACTTGGCTAGGATAGTCAACCTACCAAATGTCACTCAAGATAGTCCACTTCGGTCAGAATTCTATGACCCATTACATGAGTCAATTCAAGCTCTTGAAAAGCTCGGGCAGCCAGTAAAAGAGTGGTCATATCTCATACTATTCCTCATCTTGCAGAAACTCCCAATACGCATTCGGTCAGCGTTCGAGGAGCGGTTTGGCAAGGATGCTCAAGTCCTGCCGACCCTGCAGCAACTGTTGGGCCTACTTGACGAGCAATGCCGTGTTCACCGAGCGGTGCTGCCAGCCGCACAGTCCAGCAATGTCAAGTCGGGGAGAGCACCACCACCACCTCGTGGACTTCATCAACCATCCATGAGGCAACCTCAATCATCAAGGGTGATGTCAACACAACACTCATCAAACCAGGTGATACCGAGTAAATGTTCATATTGCTCCAGTTCATCTCACACACTCTACAGGTGTTCAGACTTCATTAACATGTCACGAGGTGAAAGGAGGAGCTGGGCTAGCAAGACCGGTCATTGCTTCAAATGCTTACGAAAGCACTTTGCTAAGGAGTGTGTTCATAACAATTGGTGCTCGAGGTGTAGCTCCAAGGATCATAATTCTTTGATCTGCAATGCAGACATGTCAGCCAGGACGCAAGGAGCGTCAGGGCAGGCTGCGGGTCAACAATCAATGCCATCATCAACTCAACAAGGTGTCACGACGCGTCGTGAGGCTCAGGGGACCACGATCGTCGCATCAACCTCAACGAATCAAGCCACCCAGGAGGCACTGCCGGTAGGGTACCGACCGCGTCCTCGGGTAGGTGACCGGGCACAACAGGCCCAGGAGACATTCCACTCATTGCGCTACGGATCTGGTTTCACCGAGGACACGCAATGAAGGTGTCCCACTGTTGGTGCAGACCATGGGCAATTAGCAACCACTATTTGTCCTACTGCAATGATCATGGTCAGATCAAGCAATCATCAATGGGTACAGGTGCGGTCACTCCTGGATACTGGGGCTGAAGTCTCAGTTATCAAACAATCATTAGTAAATAAGTTAAATTTGCACCAACAGTCTAATGAAATAAAAATTTGTGGAATTGGGAATAGCAAGGTTCAGGTTCCTGGAGTCACGGTCAAAATGGTCATCAAACCTGTAGGTCAACCAGTGCCCATTATCAGTACAAGGGCTCATGTCATGTATTCATTAACAGGAAATATTCCTTCATATCAGATTAATCTAAAGAATAGATTAAATTCATCAAACCTCATATTAGCGGATAATGACTTCAATAAAGCCAGTGAGATTGAAGTTATTCTTGGCACGGATGTACTCAATTATGTACTTGATGGTTCAAAGATATCAACAACTATTCCAGGTCTATCAGCCTACGGGTCCTGCTTTGGCCATGTTATCATGGGAGCAGTACAAAGGTCATCACCTCAGTCAACGGGGACATCAGTCGAGGACTATGGACTTCATACAACCAGGCTGGAGGAGGTTCTGGAGAAGTTCTGGAAGATCGAGGAGCTGCCTTCCGAGCCAGCAGTTCATCCCGATCATATAGAGTGTGAAAGGTTGTATACTTCCACTACTCAACGAATGCCAGATGGCAAATACATGTTCAGATTACCACTATTATCAAACCGTCCATCACTAGGCGAGTCCAAGGGTCTGGCTATTCAACGCTTTTTGTCATTAGAAAAGAAAATGAGTAACAATGCCGTATTTGCAGAAAAGTACAAGGAATTCATGCGTGAATATGAGCAACTGGGACACATGTCTGTGTCAAACTTTCAATTCGACTCCGAGCATTTCATCATACCTCATCACGGAATATTCAAAAGGGGAACCGACAAAATTAGAGTTGTTTTTGATGGTTCAGGGAAAACATCAAATGGTGTATCACTCAATCAGTGCCTTCGTTCAGGCCAACCTCTTCAGAATGATATCACAAAGATATTACTCAATTTCAGACGTCATCAACTAGTCTTCACAACGGACGTGAAGATGATGTTCCGTCAGACCTGGCTACATCCTGAGGATAGGAAGTATCAACTCATCCTGTGGCGGGAGGACCCCACAGAACCGATCAAGATTCCGAGATGCGTAGCTCTGCCCGGGGCAGTCTCATACTCTCTTCACGGATTCGGAGACGCGTCAGAGCTCGGATACGCTGCCTGTGTATACCTCAGGACAGAGGATACAGCAGGGAACATCATGGTACGGTTAGTCATCGCCAAGTCACGCGTGGCACCAAAGAAAACCACTCAAACTATTCCGAAATTGGAACTCAGCGCAGCTCATCTAGTTTACAAGCTACTTAATCATGTAGCCGAGTCATATGAAGACTCTATTCAGCTGGGAAGCATCAATGCATGGTCAGACAGTACCATAGTATTGTCATGGTTGAATACCAAGCCTCACATGCTTCAAACGTTTGAATGCAACAGAGTGCAGGACATTCAAAACTCAAAACGGCTCATTACCTGGCGTCATATCAGGTCTGAATTAAATCCAGCTGATGCAGCCTCGAGAGGTATGTCAGCTAAGGAACTCATTGGATTCAACTTATGGTGGTCACCTAGCTGGTTAGAACGGGACGAGGACCAATGGCCAAGCTTGCCTGTCACTATGCCACGCGACTTGCCAGGCTTCAAGAAGCTCGTCAATTGTGTCGCACAGGTCGAAACATGGGAAGATTCATTATTGAATCGAGTCAGTTCATACAGTAAGCTAATTAATGTCACTGCTTTCATACTCAGATTTGTCAGGAATATCAGATTGCCGAGAGAGCAACGAAATCTCCAACCCACGTTGTCTCTAGACGAGACGCGCGAAGCGACAAAATATTGGATAAAAAAGGTACAGTTAGATGCTTACAAGGACGAACTCATATTGATCAAACGGGGGAAACTAGTTTGCAAATCCCTTCAGAAACTTAGCGTTTTCATTGACGAGGAACACTTCATCAGAGTCGGAGGACGACTAAAGAAATCATCATTACCATATGGAGCAAAGCATCCATATCTCATACCTAAGGATCATAGGTGGACACAACTACTCATCGAATATTATCATAAGGCGCATTGTCACGCACCAACCACAGCACTCATCAGCATACTCAGAAGAGAGTACTGGATACCATCAATCAAACGTCAGGTGTCCAAGGTCATCAGTAGATGTTTGTCATGCTTCAAATTCGACGCTCAAACTCAACCGCCTTTCATGGCTGACTTACCGGCGGACAGAGTCACTGCCGCGAGCGCCTTCGCCGGCGTGGCTACGGATTTCGCAGGGCCGTACTTGGTCAAGAGTAGTCAGCTGCGAAACGCTAAATCTGTCAAATCTTATATATGTGTTTTTGTATGTCTAGGTACAAAGGCTGTTCATCTCGAGTTGGTGTCGTCACTCAGCACCGAAGCATTCATAGCAGCTTTCACGCGGTTCGTCAGCCGTCGTGGACTGCCTTCACTCGTCAGGTCAGACCGGGGTACCAACTTCGTTGGATCCCACAATTATATCAAAGAGGTCAGTCAATTTTTGCTTGCTAACCACGTCATCACCCAAGAGGAGCTTCGGAAACGAAATATTCGTTGGGAGTTCAATCCTCCGGGTGCACCTCACATGTCAGGATTGGTTGAGGCGGCAGTCAAAAGCACCAAGAACCTTCTCAAGAGGGAGCTTGGGGAGCAGATACTCACGTTCGAGGAGCTCTACACGCTGTTGACTAAAGTAGAGTCAATTCTTAACTCACGCCCGTTGGTACCTATGTCAGAAGACCCTAATGACATGGAAGTGCTGACCCCAGGTCATTTCATCATTGGTCGGCCCTTAGTAGCTTTGCCAGAACCCCACTGGACTGACACAAGCATGTCACGTTTGTCACGGTTTCAGTCCATTCAAAGGTCAAGTCAATGTATTTGGTCACGCTGGCAAAAGGAATATCTCAATACATTGCAAGCACGTAATAAATGGTATCATCATGTAACTGGAATCGAGCTTAACGATTTAGTTCTCATTGTTGATGAAAATTCACCGCCTCTCACATGGCGTAGAGGCCGTGTTATAGAAATTTACAAGGGCTCAGATAATGTAGTCAGATCAGTCAAACTCAAAACTCAAAATGGAGAACTTTTGAGACCTGTAGTTAAATTATGTAAATTACCAATTGATATTACCTAATATAGTTTATTCATAAGTATTATGTTAGCGTTAAAACCTAATACTGTTTAATCAATAATTCATTTGGTGGTCATTATTATCAGCTTATCATCAAGTCGTGTTGTAATGGAATGTTTTGTACTTCCAAGTATTCAGTTCACCTTTTTCCCTGGTGGCGGGAGGAATGTTAATGGAAATTAACATGTTTTCTTAGTAATTAAATTTATTCAGGCTTTATATCAAACAAGACTCCTAGCACCATCTAGAGAAACATAGTGAACCTATTTGTGGTGTGTACTAGACTTTATTCGACCGCTCATTAATATGTAAACCATACTTTAAGTTTTGATTGAACTATGTCAATTCCTTTCACTCTTGAAAAATGGCTTCTCAAAAAACGCTCTCTGGTTAATTTGTTGTAAAAATATAATAAGTATTCAAATAAAAGTTTGCAAGTGATTCGGAGTTTCTAAATCAATCGGGGCAGTCCTGGGTGGAGTTCCCGAGTTCATATCATCAACGCAGTCAGTGGTGACTGCATCCAGCTGGCGGCTGTTGACGGCGACGGCGCGCTGGTTGCTCAGCCAGGCTGAGCTGGTGGCCCATCTTCAAGGCGCCGGAGGCGGTGCCAATGTCAACCGAATTCATCAAAATCTAAAGAGGGTTCAATCCATCACATCACTTCAACATTTCTGGTGGTCATGAGGGGATCCAGAAGTAATATTACGAACAAATATTGTAATTTTTTTTTTATACAGACCCGTTCCCAGGTGACAGGCCACCGAGGATGCAGCGATGCAGGTATGCGGCGGCGGTGACGCGTCACCCAGATGTCACCGAAGATGCGGTGACGCAGTGAAGCACTGCTTGCCTCGAAGTCCAGTCATCATCGTCATCGTCAGGCTATCCTAGTCCACTGCTGGACATAGCCCTCCCCTAAAGAGCGCCAAGTTGTGCTATCATAGGGAGTAATGACCATAATCCCCACGCTAGGCGTGCGGGTTCGGGATCGCAGTTCGGTGTCATTGTACTGCAGGGGGCGGTGCTGCCCACCCCCCGGTTTGTGTCCCTTAGTGGCCTTTTACGACACCCGCGGGAAGAATTGGGTTGGTGCTATTCTCTAGGCCGACACCACACAGCATCGAAGCACAGGGATGCACAGGTGACTTAGCAATCCGATTTGGGTGACACTGTGATCCGAAATCGGTGACACTCGGATGCACGTTTGGGATGCGCTTGGTGAATCACATGTAACTTAAAGTGGTGACATGTAACCGAGATGTAACTGATTACGGTGACTTGGCACCAGCTCGCGGAATTACAACCGTTCCGGTGTGCGACCAGCAGCGGACTAGGTTCCAGCATTTGATCTAAGCGATCAACCCCACCCATTCCCCGATTATAGTCGTCAACGAGTTCCAATTTGAATTGGGCCGGACGACCTAGCCTTACCTGCTTTCTAAATCTGAGTAGTGTCGTGGCATGTGGTAATAAGGTGTAATCGCTTTTTATCTTATAATGCCACCACCGCAACATCACCAGATTGTCGAGCAACAAACTCAACCTCAGCTAGAACGGCCTTCTGAACGACTACAGGAACATTCTTCCTATTGGAACGCAGGGTTCTAACGCAGTCGTGCGGTGTCGTTTCAGGAACCGTGCCAGTTGAGGGGAGTTGAACCAATTATCCATGAACAAGACATGACCCAAATTCAGAATTGGTTGAACCAGTTTTATTACAGTTGTAACGCTCGTGGGAAGGGCAGCGTCGGGAGTCGTCCTACGGCCAACGTAAACAAAGAATGACCATAAATACCCAGTTGCGCCTTCGCACAATTGAAAGGTCTTTATGCCAAACCTTGCCGCTTTCATTTTTATGTACTGCTTAAATGAAAGAGGCCCCTGCCACAGTGTCAACGATTCATCGTTGCAAATGTCCTGGTCCATTATATAATGTTCCTGAAACTTAATGTTCAAATGGTCCAGTATTGGGCCCATTGGATACAAAACTTTTTCGGGATCGTTTGAATCGCGTGAACCGTCAGCAAGGTGAAAAGCTTTATATAAATTTCAGTACCTTTCCTCTGTGAACAGGCATCGGAATATGTCTGTCCGCATTATAGGTAACTTGCTAAAGCAAGTTTTGATGGTAAGCATTCTAATAATGCCTAACATCATCCAGAATGCGAACAGCACAAGGATTTCGTCTAAATTGGTCGGCTCCCAATCATGACGGAATCTCGTGCTCCGAATGCCCTGGGCGTACCTATTGCTTTTCGTGGCTACGTGGGATAATATAGTATCATCGCAATAAGCACGGAATGCACTATAGGCGTTATCGAAAACGCTGGTCGGCCCAGGATTTTCGGGGAGGAATCTTTCTTTCCTTCCTTGCCATCCATCCATCGGCTCCCACTGAAGATCTTCTAAGTCAAAGAAAGCTTTCTCCTGCTCATTCATATTTTCGACTACTCTGCGTTCACGCACAACGCGTTCTCGTCTGTTACGATCGGTCAATAAGCGGCCGATATTCTGCCGCATCTGCACGGGCAGCTCGTCGTCAGCAACAAAGCGCTCAACTAAAGGCTACCCGCGCACCCATCCACTACTACCTCCTCTGCCACTCCTCATACCTCGTCCGCCGCGTCCACGCCCTATTCGCCCTCCCCGAGTGGCACCACGTCCACGAGTAGCAGCAGCGGCGGGTCCCGGCGCGTCCAGCAGCTCCACGACACCAAACCGCGGCACCTCTTCGTCGTGAACAGACCTGTAAAGTAAAATTAACTTGAAAACGGTTCTATAGATATTCGAGCAATATAAATATTTATTCAAACTTACAACGGGCTGATATTTCGCGACATCTCCCTACGTACTTCTTCATCGTCACTGCTACTGCTGGAGAGCCTGTTCGAAAAAATAAACGTTAAAAAAGTAGTACCATTTATTTTCTTTATACATATAGAAGAGTAACAAAATATTTATCTAAGATAATAATTACCTCTCGTCCCGGGAGGGCGAATCTCCGTGAGATTCTCTGTAAACAACATTTTTGTTATCTGCATAAAAAAAAATAGGTAGAAAAAAATCAAGTATTATACCTACCTAGAGGTAGAAGGTGGGACGCTTTGTGCCTCCAGTGGCACTAACTCCCCGTTCTCCTTCTCCAGCATGATGTCCATTGCCTGTAAGTAGTATAAACCTAAAATAACGGAACGAACAACAAATAATACAAAATTAGTATTCATATAATATATAATAACATACCATCAGGTTTGCCACCCCAGCCTCCTCCTCCTCCTCCAGCCCGAACACCAACTCCCCCTCGCTCTCATATTCTTCCTCCTCATCGTGTAGAAGGTCAACAAATTCCTGGGGAATTGGGTGTCCGGGTCCATAAAATAAATAATAATTTTCCTATAAACTATCAGATAAATATTAGAATCTATTGTAGACTGTTAGTCCGGATTTACTTACGGGTGTTGTTATATCGGAAAAGTCCGACCAGTTTCGGTTTCGCTCCGATTCGCAGAGCTTAATCATGGTGAGCAGAGACGGAGCTCGCGTCGTCGGTTGCGCGTCTCACACTACGGGCAAGCGCGCGGCGCGCCCGCGCCGAGATAGGTGGGGCGGGTGCCGACACTGGCTGCGGGGGATTCCCGCTGGCTTGCGCCGCAGCGCCTACTGCTTTCCCGTCGTCAATGCCACTAGGCATGATGGTACAGACACAGCTCACGACATCTTCGTTCTTGCAGTGTCGATTTCAATATTCACTTTCGTAGAACCGGTTTCCAGGCCGGCGGAAGAGCCCATCCACTGTCTCTATTGAAATTCGGGTGGCGACTTATTTCAATAGCCTCGCGCATTTTTCGAGGCACATAAAACTTGTCTTTGGACAATACTTGTGCCTTATCGAAGCGGATAAAGTGACTTGTGTCCTGGGTTAACGCGTGTTCTGCTACCGCCGAGCCATAGATTTTTCGGTTTTTCATACAGCGTATGTGCTCCGAAATTCTGACCGAGATATTTCGCTGTGCCTCACCTATGTAGCATTTGCCACAGTCACACGGTATCATATACACTCCGGGGACATGGGGGCGAAACATTTTTTAATGTAGCCAGTAAAAAACTGTTGGTGCGAGTTCGAAAGTCGAAGAGAGAGTCGAAAAATTATGTTTCACAATGCCGAGTTATTACGACTACATTTGGATATTGCCAACCATCTGGGACGGGACTTGTGGGAAACTCTGGATGCGATGACCTATAGCCGTACTGAGGTAGCGATAAAACAGGTGAAACACGTCCACCAGGGAAAATTGAAGCGCCTGACAGAATCCTCCGAGCAATCGCCTGGTCCGATAACACAGTTCTCAGATAAAATAAAAAGGACCGTGATTAACTTGTCAACTGAGGATATCGATGAAAACGCGCTGAAGGCGTTGTCCCGGGGCTTGAACTTCGCACCCACCCCAAAAAGAATACCTGTAGAGGACATTGTTGTCAGTATAGAGGACACCATAATACGCAATAGAATCCCGGCAAATAGTGCGGAATGTTTACGGCAATATGTGTCCTCGATATTAGGTAGATCAAAATTGCCTAAGCCGAATATGACGAAATAAGAAAGGAATTTTACTACAGATTAAAGGTAATTTTATGCTCAGTACGAGCCCATAAACACCCTAAACCGATACCATAGAACGTAACGCACTTGTAAGCATTTTTTTGGTCTGTTGGCTTTTGGGACAGATCTGTCTCAGTTGCGCGTTTAACGTATGCGCTGAGACAGATTTGTCTCCGCTGCGATTAAAAAAATAAATTATTCTTACCTAACCTAAACTTTTAATTTTACTGAAATTCAATACAAAACCAATTATTTAATTCAGTGAATTTTTAATGATTTATTAGTGCTCATCTATCTTATATATGAAACCTTTACAAAATTTGAAATTAGATAAGATAAGATAAGATAATTGTTTATTTTTCTGTCCACAAATTACATTCGTATACAAAAATAACATTGGATAAATGATACAATACAGCAGAATGTACTATTTGTGGAAAGACTGGAGCCTAAACTAGATCAAAAGATCTGTACCTTAGGTTTCCAGGCCTCCCGGTCTACAAAAGAACGGTATCATATTCGACGCGTCATCAGCATAAGGTATACAATATTAAACGTTTGTATCAAAAATGACAGATGTTTGTAAAACTTATATAAAAAAAGTAAGATGTATGTATGTAAGTGTGTGTGTATGTGTGTGTCTGCTCAGCCCTACGACCGGAGTCTTGGGTTCGGGTTTCAGCCACTGAGCAGAGGGTGTGTGAGAAGTGTGAAGTGTATATTTGTGAATGATGGCAGTGGTGTGTGTGGTAAGTAGGTACCTACTAGGAAGCACAACCGAAGGTGAGAAGTAGAATGAGCCGGTATTAGACATCAATTTCAAAAAGGTTGTCGGTTTGATCATAAGAAAGACTGTTTAAGTATGTTGTTAATTTCTGTTTCAGTTCATATTTGTTAAGATCAAATATATTTAGGCTCTTGTTTAGTGTGTTGTACATTCTACCTGCACGAAAACAGTAAAATCGTTTAAAAACCTATTTAGAGGCTAAAAATTTCACCCATGCCGGGACTCGAACCCGCAACCTCTGGCTATCCGTACCAGCGCTCTACCAATTGAGCCAATGGGCGACTCACGGCACCAGTGAAATTTCGAACCTCTTTACAATATTCTCTGTATTACGTACAGGCAGCGACATCTGACTTAAGCAAATTGCATTACTTACAGCCCCGACTACCTACTTTGCAGTTAGGTTTAACATCGGAACGATATCACTGTACCCACATGATTACACTATTTTTATTTTTAATGCACTAACCCGTGCTAAGGAACAAATTTAAAATTTTTTTATTTTTTTTAAATTTTGTTTATTTTCTAAATTTGTTCTTTAGCACGGGTTAGTGCATTAAAAATAAAAATAGTGTAGTAAAATCGTTGTGCGAAAGACGTTTTCACTGGCTTGCTTTCACAAACAGTGTAAAATCTTCTGACATTGCTATTTTTCACACGATTTTGATTGTTGGTCAGAGAATGTTTATGAATTACAGTACCCAGAATGTAAAGTTGTCTGACCGTTAAGACCTTGGTTTCAGCGTATAAACTCGCTGTTCGATAAAGTCTGGGTTTGAAATATATAACCTTAAGGAGCATTCTCTGAGCCCTTTCTAGTTTCATCAGAGTGGTTTTTGGAGCTCCACCCCAGTTCCTAATACCGTAGGTAAGAATAGATTGACCTAGTGATAAATAGACCATTTTTATCACGTCTACGTCAGCAACATGTCGAAGATGTTTAAAGAGGTAGGACAACTTTCTTATTTTTTGGGACAACGAGTGAATGTGTTCTTTAAAGGAGAGATTTTCGTCAATAATTATACCTAAATATTTAATGTTGACCGTTTCACCAATATACGGACATTGACAAGGAAATCCTGGATTAAAACTACATTTGTGAGCTATAAGGGGTTTTAGAAGTGACTTATTTGCATTGTTTTTTATTGTGTAAATGATATATTTTGTTTTATCCTCATTTAACGTGAGAGAGTTTAGAGCAAGCCAATGACACACGTTAGTGAATCCCATCTGCGACACCTCGTGAAGTTCTTCTGGGCTATGAGCATGAAAGGTTAAGGCAGTATCATCAGCATAAGCAGTTATTTTGCAATTTTTTTAAATTAAGTTTATACATGTCATTTAAATAACAGAGGAAAAGTGTCGGTGCTAATATGCTACCTGCGGGACTCCGTGTGTTATGGGGAGTTCATTGCTTTTAACATCACCGATTTTAACCAATTGATATCTGTCTGTTAAATAACTCTGAAACAGATCGAGTGGTGTACCCCTGACACCCATATTTCCCAACTTTTGAATTAAACTAGAGATAGACACCGTATCAAACGCCTTTGCAAGGTCTAAGTAGGTGGTGAGACATTTTTCACGGCTATCCAACTTTTTGACAACAAAGTCAACTAGTTCGTGTACAGCGTCGTCGGTTGAGAGTCCAGCACGAAAACCAAATTGGGAAGGAGATAATAGATGGAACTCTTCAAGATAAGTTGTCAGTCTAGAATTTAAGATACTCTCAAATATCTTTGAAACAGATGTAAGTATCGAAATGGGCCGATAATTGTTCACACATGATCTGTCTCCCGTCTTATGGATAGGATGGACAATAGATTTTTTCAAAACTCCAGGAAAAACACCACTGTCCATACAAAGGTTTATCAAAAAGCTAAGCACAGGTGCAATCTTCTGAGAGATACATTTAAGTGCTTTAGCTGTGACAATATCCCATCCCGCATAAATTGCTAGATATATATAATTAATAGGTCATACATTGTCAGTCATCAGTAAAAGTAATCAATTACTGAATATTTAGGAAACTTCTGAAAATCAGAACCCTAGAATGGCTGAATGGATTTAGGCAAAGCTTGAGTTCTGGAATACCAAATTTTTATTTTGTTTCCTGATAGTACCTACCTAAATTTTAATTATTGATATTAAAAAAGTTTTTATAGGTATAATATATTTTTATTAATTAATAATTTATTTAACTAAAATGGCTGGCAATGAAAGCAGCTCTTATTAAGCTGCCTTTTTCATTGTCAGGTACTGGAACTGGTAAATGTTGTCAGGTAGTTCCTCATTTGTTAATATGCTTATATTGTGTAAAACAGCACAAGTTAAAGATAAGATAAAGATATTTATTTGTTAAACATGAGTTTAAAAAGGTGGTGCAGTGTGAAATATTCAGATTCTGCATGTTTTGCCCTTTCTAGGCATACAAATATTTTTAAGAGAGAGCGCCATACAGTTGTCATTATGTGATAATAACAATAAAGAATTACTTACAGAATTAATAGGTACATTGAAACAGAAAATACAAATGTCATTACGATACGTGCAAAATGTCAATAAAGTATTAAAATAAACGAAATAAAATAAACTAAAGGCAATAGAGATCCGCCGGCATCCAAATTTTAATAGAGATCGTGGTTAGAACATACCGGTAGCATGGGAACCAGTGCTTAAGTGCATGAGACCCCCTTGCTAGAAGTGTGACTGTAGAATAAAAAATAAATTTAATTTCAATTAACAATTAGTATTTTTAAGTTCATGTAAAGTAATTAGTTTTTAAATTACTAATAATCAATATTGTTGACTTTATATAAAAAATAATTGGTTTGCCTATTTTGGAACGTAACTTCATAATTAACTTTTGTAATTTTTGCCGAGGGTAGTAAACTAACCGTTAATGCTGTCTAAAAGACACCTCACCTCACCTCAGTCATCCGGGACCACGGCACATTGAAAATTGTAAAAAAATTAATAATCGAGCATAAATCCGTATAAAAACAGTTTTAATTATAAAATAAACTAAACCATGTCAAATACAAGTAAACAAATAAAACATGTCAAATACCAGTGTCATAATACAAATGTCAAAATACCTACCTACCTACTACAATCTATCAGTCAAAAATTGTAATAAACTATAATAACATTTTTCTAATAACATTTTCTTTAGTTTGAATTTGAATTATGTCAAGTTCTCTTCGGGCTCTTGGAAGTTTGTTATAGATTGTAGGTCCCATACAAAATATGCTTTTTTGCATTAGTGCAGTGTTAGCCTTACGTATACAAACTCTACTTGTATCCCGTTGTAATCTGTGACTTACATCTGAAACCTGTTTAAAAATATGAGGATTTGATTTGACAAATAGAGCTACTTCTAAGATTTACATTGAAGGTAGAGTCATTATATTGTATTTATTAAAATAAGGTTTACAGCTATCTATTGGTTTCAGACTGAACATAGCTCTTAAACACCTTTTTTGCGCTTTAAATTCAGTCTCCCTGTCTGTGGAGTTACTCCAAAATATTAAGCCAAAGCGCAATAGCGATGCAACGACTCCATAGTAGGCCGTAACCACGGCGTTCACATTAGTGACAGGGGCTAACTTGTATAATAGGTAGGCAGATGAACTTAGCTTTTTACCCAGTTCGGCGATATGCGCTTTCCAATTCAGTTTATGGTTTATCCTAAAAACTTCGTTGTCATTACCTCTTCAATGCGTGTATTTCCAATGCGTGTAGTTATATTATATTCAAGTCTTTTTTTAAGGGAATTCTTTGTTAAAACTGCATGAGATTAGTTTTAGTCAAGTTAGATAGATAGATAGATATATAAAACATTTATTCACATAAGACACACACACGTATACAAAGCAAAGCAGTACATTACCAAATACAAGTCACAACACGAACAAAGCATATAACAAAAAAGTAGCATACATAAAAAGCAAAAACACGCAGAAGATAGGCATTCACGGTACTGTAGTGTACCTAGGCTATACTGGACTGAGAGTGATCGACGTAAGTGTGGCAAATGTGAATGGGCTCCGACTCAGCATGTGCTGAAAGTTCAGGAAGAACTTCAGCGCTGGTATTCTGCCGGTACCCGGTGTGAGCGGCATGCAGCGCCAAGAGAGCTGAGGTATAGTAGACAGTCACAACTGCTGTCGTACCGGATTAAATAGTCTAATGACTGGCTGGAAATATCAGTTTAAATTGTATTTTATATGAGTATATTATTAGAAATAAATTGTAAATTGTAAATGACCATATAAGCTAATGTAAGAAAAAATAAATAAATATATTGAATCTAGATAAACTTTGAGTACCTACTCAAAGTCACAGATATTGAGTAATTTAAAAATATGAATTATTAAACAATAAATATCAAAATAATAAATTTCATCGAAATTTAAATTTAAAAAATTAAATTGTATTATAATATAAAATTGTATAAAATTAAATAATTAAATTGATAATAAAATAATAAATGTCAAAAAAAGTAAATTGTAAGTAAAAATTATATTATATGCTTGAACGGAGGAAAATACCAGACAGATAAGATATATGTACCAATAACTCAAGACGCAAATTATTCCTGAAAACTTACTAGGACAACGATTTCTGCTGGTTCAGCAGAAACCCTTTAAGGTGGCCCCTGAATGTGGCCCTAGACTGGAGTTGGCGGAGAGGTGGCGGTATATCGTTCCAGCACTATGTGGCCTGAAACCGAAAGCTGCCGCGAAAGGCGGCAGTTCGGTGATGCGGGACACAAAACGGGTTTGAAGTCATCCGGATACCACCTCCCATTGCTCGCCTCCAAACCAGTTTTTGAAATAAATACTCAGGTTTCTGCGTTTTTATAACACCAAATAATAAAATTGCCGTAAAAAGTTTTAACCTATTTTCCATTTTAAGGAGATTGGTACTGTTTATATAAGGTGTTACGTGAGCTCGAGCAGGGACGTCGAAACAAAAACGAGCGCATGCATTTTGGACACGCTGAAGCAGTTTCTGAGTCTTACCATAAATGCAGGGACCATAAGCAGTTAGGGCATATGTTATTTTGGATAGTACCAGAGAGTCTCAGAGGAGTACTCTAACGTTAACGCTGAGATATCTTCTTAATTGGTATAGGACCTTTAGACGGTAGAAACACCCGCGCACAACCTCTACGACATGCTTTTCAAAGCGTTAGTGACTGTCCATCACTACACCCAAGTTTCTCGCCTCATTAACAAAATCCAGTCGCGCGCCATTTATGCAAATTACGGGATCCAACGCCATAATAGCCTCCTTCTGCTTTTTAGAACCCACAATCATTATTTTGGATTTAGAATGGTTTAGTAAGAGGCAATTATTCACACACCATTTGTAAACACAATCTAGGTCTTCGTTTATTTAAGTAACAGTTGCAGTGATGTCACTCATATCGCAGGGGATTTAGAGCTGTACATCATCTGCATACATTTGGTAGTTACAATGGTTTATGCACTTTACGATATCCGCCGAAAATATGGTGAAGAGAAGAGGGCCAAGGATTGATCTCTGAGGAATTCCCCGGCCTACTCTACACAACCTAGATGTTAAGGTTGATCCATTAGCTGTTCGCACCAAGACCTGCTGGAGTCTACCATACAGATAGCTCTCAAACCATTTTATGGCTCCAGTTTGAAAACCATAGTAGGCGAGCTTGGAAAGCAGCAGGTCGAAGTTTATAGAGTCAAAAGCCTTAGAAAAATCTAATAATCCAAGAAATGAACCTTTTCCCTGATCCTGAGCCCCCAATATGTTGTCAACTACGTCTAGAAGGGCAGTAGAAGTACTGTGGTGCTTGCGAAAACCTGATTGGTGAGCAGGTAAAATGTGGTTATCTTCACAGTACTTGACAAATTGATTATAGATGACCTTTTCTAATATTTTGGAGAGGTAAGGTATGATACTAATAGGCCTCAAGTCATTGAAACCAGTAGGATTGTTGTTCTTGGGTAACGGAGTTACGGCGGCAGTCTTCCATTGTTCGGGGAAGGTACACGAATTAATCGATTGATTAACTATGTGGGTGATTGCATTCAGAGTATCTGGAACTGTAAGAAGGATCATATCCCTGTTTATATTATCAACACCTTTCGCATTGGATGTCAGTTCAATTATAGTTTTTAAAATTGTATTACTATCGATTGTATGGAAATTAAAATTATTATTATTATGTCGGTGCAATTCAAAATATGTCAGATGAGAAATGCTTACATTGTAATTGATGGGAAAGTTCAAAAAGTGTGTATTTATTTCGTCGGGACATTGCAAATGTTCAGGTAGAATTAAATATTTAGTGTCCGGCAAAACTGATCGTTTTAAATTGCGCCATAAAAGCTTACCATTATGTATATTGTTATTAATATGATTTTCATAATAACCTTTTTTTTCGAAATATAAACTCATGTTAACAAGGTGTTTTAATTCTTTGTATTCAGATCTATGCAATTCTGATTTTGTACTTAGGTATTTACCGTGTGCTCCGTCCCTAAGATGCATCATGCGACGAATATTGTGGGTGAGCCAGGGCTTACTTTGCTCCTTGACCACAACTTCCGGGGCATGACAGTCAAAAAGATAAATCAGCCACTTATTTAAAAAATTAAGGGCTGCATCTACATTCAACTGCCCCGTGACGCCAATCCAGTTTATCTGCGTCAGGTCAAGCTCGAAGAGCTCCCTGTTTATAGATGAGAGGGGCCTAAAAGTAATTTTTTTTGGAGGGGCAACAAGCTATTTTAATTTTAATGTTGCTATAATCAGCGCGTGTCCTCCGAGCTCAGGAATGTTGTTAATTGATAGACTACTCACAGGGGCGTCCGTACAAATTACGTCAATCAGTGTGCTACTATGAGCCGTGAAATGAGTGGCCTGAGTGACGAAATTTTTTATGCCGAAAGACTCTAGGAAGTCAATAAGTTTGCTCGAACCTAAACTACATTCTAAGAGGTTAATATTCAGATCTCCCATCAGTACGATATGGTCATAATGCGTAAACGATGTTATGGATTCTGTTAATGCGTCAAAAAATACATCAACATTTACCCAAGGAGGCCGATACGCGGTACCAATAATTAATCTGCGGGCAATGATGTTTACGCGGATCCACATTTGTTCGACCACCACCGGCGCAGGAGGGTGGCTTATATAAAATCCCACGCCGCCGCCTTGCGAGCGGACCTCGCGAGGGCGCGGCACGTGACGCAGTCTGTAGCCGACCACGGACGGCGCGCGCGCCTCTTCGTTGGCTCTAAGCCAAGTTTCGTTAATTGCTAATATATCGGGACACTCACGTTCAACTGCAACCTGAAACTCGTCGTGCTTGGTACCTAAAGAACCAGCATTAAATAGACCTAATTTGATATCTTTGCACTTAATCATAACGTATTAAAAAAGAGTAGACCCAAATTGATGAAATAAAATAAAGATCAGTATTATGAATGAATAGAATCATGTCACAATATAATACAGATGTGTCCTTGTTGGAATATAAATAATAATAATTATGAGGCAGTAAAATAATAATAAAACCTTTGAAATTCCACCGTGCAGTAAACCTTACTTTCCTTCTATACGTACGGTAGCCGATTACAATATTATTAAGCCCATCCGCAGCTGCCACACGCCTGCGCTTAGATACATTGTCGACAGTTGAGTGAAACATAAATAGACGAAACAAAATAAGAAAATAGAGACACGCTACAGCGAATAAAAGCAATGTGAGTACAGCAATATTTAAAATGGCAAAGAAAACAACAATTATCATAAAATTAAGCAGAGCCAACAAGCAACGAACCAAAAACCCGTTTCAAATCTGTTTCAGAGCAAATGCGGTGAGCCGGAGAAGAATCATCACGCCTTACGCTGACACGTCCCTCTCTAGACCAGACAAAACGCCACTGGTGGGTCCGGCTAGCATCCCGAGCCAGACCAAAGAGCCTCCTGTTTGTCTTGGTCAACCTTTCGTTGATGTACACCCGGCGAGGTTCGTGTGGCGGGAGGCTGAGGTCTGCCGTGGTCACGGCTCCCCGACGGACCCTCGCGCTCTTAATAAGGTCATCACGGAGAGCGCGGCGCACCAGGCTGACCACTATTGGACGAGGGCGTGGCACAGCCTCGCCGGGGAGAGGCGCAGTGCGGCGCGGGCCGGCGCGGGACGCAGTCACCACGTCGCGTAGGTCCAGTGCGACGCCCAGCTTGGCGGCAACGATGGAGACAATATGGCCGCAGGACTCGCCTTCAAACTCCGGCACTCCAGTGATCTCAACGTCGTTGAGAAGGGACATCTGCTCTCTCTCGTTGAGGTCCGAGCGCAGTTGATCAACGACCTCCTGGATGCCTGTCCCGATGGTTTCCTTCTGCGTGCGGGCGACAGTGGCCAGCTCAAAACGAAGGCGATCGTTCTCCTGTTCCAAATGCGACACTCTCTCGCTGACATTTTGGACCGTTTTACTGAGATCCTGTATCTGCTCCCCAAGAAAATCCGTTGTCTTGGTAAACTCAGCCTTAAGTAAGTTCACAGTGGTACGGAACTCGTTAACAATGTCTCCCAGCTTCGCATTCAGCAAGAACTCAAGCTTCAGGTACATTACATCAAAAGAAGTGTTTTGCCCAGTGACGTGTGAAGTGTTTTGGTTGGACTCTTCGCAAATGGACATGTCGAAGCCCTCCGCCACCTCGCGGTTTCCGCGGACGGGCGTGTCATCACTGCGAGTGGCGCGCTGCTCACGTGAGGTAACATTGACGCAACGAAGACATCTCCAAGACTTAACAAGTTTAGCTTTATTGGATAGCAAATAGGCTGTTGTCATATTGAGGCAACTGTAGTGGAAAAAATTCTTGCATCCCACACAGCTCAGCTGCTCCCCAAGCAAAACATCTTTACCACAAGCCTGACAGTTCATTGCGTGATATAAATCCAGCGACGTAAGCAGTAGCAATAAGTAAACAGCTGTTAGGCGTCCGGTGTAACAAAGCCAGTTACCGTTATCGGTGCGCAGAGACAGGAGGCAGTTGTGCGTGCGTGTGCGTGCGAGACCGGTTCGGCGACGACGAGACAGGGCGGCTACGTGTGGTGGGACTCAATTCCCACGGCCAAGGTAAATACACAGTGCGGTCAATGACCCGGCGCGCGGAACTAACGGGCTAGTTGACAATGTAGGCCCAATTTCATACACAACCAGGCACTTTTCACTAATTGAAAACAACTCTGCACATTACACTTTCACAGAGCTCTCCAATGATACTATTTTTAATATGAAAAGAGTAGATTTACTATTTTTAAACTCTGTTAAAACACAAGCCAGTTTAAAAGCGCTGCTCACTCTCCAAGCGCGGCGCGCCGACCGATCTGTATATTATCTCTCAGTTGACCTGTATATTATTATTAATTTTAAACACTCTATAATAAAATGTAGAGATGATTTATGTCATTTTCGTAGCCGCTTTCTTGTTTGCATTGTATAGTCAGTGTGCTGTCGTCTGCAAAAAGAGACATGGGGTTATTTGTGTATTTTGGCAAGTCATTTATGTACAAAATAAATAATAGTGGCCCAAGCACGCTTCTCTGTGGTACGCCGGTAGAGACAACCCGTTGACGTGATGGAAAAATCTCCTCTTTTTTAGTCACCAGATTGATTTTTTTTATTTCGGTCACTTGGGACCTATGTTGTAAATATGACTCTATGAGTTGATTTATATTTCCTCGTACACCATAAGCTTCAAGTTTACTCAACAAAATACTATGCTCTACATAATCAAACGCCTGTGTCATGTCCATGTAGAGCGTACAGACAGGTATTTTTGAGTCTACACAACTCATGACATTGTTTGAAAGGTCTTAAATTGCCATATTAATGGTCTTGGCCAAATCAACAAGCAACTATTATATTTGGAATGTTTTCTAATTCATTTTGTAGTTTCCTACTCAAGTCTCTGCACCATTCAGTCGCTCTATGGTGTTTTTGGTTTGTGTCTGGGCTCGATTGTAGAGTTGCTCGGCAGCAGTGCGGGGGCTAAGGACCGGTGTATACACTATACATATAGTTTGTTTGAGCATATCCGCTGTCGCCCAACAGAAGTCCTGCAATCTCTCCTTCCTCAAATCTCAAACAGCAACGACAATTTGCAAATATTCGTATTTTTTTACTGGACTACCAGTAAAAAATACAACTTTAATTTATACCTAGGTGTGAGAAGACATTAAATTAAAGTGGCGATAAGCCAAGATATATTAGACTGGCCTAACATACCTTCTTGGCTTCCTGTGTTAGGAATACTATCATTGTCGATAGCAAAGATCAACTCTACGTCTGTAAGTTCATCCAATGCATCTCCATCTACTAACATAGAGTCCTGTGCTGTTGATGTATTAGGCTCAGGACTTGGTCGATAGGGTCCACCTCCAGTACGCATTCGGTCTCTTTTTTGTGCGGTTAATTCCGTCTTCCTTCTTGTTTTCATGTTATCAAAATATTTTTTGAGCTGAGCTTCAGTTCTCTAAAATATTAGCAATATTTAGTATACAGGCCGACATCTAGTAGGTTTTCAGCTGTTATAATAATTGACTCCACTAGGTATTTATTGTATCAACTTCATAGAATATCTAAGAGGCAAATAATAATACCACGAAGTAGGTAGCGCTTAAATAAATATCACATAGGTACCCCTATAAAGTACACACCTACCTAGATGATAGGATAAAATAAAACAAATAAGTTTATACTTACGCTGGTATTTGTCTCAATTGAGTTGTATTCTTTGTTGAGTCGTGCCCACGCAGTTTTTTTGGCGGCATGATTCCCTGCACCAATTGTGGCACTGGTGTTTAATTTATATTTTATTATCAACTCCTGCAAACACCTTTTTTCATCATTCGAAAACACTTGACGAGACATTTTTAATTCAATAAAGCGATTATAATGCTAAACCAAACTATTAAAACAAGGACGACGCGATGCAAATGTAAACAAACCACAAAAATAACGCGCGAATTCACGTTGGCAAGTTGTCAATGTCACAAATTTTGACAGATAATTAACTTGTTGCCAACATAATAGCAGTAAAATCTCCTCAAAACAATGACGTCACACCTCTACTTTAGAGAGTGTACCTCAGTCGAGGAATCGTTAAACAGAGTTCGAGGGATGTCTAAGAATACCGATTTCGAGGTTGCCGTTGAGGGACTTTCGAGGCCTCCTCGGTTGAGTTAGAGTGTAGGAATGTTCAAGGAAACGACTAAGGCTGACATTCAGAGACGAATCCCAAGTTCACGCTTAGAGCAGTCTTAGCAAAGTAAACTAAAGTCATACTTAGTAAAGCGCTGAAAGTTTCGTATTTACATTCGATCGGAGTCGGAGTTAAGCATGAGCTAAGAGAAGAACTGTCTTAAGAAAGTCATCTATATTGTCTATTATTTTTTAGTGATGTAGTTCTTACCGGTTTTTTAAATATTATATCGCTACACGAGAGCAGGACAACATCATACAAGTTTATGTATATGAGAGTGAAACAAAAAGCTCACAGATAATGCTCGTAGAACATCAGTGAAATGACGTTTGGATTGGAGTCGTCTGTGATTTTTTTACATTCTTCGGTTGGCGGTTGGCGCGAGTTTTATAAGTTGGCGAAAATTGTACATAGGTATGTACCTAAGAAAATGACTGAAAGAAAAAGGAAAGCTCCGTTTACCACTTACGAGAAGGCACTTTTACGAGAGCTTGTTAGTGAAGTCTTGAATATAGTCGAGTCCAAAAAAACTGACTCTGAAGAATCTCGCAAAAAAAACTCTGCGTTGAATTTGATATCCACCAAATAAAACGCGGATATGCAATGCCAACCCGTAAGTAATGTTAATTTATATCTGTTATTATCGTCACTTCGACATCAAACAACATTGGTAGCTTTTCCATGCTGTGCACACCCACAAACCAATTAGCACTATAAAATAAACATCAACTTTTGCATCAGTTTGCCTTAATCATCATCATCAACCCATTATGTACCCAACGACGGTCACAGGTCTCTTTCCTGAGGAAGGCTTACTTTAATTGTATTTAATTTATTCCCACAGGCTACAGCAGATCAGCTGAAAAAATTGTGGCTTAATATGAAAACAAAAGCGCGCGATGCAAAAACTGCTGTAAAGCAAAGATGCCACACAAGAGGAGAACCGTATATTCCGGACCCAAATCCAGAAGATGATGCAGTCATCAACATGTTGCCTCATGTTCTTCCAACAATAAAAGTTAGCAAGGATAGTGATGGTAAGTTATTTTTTCTTTGTCTCTTCATTTTTGTGGCCAAGAAACTTTCCTTCATATGTTCAATATCTTTACTAATGTAATATTATAAACAGGGAAGATTTTTATGTTTGTAACAGAAAAAATATTTTTGTCCCTCATTGTCTAGCCTGCAATCGGTATCTTGACCATATGCAGCTACAATGACTACTTTATTGCGTTTAAGACACACTTTTCTTTTAAGGGCTGTCTTCAGTAATTCTGTTTCAGCCATCACAAGTTATGTCTCAGACGTGGGCCAGCTCAATCTTATTACTTATTTATTTACTAATATTACCTACTTATTTATATTTTTCTGTCTTCTAAATAACAGGTATGGGTGATCAAGATGGTGATGACGATGAAGAAAGCTGGTTTCCAAAAAAAACATCCGGAAAACTTGAAATATCAAGAAAATGAAGATTGTGTTGTGGAAATACAGTCAATCAAACCCAACACACAGGACGCCATGCCTATCATGGAAGTAAATAAAATTATCCCCATCGCAACCTCCTCCAAAACTCAAATTAATCTTCCCACAGCTGAAACACCCTCTAATACAAAAAACACAAAACACCACCAGCTATCCCAAATATAGATTTATTAAAATGTAAGCTCGTACAACGAGACATTAAACAAAGAGAAATTAAATTTAATATGGAAATAGCGCATAAAAAACGGATGCTAGATTTGGAATATAACATATTACTTTTAGAGTATGAGCATAAAAAGAGGCTTCTTAAATTAGTTGAATCTCAAGAGGAAAAAAAATTAAATGAGAAGGACAGCGATAGTACTTTATCTTACTATGCTGAAAACATTGGTCCTTAAAATGGTTAACTTTATTTTTAATTTGCCTAATGGTGTGCACTAAAGTGCATGATATGATAAAACTGATTTTCAAAATAGACTAATTAAAAAAAATCAAAGGTATTAATAAGTTTAAGGAAAAACGTTGATTACATTTGTAAGTTGTTAGTTTGTTAAATATCAATGAGACTATTGATAAAAATGGTCTAATAATAAAAACAATTTATTTATGACTAAAGAAACCAAATAATTTCCCTCTATTAGAATTAATATTGATCTTCCAGATTGTTAGATTTATTTTTAACTTGCGGTGTATTTAGGCAGTAAAATTGTGTATATGAGTGCATGATATGATTGATTTTATGGCTGTTTCCGTTCCAATCAAGACTGATTAATATTTTTTTAATGATAAATACATATACGTTAAAATTTAAGTTATTATGTTGATTACATTTTTGAGTTGTAGTTTATTATTTATAAATAAAGAAAAGTATCATTAAAATTGTTCTCAAAGAAAAATCATCTTTAATAGACTAAATCAACCAATGCCTATTACAAATACACTTAATTAAAAAATAATTAATTATAATATTGTTCCACCACAGTCTGGCGAAATGCCAATCCAGAAGCAGAATGAGATCTTACAGATACAGTCTCATCTTCCCTGTACTGGCCATCTTCATACAGCGGTTCGTTCGCATCTCGCGCTATGTTGTGAAGAACTGCACAAGCCAGTATAATATTTGTGGCAGTGGTCAGCTTCGTGCCAATTCCATGACGCAAGCATTCAAATTGTTTTTTTATAGCCCCGAATGTGCGCTCAACCACATTTCGTGTCCTAACCTGCACATAGTTATATTTTGCCTGGGGTCTGGAATTTGGTTCTATAAACGGTGTCAACATAAAAGGTGTCGCTCTGTAGCCACTATCTCCTACCAACACACCATTTATTTGCCCAGTTATTGACCTAGAATGTACTCTAGAGTTCCAAAATATTCGGTTGTCGTGAGTACTGCCTGGCCATCTCACCACAAGATCATAAATCTTCATATCTTGCCCAACTACAGTCTGTAAAATAAAAAAAATGTAAATCACAAATTATCAATTTAGAACTTAAAGAATAAAATGGGAAGAAATTGTAATTTCATACCTGAGCATTGATGCTGAAGTACCCCTTTCTATTTCGGTACACTTCAGAGTGCTCGATACCTCTTGGTCTAGATATTTTTATGTGTGTACAGTCAATGGTACCAATAATGTGCCCTAGGCCTGGGTATCGATTTTGCACCATCTCAAAGTCTGCGGACACTCTCCTCAGGTCAGGAAACTTTATAAATTGGTCAGAACGAGATTAGATTAGATGAGATTAGAACTCTTTATTGTACACACCAGAAAACAAAATACATAAAAAGGCTTACACATCCAAAGAGGCGCCAATTTACCCGAAATATTTTTTATAATGCGACTGACAGTTGGTTGTGATACATATTCCAAGTCGGCGCATACAGTCTGAAATAAACATGGATGTAATGCTTAAATGTACTTCAATTCAACTTATTTTCTTCAACTTCAAATAAGTATCTACATACAAAGATTATCGAAGAGTAAGATTAACTTTTTGTTATGTTACTATGTATGAAGGTAAAATTTATTAGGTAGGTACAACCCGTCGGAAATTATCTGTGCACCTCGCTGGAATGTGTTTCCCCTCGCGCTACGCCGCACCTTGCCCCGTTCTCAGCTGAACCTGTCAACCCCTCCCATTCTCTTAGTATATTCCAAGACTGCAGCAGGACATGCAACATCAGCTTTCGACCCATCTTTCTGCTTTCGTTTGCATGTCTGTTTTTGGCTTGGATGGTAACAGTGCTTAGTAAATAAACTAATTTGGTATCCATCCAAACACAAAATGCCACATTTTTGTTGACTCGCCACTTGTATTGGCCTTTGTTCAGTTTCAGAGCGGTCACTTTAGGTCCATTTTTCTTCTTCCTGAGGTTTTTCTAAATTGGGTAAATTTGTACGGTTTTCACGTACAGTTGCTGTTGAGTAAATATTATTTTCGAATAGATACTGCAACAGTTCGGACGAAGCAAAAAAATGGTCGAATGCAATGTGAATATTTTCCTTATTCTCATCTATCAATGATCATGCATTCGTCAATGCTTTGTGAGGAGGAGGATACAGAACTTCTTTGAAAGGCTTCATTCATACTGTTGATCAACGCCCTGATTTTGAACAGTTTATCGTACCCTGCTTCACCTCTCTTAGGCATTTTACTGTTGTCATTTATGTGTAAATTCGATAAAAAAAAAATTATCTTTTCACTTGCATAACTTCAGCAACCTCTGGCACTCGAAAAAATGGATCAGAAGACCAATAAAGGTTCACAATTGGAAGACCATGTATGCCCATTAATACCAATAAAGGCTTTCAGCTCCGGTAATGTAACAGGCTCCCAATCTTTCTGATTGTTTTGCGTTGCATGTAAATTGGTCTGATCATCAATATGCGAATAGTAAATAATGTCAGTAAATAAAGCACTAAAATATGCCCCAGGAGTACTCCTGTTAGGAAAAAACTGGTTTGGTCGCAATACGACTTCATCGAATTTATCAATCGGTGGATTGTGAGGAAAACGCACTTTTTTCCATTGTTCCTCATCACCATCAAAGCTGTCAAAGAGTTCTGAGTCTGAACTTGTAGGTGCTGTAATAGGTGGAATATTTATGATAGATGACAATCCGGAAGTGGAAGGAGTAGGCTGTACACTAGTGGAAGTGGAAGGAGTAGGCTGTACAGCATGAACGTCTGCTAAGTCATGAGTCTTGCTAAGTCTTGAAGTGGTATCCGGAGACTGAGTTTCTATCAAAACGGATCTAAGTGGCAACTTAGGATTTAAAATATCTTCTAGCTCAGAAATACTAGGTTCTATAAACAATGCTTCATTTTCATTTTCGTCGCTTTCGTTGTCATCTTCAGATTTTTCGCCATCTGACAATTCGAAGTCGAACAATTCTTTTAGTGTTTCCTCAAGTTTTTCTACTGGAATCACCTAGAACAAATCGACAAACAAAATTCATAGATAATAATATAAAAGTTACTCATCCTAACACAGCATTTTATGTAATATTCAGTAATAATAAATTCCACTCCATCATGTAGGTAGTTAGACTAAGCAGGCCCCCGAACGGGCAGTGTCCAATATATGGACACCATAAAATTTCGTTGAAAAGGTTTTGTAACTAAAATAAAAGTAAAAATTTGGTGTTATAATGATTATATATACTATTTAGAACAATTCATGAAAGAAAACTTACCTTTTTATTCATTTTTCGAGAAGATTTTCTAAGATTCAATCGAAGCACTAAAAACACCTAGATATTTCACTTATGACAAGTCAGCTGTGAAAAACTAAATGGCCATATTGTTTTTTTTTTTGCGTTTTGTTTTTGGTATTATGCCATTCAATTATAATGCCACTTCTCACATACGCTTGACTATTCGTTCGCTCGTAAAAAAATAAAATGTATGGTGTCCAAAATATGGACAGAGCCCTATAAAGGGTCCAAATGGGGATGCGGGCGACATTCTTGGCGTGTTTTTTTTTAAGTATTCGCTGCTGATACCTTTCGTAAATCACAGTTTTTTCGGACACGTCTGAAATTAAATTACGAATAAATCTTAACATTCTTGCAGAATGTATCACTGTAAAGTATAAAAAAAACGAAAATATCTTTTACGTGTTAATTTATTACATTTTGTCTTCTTCATATAATAACACGTTGTAACACAGCATCGCATTTAGCGCCATCGCGGACTTTGCAGAAAACTCTAGTTCTTAACTTCACCACTAGATGGCGCTCGCACGTTTCTGCATCGCGGTACGGTTATATCCTGCTGTACACTATTTAGACTAAGCTCGACCAAATTATTGTTAATCTACCCTTGGGCCTCCTTGTAGGACTAGTGTGCGTTAGGCTACTGCATCTTCAGAGAACAGTAGATCGTGACCACGAGTCATCTAGGACAGCTACCAACCCTAAACCTGCATCGACGACGTGCATCCTCCGGGAACGCGTTTCCCGAACTGGGGCCGGGTTCATTTTTGTAAACTCCCGTACTACATTATAAACATTTTCTTAAGATTATTCTTTTACAACCCGGTCACATTATCTCGAGACCTGGCGTCAATGACGTCACGTCGCGTCGGCGCTCTGATATGATGCGCAAAACAAGTATCCTCTAGTAGGTAATTATTCGTATAAACAATAAGATTTCCAACAAAACAAATATTGTGCTAATTAATTTAATGTATTAATTTAATGTAGCTAATTAATTATTATAATGATATGATTAAAATGATGAAAAATAAATGAAACAATCTCGGTTAAGTAGGTACAAGAAGTGTTTATTACACAAAACTACAGACTAAAAATCTTCTTCAAAATATATGATTGGCTCGATGCCAATCATTGTCTCATTATCGCTATCGCTGATCCCACTGTCCGAACTCTCTTCGCCTAGGGATATAATTATTTCACGAACATTTTCTTCTTCAAGGTGGTCTTTCTCCCAATACTCCTTTTGCAATCTTTGAACGTGATTTACTTCTTTTTTCCAATCGGAAGGTTTGATGGAATTAATCGCATCTCTTGTTAATTTTTCTATTTCTTTTTCTGACTGGGTAACATTTTTGTCTGCCACCCTTTGCTCCACTAGATTCCAGATATATTCAATCGGATTTAAGTCACAGTGATAGGGTGGCAGACGTACTATTTCCTGACCTTTCTCTTTCATGAATTCGTCGACGACGTATTTTTTTGGAGGCTTTGTCCTTAAAATTATCGGGTACAATTCCTTTTTCGTCATATTCTCGTCAAACGGAACGTTATTGTCCCGCAACCAGTTTTGCATAACAGATTTTAGTGATGCACTCGTAGGTGCCTTTATTGATTGAGTTGAATGGTAAGGTGCATTGTCAATGACGACTATATCGTTCGGCGGTAAGTTAGGTATCAACTTCTCTTTGAGCCATTTCAAGAAATTATCCGTATCCATCTCATGATGATAGTCGCCTGTTGTCTGTTTGCATTTATATAGTAATTCTGCGCCTGGTATGAAACCGTTTTCTCCCCCAGCATGCACAAGAATCCATCTCTGGCCGGGGTTAAAATTTTTTTTACGCTGCTGTCGGTACTATATTGCCAACATTTATTTACGGTGTAATGTGAGTGAATCCATGTTTCGTCTAGAAACGTAACCGGTTTTTTATCTGCCCCAAGATCATTGTTTTCTTTCATTCGGCGCAGGTAGCGAGCCCTCCACGCGGCAATGTCTGGCTTTTGTATTAAGATTGTCAATTAAAATTTTTCTAAGGTAACTTCTTTCACCCTTAAAATTTATATCCCTTTTAGCGACTGCCAAGATTTTCTTTAATGTTGGGATTTCTTTTCTTACAGTATAAAACTATTAATAATATTACGTATGGCACAGATGTCAAAATCATCAATTTCGATTTTTTTTTTGTGCTTCTTGCGCTTTTTACCTGGTGTTGACAATTTTTCTTCACGTGTATCGTTGCTAGAACCTTGACTAAGACTCGTACTCGGTGTAGCATGCTGCAGTGACGCATGCCGCAGTTCTTTGGCCTCCTTTTTTATTCTCATCAAAGTACATTTTGATATTCCTGTTGCAGCACAAGTTCGTTTAACAACTTGATCTACAGGTATTACGAATTGCTTGTTAGCTTTCTCTGATTCAAAGAAAGCGAGAACTTTCAGGATTAAATTTCTTGCTTCACTGTGAATAGGCTTTCCCATATTTGAAAAAACTTTCACTGTCCCTCTTCAAAGAATGTCCAAACTAAACCAAAATGTCCAAACTTAACAAAAATGTTCAACGTTGAAACACAATATTTTAACGTAACAGCAATAACAATAAAAGTCCAAACGTAACAATGAAATGTTTAAAAAATACCACAAAAACAAGTCGACGCGTGTTGGCAACGAAAATGCCAACCGTAATGACGCGCCGTGCTAAGTGCGGGGAGGTGAAAGGAGAACGGGGCGGGAGGTTCGCATTCCAGCGAGGTCTCGAGATAGTGTGACCGGGTTGTACTTCACACGGACTTCACCCGACTACAATCTGGCGGTCAACGGGCGGCGAACCGAAAATACGAAAGCTTCTTTCATAGTCACGAAGTCTGGACGAACAACTACATTCCAGAAGAAGTTGAACAGTAAGAGTTCGAAGAAAATGTCTACTACATCTTCAACATCGGCACCAGCCATCACCTTCACGGTTGAACAATTTCAGCAGATGATGTCAACCATTTCTGCTGGACGAAAGGGTTCTTTTGCTACCTGTACCGCCACGTACGATGGAGAGTAAGACACACAGGTGCTGGAATCCTTTTTGGCTACAATCGCCATATTCAAGCAGACGGAAGACATCGACGAAAAGGCTGCCATCATAGCCTTGCCTTTGCTACTGAAAGGTGAAGCTGCCATCTTGTGGTTCGTTGTGGTAAGAGACCAAATAACAACGTGGTCGGAATTTGAAGCTAAAATACGCCAAGCTTTTGCACCGAAAAAACCGGCATACTTGTTGTATCAGCAAATCATCGGTGATAAGCAAGAACCTCATGCGTCAACTGAAAAAATTATCGCCTACAAACGGATGTTGCTAGCTCAATTGCGGAAGCCTGAACATACGGAGCAACAGCAACTAGATATGGTTTACGGGCAACTGAACTTAAAGGTGCGTGAAAAAGTACCCCGTAGTTCCATCGAAACTTTCGAAGAAAGTAGGAACTACGGGGTTTCAACAAGCGGCTTGGAGTGTGGAGCAACTGTTCCAAGACACCAAAAGAGAAAAAGTGGCATCCAAACCGTCAATTGAAACACCAAAACAATAATCCAAGAGGTGCAAGTTCTGTCAGTACCCAGGGCATACCGTTGACGAATGCCGGAAACTAAAGTTGAGACAAGAGATTAAATCGGAACCTCCAGCTCCCACACGGACTCCCTCCTCTCTAGCGAAAAACCCGCAGCACCACTGCTACGGTTGCGGTGCCCCAGGCGTAGTTCGCAGCAGGTGCCCCACCTGTGCCGGCCGCCGACTAGAGATAAACGTTTTGAGCATCACCGATGCTCGCGCTCGGCCTGTGGTTTTTATAGAAATCGATAAAATCAGAGCGATAGCGCACATAGACACATGCGCCAAAACGAGCGTGGCATCGCATGATCTGTACTGCCAATTACGTGAAGCCGGTTACGCCTTTGCAGAGACTAAGGTGTGTAGGATACACACACCTTAGTCTCTGCAAAGGCGTAGCAGACGGCCTAAAAATAAAACAGCCAGTGCTAACAACAAAGGTACCTGTGACCATTTGTGGAAGACAAGTTGACACGACTTTTATTGTCTTGCCCGAAGCAAAGGCCAATGACACGCTGTTGGGGATCGGATTTATACAGGATGCGCAGATGGTCCTCAATCTTCCCCAGTTTACCTGGCACTTTTCGGGTGAGCCACATCGACTCCAAGATTTGCACGATGAAGACTGTTAAATTTGGAAAAGATTCGATACCGGAAATAATCATGGCACCCAATATACAAACGGGATCTTTAACCGACGTTGTGGGACCAAGGGTTCAGCCAGAACTTCCTATCTCTCAACAGGTCGCAATGTTCCCGTCTGAATACAAATTGAGACCAATCCAATTGCCAAAACCCCTCAAACCGCTCTTTGACGCAATATGATGCAAGATGCAAAAAGTCATCCAAGACGCAGAAGTGACCCTCTCACCTCATGCTCAAGATCTCATTCCAGATGAGAGCACTGTCCACATTAGTTCAGTCAGCGTTGAAGATGGTACCATCAATGAAACACAGAAACGTGACTTGACCAAACTATTGACGGAATACGAGGACGTCTTTAAAATAAATTCGCGCCCGGCTTTGCATGTAGAGCATGCAATCGATACTCAGGAACGAGGTCCCGTAGCAGTACCACCATACAGACTATCCCAACCTCGAAAGGAACAATTGCGCATTGAAATCGAGAAAATTTAAAAACCTATTTAGAGGCTAAAAATTTCACCCATGCCGGGATTCGAACCCGCAACCTCTGGCTATCCGTACCAGCGCTCTACCAATTGAGCCAATGGGCGACTCACGGCATCAGTGAAATTTCGAACCTCTTTACAATATTCTCTGTATTACGTACAGGCAGCGACATCTGACTTAAGCAAATTGCATTACTTACAGCCCCGACCACCTACTTTGCAGTTAGGTTTAACATCGGAACGATATCACTGTACCCACATGATTACGCTATTTTTATTTTTAATGCACTAACCCGTGCTAAGGAACAAATTTAAAAACCTATTTAGAGGCTAAAAATTTCACCCATGCCGGGATTCGAACCCGCAACCTCTGGCTATCCGTACCAGCGCTCTACCAATTGAGCCAATGGGCGACTCACGGCATCAGTGAAATTTCGAACCTCTTTACAATATTCTCTGTATTACGTACAGGCAGCGACATCTGACTTAAGCAAATTGCATTACTTACAGCCCCGACCACCTACTTTGCAGTTAGGTTTAACATCGGAACGATATCACTGTACCCACATGATTACACTATTTTTATTTTTAATGCACTAACCCGTGCTAAGGAACAAATTTAAAAACCTATTTAGAGGCTAAAAATTTCACCCATGCCGGGATTCGAACCCGCAACCTCTGGCTATCCGTACCAGCGCTCTACCAATTGAGCCAATGGGCGACTCACGGCATCAGTGAAATTTCGAACCTCTTTACAATATTCTCTGTATTACGTACAGGCAGCGACATCTAACTTAAGCAAATTGCATTACTTACAGCCCCGACCACCTACTTTGCAGTTAGGTTTAACATCGGAACGATATCACTGTACCCACATGATTACACTATTTTTATTTTTAATGCACTAACCCGTGCTAAGGAACAAATTTAAAAACCTATTTAGAGGCTAAAAATTTCACCCATGCCGGGATTCGAACCCGCAACCTCTGGCTATCCGTACCAGCGCTCTACCAATTGAGCCAATGGGCGACTCGGGCAATCGAGAAAATGCTAAGCACAGGTGTGATAGAACCATGTATGTCATCATGGGCAGCTCCGGTCGTCATGATACCCAAATCGGACGGAGGCATACGTGTTTGCATCGATTATCGCAAATTAAACTCAATTACAGTAGCAGACACGTACCCTATGCCAAGGATCGATGACTTACTGCAAGAAGCCAAACCCACACCTTTTATGAGTACATTGGACTTGAAAGCAGGATACTTGCAGATTAAAGTCAAAGAATCCGATCAAGAGAAAACTGCTTTCATATCACCTCTGGGTTGATATGTTCGGGTTAAAAAACGCACCCGCCACATTCCAAAGGATGATGGATGGTTTTAGAGCCGGCTTAGATGAAGTCAAGATTCTGATTTATCTAGATGACTTACTGATATTTTCGACTACGTTTGCTTCTCATTTAGATGATTTAAGGAGAGTCTTTGAAAGACTACGAGACTATAATCTAACCGTGAATGAAACCAAATGCAAATTGTGCTGCTCGTCCATCAAGTATCTGGGCCATCTCATTACGCCCGAAGGTCTGCGGCCAGATCCGGAGAAGACTCAAGCTATAAACGAGCTCCCGATTCCGTGTAACGTGAAGCATCTCCTTTCATTCCTACAGACATGCTCATGGTACCGGCGATTCATAGATAATTTCTCAGCCATCGCAGAACCTCTTACCCGCCTAACCAAGAAAAATGCCACTTGGATTTGGTCAGACGCACAAGAGGCATCATATAAAGAACTGAAACACCGGCTGACTACCGCTCCACTGTTGCGCCAAGCTGATGAAAGCAAGCCTTATATAATCAAAACTGACGCCAGTAACTATGCTCTTGGGGCTGTATTAGTCCAGGGGGAGGGAGATGAAGAGCATCCAGTTGAATATGCTAGTAGATTGCTCACAGCCCCGGAACGTAACTATACCACAACTGAGCGGGAAGCCTTAGCGGTGATTTGGGCAATCAACAAATTTCGAAGCTATATAGAAGGGTTACCGGTGATAGTGATAACCGACCATCAAACCTTAAAATGGCTCATGGGGTTAAAGTCCCCCACTGGAAGACTTGCCAGATGGGCATTACAACTTCAGGCCACTGATCTCACAATCAAGTATATGCCAGGCAGAACGAATGTTGTTGCAGACGGCCTTTCCCGACCACCCTGCACAGAGCCTACATCTGATACTTGCGGTATATGCTCCATTACCATAGATATTCCGGCCAGAAGCCCAAAGGAGGTCAGAGAGGAACAGCTAAAGGATGAACACTTGAAAGGGATCGTCGACAGTTTAGAAGGCGTGAATAACGATGAAACTGCCAGGTACTGGATGAATAAAGGGTATCTGATGAATAACGGGTTACTACAGGCATAGCCTAGAAGCGGAAGATGACGAAGCTCAGTTGATGGTGCCAGAACACGAGTGGGGCGCAGTGCTTGCCGCTTACCATGATGATCCACTGGCTGGACATTACGGCGTTGAGAAAACCATTTCAAGAATTATCAAGCGATACTATTGGAAGGGGATGAGAAAATATATTGTAGCTTACATCAAGAACTGTACAGCTTGTCAGCGCTATAAACCGTCGAACAGAAAACCATCCGGTTTACTACAAACCACTTCTATGAACCAACGATTCGAAAGCGTATCATTCGATTTATTCGGACCTCTACCCAAGACCAGAGATGGGAAAACATGCATACTGATTGCCGAAGATGTGGCCACCCGCTGGGTAGAACTATTCGCTTTAGACTCCGCCACTGCTGAGAATTGTGACATGACGCTAATAAATGAGGTGTGCCTCAGATTCGGGGTGCCTCGAAGAATTACTAGCGATAATGGTACCCAATTTGTTAGTGCTGTAATGCAACAGGTCACTTACTGCCTGAAGATCAAACACTCTTTTACACCTCTCTACCACCCGGAGGCGAATCCTGTAGAATGGCGAAATCGGGACTTGAAGACGCAACTGGCTATACTGATCGGAAGTAACCCTCACGACACTTGGGCCGAATACCTACCGAGCATTCGCTTTGCAATGAATTCCGCTATATGTGCTTCAACCGGTTACACTCCTGCTTATTTGACATACGGTCGAGAACTGAGAAGCCCCCAAGATAATGAGAACGATTTTAGACAAATTGTTAGTTCCGAGAACCTGATACCAGAAATTACCCCGAAACTAGTAATTCTAGCCGAAACTCTATTAAAGGATCGAGAAATGCAAGAAGGAAAAGAAGAAAACCGAAAAATTTTAGTAGATCGACGCCGTTGTCCACAACCTGCTTACGAAAAGGGAGATCTTTTGCTAATAGCCCCCCATCCTGTAAGCAAAGCCACCCACGGGGTGAGTGCTAAGTTTGCTCCCAGAAGAGATGGACCCTATACGATATTAAGACAATGTGGGCCAGCCTCCTTTGAAGTAGCCTCAACTGACAATCCCGAAATTCCGATTGGGGTATACCACACCTCTGCTCTAATTCACTACCATAGAGATCAGGCCACCCTACCAGTTCAGCCTTTGAGAAGAAGCGGAAGACCCCGTAAGACTGCCGTAAATGATGCCACTCCTAATCCTGCAAGACGAGGTCGTGGTCGCCCAAAGAAAACTTAAAACAATCCTATTCGCCGAGACGTCTTCATGGATTGAGGGGGAGCTTGTAACACAGCATCGCATTTAGCGCCACCGCAGACTTTGCAGAAAACTCTAGTTCTCAACTTCACCACTAGATGGCGCTCGCACGTTTCTGCATCGCGGTATGGTTATATCCTGCTGTACACTATTTAGACTAAGCTCGGCCAAATTATTGTTAATCTACCCTTGGGCCTCCTTGTAGGACTAGTGTGCGTTGGGCTACTGCATCTTCAGAGAACAGTAGATCGTGACCACGAGTCAAGTAGGACAGCTATCAACCCTAACCTGCATCGACGACGTGCATCCTCCGGGAACGCGTTTGCCGAACTGGGGCCGGGTTCATTTTTGTAAACTCCCGTATTACATTATTAACATTTTCTGAAGATTATTCTTTTACTTCACCCGACTACAACGTATTTAAAAATTCTGATCAATACGGGAAAAAATTATAATACGGCAACCCTAAAACCTGAAATGTATAGACATATTATTATAATCTTTTAAAAAACCACAAGTAATGTAGGACATTGTAAATATAATTATCTTGTAAATGATAATATGTTCTGACACAAAATGAGGGAAATTTCAAAATGGGTGAAGTAATTTTAAATTTTCGAAAATGATAGAGGTTTGCATAGTTATAAGTTTAACCCACAAACCACCTTATACCGAATTCCGATGCAAAGAGTGCCCTATTCATTACTGATGCTGCAACTATTAATGATATAGTAACAAATATCGAGCCAGCGTCCCACTACAACCAGTGTCCTCCTAATAATTCCTGCAAGTACTGCAAATTAGTCTTCTATCGAATCATCTGATAGGAATATTTCCATCATAACAGATTCTACCATTGACTGTAGACGCACTGAAGATGGTGGGATTACTGGAAGTTCAGAAGATAATGTTATTCTTAACGAAGAAACAGGATTATTGGAACCTATTGAATATCCTAGTGAAAATATAGACAAATCATTAATAAATGACTGCACTGTGACCGGACGTAAAAAGACCAAACAAAAATTGTGAGTCTTAGGTAAAAGTTACCTAGGTTCGACAATATTGAAGGAAAGAGAGAACATAACGACAATTCCTGTGCCGAAAAGAGTCAAGAAATTGCACACCAAGCCATGTGATCATTCATAGTGCTGAAGAAAAGTTTTATCGAAGTTTGTTATGCGCTTCAATAGATGAGAAATCACGCGAAGATATTTTCAAATATTCCTGGGAACTATCTTCTGTGGAAGCTAATAAGTCATATCTGAATGGATAGAATCAAATTTGCCATGTTTTGATGCGCGATGAATCCAAAACATCAAGAAAGGCTATTTTTGACTATTATTTACCGGGACGGACCGAACGCTGGAAAGAAATTTAGGGTTTGCAAAGAATTTCTTCTAGCAACACTGGATTTGAAAAAAGATTTCTTGAAGGATGGATAAGATCTAGATACAGCTTATAAATTGCAGAAGGTAGAACAAGGGCTGCTGACCGAGCCGCAGTCATTCAACACCATGCCATAAGCACTCCAAAGTCACGGTCATTTTATGCGAGGCTGGATATATAGATATCTTACTGTCAATAGAGAAAGAAAGAAAATTAATACGGAGATAAAATTAAAGATGTCAGTCGATTCAAAGACATCACACTAAATACATTGCCTTATTTATTTGAAGAAAACAGTGTAATACAACTAAAACGAATTCACCGTACTATTACCAACAAGGCTAATTATACTGCACTGACAGATATTTTTGTAATTTAATGGTGTATACTTTCAAAGTTATTTTCATACATACATAACCTCACGCCTGTATCCCAGAGAGGTAGGCAGAGACCAGGGACTGCCACTGCCGGGTCCGGCGTGCGTGCATGCAACGACTTATGAACGTTGATGAAGCGAAGGTGATCTGTCAGGATCGTGGCAAGTAGCAGTCCCTGGTCAATGCCTACCCCTCTGGGATACATGCGTGAGGTTATGTAAGTAATTTTCCTCTGAAGAAATTACGTATTAATTGCAAACATACTAGATTCACTGAATAAACTTTATAATTGTCATTTTAAAGATATCTATTTAATAAATACTTGTATTACAACTTTAAAAGAATGGTATAAAACAACTTTTAAAACAATAAATTCATACTTGTAATCAAAATACCTTCCCTAAAGTTAATTGGTACAAATGATTTACGCTATTGGTTCAAGGTACAGCTTTGACGTTGATTTTCGGCAATAGTGCGATGGTACTTGGCATAGAGTCAATAAAGTCTTATGATTTTTATTGTCTTACAGTTTTATGATTTTCAGTCGATGTACCACGACGACGTCTTTTAGGAGATCGACCGCTTTCATCATTGGTTGTGGTAATGTGGATGCACCAGGTGCAGGCAAGGTACTTTCATTGGCATTCGAGCTAGATTGAGGCAGATCGAGCCAATAACTGACTGATTTGACAAAAAAAATATTACTGTCCCAATTTATTTCCCTTCAAAAAAAATCAATTTTTTTCTTCCGACCTTCGTCTGATATGTTCCGGCAGTTAAGTCCTTGCAACACCTCGAGTCGCATTTCTCGTTTCGTTTCACAAGTACACCTCGGTCCCATTTCTCGTTTCGTTCTTTCGATGTCTTGAATCCACTTATCATCCTGTTTTCGAAATCCTAAAAAAGGTTCGCCATTCATTCGTTTTAGCTTTTCAACGTCTCTTTTTCGGCCGCGTCGAGGTTCAGGTGTAATTTCTAATAATCCTGTTAAATTTGCAGACGAAGAAACTGGCAGTCGAGACTGTCTGAATGAATGTTGTAATATATTTTTTTAAAAGAGGTAAAATAAAATGGAGTTTAAAATAAAAGAAGGAAATCCTCACAAACGGTATAATACAAAAAAAACCAATGAGGGTTACAAATAAAAATGGGCCTGAGGGGCCGCGTCCCTTAAATGTGCTTTAAACTGTAACACCTTATTTTAACAACTTTAAAAGGTACACCTTATGTAATAGTACATGTTATATTATACTAAATTCAAAAAAAGTCCCACTTAGGAGGTAACGCTTCAGTTAAAGTTTTATTGTAGAAAGGTTTAAAGAACATCCTACCGAAACGTGGAAACCTGCGTTTCGGTTATCATAAATTTTATTTAAAGTGCCGCAAAACAAAAAAAGGTAACTTTACGGAACCCGCAAGCAGACCGGAGAGCTCAGGCCTGTCCGCTTATCCTGGGTTCCAGGGTATAAATAAAACCCAGAGATAATAAGAAGAATAGACGAAGAAGAAAGACGAAGTAGAAGTAGTAGAGGTTGTAGAAGAAGAAGGCGCCCTGCTGGTGTATTCCTGAAAGGCAGAGACGACAAAATTGTACACTCCCACTTAAAGGGAATAAATGGGTTAACTAAAACGGGAATAAGTTAACTGCTCTAACAACTTTCAAAATACAGCATCTTGCAGTCATATTCAAATAAAGTTAGAAATTATGAACCAAAATGTATGTGAAACATAAATATAACATTTCATGAGAAAATATTAAGTAATTCCGTATGATTCAACATGTAAAAGATGCAGGGGCCAGCAACCAATGTTCCTAGGCCACGCAATTGCCTGCAGCACTGTTAGTTTCAAAGTTATAAAACGAAATGTATGCAAAACACAAATAACAGATTTTAAGAGAAAATACTAAAGTATCTTATATGATTTAATATGTAAAACATGCGGGGGGCAGGGACAAACATTCCTATGCGGCCTAATTGCCTGTAGGACAATTAACTTCTACGATACAGACCAAAATGTATGTAAAACATAAATATTACATTTTAACAGAAAATATTAAGTAATTTCGTATGTTTTAACATGTAAAAGATGCAGGGGGCAGCAACCAGCGTTCCTATGCTACTCAATTGCCTGCAGCACTGTTAATCTCAAAGTTATAAAACGAAGTGTATGCAAAACACAAATATCAGATTTTAACAGAAAATACTAAAGTATATTATATGATTCAATATGTAAAACATGCGGGGGGCAGCGACAAACATTCCTATGCGGCTTAATTGCCTGTAGGACAATTAATTTCCAAGTTACAGACCAAAATGTATGTGAAACATAAATATCACATTTTAACAGAAAATATTAAGTAATTTCGTATGATTTAATATGTAAAACATGCGGGGGGCAGCGACAAACATTCCTATGCGGCTTAATTGCCTGTAGGACAATTAATTTCCAAGTTACAGACCAAAATGTATGTGAAACATAAATATCACATTTTAACAGAAAATATTAAGTAATTTCATATGATTTAATATGTAAAAGATGCGGCGGGCAGCGACTAATATTCCTATGCCACTCTATTGCCTGCAGCACCATTAATTTAGAAGTTATAAACCAAAACGTTCGTTAGCCTCAAGGAAAATCTACCCTCATCGTAGAAAAAAAATGCAGTACTTACATCGTCTTGGGTCGTGGCACGCTTCCAGGACGGTGCAGGCGAGTGCTACGCCTTCTGTAGCCAGCTGGGTAACAAAATAACACAAGCCTTAGCCGAATTCAAACAACTACAAAAGAACGTGTACGGTGTCAGTCCAATAAATCTGGTAAACTCACCGAAGCTGGCTTCTTGCCCGCATCCTTCTCTAGTGGTTCAGAACCAATGGTCCATCAAAAGACCGGCAGGTCCATTGTAAAGAAACCACAAGAACGATAGTACTAACATGCCAATACAAACTATACGTGACGGCGCGGCGTCGCCGCACGCGTCACGCAAAACAAAATTTGGAAAAAAGTTGGAAATAACTAGACCACGAGCCAAACAACTAAAGAGGGGCCAGATTACCTTGAAAGGCATTAGAAACAAAGAAATAATCAAAAATTCTTACCCATTTTAAGGGTGGTTTAAGCTTGATCACATCAAGGCGACCCTTTCGCCGTCTGCGCACAAAAGCAAGTCTCGGCCACAGACCAGCCAAAACGCCGGCTCATATTGCTTTTTGTTGCACAGACTAATTGAAGGCCGTTCCGTCTACACAGCGGTCCGGTCGCCAAACGAAAATATTAAACGAAAAATAAACCCCGCTACAATGTCTGAATGTTTTACTGTAAGCCACAGTAAAACATAGACATCGGCACTCTCATAGGAACATTATACATCGTAGCTTGGCACGCGTTTCTTGGGGTGATCGTTCCCGCTGGCCCTGGGCTGCCCACCGGAGTGGCGGGCAATGAAATACCCGGTCAGGCGAGCACTGGCGCGAGGTAATCATCTCGGCTGGTCAAGTCACCAGCGGCGGGCTTGGTGCCGTGTGTTGGCCCGGGTAAGTAAACGCCAGTCCGTGCTCGTAAGTCGACCAACATTTGGGCAAGGGTTCAGGTGGCAGAGTAGCGAGCTCACCATTGCCGCTACAGAGAGCGGCATCACCAGCGTCAAGGGTTGCAGCCCGGTACAAGAAAAAACACTTATTATTGTTATGAAAGTTAGGCAAAACAATTTTTTGGGATTATTTACATAAAGGCACCCTACATGTGTCACATTCCCATTATGTTTTGACAAGGATCCTCTTCGTGCTACACAAAGCACATCGGCGTGAAGTCGTAGCCATAGCTTGATGTTTTCTGCCTTCTAGACGAATCAATGGAGGCGCGTACGGTTTATGTACGTTGATTGATGTGGGTAGGCTATCATCAGATAGCATTTTCCTGGATTCGCTTTCTTTCATAATCTCCATGTAAATATGGTGTCAGAAATGTTGTGACTTATTTTTTCTTGGGACGGCCTGCTGACAACTTTATCTTTGTATACAATGTACTTAGTATTTAGTACACGTATTTAGTACACGTACAATGTATTTAGTACACAACAATCTTGGAAATGGAAAAAAATCCTTTCTTCCTCCTTTTTCCTTTGGAAAAAAAGCCTTTCTTATTGGTCAAATTTGTCATCGAAATTTATGTTTGCATTATATCTGTCATAACAATCGGGCAGGGTATAGTAGTGATTACTTTGGCTGTTGTAGCTGTAGCTGCTCTTATTTTAGCTGTAGCCACATCATTGGGATCGTTCATGTTCTATAAGAAATAAACTGCTTTGTTGTCTTTCCATTTTATGTACGATATTTCGTTGTCGCTTATTCGCCAGTCAAAATCACCTCTTTTCATATCTTTATGATCCCATGCCTTTGATTAAAAAAATTGCGACGCTTATTGTCAGATTTTTTTTTTGCATAAAGAATGTATCAAATGACACGAGTACAGCCTCATACGATTTCTTATCTTCATCTTTGAAATAATTATATACATCTAGACTCTGCTAACCCATGAAATAAAGAAGTATTGCAATTTTCCTCTCATCCGGCTCTTTGTCGTATTTTATGTCAAAAGTGAAATTCTTAGACGGAGCTTACACGTTCATTCTGGCGTCAGTTCAGTCCGTGACCTTGAGCAAGCTCGGACTGATGCCAGACTGATGAAGCATCAAAATATTCGAAAATACGTCAGTCTGGTCCATCAGTCCAATGAATAGACAATCAGTCTGCCGTCAGTCGAACCAGACTGATGGAATTGACTGACGCCAGACTAAACGTGTAAACTCCGTCTTAATCAGTTGCTTCCATCGCCCCCGAGCCTGCCGATCATTTATATCCATCGGACCTATTAATCAGAAAGTGTCCATAGCTGCTGCCATGATGACGCCACCTGGTAATGTATTTTCAAACTCGTTTTTGTATAATAATAAACTGAATTAAATTGAAGAAGACTTATTTCTTTGTACGACGTAAGTATGCCGAGCCCGCCATTTTATATGTATGAGTTTGTCAATTTTTAATACATTTTTCTTTTATTAATAACTTCTACAATGTGTACATTTTGTTATTTTTTTGCAGCAATGTCACGCAGTGGTCGCGCCAAGCAGTTAATTGCTCTAGTTTTTAATACAGCTAAGGGAACAGCAGAAAA